>OZ014525.1:424668709-425268709 GCA_963966055.1 Lathyrus aphaca
TTTTGCCTTTACTATTTATAGATTGGTTTCATATCTTCATTGTACCATAAACTGCAAAACATTTTTGTATCTAAAATAGTCTTTGAATACGAACTATGTCTCAAATACCTAAGTATATGATCAACGCCCATACAAATGGCGAAATATTTGAATGTAACCATTCTGGTTTCAACTTTCGAAATACCGAGGTTACTCGGTTCTCAGTCGTCCGACAATCCAATTTCGCTCATCTAAAAAAGAGATTGGAAAACAAAATGCAGCGTGGTCCAGTGGACGTCATTATTTACAAAAATCCAGTATTCTATGAGGATAACCAGGTCATGTATTTCCAATTAACTATCTCTGACGACGAAAGTGTTTGTACTATGTTTCTAAGCCATGAGTATTCTGGTTTCAATGATATCGAGTTGTATGTTACGTTTCACCAACAACAAATGTCTCAGCCCATTGATCATTCGCAAGTCTTTATCGAATCTGACAATGATTTGGCTGAAGTGGATGTTGTTGATGAGGACGAGGAACAAGAGGAGGCAGTAGTTGATGAAATGGTCAATGAAGACGAGGTTCCGGCCAGTCATGTATATCGTCCTCCTCCACACATGACAAACTTGAACTTGGGAAGTGAAGACCCATCTTCAGATATATTTTATGATCCGTATCCACAAAGGCAGGGTTCATTAAAGGAGGGCGACCATTTTCGAACAAAAGAAGAATGCGTTCGAGCTATAAAATATTACCACATGGATTTATCGGCTGATTATAGGGTCGACCGAACGAATCCTACACTATATATGATACGTTGTTGTAACGTGGCATGCCCGTTTCGATTGACAGCATCATACAGAAAAAGAAGTGAAGATTGGAAGGTTGCTTCAATGGGACCGGAGCATACATGTGTCATAACCAACTCACTGCAGGATCATCGGCAACTGAGCTCTCAGCTAATATGCAACGATATCCTATCAATCGTTGCTGACGATCCTTCGGTCAAGGTCAGCACGATAATTAAGCACATAGTTCAAAAGCACAACTATACTCCATCATACAGGAAAGCCTGGATTGCTAGAACTAAGGCTGTTGCCGTTGTATTCGGAAATTGGGAGGACTCGTACAAAGAACTCCCAAAGTTTTTGCTGGCCCTGAAGCACTATGCACCTGGGACCGTTGTCATCCTAGAGACCTTGCCGGCGTATACTTCGGAAAGTCACTGTGTCAGTGGAAATGGCATATTCCACCGGCTCTTTTGGGCTTTTGACCCATGTATAAAGGGTTTTTCCTTCTGCAAGCCTATAATCCAAATTGATGGAACATGGCTCTACGGGAAATACAAAGGAACTCTATTGATGGCAGTGGCACAGGACGGCAACAGCAATATCTTTCCAATTGCATTCGCTATCGTCGAGGGAGAGACTGCCGAGGGATGGAGTTTTTTCCTAAAAAATCTTCGCAACCATGTGGCTCCCCAATCTAACTTATGTTTGATTTCGGACAGACATGCATCAATTGAGAGTGCATGGAAGAATGTAGATAACGGCTGGCAGGAACCGCCTTCAACACATGTCTATTGTATTAGACACATAGCGCAAAACTTCATGAGAGAGATCAAGGATAAGACACTGCGGAAGAAGGTCGTGAATGCAGGGTACTCATTAACCGAACCGTCATTCAAACATTATCGTGACGAAATCAGAATTGCGAATGAAGATGCATTCAGATGGATAAACCAGATTCCTTTAGATAAGTGGACCAGGGCTTACGACAAAGGACAACGCTGGGGTCACATGACAACAAACCTCGTTGAATCCATGAACTCTGTTTTCAAAGGAATCCGCAACCTACCGATAACCGCTTTGGTGAGGTCAACCTACTTTAGGATCGAAGCACTTTTTGACACCAGGCGTTCAAAGTGGAGTACAATCCTACAGTCTGGTCAAGTGTTCAGCGATAGTTCTATGACATTCATCAAAGACGAAGCATCCAAGTCTAACACACATGTGGTCACTGTGTTTAACCGCATTAAGGGACATTTCAATGTTGATGAGATCATGGATCACAACGAAGGGAGACCGAGGGGATCCTATCGGGTGGAACTTGATAAAAATTGGTGCGACTGTGGTAAATTTCAAGCCTTTCGCATGCCTTGCTCCCATGTCATAGCGGCATGTTCGAAGGTTCGGCTAGACCCTTCAGGCTTACTATTCCCTGTTTACCAAGTGCACAACCTTTGCAACGTCTACAACAAAAGCTTTCCGGTTGTTGCAAATGAGGACTACTGGCCCTCATACAACGGGGAAATAGTCTGGCACAACGAGAACATGCGAAGAAAGAAAAAAGGCCGTCCTAACAGCACGCGTATTCGCACCGAAATGGATACGGAGAACAAGATGGTGAGACTGTGTAGTTCATGTCGTCAGCCCGGTCACAATCGAAAAAAATGTCCCAACGTTGGGCCAAGCTCAACATCGTAAATTAGGTCATTGTAACCGTATTTATTTTATATGGAAGCCTGGTTCGTTTAATTCATATAAGTAACATCATACAACCACAAGAAAATACATGATTCAGAAAATGACCGTACATAAATAAAACGGAAAAATACATAAATAAAACCACAACCACAAACACGAACATACATAAATAAAACCAGGAAATACATGATTCAGAAAATGACCATACATAAATAGAACAACTGCAAGATTCAACAGATCTAGCCTATCAGAACCATCAGGACAACTTCACCTCCACCTAGCATCATCGACAAAACACCTGCATCATTGACAATTTTTCTCCATTTCGTCACACCAAACTCCACAACCCTCTTCTCAATTTTAATTATCTTTTCTTTGTGGTCGATCTCTCCTTCTAACCAGCGGGTTAATTCTCTGTGCAAGTGTTCCAAAGTTTGGGGGTTCCATAACAGCATCTTCAGAGGAGGCTTTGTGTCGCTCCCGACAAATGAAAATGGATCATATGAAGGTACAGACGCGAACGGTCGGCGAGAGGAACAATGAGAACACACAGCCGTGAACTCACTGGAGATGAATAGAGTCGCCAGCTAGGCATTTTTATCCTGGAGGAAAGGCAATGCTGCATAGACCTAGAAAGATACGGATAAGACGGTTTGCGAACCAGAGAGACTGAGAAAGGGGGTTGGTTACAACCTGGGAAGGTATTAGCACCCAGATTGTCCGTCGTACTCGACGGGATCCACGCTTAAAAGATTTGTGTTTTAAAGGGGTAGTGTCAGTGCAATCTGTGTATAGAATAGCTGGAAAAGATGTACAGGTGTCAGTGTAAAAGAAGTGAAGTGTAATAAATGTACAGTGTCAGTGTAAGGAAAGAGTATGCTCATGATAATGAGGCTAAAGAATGAAGCTGGAAAGAGGGGGAATGAACAGAGACTTTTGTTCGATAACTGTTAAGTTATGCCTACGTATCCTCTCGTGCAATGAGGAAGTCAGAACACCGTAGTTCGACCCAAAGAGACTGAAAGGTGAATTGACTTGTGAACTGCTTACTTGCCTATGCTCAAGTGTGTGACCTGTCTGGCTCAGGTGCTAACTGTCTTGCATTAGACGGAAGAAGCGAGTTCTCGTTTGTGAGTGAAGATGATGAGAAAAGAATCCCGGAGGAGACGATTATTGTTTGTTTTTGAGTTTTCAGTCTTTTATTTCTTTTTGGAGTTTGTCATAGGATAATGAGCTTAAGTCTAAACCAATGGATTTAGTAAACTCATCACATCTTCCCTCTGATTAGGGGTAAGGAGAATACCTTAAGTGTGAAGTCAGATTCTCACACTTAATCACCTTTGGTGTAGGATTAAGATCATTAACCTACTTGTGATTATTTAGATGTTTTTGTGATTTTGTTTAGTGTTGAGTAATGAGGTTAAGCCATAATCATGGATTAAACAGACTCATTACACCATCCTAAAAGAAGGATAATAGATGAGAATGTTTAAGTTGAGAAAAACTCCTCAACTTAATCCATGATTAGGGATTAAACCCATGACAAAACAAAGCCTTTATTAAGTGGATTTTAGTTAATGATAAGATGATGAAGTGAATTTTATGATTTGTAAGACAACTTGAGGGGGACTTGTCCATTAACACTAGGGTTAGTCCTTCTTAACCACTTAAGGAAGAATTAGAACCCTAATGCAAGGCCCAAGTTACAAGTGTGATGTCTTGATAATTATTATGTGGATTGATTAAGAGATTTAAACACATTAAGGGTTTAACACTTAGGATTAAAGTCATACACTCCATCCTAATAGAAGGATGCAGGCATAAGCTTAATCACGAAGCCTTAAAACCTTTAGGGTTTAGTCCCTGATTATGAGGTGAGAAGAGAAGACTCAAAGAGACACAAAGGTAAAAGCTAAGTGGAAAAAGTCTAATCCTAATATTCACATACTCGGATGGTCCTAGGTTAGTGAGGCTCACTATCCTAAAGGAGGAGAAGAAATAAGAAGAGAAAGAAGAAACTCCACGGTGGCCTAAGCACACCTCAAATCGAGAAATAACAAGAGAAGATGAGGAATAAGAATAAGATAAGGGGATGAAGATGCGATATGAAGATGAATAAGAATGAAGAGATGAGAATGCAAAATGGAGATAAGATGAATAATGAACAAACAGAGCCTACACCAGTAGGACTTCCAGATGCAACAACATGTAGTAATTAAAATCGGGCCATAGCGTTACCGAACGGAGAAGGTCCGTTGCCTCTTCAATAGGCTCGTAAAACTCATGAATACTTGTTTGAGGTACCAAACTAGAGGCGTGCACCAAAATTACCAATCAACCAGAACCCTCATGCCAAGTCATTATCAATGTAACAATTTGCATCGACAATCGCACAAATAAGTCAACAAATAACTAACAAATTAATCACAGGGTCATTATCATACTACACCGTCATCAAGATCGGGAATTGAACCTACAAAACGTCAAACGCAAACTAAAACCAAGATTAAATACAATTCTATTGAAATCTAAATAAATTAAGAATATAAACAGAGTTAGAAGAATTTAGAAATAAAAATAAAAAGAAAACTACTTTAACCCTAAATCTAATTCTTCATAAATATTAGTAAAAACTAAATAACAAATAAAAGTATAAAGAAAAATCTAAATAAAATAAGAAGAAGACAAAGTTGATAAATAAAATAATAATAATATATATATATATATATATAAAAACGGTAAGGATATGTTGTTATGGCCATGTGTATAGAAAGTATAGAAAGTAGGAAACAATGGGCTTGGCCCACTCTCAATCAGCAAGACAGATCTAAATAAAATAGAAAAATTTATATATATAAAAAAATCAACAAAACCCAGCCATAACCCTGCTTTTCTCCAAACGGCAAAGCCAGCACCCAACGCCCTTCTTCCTTTTCTCAAAACTCGCATAAACCCTTTCCCCTTTCCAAATTTCGCCGGAAAAAGAACAATGAAAACGCCGGAGAAGAGCAAAACTAACGGCCGTGAAAGTCAGTCCGACAACACGCCGTCATCGTCTCTTTGCGAACAACGCCTTCCTCTTCTCTTTCGTTTCAAGGCTGTCTCCGTTTCGAATCAAACAATCAAGCTTCAAGCTCAGCCCATGAGCGGTGGCGGCGAGGGATTAAGGAGCGGCGTTTATCTCTGTTTCGGTTCGCACGACGGTGTCCGATGGGTGTTCGCAAATGTGAGCGGTGTCTTAGTGTTTTGGTTCAAACTCGGTTCTGTTTCTTCTTTCCGTCTCAGTTTCGATCTCTCTTCATCTTTTCTCTTTCTGTTCTTGGTCCTGATCCGGATTTTGTTTTGCTTGTTGTTGTGGTAGGTAACAGGAGGTTGAAAAGAGTTTGTGAAGATGGTTGTGTGTTGTTGGAGAGTTGTTGAGGAGTGATGAAAAGTGTTGAGGTTATGGCTGTTGTTTGGCGGAAGATATTGGTGAGAAGATGAAGGCTGATTATTGTTGTGGTCTGAGTATTATGAATCGTTTTGAAGGTGAAGGTTGATGAAGAAGAGGTGGTTGAGGGCGGTTTAGGTTCTGTTGTTTGTGAGAAAAGCAGGTTGAAGGTTATTGGTGGGGGTGTGGTGTCTTGTTTTGCAGGTGAAAGGTTGGTTTGTTGTGCGTGATGGTGCGGTGAGTTGAGGTGAAAGAAATTTGATCAAGGGTGATTTCGTGAGTTTTTCAAGGGAAGGTGATGGCGTTGAGTGACGAAAATTTGAGATGGAGAAAGGTTAAATGTTGCCGTTTCTGTTTTTGCAGGTGAAAGATTTTTGAGTTGTGCTGTGTGGTGTTGTTGATGAAGGATATTGTTTTAAAATGGGGCTCTATGTTTGTTCTGTGGTGGTATCAGTGGTGATGTTCATGTTGTGTGTTTCGTGATTGAAGAAAGAAAAAGTGATGTTGTTGCTGTGTTCTTTTTGTGCGTGCAGGGTGTGATGCGGCGCAGCCTCCCTTTTTGCTGCTGAAAATGTTCTTTTGTCTGGTGTGCTTGTTATGCAGGCTGAGTTAGTGTTGCAAGGCTTTGGATGTATAGAGAGGGGCAGGGGCTTTGTAGATGACAGAACAAAAGTGTGAACAGGCTGTACCTTACTCAGACCAAAAGCAAATATTTAAAAGACCAACTGAAATGGTTCCCAACCAACCAGATAGAAAACTAGACTAAAATTAAAAATAAATTGATAAAAATAATAAAGACTAAACTAGAATGTTAAATAATTTTAAGAAAAGAAACAAGTTTAATTAACAAAAATTAAAATTTTAATAGAAACTTAAACCAATAAGTGGACAACAAAACAAAGTCCCTATTTTTTTGTATTATTTAGACTAAATAAAATTAACTAACAATAAAATTGAAATTAAAAGAAAAAATTAATTCTGAATAATTTAATATATACTAAATTATAATTAAACTAGAACATCCTACATATAAACTAATAAAGGTTAAAAATGATTAAATAAAACTAAAAAATCTAATTAAAATGACCTAATTAATGATAACTAATTAAGAATAACCTAAAGTATAACTAAACTAAATTTATCTAAAATTAAAAATTATCCTTAAATAAAAATAAAAATTAAATAATATTCAACTAAATAAAAATTAAGCTAAATATATATATAAACCAGATTTAAATTAAACTAATTAAATATTAACTAAGGCTAATTTAAAAATAAACTAGATAGTGATTAAGCAAAAATTCTAAATAAATTTAAAATCAAGAATAAAAATAAACAATGACATGGGACGATAAGAAAATGATTAAGAAAAGGCATGATTGATGATTAACGGACAAAAATGCAAAAATGACTGACTATCAAATAAATTGATAAAAATGCGTCAGATGAAAGAGAATTCGGTCAAAATTTAGATAATCAGGACCAAAACCCCTCATGAACCACAAGTAGATAATCTGATGAATTCTATGCACCATCCAACTTGACTTTGAACGCTCATTGCCTGAGAAAAAACCCCATGAATAGTCCTTGTGAATGAAACCCTTGAAGACCACTAAGCCAGGGACATAAACCCTAATTCAGTAATAGGAGTCTAAGAATATGACGTCATTGATGACTGCAAAGCCAAAGCGTTGAATTCCTCTGATAATCCGCAAATAGGATGTGAAACCCTAATCCCTGGATGACCATGATCCCATGCCTTAGGAACTTATGCAGATGATATGCAAAATGCGTATGAATGCAAAACGAAAAGCTCACAAAAATAGAAAAGCCAGAGGGCAAATTTGGGGTGTCTACAGCTGCCCCTATTCAAACAACTGTTAATTTGAAAAGGATGAGAGCAACGGCTATTAGACGTTCAAGATAAACAGTGATTGAATATAAAAAAAAAGACCCCGAAATTTGCACTCACAGAAAAAGGATATAGATTGTATAAGAAAGCAAAGTATATTGTAAAGTGTGGGCGACGGAGGACGACCGTCGAGCAGAGGACGACTGCTGGGTAAATAGCGATGACGGGGACGGCCGACATGCTGGGAGAAGTGCAGAAAATAAAGCAATGACGGGGACGGCCGACATGCTGGGGATAAAAGGTAAAGCTAAAACGGGGACGGCCGACTAGCTGGGAAAAGATAAGATATTATGATGGGGACGGCCATCAAGATAAAGCTATAAAATTCTCTGAGGATGTAATGAAACATGACGGGGACGGCCATCAAGTTCATAAAGCAAAGTAAACAACGATGGGGACGGCCATCGGGCTAAAAAAGAAAAGGGACCACGACGGGGACGGCCATCGGGTTAAAGAATGAATGAAATAAACAGATGATGAGGTACGGTCATCAAAGGTGAAGGACGATCACCTAGCAGGGGACGGCTGCTCTGTTGGGTTGAGATGAGGGACGGTCATCTAAGGTGGAGGACGACCACCTGGCAGGGTACGGCTGCCGAAAATCGCGACATAGGACGAATGCCGGATAGAAAAGGTCAACGATGGGGACGGCCATCGGACGAGCATGATGGAGGACGACCATCAAGAAGTGGAGGACGACCACTCAGCAGGGTACGGCTGCTCTGTCGGGAATAAAAGAAATATGATGGGGACGGCCACCAAAGGTGGAGGACGACCACCTGGCAGGGTACGGCTGCCGAAAATATCAACGATGGGGACGGCCATCGGATAAAATGATGAAGGACGATCATCAAGAGGTGGAGGACGACCACCTAGCAGGGGACGGCTGCTAAAAAAATCAACGATGGGGACGGCCATCGGGTGAGCATGATGGAGGACGACCATCAAGAGGCGGAGGACGACCACCTAGCAGGGTACGGCTGCTCTCAGGGTTATCTTAACACAGGACGAGTGTTAGATAAAAAGAAGCTTTGCTTTGTTGGCGATCTACTGGGGAGATAGTAAACACGGACGAGTGTTTATAACCCAAGGAACAAAAGGTACAAGTGTTTGGATGCTGTGTATAGATTAAGGATGCGGACGAGCATCCCTAAGACTACGATACGGACGAGTATCGGGTAGAAACAAATACTGACACATGTTCAGAGATGATGATACGGATGAGTATCAGCTGGTTAACAAGGAACACGGACGAGCGTTGATTCTGAGGGGACTCTTCTGGGGAATAGTAGACACAGACGAGTATCTATATTCAAGAAGACAAAAGTGTTTGACACGGTGTATGGATTAAAGATGCGGACGAGCATTCTTAGGACTATGATACGGACGAGTATCATGTAGAAACAAACACTTGACGCAATGTTCTGAGATGATGGTACGGACGAGTACCAACTGGTTAACAAAGAACAAGGACCAATGTCGAATCTGTGGGGATGTAAGTGGTGTATACAAGATACAGACGAGTATCTGTATAAGTAAAAGGTATGAGTGGTGTATAGATGAGTGTTTAATCTGCTGGGGAGAGTGACACGGACGAGTGTCAAAAGGAGAAGAGTATAGTATTAACAAGTATATGGGTGATGAAAGTGTAAGCGACTGCGCTGGGGATATGACACGGACGGGTGCCACAAGGAGCTATATATATAAGTATCTGTGAGTGCAAAGAGGATGCTTTGGCTTTATGCTGGGGATATGACACGGACGGGTGCCACAAGGAGTATATACTGATGTTCGGGAGTGTGTTTGGGAGTGTGAGGCAGCTGTTTTAGCTTTAACTCTCCGCTGGGGAATCTGGGAAGCATTCTGTATACTGCTGATGAGTTGAAAGCTTTTAACTCTGATGGGAACGGAGTGTTGGCAACCTGATGCTTGTTGGAGAGGTTTTCACTGGGGGAAAGATGACTCTGCGTGAGATATACTTCGTTTAACTGCTTTGGACATCTGCTGAGGATCTGATCATCCTGCTCTGACTCCACTGGGGAGAATTTCTTCTTGCTCTGCTGAGGAAATCCCTTGGAAATGAGAATCCCGATGACTTTATGGGGAAAGATCATCTTTAGACTTGGCTAGGGAAGATGCTTGATCACACAATCCTGCTGAGGAGAGAATTCTGATAATTCTAACTTGGTGGGGAAGCAAGGCCTTCAGCTGCCTGCTGGGAAAACTTCACTGTGGAAAGATGAGTCCGCTTGGGGACGAGAACGATTCAATCAGTCTTGAAGTTCTGTTGGGGATATCGTCTGTTCCAACTCAACTGGGAATGTCAACCTTCATGGTTGAGAAAAGATTTGGCAATGCTCTGCTGAGGAGAGACTTTGTTGGAGAATTAAATAAGTCAAAATATGCCCCAAGTATAGTATAACGACTGTGTTGGGAAGATACGCCAATGAAAATTGGCTTTGATTGAATGCGAATAACCAACTCCTCATGAGGGAATCTTGCCGTCTGAAAGAAGATCTTTATGCTCGGGGAAGAAATAAACTTCCAATGCCCTGCTGGTAAAATAAATACCAGACATTCCCTGAGGATTAACACAGTGCTTCAAACTTCTGAGCTCAGCAAAAGCATTACTGATCATCCTGAGTGAACTATCATTCCTTTAACTCCTCAATTATACCATACTGCATCATCCATAAAAAGATCGTCTTCAGAGGATTTTACAGAAGACTTGGCATCCAGAATTGCCCCAGTGTCTTCAAACTCTCGCAGAAATTCAACAAGTCTTGAGATAACTGCCCCAGATTACGTCTTGAAACGATTCTTGCCCCACATCAGAGCTAAAACAGAAACCATGCGGTATGAAGATGCAATGCAAATGATGTACAATGCAGACGTATGCTCATAAACAAGGATGGTTGGGCGCTAGGGTCAGGTTGATAGATATATATATTTTTGGTTGCCAAGCAATTGGACTTTTGAAGGTGAATTACCAGACGAGAACTGGTTTATTGAAGGTAGGCCAACAGACAAGAACTGATGGGCAAAGAATAAGTCGTCAGACGAGAACTGACTCCTTGGGTTCATTGTCAAACGAGAATTGACTCTGAAAAAAGAAAGACTACCAGACGAGAACTGGCGCTCAATGGGTTGAATGAAAAGGTGACCAGACGAGAACTGGTTAAAAGATTCGCCTACCAGACGAGAACTGGTATTTGAAGTTGATTTGCCAGACGAGAACTGGACTTTGGGTTTGTCTGCCGGACGAGGACTAGACTCTGAAAGGGTTTGCCAGACGGGAACTGGGCTTTGCAAAGGCTTGCCAGACGAGAACTGGACTTTGAAAGGTTGATAAGTTGGGGTTACGAGGCCCTGGGTGAGACTGATGTTTGTGGGGAATGCCCAATGCAAATATGATGCGTATGCTCTATATGCGACATGAACAACGTATGCAAATGATTTATGCCATGATTATGAAAGGCCAGAAAAACTCCCGAGGTGGGAAGAAAGGTCTTAGTGACAAGGCTTTTGGTTGAGAACGGTGACAAAGGCGAGGGTGGGTAATACGATTTCCCGATACCCGTCATGAACTCGGAGATCACTGATACAAATTGCTCTGTGTAGCTAAAATTTGCCCCTGTTGGGCGAGTCTCTGAACAGACTGTTGCTGATTATCCAATTTCTGGAATAGAAAACTTGGATGCTCGAGGAGAATTGCATCTAGTGAACTCTGGAAGTGTCATGCCCCGGTATGAGCGTGGAAGCGAATTGACTCATTCTGACGGAGGATTGGAAGAATATATCTTTAGTTAGCAGAAAATTAGGGTGGCCTGCCCCTGTTTGGGAGATTCAACTTTGATCAACTAATTCTTGAATGACGTCCCTCGATCGACTGATGCTTGGGAACTCTCTTTACCCTGACAGATTCCTTGGTCAACAAAACCACTGGATAACATGCCTCTGGTCCATAGGCTAACATGATGCTCTCGATTCTGGTCATCATTGTTGAATGATCAAGTTCCCTCGTGATTGCTCTTTGTAGGAACTTCCCTGGTGTCACAGACTGACTTGCAATTAACACTGTTCATTTGCAAATGGTAATTTTAATGCAGTACACATGCAAGTTTTTGAAAATTTATTTATTTTGATGCTGTGACAGTGTGTGACGAATGGACGATCAGTCCCACATAGTGTTGAATTAGCAAACCTTTAGGAGTCAGTTTACGCAACCTTGTCGTAGTATGCTTTCAGCATTGAACCTGATTCAATTAGGACTTTCAATGGTTATGACGTGGTCTGGTTCACGGTTTTAGAAAGAAAGATCTATGGCTCAAAGTTTATTTGTGCCCACCCATTCTCCTTGATGTTCTCCAGTCCTATATTCAGCTAATTCGACTTAAGCGCTCGCTTCTCACAAGGGTTTTGTAATGATTGAGGAACCAATGACGTTGATGGTTTACGCACCAATGAGGTTTCTTGGAGTAACAGTCACCCATTCTGACTTTGTGTCTGTAGTCACACGACTTTGTTCTAATGGAACTTTTTCCTTCATCATCATTTTTTTTTTTACTCCCTAACTTTTGCCTGGACTGGTTCCTTTTTTTGAATTTTTCAATTTTGAAGTCCAGCGGGATGCCCTAACTTTTGCCTAAGTCATTTGTTTTCACTTTTTTTTTTTGACTTAGCGGGCTTTATTTTTTTGTTGAACAAATCGTGTGACACTGGTTTGTCTGACTTGCTGAAAGGGTAATGACTGCCTCATTCCTTTGTTGTGGAGGGGTAACCATTGTGGTTTCACGTCCCTTGACCTCATGAGGTGTAATGAATAGAGGGTAATGGATCCTCGGATGCACACTACTTTGGACATTTGAACGCTCGGTCAAATTAACTGATGACTACCCTACCCCGGGTTAAATGTGAGGGTTTTTTCTGTTTAGAAAAGAAACTCCTACTTCAAGGCACAAAGGGGTTGACGAGGGTCTATCTCCCTTATATCTCCGGTGTTTGGGAATTGAAACAATGCCTGTACATCGTCAGCAGGTTCTACCCTGAAAGCATACCTTGAACAATTATGGGTATTCAGTTGTCATCATCCTCCCTCAAACCTGCTAAACAACAGTGAAATAAATGGGAGGTATACGGATGCAATTTTTTTGTTTTTTTCGTTTTTTTTTTTTCAATGCAAGTAAAGAAAAAATGAGCGAATGCGACATAATTGATTCAAAAGTGCAAGGTTACTACATTAACATTACCATTTAAAATGCTTAAAAGACAAGTAGCTGCTAACAGGAAAGAAACTACAGTGCAAATGATGAAAAGGATACAATGATCACCAACTCTGATGACATACTGTTGTCTGAGCCACTGAAATCAAGATATGCTTCTTCTGAAGTCTTTGAACTCAATCAGGTGAAAGGTTGACGTGCACAACCAAGCTTCCTTCTGGAAAGGAGATGTGGCCCTTGTCGATCAACTGTTGTACTCTGGCTTGAAAAGCTTCGCAATCTTCGGTAGAATGCCCCATTGATCCACCATGATACCCGCACTGCTCATGAGGATTGTACCCTGGAGGGTATGGCCCTGGTAACGGCTTGAGAGGTTTAGGAACCACCAAAGAGCTCTGAACTAGATGTGGTAAGAGTTCACTGTATGCCATGGGGACTGGATGAAGAGGAGCAATCCTTCTTTCCAGGTTGTTACGAGGCCTAGGCTGGCTCTGGAGTTGATTCTGAGTTCTTCGACCATGAGCTTGTAGATTTGGACGAGGAGGAGTCCAGGACTTCTGATACGGTGCTCTGAGCACTGCTGAATGCCCGTAAGAGTAATCAGATTCAGGAAAAGATGATCTCTGAGAAGATGTTGGTCTAGAATATTCGATATTCGCCGTGACTGCATTGGTATCACACCATTCTTCTTCTTGGGAGCTAACAACACATCAGGAGAAAGACCATACAGAGGATTGGTCATTGAAGTGAAACCAGGTGGAAACTCAGCGTTCCGATGGTTGTTCTCTGACATAGCTACTGACGGCTTCCAATCTGACCCTTTAACTCTTGGCACTGCTCAGTCTAGCTTCACACACTCTGTCGTCTTCCAACTGTTACCACTTGTTCAAACTGAGTACCGGGAAATCAGCTGGCTGGCCATGGACAAAAGAGGAAGGATGAGCTCTCTGGAGGAGGAAAATGCAATGCAGATGCAAATGCAAAATGCAATATGATGATGCAAAAGATGCAAAGACATGGGATCACAGCTGGAAACTGCCTGGGATCTGGGATACTGCCAAGAATCAAGTGTCTGTAACCACAAGATCTCTGAATAATAACCCAATATAGTAACTGAAAACCAGAGGTTAATGACTTCAGGATCATAGTGATCGGATCAAACAATTGTGCTGGTAATGAGGGTATGTTGAGGTCAAGGGTTCCTGCAAACCTGTAAACAGCCCAACCCCCTCACAGGTGGTGTTCTAAAACAAGGATCCTCAGACTTGGATCAGTTATGAGAAGTGTAAACACTTCTAACCCGGAGGTACAGTGTTTACAATAACCATAAAAAATCCTCCTCTAATTCACCTCAGTTTCTGAAGGTCAATACTAAAGGTCATCCAGACTTAGCAGGCTTCCCAGATAGCCCTAGCATTGCAGGAAATCTGCAACACAGAGTTCTCAAGAAGAAACCCATATCTGAACCGTGTTTCGTATTCCCGCACCAGACCGAAATGGAATGGGAAAGAATATGATTCACTCTAGCCTAGGTGTCACTCAGGTCCCAGGTATAGGACTTTAACTCTCAGTAGAACACCCACCCACCAAAGCAAACAACAGATCCAGCCAGCAGCATGACAGCATGATATGTACAAAAGCAATAAAGAAAGCAGTAAAGCAACTGTACATAAAGCAATAAACAAAAATAAATACAAGCACAAATAAGCACATAACACCCCAGTAAACACAAATCAATCAAGCGCTAGGAGGAACCCACAAAAAGAACCAGAAGCCCTGGTTGCAATATTCACTCTCCCCAGCAGAGTCGCCAAGCTGTCGCTCCCGACAAATGAAAATGGATCATATGAAGGTACAGACGCGAACGGTCGGCGAAGGGAACAGTGAGAACACACAGCCGTGAACTCACTGGAGATGAATAGAGTCGCCAGCTAGGCATTTTTATCCTGGAGGAAAGGCAATGCTGCATAGACCTAGAAAGATACGGATAAGACGGTTTGCGAACCAGAGAGACTGAGAAAGGGGGTTGGTTACAACCTGGGAAGGTATTAGCACCCAGATTGTCCGTCGTACTCGACGGGATCCACGCTTAAAAGATTTGTGTTTTAAAGGGGTAGTGTCAGTGCAATCTGTGTATAGAATAGCTGGAAAAGATGTACAGGTGTCAGTGTAAAAGAAGTGAAGTGTAATAAATGTACAGTGTCAGTGTAAGGAAAGAGTATGCTCATGATAATGAGGCTAAAGAATGAAGCTGGAAAGAGGGGGAATGAACAGAGACTTTTGTTCGATAACTGTTAAGTTATGCCTACGTATCCTCTCGTGCAATGAGGAAGTCAGAACACCGTAGTTCGACCCAAAGAGACTGAAAGGTGAATTGACTTGTGAACTGCTTACTTGCCTATGCTCAAGTGTGTGACCTGTCTGGCTCAGGTGCTAACTGTCTTGCATTAGACGGAAGAAGCGAGTTCTCGTTTGTGAGTGAAGATGATGAGAAAAGAATCCCGGAGGAGACGATTATTGTTTGTTTTTGAGTTTTCAGTCTTTTATTTCTTTTTGGAGTTTGTCATAGGATAATGAGCTTAAGTCTAAACCAATGGATTTAGTAAACTCATCACATCTTCCCTCTGATTAGGGGTAAGGAGAATACCTTAAGTGTGAAGTCAGATTCTCACACTTAATCACCTTTGGTGTAGGATTAAGATCATTAACCTACTTGTGATTATTTAGATGTTTTTGTGATTTTGTTTAGTGTTGAGTAATGAGGTTAAGCCATAATCATGGATTAAACAGACTCATTACACCATCCTAAAAGAAGGATAATAGATGAGAATGTTTAAGTTGAGAAAAACTCCTCAACTTAATCCATGATTAGGGATTAAACCCATGACAAAACAAAGCCTTTATTAAGTGGATTTTAGTTAATGATAAGATGATGAAGTGAATTTTATGATTTGTAAGACAACTTGAGGGGGACTTGTCCATTAACACTAGGGTTAGTCCTTCTTAACCACTTAAGGAAGAATTAGAACCCTAATGCAAGGCCCAAGTTACAAGTGTGATGTCTTGATAATTATTATGTGGATTGATTAAGAGATTTAAACACATTAAGGGTTTAACACTTAGGATTAAAGTCATACACTCCATCCTAATAGAAGGATGCAGGCATAAGCTTAATCACGAAGCCTTAAAACCTTTAGGGTTTAGTCCCTGATTATGAGGTGAGAAGAGAAGACTCAAAGAGACACAAAGGTAAAAGCTAAGTGGAAAAAGTCTAATCCTAATATTCACATACTCGGATGGTCCTAGGTTAGTGAGGCTCACTATCCTAAAGGAGGAGAAGAAATAAGAAGAGAAAGAAGAAACTCCACGGTGGCCTAAGCACACCTCAAATCGAGAAATAACAAGAGAAGATGAGGAATAAGAATAAGATAAGGGGATGAAGATGCGATATGAAGATGAATAAGAATGAAGAGATGAGAATGCAAAATGGAGATAAGATGAATAATGAACAAACAGAGCCTACACCAGTAGGACTTCCAGATGCAACAGCATGTAGTAATTAAAATCGGGCCATAGCGTTACCGAACGGAGAAGGTCCGTTGCCTCTTCAATAGGCTCGTAAAACTCATGAATACTTGTTTGAGGTACCAAACTAGAGGCGTGCACCAAAATTACCAATCAACCAGAACCCTCATGCCAAGTCATTATCAATGTAACAATTTGCATCGACAATCGCACAAATAAGTCAACAAATAACTAACAAATTAATCACAGGGTCATTATCATACTACACCGTCATCAAGATCGGGAATTGAACCTACAAAACGTCAAACGCAAACTAAAACCAAGATTAAATACAATTCTATTGAAATCTAAATAAATTAAGAATATAAACAGAGTTAGAAGAATTTAGAAATAAAAATAAAAAGAAAACTACTTTAACCCTAAATCTAATTCTTCATAAATATTAGTAAAAACTAAATAACAAATAAAAGTATAAAGAAAAATCTAAATAAAATAAGAAGAAGACAAAGTTGATAAATAAAATAATAATAATAACATATATATATATATAAAAACGGTAAGGATATGTTGTTATGGCCATGTGTATAGAAAGTATAGAAAGTAGGAAACAATGGGCTTGGCCCACTCTCAATCAGCAAGACAGATCTAAATAAAATAGAAAAATTTATATATATAAAAAAATCAACAAAACCCAGCCATAACCCTGCTTTTCTCCAAACGGCAAAGCCAGCACCCAACGCCCTTCTTCCTTTTCTCAAAACTCGCATAAACCCTTTCCCCTTTCCAAATTTCGCCGGAAAAAGAACAATGAAAACGCCGGAGAAGAGCAAAACTAACGGCCGTGAAAGTCAGTCCGACAACACGCCGTCATCGTCTCTTTGCGAACAACGCCTTCCTCTTCTCTTTCGTTTCAAGGCTGTCTCCGTTTCGAATCAAACAATCAAGCTTCAAGCTCAGCCCATGAGCGGTGGCGGCGAGGGATTAAGGAGCGGCGTTTATCTCTGTTTCGGTTCGCACGACGGTGTCCGATGGGTGTTCGCAAATGTGAGCGGTGTCTTAGTGTTTTGGTTCAAACTCGGTTCTGTTTCTTCTTTCCGTCTCAGTTTCGATCTCTCTTCATCTTTTCTCTTTCTGTTCTTGGTCCTGATCCGGATTTTGTTTTGCTTGTTGTTGTGGTAGGTAACAGGAGGTTGAAAAGAGTTTGTGAAGATGGTTGTGTGTTGTTGGAGAGTTGTTGAGGAGTGATGAAAAGTGTTGAGGTTATGGCTGTTGTTTGGCGGAAGATATTGGTGAGAAGATGAAGGCTGATTATTGTTGTGGTCTGAGTATTATGAATCGTTTTGAAGGTGAAGGTTGATGAAGAAGAGGTGGTTGAGGGCGGTTTAGGTTCTGTTGTTTGTGAGAAAAGCAGGTTGAAGGTTATTGGTGGGGGTGTGGTGTCTTGTTTTGCAGGTGAAAGGTTGGTTTGTTGTGCGTGATGGTGCGGTGAGTTGAGGTGAAAGAAATTTGATCAAGGGTGATTTCGTGAGTTTTTCAAGGGAAGGTGATGGCGTTGAGTGACGAAAATTTGAGATGGAGAAAGGTTAAATGTTGCCGTTTCTGTTTTTGCAGGTGAAAGATTTTTGAGTTGTGCTGTGTGGTGTTGTTGATGAAGGATATTGTTTTAAAATGGGGCTCTATGTTTGTTCTGTGGTGGTATCAGTGGTGATGTTCATGTTGTGTGTTTCGTGATTGAAGAAAGAAAAAGTGATGTTGTTGCTGTGTTCTTTTTGTGCGTGCAGGGTGTGATGCGGCGCAGCCTCCCTTTTTGCTGCTGAAAATGTTCTTTTGTCTGGTGTGCTTGTTATGCAGGCTGAGTTAGTGTTGCAAGGCTTTGGATGTATAGAGAGGGGCAGGGGCTTTGTAGATGACAGAACAAAAGTGTGAACAGGTTGTACCTTACTCAGACCAAAAGCAAATATTTAAAAGACCAACTGAAATGGTTCCCAACCAACCAGATAGAAAACTAGACTAAAATTAAAAATAAATTGATAAAAATAATAAAGACTAAACTAGAATGTTAAATAATTTTAAGAAAAGAAACAAGTTTAATTAACAAAAATTAAAATTTTAATAGAAACTTAAACCAATAAGTGGACAACAAAACAAAGTCCCTATTTTTTTGTATTATTTAGACTAAATAAAATTAACTAACAATAAAATTGAAATTAAAAGAAAAAATTAATTCTGAATAATTTAATATATACTAAATTATAATTAAACTAGAACATCCTACATATAAACTAATAAAGGTTAAAAATGATTAAATAAAACTAAAAAATCTAATTAAAATGACCTAATTAATGATAACTAATTAAGAATAACCTAAAGTATAACTAAACTAAATTTATCTAAAATTAAAAATTATCCTTAAATAAAAATAAAAATTAAATAATATTCAACTAAATAAAAATTAAGCTAAATATATATATAAACCAGATTTAAATTAAACTAATTAAATATTAACTAAGGCTAATTTAAAAATAAACTAGATAGTGATTAAGCAAAAATTCTAAATAAATTTAAAATCAAGAATAAAAATAAACAATGACATGGGACGATAAGAAAATGATTAAGAAAAGGCATGATTGATGATTAACGGACAAAAATGCAAAAATGACTGACTATCAAATAAATTGATAAAAATGCGTCAGATGAAAGAGAATTCGGTCAAAATTTAGATAATCAGGACCAAAACCCCTCATGAACCACAAGTAGATAATCTGATGAATTCTATGCACCATCCAACTTGACTTTGAACGCTCATTGCCTGAGAAAAAACCCCATGAATAGTCCTTGTGAATGAAACCCTTGAAGACCACTAAGCCAGGGACATAAACCCTAATTCAGTAATAGGAGTCTAAGAATATGACGTCATTGATGACTGCAAAGCCAAAGCGTTGAATTCCTCTGATAATCCGCAAATAGGATGTGAAACCCTAATCCCTGGATGACCATGATCCCATGCCTTAGGAACTTATGCAGATGATATGCAAAATGCGTATGAATGCAAAACGAAAAGCTCACAAAAATAGAAAAGCCAGAGGGCAAATTTGGGGTGTCTACACTTTGTTGCCGAGAAAAACACTAAAGCATTTTTCTTCAAGATATCAAATTTTGGAAGCGGTTCTTCTGATGATGAGGAAGACGGTGCCGATGCATAATTAGATGGACGGGGAGAAGCCATATTGTGAGAGAGGGAGACTGAAAGGACTGACTGAGAGAGGGAGAATGAAAGGACTGAATGAGAGAGGGTTTGTAAGGATGGAGTGAGATGAATCTTATGTTTATGAGTGAGGCATATATATAGTAAAAAAAGTTGCAAACCCTAGGTATATATACATGTATAAGTATATATATAAATATACATATATATATGTATACGTGTATATATATATATATATATATATATATATATATATATATATATATATATATATATATATATATATATAAGTCTATATATATATATATATATATATATATATATATATATATAGACTTATATATATATATATATATATATATATATATATATATATGTGTATATATGTATATATATATATATGTATATATATATATATATATATATATATATATATATATATATATATATATATATAATAAGTGAAGAATAAGATGAATATTTGAATTAAATAATGAATTAACAAAGTGCAACAATCCATTTGGCGAATGCATGTTGGATTTACAACACATTCGCCAAATGGAATGGCGAATGCATGCAACTTTTTCATTCTTAGCCAAACCATTTGGCGAATCACAATAAAATTACACATCTTCATCATTTGATGTGGCGAATGTGTGGTGAAACTATGTTAGTTTGGTATTTTTTTTGAAAACAATGTTATATTGGAAATTAAATTATGAAACTATGTTATATTAAAAAAAAATTCTCGGGTTATATACTTCACAATTTAAAAGTAAAAAGAATTTATTTAAAAGCTAATAAATAACATGTAAAATGTACTTAAATAAAATAATAAACACTAATATATAAATACAGTTTAAGTAATAGAGAGTGAAAACATATGAGATCATCAATATGTAATTTATTTTTCATAATATTTTCTTAAAATTGATATTTTTTTTAATCAATATATTTCTTTAAAATTGATTCAACGAATAAAACATCTATGTACTTACAAATTTTGAAATTGGAATTAAAATTATTTTCTATGTTTCGAAAATTTTCTCTCCACCGATTCTTCCTTCTTATATGAACTGCTGCTTCTAAATTACTTTTATATCAAAATTTCATATAAAATCTTTTTCATGCTAAGATCTACAAAAGCTCAAATTTGTTTAACTTATAAGCAATTTGTATGTTGTGAAAAAGAAAAGAAAAACTATGGTTGACGTCTTCTTCCCCAATCAACTCTTTTTTAATATGTTTGAGTCTTTGAGATTAAAATGCTTTTAATTTGATTTATGCCTATGATTTGAATTTTGATTGTTATAGTTTTAGATTTGATATTTGTAAACATTAAGTTTTGTTACCATTTTTATTTTCAATCATTATTTTCTAGAGTTTATTATAAAGTTGGAGATGACAAATGATGAAGAGAATTATTGTGTGTCGAACTATCCGCGTATTTTCAGTTTAATTTTTAATATGTTACTAAATCTAATGGTTTCTTTTTATTGACTCACCGGTGCACCATTTAGTTTATACCCCACCTTAGACATCACCATAAATACATGTATGTAATTAGATTACAATAATACAATTTATTCTTCATTCTCCACATTCTCTCTAACACTCTCATTTTTTCCTCACCTAAATGCTTCAACAAAATTGGTATATAGAGTTTTGCTTTATTATTGTTGTGTTCTGAAGTGCACCGAAACGCACTGCTGAGAATTCTAAATGTCGCTTATGTGCCACACAAAATCACAGTCAACCAACTTAAGGGGTTCTTATCAAATGTTAATGTGAGGCATGACCTAGGATTTATTGACTTTGATCTGACACCGGAAGGAAGGAAACATAACAGAGCCTTACACATCTCTATGGAGTGTAAGGGAGTTTTATTGGCCCATGTCTTGGTCGACACCGGTTCATCTCTTAATGTGCTTTCGAAGAAAGCGTTGAACAAGCTGGATATAAAAGGAGTGGTTCTCGAGCCCAACAATCTGGTTGTCAGAGTATTTGATGGCTCTAAAAGTCAATATTTGGAGAGGTTGAATTACCAATTAAGATAGGACCTCAAGTTTTTGACATGACTTTCTATGTAATGGACATCCAATCAGCTTACAACTTTTTTATTGGTAGTCTGTGGATTCCCGCCGCGGGCGTTGTGTCATCAACTTTGCATCAAAAACTTAAATTTGTAGTTGACGGTAAATTGGTCAATGTTTGGGGGGGGGGGGGGGAGGATATCTTTGTAAGTCATTTATCCTCTTTTAAATACGTGGAATTTGTAGGTGAAAAGAAGGTTGATTGAGATGCTGCATGAATTTGTTGATGTCTTTGCTTAGTCTTACCATGATATTTCTAGGCTTGATACATATGTTGTGGTGCATCGATTGCCTCTCAAAGAGGATTATCCTCTAGTCAAACAGAAACTTAAAAGGACTCGAGCAGACACGACTATCAAGATCAAATAAGAGGTTCAGAAACAGTTCGACACAAGTTTTATGGCAGTTACAAGTTATCCTTCATGGGTTGCTAACATTGTGCCTATGCCTAAGAAAGATGGCAAGGTTCGGATGTGTGTTGATTATCGGGATTTGAACAGAGAAAACCCTAAGGATGACTTCCTGCTTCCTCATATTGATGTGTTGGTTGATAATACAACTCAGTTTTCAGTGTTTTCGTTCATGGATGGTTTCTTTGGATATAATCCAATTAAGATGGTCTCAGAAGACATGGAGAAGAAAACTTTCATTACCCCGTAGGGAACCTTCTGTAACAAGGTGATGCCCTTTGGTCTGAAAAATGTCAGGGAAACATATCAACAGACTATGGTGACTCTCTTTCATGATATAATTCATAAAGAGATCGAGGTCTATGTTGATGCCATGATCGTAAAGTCACAAACTGAGGAAGAACATTTGGTCAATCTGCAGAAGATGTTTGATTGGTTGAGAAAGTTAAGATTGAGGCTGAATCCAAATAAGTACACCTTCTGGGTGAAATCTGGTAAATTATTGGGTTTTATTGTAAGTGAGCGAGGTATGGAGTTTGATCCTGCCAAAGTAAAAGTGATACAAGAAATGCCCGAGCCTAGAACATAAAAATAAGTTCGTGGTTTTTTTAGGGAGGTTGAACTACATTTCTAGATTCACCTCTCATCTTACAGCCACATGTGAACCAATATTCAAGTTGTTAAGAAAAAAAATCAGGCTATCAGTTGGAACGATGATTTCCAAAGGGCTCTCGAAAAAATAAAAGAATATTTGTAGGAACCTCCGATCCTTATGCCTCCAGTTCTAGGGAGACCATTGATTATGTACTTGAAGGTGCTTGAAAATTCCATGGGTTGTGTACTCGGTCAACATGAAGAGACAAGTATAAAAGAACATGACATATACTACCTGAGCAAAAAAATTACTAATGTGAGTCAAGGTACTCTTTGCTTGAGAAGATGTGTTGTGCACTAGCATGGGCTGCTAAGCGTTTGAGATAATACATGTTGACTCACACAACTCTTTTTATATCCAAGATGGATCTAGTCAAGTACATTTTTTAGAAGTCAACTCTCACCGAAAGGGTTGTTTGGTGGAAAATGGTTTTCACAGAGTATGATATTCAATATGTTACCCAGAAGGCCATCAAGGGTAGTGTTTTATTAGACTATCTTGCTCACTATCCTATTGATGATTACCAGCCAATGAAATTTGACTTCACCGTTGAAAACATGATGTATTTAAAATAAAATAAAGTTGTGAAGAGCCGTTGCCCGATGTGTTCGCTAGTGTTTCTGGCGAACAACCTCTGGTTAACCAAATCTCTTAAAAAAGGTTGACTGACAGGACCAACCAAACAAGTCCTAGGACGTCGCGTGCTAAGAATCAAATGAAGGATAATCTAAAAATGGTGTTTATATGTTTCTGTCGAAATGTTCTAATGTAAAACAATTATTTTTATTTATATTGAAGTTGAAGGTGTTTATATATTTGAATCTACTAACGCGTTTGAAGACTTTAATGAAAGAAAACTAAAGTTTGACATGAAAATAAAGAATTGCTTAAATATAAATTGACTGAAATATAAAATTACTGGAAATGTGAATGGAAAGTAAAGGACAAACAAAGAACAAAGATTTAAAGAAGAAACTTAAAGCTTTGATAACTTGAAATAAAATTGGTGTTGATACGTACATTTCCAAAATAATCTCTCTTTTCTATTTACACACGAGTACTTGAGTAAGTTTACAGGAATTTGTACAATATTTCTCACACACTTTTCACAATGAAAATTATCATATTTATATACAAATATCATAACCGTCAAACAACGGTCAAATCCTAAACAAATTCCACTTGGCATTATGCATGTTAATGTCTTCTGAAAGCCTTCCACGTCCCCTTTTACCAAACAAAACAGTTATTCGTACAAAAACTGCTCTTCAACAGATGAAACGATGTATCTCTTTGTTACATCAAGTTGATTTACAATTCAAATCCAAAAATCCTTCTATCATATTTTCCTTTGTCGAACTCTTCATTGTCGAAATAACAACAAAACTTTATCCGTAGTAATGTAAAAAACTTCCAGTCAGCAATCCAGCGTCTCTTTCGACAACCCCCTTTCGACTTATAAACCAAATCATCACAAACCTTCTCGAGATTCTGGACATGTTTGGAATAAAGAATGGTCAATTTGTCAAAAGATCTTTATAAAAGCTATTAAAGCTTTTATGCACCAAACTCATGCTGTCGAAATTCCTATGCATACAAATTGCCCCCCAGCAAAGGTGTTTCGACTAACTTTCTGGAGAAAGCATCTTTGCTGCCAAATTATATTTCGACTCCATGTTTTTTGCATTAAATACGTTGATTCCCAAAATCTTACTTTGTCAAATCAGATCTAAGTAATCATTAGATTTCCTCAACCTATCAACTTCAAACCACGTTCCCAGACATGATCTCCATGACTCTATGAGACTAGGTCCACTGTACCCTTTTCAACTTCCACGCCTTTTTTATATCTAATGGTACGTAGGCACGTACCCTAAACAACTTGAAGACCCAAACGTCTTCCTTCATTTCTTCAGTATAAATAATCCATTTTCTCTCTTGAAGAAACTTTTTATGCTCCAGACTTCAAATTTTCAGACTTCTTCCTCTCTCAAACCGAGATATTCATCTTTCCTCAAACTCCTTCAAAGTCAACAATGGCGACCTCAAGCTCTCAAAAAGATAAGAAGAACACAGAAGCTCTCCCTCCTTCGCACATAATCCTTGGCCCAAAGGTGATGGATAACCAATAATACATCCCCGAGCCTTCGAATCAAAGAGAAAAAGAGAGCATTTACTATTCTCAGGTACTCATTCCCATTCTTGTTTCTGGTAAACACCATGCCATGTTAGGTCCTCTCCCTAACCCAAACACTGATCAAACTCGTCTTACAGAGTTCTTTCCCACTTATGCACGTTCAAAACCCATAGGAGCGGGGAAAATAAAACCATCTAGTGACAAATCCCCAGAAACACAAACTGAAACTGAAACCCTAGACTTAAATTATTTAAATCAATCTAGGATTTTTAGAAGTTGCCCTTGGTCGAAAGACCCATCTGAATACTTAGACTGGGTGGAAAAGGTCGAAGCAGTCAAGGGTAAGATTTGGAAGAAAATAGGCATTTATGACCTAATTCAACTGTCGAAAGAGGGCCCAAACTATTTCCCTACCATGATTCTCGCTTCCCTTTATTTTTGGGATAGCACCTATAATACCTTCCACCTTCCTTGTGGAATGGTAACACCCACTCTTTTCGACCTAGCTACTATAGTAGGTCTTAGCCCACTAGGCATAGATTTTGACCCAACTGTATTAGATAAAAACACCATATCTTTCGACACCAGCTTTGCCTCAGACTCCCCTTTCATTGCTCATTACCACAACAAAGACTCCCCTGACGTGTTAGACACAGAACATATAGCCTTTTTGACTCTTTGGTTATCAAAATTCGTGTTTTGCACAAGATCCCTCCCGGTAGCCAATAAATACATCACCATAGCTAATCAGCTTCATATTGGTAGAAACATTTGACTGAGCGAAATGATCTTGGCTAGCCTCTATGAATCCATGAGTGAGGGAGTCGAAAACCTGAAACAAATCAAGGATAAGGGAAAACTCAGCCTGGCGGGTCCCTTTTGGCTCCTTCAACTGTGGCTCAATGCCACCTTTGAATCCAAAATCTTCGACAAAGGCGTGGTGGATAAAAAGTACGTCAAGGACAGGCACATTGAATGGGCAAGGTTGGCTCAACTAACTCCTTCTGAAGAAGGGCAAATCCTTCAACTTTCTTTCACCAATTATATCAATATGTTCTCCAAGAGCTATAATTTTACTGCGAACATGGCCCCCTTTGCCAATAGGATTGTAGGGCCCAAATGGTTTACCAGACAACTCCTTGTCGAACACAAAAAGGATGAAGACAACTTCTTGGCTATTTGGAAAATACTGCTGACGCCAAGACTCCTACCTTCTTATCCAACCATGAGTAATTCTAAGGTAGTCTTGCTAGTCTATCAACCAAATTTAGTCGCTCGATAGTTTGGGTTGGTACAGCTGAAATCTAGGTCGATTTACCCCAAAAAATGAGCTATTCTCTTTTACAATTCGTTTCTTACAGAGGTGAAAAGTATGGAGATTATGGAGAAATTGAACGACGCTGCTCTGGAGGTTCGACCGGTGATCTTCCGAGCCATCTTCTTCTGCACTCAAGAATTCGACGTCTGGTGGAAGGAGTACTATCTTACAAGATTTTATGATGTAGCTACCTTCAACCAACTTCTGACGAACGCTTTTGCTTTTGTGCAGGACAGAACGAAAAAAGGTACTGATCAACATGTTAAGGAAATTCAAAAATTCCAAAAATATTTTGAAACAGCATACAGGTCGGATGATCTTAGGCGAATCATAGGTGAAGCAGCTGTAACTCTAAAGCATAAATTCACTAAAAAGATGGGGAAACTGGTAATACCCTCGTATATTCCACCAGAGGCGCGTTACAACTTTGCGTATTCCAGTTATCCATAAAAGTTTCCCCCTCTACCATCTGTTAATTTTGGTGTGGCTCTCAACCCCCTTTCCCAGATTGGTTCGTATGTGTGGAAGATTTAAAACTACTTAAAGAGTTACGAAAAAAGCTAATCGAACGTGTGGTTCCGACCAAATATCATCTGGACGATTTCCATGGGCACCTTCATATTGGAATAGAACAAGTGCGCGTGGAATCTACCATTCTTGAAGGTGTTTTCACAATTTGAATTTATTGTGTTTACTTTCTTATGTTTTATTCCTTCCTTTTTAACAATTCTCTCTTTCTAGCTGCCAAGATTCCAAACAAGAAGGCATATGTCGAAGACCAACCAGCCAAGCCTGCTAAGAAAACTTCTTCGACGGCGAAAAAGGTTTCATCTTTTCCTCATATTTAAAGGACTTGTCTCAATTATGAATTTGCCTTGGAATTTGACTTATTGAAATCTTGTTATTTCTCAGGTGATTCGAAAACCACCTACCCCTCAGAAAAGGAAGAAATAAATAGTGAAGGAGATTTCTGAAGATTCTGGTGACGAATCCCCAGATCAACAACCCCTGAAAAGGAAGAAAACCAGCAACATAAGAAAAATTTCTTCTGAAAGGTCACTTGTCACATCGAAGAAAACTCCTCCCATCAGTCCAATAGTTAAATTTGCATGGGACGCGGAAAGTGGGAACTCCAGTTTTCATACTGAGATTCCTCAGGTATTTATTTTCGACTGACTTTTGAATTGACCTTTGTATGCATATTGTCTATTGTTTCTCATTTTCTTTTTTTTCCAAGTTGAAATCAACCTTGGTGAGCCTTCCCATGATGTTGGTGAGACGAATGTGGAGAAACAAATCCAAGAGAAAGAAATTTCAAAGGGCGATGTATTTGAACCCCAGACCTGCTCTGCATTCGACACCATAATGGATGAGCTTTTTGCAGATAATTCTCCTAATGACCCAAAATCCAAAGTCAATGAAGATAAACCTGCCGAAGTTGGCAAAGGCGAAAAAGATGATGTTGGATCTATGACTCCGGACAAAGAAAAGTCACCCAAAGCTACAAACACTAAGGAGGAGAAACTTAAGGCTAAAGCTACAGCAAAACAAGACCAGTCGAAACAAGGCACCGGGCCCAGCGTTCAAACCCTTCCTGATTCCAATCCGAACAAATCTCCATCTTTAGGTTCGACTGCCTTTACTCATGAGGAACTTGACATCCTGAAGGTACGGAAGCCTTTGGACTATCTGAAGGCCATGCTTCGCCAACGTTACAATTTCCAAGATTCTTCCAACAGTTCGAAAACCTCTGGAACCACTTCTAAAGTGAAGACCCTTAGTGCTCTTATGGGTGAAATCAAAAGAAAAGTGCTTGGTGTCGATTTATTCAGACTTCTGGAGGAGGACCCTACTCAGCAATGTGAACTGAAGAAACTCCTCAAGCAAGTGAACATTTTGGAAGCCAACACTGATGAAACTCGTCTGGTGCTGGATCTTGTTTAGATCATTGATGTAACCTGTGCAGATCTCAACCGTCGAAGAGAGTACATCAAACTGATTTCCAATAAAACAGACACTCAAAGTGCTGAGTGGGATGTTGCAGCAGCTTCGACGGACAAGGTTTCTGAGCTATTAAAACTCTCTGACACTTACTCTCAACAAGTGTCTGAATGTAAAAAGAATATTCAAGACTTTGAGAGACAGATAGCCGAACTTCAAACCAAAATTGATCAAGAGCAAAAACGTATGGCAAAACTTGAACAACCTAATGCTGTAGAAGTCTAAGAGGAAATAAAGGTGGGAATTCACCATGCAGACAGGGCCCAAGCTTTAGGCAAATTGGTTTATATTTCTTGCAGAATTGGTTTATATTTACTTCTTGCAGAATTGGTTTATATTTCTTTAAGTACTTGCCATTTATTTTAATTATTCTCTCATCTTTGCCTATTTCTTCGACTTCGTAAGTGCCATTTGAGAAAACACTTAAAACTTTAAAAGGTCCTTCCCACTTGGGGGACCACTTTCCCATTACTCTATTTTTACGATCCATGAGAAGTATTACCTTCCAAACCAAATCACCTTCAAAAAAGATTTTTGACTTCACTTTCTTATTATAAGATTTCTCAACTCTTTCCTTCTGTCTTTTAATTAAATCCAACGTACGTAACCTTTCTTCGTCTAAGTCTACTAGTTCATCCATCATCATACTCCAATATACATCTGAAGGAATTTCATGATGTCTTTGGATGCGTATGGATTGTAAATAGATTTCGACTGGAAGCACTACCTCATGTTTGTATGTTAATTTAAATGGGGTAGAGTTAGTAGCTTATTTAGGTGACGTTTGACATGCCCATAAAATTTGATCTAAGGTTTTGTGCCAATTTCTAGGCTTCTTACCTACATGTTTTTTGATCAAATTTATTATTACCTTATTTGCTGCTTCAACTTGTCCATTAGCTTGGGCATAATAGGGTGTAGACGTTAATAACTTAAAACCCATTTCATTTACAAAGGCTTGCATATTTTTACCAGTAAACACAGACCCCTGGTCAGTGGTTATTATTTCTGGTATCCCAAACCTATAGGTTATGTATTTTTGGATAAATTCTATAACTGCTTCTTGATCCACATTGGTTAGCAGTATGGCTTCGATCCATTTAGTAAAGTAATCCACTCCTACTAAAATATATCTTTGCCCTTTTGATGAAGCAGGTCGAATTTCTCCAGTTAGACCCAAAGCCCATTCTCTTAATAGCCAAGGTTTTATGATCAAATGTAGTTCGCTTGCAGGAACATGTGGTATTCCTACGTGGACTTGGCACTCTTGGCAACCCTTCGCGAATTCGACACAGACTTTGAGCATAGTTGGCCAATATAAACCCTGCCTAAATAGTATCCATTTCATCTTATGCCCTTCTTTGTGCGCACCACATGTGCTATTATGTACGTTCGACAGTGCAATATACGCCTCTTCTTCGCCCAAGCACTTTAGTAAGACTCCTTTTGCATCCTTTTTAAACAATTCATTCCCAAAGAGTACGTAGCTCAATGCTCTATATTTTATTTTTCTTTCTACGCTTTTGTTTGGGTCTTGTAGATAACCTCTTATAGGTTTTCTCCACTCATCCACGTCTGAATTATCTATATTAAAAATTTCAAAGTTTTCGTCATCCCTATAACCAAGTTTCATTGATTCTAAATCTGATGGGGATAATTTGGTCGATACAACCCTTCCCCTTACTTCAATAGATTTCTCTAGATTTTCTCTTGATACCCTGTAACCTGATGCAATCTGAGCCAAATCATTGGCCTCTTAATTTTTTATTCTAGGAATATGTTTAAGGGTCACAGTGTCGAATGCTTTCAGGAGCCTGTTGGCTATGACGAAGTACATGATCAAATTTTCTTTAAAACATATATACTCTTTGGTTAGTTGTTTTATTACTAGTTCTGAGTCGCCCATTATTTCGACTCGAGTTTCCCCCAATTCCAATAAGGTCTCAAGTATATCAATTAAAGCTTCATACTCAGCTTCATTGTTTGAACAAGGTCTTTGACCCTATACTTGAATTTTGTTGGAATTTTAACAGGAGAAATAATCAATATACCTATACCTGCACCATTCTTGTGGCTGGAACCGTCAAAATATAATTTCCAAGGCTGTAATTCGACGTACTTTATTTTACTATCGTCTATGGAATGGTCGGCTATGAAATCAGCCACCACTTGACCTTTTACAACTTTTAAAGGCAGGTATCTCAAGGAGTATTCAGTCAATGCTAAAGCCCATTTCCTAATTCGACTATGTAAAATAGATTTAGAAAGCATATATTTTATTACATCGAAATGAGATGATACAAACACATCAACTGGTTTTATATAGTGTTTCAATTTTGTACAAGAGAAATATACACAAAGACATAACTTTTCTACTACACTATATCTAGTTTCAGCGTCGTTTAATACTCTGTTGAGATAATAGATGGCTCTTTCGACGCCATTTTCATCTTCCTGACAAAGCATGCTTCCAAGGGTCTTGTCGGATGTTGAGATATATAACCTCATGCTTCTTCGTCTATTATGTGACGTCAAGACTGGAGGGCTTGCCAGGTATCCTTTTATCTTGTCAAAAGTTTCTTGTTATTCTTGCCCCCATGTGAAATCTTCTTTTTTGAGTCGAAGCAGGGGGGAGAAAGCTTGCATTTTCCCACTGAGGTTTGAAATAAATCTTCTAAGGAAATTAATCTTCCCTAACAGTGACTGCTATTCTTTCTTTGTCGAAGGAGCTTTCGCCTCCATTATTGCTTTAACTTTATTAGCGTTTATTTCGATTCCCTTTTTGTGGACCACAAAACCTATGAAATCTCCAGCCTGCACACCAAACGCACATTTAAGGGGGTTCATCTTTAAACCATGTTTTCTCATCCTCTCAAAGGATTGTCAAAGATGGTTTAAATTATGTGTTTTTGAAATAGACTTTATTACAATATCGTCAATTTATACTTGCATGAATGTTTCAATGAAATCATGAAATATGGAATTCATAGCCCTTTGGTATGTAGCCCCAGCGTTTTTCAAACCAAAGGGCATAACTACCCATTCATACGTCCCTATTGCTCCGGGACACCGAAAGGCTGTTTTTGCAACATCTTCCTCTGCAATGAAGATTTGGTTGTAGACAGAATATCCATCTAGCATACTTAGGTACTCGTGCCCTTCTGCAGAGTCTACAAGCATTTCTGCTACTGGCATAGGATATTCATCCTTTGGGGTGTCGCTCCCCGGACTTACGTCCCGGTGCAAATGCGAACCGTCGGCGAAAAGAGAAAGAGGAAATGACTAGAGTCTCCAACTAGGCATTTTTATCCCGAAGGAAAGGTAATGCTACATAAACCTAGAAAGATATGGACAAGACGGTTGCGAACCAGAGAAACTGAGAAAGGGGGTTGGTTACGACCTGGGAAGGTATTAGCACCAAGATCGTCCGTCGTACTCGACGGAATCCACGCTTACAAGATTGTGTTTAAAAGGGGTAGTGTATGTGTTGTCTGTGTGCAAAAGCTAAGGAAATAAAGTACAAGTGTCAGTGCAAAAAAGTGAATTGCTCAGGAATTGAGGCTTAGAAAAGAATGCTGAAAGAGGGGGAAGACACAGAGACTTTTGTTCGATAACTGTTAAGTTATGCCTACGTATCCTCTCGTGCAATGAGGAAGTCAGAACACCGTAGTTCGACACTAAGAGACTGAAAATGAATTGACTGTGAACTGCTTGCTTGTCTATGCTCAAGTGTATAACTCGTCTGGCTCGAGTGCTAACTGTCTTGCATTAGACGGAAGAAGCAAGTTCTCGTTTGTGAATGAATGTGATGAGAAAAGAATCCCGGAGGAGACGATTATTGTTTGTTTTTGAGTTTTCAATTTTTTTTATTGTTTTTGGTGTTTTGCATAGGATTATGAGCTTAAGCCTAAATCAAGGGCTTGTAAACTCATTATATCCTCCCTGATCAGGGATAATGAGCCTACTTAAGAATGAGATAAGCATCTCAACTTAATTACCATGATGATGTAGGATTAAGATCATTAACCTACTTATAATTATTTAGATGTTTTTGGTTTTTTTGTTTAGTGTTAAGTAATGAGTTTAATCTCTAATAACAGATTAATGAACTCATTACACCATCCTAATAGAAGGATGATAGATGAGAACACTTAAGCTGAGGAAGATACCTCAACTTAATCCATGGTTAGGGACTAAATTCATTATATAACAAGCCTTTATTAAATGGATTTTAATTAAAGGGTGAGATTAAGAAGTGAGTTTTATGGTTTGTAAGACAACTTGAGGGGGACTTGTCCATTAAACACTAGGGTTAGTCCCTCTTAACCATAAGGAAGAGATAAAACCCTAATGTAAGGCCCAAGTTACAAGATAAAGTCTTAGTGATTATTAATGTGTTTTGATTTAAGAGGTGTAAACAAATTAAAGGTTTAACAATAAGGATTAGAGTTATACATTCCACCCTAAGATAAGTATGTAGGCATAACCCTAATTCCAAAGTCCTAAAGCTTTAAGAGTTTAGCCTCTGATTAAGAGATAAGAAGAGAGACTCAAAGAGACTCAAAGGTAAAAAGCTAGGGGGGACTATATACAACCCTAAAAATTATCATGCTTGGACGTCGTATGGTTTGTGAGGCTTAGGAGAAAAGATCTTCAAGGCCACCAAGGAAGAAACAGATGAAAAGAGAAGGAAGAAGAATAATAAGTTACTTACTTCCAGAAGAAGATAAGTAACCTAAGAGAAAGAAAGTAAGAAGGAGAGAGCATAAGTGAAGCAAGTTCACTTCAAATACAAATAAATATGCAAATGAGAAGGAAATAAGAGGTGGGAAGTGAAGGCAAATCCACCTCCCAGATAACTTACCAAAAGTTCCTGAAATGTTAGTATGAATGCATAAGGAATGAAATGAAAAGAAATAAGACAAATGAAGGTGAAAAGACCAAAGTCAGAAGTGAATATGCAATGTAAATGGCATATGAGATGATGCAAAATCATAACAAGATGCATATGAATGATCATACAAGGATGAGATGCAATGGAAGCATGTTTAGAAGCATGAAAACACATGGGTGTTCATGAAATGTAATGGATACAAAGCATAGCAAATGAATGAAGAAATGATCAAACAATGTTTCAAACATGTACTAAGATGTCTAAGATAACATACAAAAGAATGGAATGGCATGACAAGTTCATAAGTTCATGATATGCAAAGAAGAATGCAAATGAAGATGCAAAATTAGGGTTTTAAGGCAACATGAGATGCATATGACAAAAACAGAAGCAATCACCATGATAAGAAATTGAAATTGAGCTCAACTGTCTTGCATTAGACGACAGAAGCGAGTTCTCGTTTGTGAATGAGTGTGATGAGAAAAGAATCCCGAAGGAGACGATTATTGTTTGTTTTATATGTTTTCAGTTTTTTATTGTTTTTTCGTGTTTTGCATAAGTTAATAAGCTTAAGCCTAAATCAAAAGGTTGTAAACTCATTATATCCTCCCTGATTAGGGATAATGAGCCTACTTAAGTATGAGATAAGCATCTCAACTTAATTACCATGATGATGTAGGATTAAGATTATTAACCTACTTGTGATTAGTTAGATGTTTTTGGGTTTTTGTTTAGTGTTAAGTAATGAGTTTAATCTCTAATCACAAATTAATGAACTCATTACACCATCCTAATAGAAGGATAATAGATGAGAACACCTAAGCTGAGGAAGATACCTCAACTTAATCCATGGTTAGGGATTAAATTAATCATATAACAAACCTTTATTAAGTGGATTTTAATTAAGGGATGAGATTAAGAAGTGGATTTTAAGTTTGTAAGACATCTTGAGGGGGACTTGTCCATTAAACACTAGGGTTAGTCCCTCTTAACCATAAGGAAGAGATAGAACCCTAATGTAAGGCCCAAGTTACAAGATAAAGTCTTTGTGATTATTAATGTGATTTGATTAAGAGGTGTAAACAAATTAAAGGTTTAACACTTAGGATTAAGGTTATACACTTCATCCTAAGAGATGAATGCAGGCATAACCCTAATTCAAAGTCCTAAAGCTTTAAGAGTTTACTCTCTGATTATTGAGATGATAAGAGAGACTCAAGGAGACTCAAAGGTAAAAGACTAAGGGGGACTATACACAACCCTAAAAGTTATCATGCTTGGATATCCTATGGTTTGTTAGGCTTAAAAGAAAAGATCTTCAAGGCCACCAATGGAAGAAGTAGATGAAAAGAGAAGGAGAAAGAAGAACAAGTTACTTACTTCCTGAGGAAGATAAGTAACTTGAAAGAAAGAAAGTGAGAAGGATGGAACATAAGTGAAGTAGATTCACTTCAAAGACATGTAAAAATGCATATGAATAAGATAAGAAGAGGTGGGAAGTGAAGGCAAATCCACTTCCCAAATAACTTACCAAAAGTTCCTGAAAATGTTAGTATGAATGCATAAGATGTAAAGTAAAAGGAAATGAAGTGAAATGAGATGTAAAGACCAAAGTCAGAAGTGAAACTGCAATGTAAAAGACATTTGAGATGATGCAATGACATACAAGATTCATATGAATGATCATACACAGATGAGATGCAAAGGAAGCATGGTTAGAAGCATGAAAACACATGAATGTTTATGAAATATAATGAATGAAAGACATGACAAATGAATGAAGAAATGATCAAGCAATGTTCTAACATGTCCTAAGATGTCTAAGATGTCATACAAATACTTGAAATGTCATGGCAAACTCACATGATGATGATATGCAAAGATGTATGCAAATGAACATGAGAAATTAGTGTTTTATGAATGTATGAGATGCAAATGACCAAAACTGAAGCATACATCATGATAAAAAATTAAAATCAAGCTCAATCAAACCCTAATTCCATACAATATCAAACCCCAAAGGAGAAGGTCAGAAGCTAATCCTATTGAAAGTTATGAATTTTCTAAGTTTACTAGGGTTTTTGGATGATTCTTAAGGGAAAATTTAAATCAAATTGAAAATTCAAGATAAATTCATGAGAAAACTAACCTAGAAACTACATGTAATATGTGAAATAATGCAAAAATAATCAAGTTCAAACTCATCATGGTTAGGCAGAAATGAAATTTCAAGTTAGGGTTAGAAAATGTGATTTTTAAGAACCCTAATTCAAAGAAAAATGTGAAATTATGATCAAACCTAAAAATAAATTTGTATGATGAGTTTGAAAATGTTTCTAAATGTATTGGAATGATTCATGAATTTTTTTTGTGATTTTTAGAAACCTAAATGCATTTTTAATTAATTAAAATCCATTAATTAATTAAAAATAAAATTTAAATATTTTAAAAATACTTTTTTAATGCAAAAAATAAAATAAAAATCATTTTTGGGTTAAGAAAAATATTTGAATCAGAAATGCAAAAGATTATATTTTTTTTATGAGTTTTACTATTTTTAATAAAATGTGCAAAAGAAATGAACAAAAATGAAATAAAAATAAAATAAATGGAAAGTAAACGCATCCAAAGGTCCAAATTCAAATAAAAAGGGAGGGAGTTGACTGACGCGTGTTTCAAAGGCCCAGATCAAATCTGGCTAGTTAAATATTAAACCTAATTAATTAATCTAATTAAAATTAAGTGGACAAATTTTGGCCCTCTAATTACGTGTTAATCACCATCTGACGGCTCACATTCAAACTGGGAACTAAACCCTAATTAGGAACCCTAATTATTTTCAGGTAACCGGAGCTAGCTCTGGTCATCTTCTCCGGCACCCCCTCCCCTGCGTTCACTCAAACCTCCATAAAAACTCACCAAAATCTCCAGAATTGATCTTTAAACATCAACAAACTCAAATCCAGCAACAAAAATAATTAATCATGCATAAACAAAGAGAATCGAAGAAGACCAAAATTTAGGTCAAAGTTTCAGAGATACGGTTAATGCTTGTTTCTTCATCATTTTCAAAACCAACAAGTGCAGTGTGATCAGGAGAGCATGGGGAACATTTCTAGAACATGAAATAAAGCTTATGGAAAAAACGTTCTAAGGGGCTACCTGAGATGAAGCTTTCACTCCCTGAGCTTTCTGGCCTCTTTCTTGGTTCAATCCACCTCCAATGAACCCCCTGATGATGTTGCAATGCTTAGAACAAGTTTGTGTGGCCTGGTTTAAAAGGTACAACTCCTCTGCACCAGGAATCGTGTTTTGGTTTGGCTGTGTTTTAGGGCTTTTCAAAGGATGCTTTGTGTTCTATGGACCATTTGAAGATGATTGGTGAAGTTTGTTTTGAGGTTTGATGGCTGGATTTTGAGAATCGAAGAAGGGAAGCTTTTTGGCAAATTTGTGAATGCTGAGTTCTTGGAGGTTTCAGGCTTGCCTCTTGTGTCAAATGAGCTCCATAATCTCTGTATGTAATGTCTTGATTGGTCAGAGAGTGGTTAGTGACATGGTTTGATTGGTATGGGCAAGTTGCAAAAAAGTCAACAACTTTGTACTTCAAGCATGGGCCATGGTAGGAACTGCTCAATGGGGTGTCTAGCCTCAGCAAGATTCATGGAGGGCCATAGGATTGGTTTTATGCAGCTGGCACAAGTGGAGGGAAGGTTTCAAGAGGTTTTGCAACTTTTCCCTCTTTGAGAATTTCATGAAAATGTCTTGTGGAAACTTGCAATTCAAGGCATAATTTTGGTTCAAATGCATTGCACTTTGTTTGTATGATGCCTAGCAATCAATTAGAGGTCATGAAATGGCTTGGAACTTGAATTTGCAAAAAATCCTCTTTGGCATGAACTTGAAAATTATAGGATTTTTGTCAACTTTGAAAGGCCATATCTTGAGTTCTAGGATGAACCAAGACATGTTCTAGTACGTTTTGAAAAGTGAAAGACCTAATATACAACTTTCATGTCCAAGAATTTTTCATTTGAAGCATTTTTGGTCATGAAAGAGGAGGTTGAAAATCTTTCCCAAAATGGAAAGTTTCCATTACAAGTCTTTTCCAAAAATAGCAAGTTTGCAATTGGATCAAAATTCTTTAACTTTATGAACTTCCAGCCACTTCTAAGATCAAATAAAGATCATAGAAAATCAAAATGATGATGATGACCCTTTGGTACCCTTGTTGGGGGCCTCAGATGCCCTGATTTTGACTTTACTTGCTCAAGAAGTTACCCAATGATCAGATGACTTCCACAATGAATCTCTTAATCAAACTTGGTACACATGATCCTTATAACATATTAAGAACATTAGAAACAAGAATGACCAAAAAATTTGGGATTAAGGCCTCTGAAACCAAAGCCCTAATTTTGGTCATTTGTGTATGAAAACCCTAGCTCTGCCTCTATGCCTTTGCCATTCTTTGTGATCTCTTGACTTTCATGAACTTTGGGGGCATATTATGATCATAGAACACACATGGACCCTCTTGGAAAGCTTCAAGACCATTGGGATGGCTCAGATTGATTCTTGGATTGCTCAGATCACAAACCCTAGATGCAGATGAAATATAACCATGCAGATGAAACAAATATGTAATATGAGATGGTATGCTTATACTAAAATAAAAATGAAAGATCACAAGCCAAGCTGTGAGAAAATGTGAGGGAAAATTTGGGGTGTTTACAGCTGCCCCTATTCAAGCATGAGTTAGCTGTGCAGGATGTAAGCGCCTGGCTTAACAGACAAACAAGATAACTTATGGTTGAATACCAAAGACAGTCCGAAATTTGCATTCACTGGGGAGAAGAAGAAAAGGGATATAAATTGTAAAAGGTAGTATAGTATGATTATCAAATGAAGGCGATGGAGGACGACCATCGAGCAGAGGACGACCGCTGGGGATAAATCAGTAAGCAAAGCAATGACGGGGACGACCATCATGCTGGGAAATAAAGAAACCGCGACGGAGGCGACCATCGGGTAAGGAAATAAAACTCTATGGGGATTAAAGAAATGAGGAAAGCACTGATGGGGACGACCATCAGGTTTAAAAATTAAAGTAAACAACGATGGGGACGACCATCGGATGAAAGAATAAATGAAATAATGATGAGGGACGGTCATCAAAGGTGAAAGACGATCACCTAGCAGGGGACGGCTGCTAAAAATATCACGACATAGGACGAATATCAGATAGAAAAGGCCAACGATGGGGAAGGCTATCGGATAAGCATGATGAAAGACGATCATCAAGAGGTGAGGGACGATCATCTAGCAGGGTACGGCTGCTCTCGGGGATTATCACGACATAGGACGAATGTCGGATAACAAGATCAACGATGGGGACGACCATCAGATAAATGATGAAGGACGGTCATCAAAAGGTGAAGGACGATCACCTAGCAGGGTACGGCTGCTAAAAATATCACGACATAGGACGAATGCCGGATAGAGGGTTCCAACAATGGAGAATCTACTAGGGAAAAGGATGAGGGACGATCATCTGAAGGTGAAGGACGATCACCTGGCAGGGGACGGCTGCCGAAAGTATCACGACATAGGACGAATGTCGGATAGAAGAAAGTTGTTTTGTTGGCGACTTATTGGGGAGTGGTAAACACGGACAAGTGCTTACGTTTTCAAAAATAAAAGATATAAGTGTTTTGATGGTGTGTATAGACTAAAGAAGTAGACGAGCATCCTTAGAACCATGATATGGACGAGTATCGATAGAAACAAACACTAACTCGTGTTTAAGGATGATGATACAGATGAGTATCAATCGGTTGAGCAAAGAACACGGACGAGTGTTTGAGTATGCTGAGGGGTGATATATACAAGATACGGATGAGTATCAAAGACTTCTGTATAGGTACAAGTGTTGATCTGTTGGTGAAGTATGTGCAAGACATGGACGAGTGCCGATAGATTGAACAAGGGATACGAACGAGTGTTTTGACTTGCTGGGGAAGTATGACACGGGCGAGTGTCAACGGAGAATACGTACAGGTATGAACAAGTGTCTGTATTGAGAGTGCAAAAGTATCCTGACTTTGTCTACGGGGGATAAGTTTTGTATATTATTGATGAAATGATATTGATATTTGCAGGTGATGGGCTCGAACCTGGCTTATGATCATGCAAATGTTTGATTTTTGTCGTAATGCTCCGTATTAGACGGAATGCTACGCTTATTTCGGTGAATATGATGTGAATGCTATGATTATGCAAATGAAATAACTGATCCGAGACTCGGATCCTGCAGGGATAAAGATCTCTGGCTGATCTGTTTGGAGGGAGAATTCGGCTGGGGAAATAGATCATTGATAGATCTATCCGGAGGGAGAACTCTTAATGTGCATGAGGAAGTTTTAGCAACTCCATTGAGGATGTGTTTCAGGTATTGCTCTACTGGGGAGACAACTCTGTGGGGATTCAATTCCACTAACTCTGCTGAGGATGAGGGAAATCTGGCATCTCTGGTGGGGGAAAGAAAGTTCTTTGACCACTTTGATGTGGAAGAGGCTGTCAGGCACTGCTCGGGAGGTCCCGCTCGGGGAGGAGATAGCTTCTGGGAAGTAGTATGCTGGGGATTCAATGCCATATATGCCCCATGTTGCAAAAGATTGTCTGTCTTGAGTACCTACAACTCGTTAAGACAAAGGAAAACGCACAAGTGTCATGCGGTATCCTTAACCGGATTCCGTCATAGGAATTAGATTTGCTTAAGAATTCATATTTCCTGTAAGCATTTTGTTCAAAAATAGTTTATAAGTTTTCATTGCAAATGTTGTATTACGAACTCTGGACATTTTGCAAACACAAACAAAAAGAAAAAACAAAGTGTGACTGAATATTCTGATTTTATTGATTTGTGTGCCCTGAATAGGCAAGTACAGTCAAAGAAGCGAATCCCCTGGAAGGAGGAGATTGTTGTAAATTGAAAAAATAAAAAATGTTGGCAATGTTGAAGATGACATTCCAGTGAGCTTCCTTTGCTATGACCTGTATGACCTTGACGTTCTTCTTATCTTGCTTTCTGAAGAAGGTTGATTCTGAATGACGCTTTATCCTCCCGGAGCTTGCCATGTTGTGAGTGATACAGACGAATTCAGAATGCAGTTGTTCGCTTATTCCCTGATTTTGCGTGGATCGCCCTTTCGGGTTTTCAATCCACTGGGATACCCATTTTTGCCTTAGCTATCCAATGCGGCTTTTCAAATCAGCGGGTGTACATTTTTTTTTTATTTTCCCTTATTTTTGCCCGAGTCTCTTATTCTGTTTTTTACTCGCCGGGATGCCCTATTTTTGCCTGGACTTACATTCTGTTTTTATGTCCAGCGGGTCATTTTATGTGAAGTATTTTTTAACTGCATTTGAATTCACAGGAGACGGGAAGTATTCACCATCCATGGTTGAGAGCATCAGTGCTCCACCTGAGAAGACTTTGGGTATCACGTAGGGACCTTCATAGTTTGGTGTCCACTTGCCCCTGTGGTCTGTATGAGGAGGAAGGATTCTTTTCAGAACAAGCTCTCCTACTTGGTATTCCCGAGGTCTGACTTTCTGATCGAAGGCTTTCTTTATTCGCTTCTGATATAGCTGCCCATGGCAGATGGCTGCTAATCTTTTCTCTTTGATCAGATTCAGTTGATTGTAACGAGACCGGACCCATTCTGCTTCATCCAGTTTCACATCCATCATTACCCGTAAGGAGGGTAGCTCAACTTCAACAGGTAGGACAACTTCCATACCGTATACAAGCTGATAAGGCATTGCCCCAGTAGATGTTTTGATTGAGGTTCGGTACCCATGCAAAAAATGGTAGCATCTCATGCCAGTCTTTGTAGGTAACTACCATCTTCTGCATAATCTTCTGGATGTTCTTGTTAGCGGCCTCAACAACGCCATTCATCTTTGGCTTGTAAGGAGAAGAGTTGTGATGTTGGATTTTGAAGTCCCGACACAGTTCTGCCATCATTTTGTTGTTTAAATTGGAACCATTATCAGTAATGATTCGCTCGGGAACTCCATATCAAAAGATGATGTCTCTTTTCAGAAATATGGCTACCACTTGTCTGGTGACGTTTGCATACAAAGTTGCTTCGACCCATTTGGTGAAGTAATCAATGGCTACCAGGATGAATCTGTGACCATTTGAAGCAGTGGGTTCAATCTTTCCAATCATATCAATTCCTCATATGGCGAAGGGCCAAGGTGAAGACATTACATTCAAAGGATTCAGAGGCACATGCACTTTATCTGCGTAGATCTGGCATTTGTGGCATTTTCTGGCATATGCACAATAGTCTGCATCCATTGTGATCCAGTAGTAACCCGATCTTAACAACTTCTTTGCCATTGCATGTCCTCCAACATGGGTACCGAAAGAACCTTCATGTACTTCGTACATTAGTTGGTCTGCTTCCTTCTTGTCAACACATCTGAGCAAGACCATGTCAAAGTTTCGCTTGTACAAAGAACCATCAGTATTGAGGAAGAAACTACCGGCTAGCCTTCTTAATGTCTTCTTATCATTTGACGATGCTCCGGTGGGTATGTCTGATCCTCCAAGAAGCATTTGATGTCATGGTACCAAGGCTTGTCATCAGCGACAATGTCCACGGAGAATACATATGTCGGTCTGTCCAGTCTAGACACCAAAATCCAAGGTACATAATTAGCAGCTTGTACTTTGATCATGGAGGAAATGGTAGCTAAGGCATCTGCAAAGTGATTCTCATCTTGAGAGATGTATTCAAGTTTGACTGTTGTGAAGAAAGTCAATAATCTCCTCGTATAGTCACGGTATGGAATCAGATGCTCCTGATGAGTGTACCATTTATCGTTGGTCTGGTTGATTACCAAAGCTGAATCTCCGAATACATTCAAGGTTTTGATCCTGAGGTCAATGGCTTCCTCAAGAGCCATGATATAGGCTTCATATTCAGCTTCGTTGTTAGTGCAGGCATGTGAACTCCTTTAGGTGTAATAAGCACTGCACCAACTCCACGACCGTTGCAATTAACTTCTCCGTCAAACATCATAGTCCATGCTTCTTTTGGGTCAGGCCCTTTAGTGTGAACTGGCTCTTCGCAATCTTTTGCTTTCAAGAACATGATGTCTTCATCAGGGAAGTCAAATCTCATAGGCTGGTAATCATCAATGGGTTGCTCAGCCAGGTAGTCAGACAATACACTGCCTTTGATGGCCTTTTGAGAGGTGTATTGAATGTCATATTCCGTTAGAATCATTTGCCACCTTGCAACCCTTCCGGTAAGTGCTGGCTTCTCAAATATGTACTTGACGGGGTCCATTTTTGAGATCAACAAGATAGTGTGAGTCCGCATATACTGTCTTAGTCGGCGAGCAGCCCACTCTAAAGCACAACAAGTTTTCTCGAGCAGTGAATAACGTTGTTCACAGTCGGTAAACTCTTTTCTTAGGTAGTATATTGCATACTCTTTTCGACCAGACTCGTCATGCTGGCCCAACACACACCCCATTGACCCTTCTAATACTGTCAGGTACATTATTAGAGGTCTTCCTTCAATTGGAGGCATGCGAATTGGAGGTTCTTGCAGGTACTCCTTGATCTTGTCAAAAGTTTTCTGACAATCATCGTTCCACCTGACTGTTTGTTCTTTCCTTAGTAGCTTAAACATGGGTTCATAGGTTGCAGTGAGGTGAGATATGAACCTTGAGATGTAGTTCAATATACCTAAGAACCCTCGAACTTCTTTCTCAGTCCTAGGTGCAGGCATTTCCTGAACAGCTTTGACTTTGTCGGGATCAACCTCAATTCCCTTTTCAGTTACAATAAATCCCAGCAGATTACCGGAATGTACCCCGAATGTGCATTTGTTGGGATTCAATTTCAGCTGATACTTCCTCAGACGCTTAAACAACTTCAGCAGATTCACCAGATGGTCTTCTTCAGTAAGGGACCTGGCAATCATATCATCCATGTAGCATTCGATTTCTTTGTGGATCATATCATGGAATAATGTTACCATAGCCCGTTGATACGTTGCACCGATATTCTTTAGTCCAAACGGCATTACCTTGTAACAAAATGTGCCCCAAGATGTGATGAAGGTGTCTTCTCCATGTCTTCGGGTGACATCTTGATCTGATTGTATCCAGAAAATCCATGCATGAAAGAAAATACCGAGAACTGAGTTGTGTTGTCCACCAATACATCAATGTGAGGTAATGGTAAATCATCCTTCGGGCTAGCTCTGTTCAAGTCCCGGTAATCCACACACATACGCACCTTGCCATCCTTCTTAGGCACAGGTACAATTTTAGCTACCCACGGAGGGTAACTAGTTACAGCAAGGAAACCGGCGTCCCACTGCTTTTGTAATTCTTCCTTGATTTTCATGGCCATATCTGGGCGAGTTCGGTGCAACTTCTGTTTAACTGGAGGGAAATCTTCTTTCAATGGTAGCCTGTGCATGACAATATCCGTATCTAGACCTGGCATATCTTGATAGGACCAAGCAAAGACGTCGACATATTCCCGAAGCATACTGATGAGTTGTTCCTTTACTGGAGCTTACAGACTGGCCCCAATCTTCACTTCTTTCATATCTTCCTCGATACCAAGATTAATAGTTTCAATTTCATCCTGATGAGGAGTAATCAGTTTCTCTTCTTGCCTCAACAACCTGGCCAACTCTTCAGGAAACTCATAGTCTTCATTAACCCCTTCATCTGCCTGATTAATTGGGTTGTCGAAGTCATAAAAGGTCATAGCAGTGCTGTTGTCGGTGCAATCTGGAGGATTATCTCTGCAAGGGTTGAGATTTGTTCTTTTTAGTGATTAATTTTAATCTTGTTTATAAAAAGAGTGTGAATGAAGTTATTATTTTGAAAACATTGCCATTTATTGTTTTGTGCGAAAAATAACAAAAATGAAAAGACAGTGAGCGAAAAAGAAAATTGTTTGCAAAAGATGTCCATTGTTCATTGATATTCCATTTGCACAAAATACAAATATGGCCCTATTACAAAATGAGTCCTGACACCTTGGGCAAGATGCAGGACTTGATGCATGTTTAAGCAGGAAATAATAATTACTCTGCAGGAGTAACTCTTATAATTTCCTGGGAAGACTAGTTAAGGACTTGTTGGCCCGGGATCCTTGGACGAATCCAACTCTCCAGGTTGAGGTCATTTTCAGCCTCGTCTTCTACGTTATTGACAACATCTGGGATCATCATTCCCCCACTCACGAACCTGGGCTCCTTAGCAGCCTCTGCTTGATCTTGTCTGGATGGTTTGTAACCCAACCCGAATCTGTCTTCTTTCTTCTCCACAGGTAACAGCTTGCCCCAACCTTGGGCGTTTCCATCTTCAATAACCTTCCGAGCTTGTCTGTAGGAGACGATTGAAGTACCCATCCTATCTTCTTGGAATGCAGCAAATACTTCAGTTGTCGCCTCGTTGACGTTCAGTGCTTCAAAACCTTGGCTCATGGTCTCGTGGATTTCACCATCCATCTCAATATATTTGTAGGTAGCCAGATGGCTAACAAAAATGTCCTCTTCACTACAGATTGTGATAATTTTGCCCTTCCCACTCGTATTTTAATTTCTGGTGAAAGGTCGACGTAACCGCGCCAGCGGCGTGAATCCAAGGTCGACCCAACAAACAGCTGTAGGCCGGCTGAATGTCCATCACGTAGAAAGTAGTTTGAAAGACCTGTGGGCCAATTATCACAGGCAGCTCCACTTCTCCAAGAACATACCTCTTGGAACCATCAAAAGCTCTAACCACCAGATTGCTTGGTCAAAGAGCTATACCATCATATTCAAGCTTAACAAGGGATTTCTTTGGCAAGACATTGAGTGAGGACCCAGTGTCAACTAGAACATGTGAAAGCACAGCCCCTTTACACTCCAGAGTGATGTGCAAAGCTTTATTATGACGACGACCTTCCGTAGTCAAATCAACATTGGTGAACCCTAGTCCATGACTAGTATTAACATTAGAAACCACTGTCTCTAGTTGATTAATCGTGATCTCCTCAGGCACGTAGGCTGCGTGCAGGACTTTAAGTAATGCATCCCGATGAGCTTCAGAACATAATAGCAATGATAAAATGGAGATCTTGGAAGGAGTTTGGTGGAGCTGATCCACAACCTTATAATTGCTTCTCTTGATTATTCTCATAAATTTATCCACATCCTGATCAAAGGACGTCTTATGAGCTTCTTTTGCCACTGGTTCTTCAGGCACCACATTTTTGCCTTTAGCTTTGGTAGCAGCCTCTGCCTCAGCATTAACTCTCGGAATTTGTGACGCGAAGAGACGTCCGCTTCGAGTGAAGCCTCCGCCTCCCCCGACATTATCGATCTGTGGTGTATGAGTTGAAGAATCAAGAATGACTCTCTCCCCGTTGTAGTAGAGGTCTGAACCATAGTGTCATGGCACAACATTATCTTTTTCATACGGAATGGGTCCAGGTACCGTGATGGTGACTGGGCTAACTGCGGCGGAAATAGGAACTGTTATTGTCTGTGGATCGTAATAAATGGTAACAGGATTTCTGATTGATGGTGGTGGTGAAAGACTGAAGCTGGATTGTTGTTGAGTTTGTTGCTGAAAATTGTTGGAATCAGGGACCATTGTCGGGTTGTAGTATATGGTGATTGTGGAGATGTCATTATTAATGGTTGTTGTAGTTGTAGATGCGGATGCGGTTGAACTTATGTTTGTTGAAGTAGTAGAAGATATGATTGTTGACTTTGTAGCAGAGTCTGTCGGAAAAATTGTTTTTGAAGTTGTAAGAGGGGTGCTTGTTGTTATTGTAGGAGGAATTGCTGATGTTGTAGAAATCGTTGATGTTATCTGCAGGATACCTTCTTTGATAAGACCATTGATGCCACTTCTTAAACTTGCATAACCATTGGCGGAAACTTTGCAAGATTCACATCAGGCCTCACAACCTGGGAACACGTGGCATTTTAAAAGCTGGGGTTTAACCTCTACCAGAGGTGTTTGAATACTTGCAGTATCTTCAATTAGGTTCACGGGTTGATCCTCCTCAATTGCATTTATCTTGGGCCCACCGTGGCTAGGCATGGGATTCTTTGTGACGTTAGGAGGAGGTGCAAAATTTAAAGCCTTTGAATCAACTAGATCCCGGACCTTCATGTGCAAAGCTCTGCACATTTCTGTGGTATGGCCAGGTAATTATAATGGAAGGCACATCTGGCATTGACGTCGTAATTCCTTGGAAGGTTCTGAGGATCTGGTGGAGCCAGAGTACTTAATTCAACAAGATCGAGTTTCAAAAGTTGTGGTAGCAAAGTGGCATAGGGCATCGGGATAGGATCGATTACCCTGTTGACTTGAGATGGCCTTTGCTGGAAAGAACGTTGATGTTGGTTGTTGTTGTTGTTGTTGTAAGACCTTTGTTGAGGAAAATGTTGTTGAGGGAAATGTTGTGGTTGCGGAGTATATCGTTGTTGAGGTGATGGAGTGGGAATTGTGACAGCGGCTATTGATCTCGGCATATACTGGGGCCTACCTCTGCCCATGTGTATTGAATTGGTTTGACTCGACCTGCGAGGCCCTGCAAAAGGTTTCCTTGTGCTGCTAGAGCTGGCGCCGTTATCAGAAATCCTACCCATTTTTAACAAACTCTCAATCCTCTCTCCTGCTATGACCACGTCAGCAAAGCTAGTGGAAGAGAAAGCAGCCAGCCTATCAATGTATGTCCCCTGTAGGGTGTTCATGAACATATTTGCCATTTCTCTTTCCGACATTGGAGGTTGAACAACAACAGCTAATTGTCTCCATCTCTGAGCATACTCTCTGAAGCTTTCTCTAGAGGATTGTGACATACCCATTAGGAGAGTTCTGTTAGGAGCCATGTCTAAATTGTATTGATATTGGCGTATGAAAGCCTCAGCCAAATCTTTCCAATTTCTGACTGTTGCCCTGGTCAGATGAGAGTACCACTCACGGGATGCCCCAGTCAAGCTATCTTTAAAATAGAACATCCATAGCTTCTCATCCATGGTGTAAGCCTTTAATCTTCCCAAAAAAGATTAAAGATGGGTACGGGGACAGGAGGTACCGTTATATCTTTCAAAGCAGGGAGGTTTGAATTTGTGAGGAATTCTTACTCCCTCAACTAGGCCCATGTCCATAACATCAAACCGTAAGGAGTTTTGAGACTCCAAAGATCTTAGCTTTTCTGGTATCTCGTCCAGACGACGATCATAGACTTCATCTCCAACACCGACTACAGTGAACTGTTCCTCCTGAGGGTCCTCTTGCAAGGCACGCCCTCCAGTATTACCTTGGGTATTCCTAAAAGCATTAACTTCAGGGTTGAGATGAGGCCCAAACTCCGGGGGGTCAGTACGTGGCTGTACATGATCATTGTTGCTGGTACCCCCTGTACCTGGGTGATTTTCTTCAAGAGTTTGCCGCTCGACCAACTCTCTTAATCTTTCTTGGCTTTGGGCCAACCCAGTCATTACTGCCATGAACTGGCTCATCTGAGCCCTCATTTCAGTTCTTTCATTAGCCATCTGGTTTCTTACGTCAGTCAAATCTTGCTGAACCTGGTCCATCTGTAAGCTTGGAAGGTTGTTTCTTGTAGGATACCAGTGAACTCTGTTGATGGGGAAGACCCTCCTACGAGCAATGTTTCCTAAGACCACAACAAAGTGAGAAAACAACAACAAAAATACCTACAAAACAAATAATGAGGTTAGTATGCAATGCAGTATGTCTATTTGCCTTCCAAGGGTATCCGGTTTGGTTTTTTTGGTTTTGACCTTCCAGACCTCGAGGAATGATGATATTGAAGAGAAATGAAGCCCAAATGATATCATACAAACCATATATTACAAAAGTAAAGATACATAGTTTATGATTACAACAAATTCCCATGATGGATCAAAATACAACAAAATCAACAAAAGTACAGACAAAATGAAATATAAGTACAAATAAATTAAACATCCAGCCCAAAGTCATCCTCTTTGACTTCCTTCAGGAGAGCGTCAGTCACTGGTCCAACTGGATGCTCTGTGATGGTCCTGATAAGAAGGTTCATGGTGGCAATAGCATTTGTCAACTTCTTATACTTGTCTTGGTCTTTTGATCTCTTCAACCCCGCCCGGAGCTTCAACTCGGAGATTTCCTTCTGTGCTGCTAACAAGGCTTCCTGACTTTTCTTCTCATTAGCTTCCAGCTGCTCTATCTAGCCTGGGTCTTTTGATCTTCCTGTGAACGAGCTTCAGTAATTCTGATCCATCTAGCCTGACTCTCTTCCAAGTAGTTCTCAGCTCTGGCCTTCTGAATCGTTGCTTCCTTACAAGCATTCTTCAACACTAACTCCCCTTCCCGGGCTCTTCTGATGTAATCATTTGTCTTCTTAATCTTGGTCATATGCTCGATCCGGAGCTTTTCTAACCTTTCATTGTCCAGACGACTATCATTCCTCTCCCAGAGAGTCTTCTTTAGAGCTTCAGAACGCTGAGTATTCCTCTCTTTCAACTTCTCAAATTCCTCTAAACTGACTGTAGCTACAGGCTCTACTGCTGATGGTCCAGGCACATCTTCCAAGGTGAATGGCATGCGGGTGATCTGTCCTCTGATACGAGACCAATCAATATACTGAGCTGAAGCTATGTTGTTGCACTTGCCAAGAATGGCAGTCCCTTTTGTCTGAATGTTATCCCAAGCCCAGGCTGCTTGTCGGACGATAGCATGATTATTTTGAATGTCACAGTAAAGGGTTTCTGACAAGTTCGGCTCTCTTGGTGGATGTACTATGGCATACCCTAATTGTCTTTTGAACAACAAAGGATTGTAGTTGATGCAACTCTTCACTCCAATAAGAGGTACATTGGGATACTGCTCACAACTTGTAATTATATTCTGCCCTTTGTGCTCTGAGTGCACCACCTGATGTCTTCTGATGTAAGGGTAATCATTCTCTTAGCCCAGTTTCTTGACTGATGAGGGTTCAAGAAAGCTTCTGTCTTTGGCAAGTGTCTCAATAACCAGCAGTAGAAGAAAGGTGAACAACATCTGACTAATCTTCCCCTCTGTTTCTCATTTCTCTGATGCACTGAGTAATAGAAATCCCCGAGCAAGGTAGGAACTGGTTTCTTCAGCAGGAAGAGATGGATAGAATTCTTGCTTACAAACTTAGGCCCGTCTTCAAACAAGATGATACCATATATGCTAAGGGCCAGGAGAGCACAAACAGTTTCCCACTTCCCTGCTGCAGCATGACTGGTGGCCTGAGTATTCAAGAAGTCCAAATGGAGGCCTGGGATTCCAGCCTTGGTGGTCATATTCTGATCAATGATGATGGTTTCGAAATACATAGCCTTAGCTATATCCTCATTCCTAGGAGCAGTCATCTCAGTTGAAAGGAATCCCTCTCCTGATGGGGACACCCAACAACATGGAAAACTCCTCTAACAAAGGGCCCAACTGAAAGTCTAGGAAAGTAAAACATCTGAGAGGAGGGTCATAGAACTGAAGGAAAGTGTGGATCATACTCCTCTGTGATGCATCCAAGTCCATGATCATGTCCATGATACCACCATAATGTTCCCTGAATAAAGGGACATGATCAGGAGTGATGAGTGTCTGAATCTGCCTGATGCCTGCTAGAGAGGGCTCAAAGAAATGATAAGTAATGTTGCTCTTCTTGGATGGGTCCAAACTGATAATGGATGCTGATGAAGATGAGTGAAGAGAAATACTGATGAAGACAACTGATGAAGGTGCTAAAGAGAATCTCTGATGAAGATAGCTGATGGAAATGGATGATGCAGAAGAACAGTCAAAACCAAACCAAAGATGATGTGGATACCCTGTAAAACAAATAGACAAATGTTAAAATGATGAAAAATGATGTATGCAGAATGATATGCAAGGGTTTGTGATCAAGTGTTGGATCTGTTATCTGCCTTGATAAGGTCCATGTGTGTTCATAAGTCCAGATGAAGGCTTAGAGAACCAGTAACCAGGTGGGGGACTCAAATAAAGAGTCACAAGTCCAGGGTTTCATAAGATCAGTCCAAAAATAGTGTAACCTTAACAATATCAGTAACAGGGTATGATGAGGCCAAGGGTTACTGCAAACCTGTAAACATCCCAACCCCCTCACAGGTATTGTTCTAAAACAAGGATCCTCAGATTTGGATCTATTATGATAAGTGTAAACACTTCTAACCCGGAGGTACAATGTTTACATTAATCATAAAGGATCCTCCTCTAATTCACTTCAGATGCTGAAGGTCATCTAAAAAGGTCATCCAGACTTAGCAGACTTCCCAGAAATCCCTAGTACTACAGGAAATCCATAGCACAGAGTTCTAAAGAAGAAACCCATGTCTGAACCGTGTTTCATATTCCCGCACCAGACTGAAATGGAATGGGAAAGAATATGAAGCCACTCTATCATATGTGTCACTCAGGCTCCCGGTATGGAACCTTACTCACTGAGTATCCCTCCCACCAAGGTAAACAACAGATCCATTACAATGATATGATGACAATAATATGGAATGCAATAAAACAGTAAATGAAGCAATAAATAAAGTTGTACAGAAAGAAATAAATAAAGAAATAAACAAAAAGCACATGTAGCACATAACACCCCTATAAACACAAATCAAACAAGCGCTAGGAGAAACCCACAAAATGAACCAGAAGCCCTGGTTGCAAGATAAGGTTCCCCAGCAGAGTCGCCTAGCTATCGCTCCCAAAGATTTGCATCTCGGTGCAGACGCGAACGGTCGGTGAAAAGAGAAAGTGAAATGAATTTAATAGAGTCGCCAGCTAGGCATTTTTATCCCGAAGGAAAGGTAATGCTGCATAAACCTGGAAAGAGATGGATAAGACGGTTGCGAACCAGAGAAACTGAGAAAGGGGGTTGGTTACAACCTGGGAAGGCATAAGCACCCAGATTGTCCGTCGTACTCGACGGGATCCACGCTTACAAGATTATGTTTAAAGGGGTAGTGTGTGTGCTATCTGTGTGCAAAAGCTAGGGAGAAAAGACTGTACAGTGTGTCAGTGCAAAAGAAAAGGTGAGTGCTCAAAGACCGAGGCTTAGAAACGAAAACTGAAAGAGGGGGAAGACAAAGAAACTTTTGTTCGATAACTGTTAAGTTATGCCTACGTATCCTCTCGTGCAATGAGGAAGTCAGAACACCGTAGTTCGACTCAAAGAGACTGAAAATAAATTGACTGTGAACTGCTTGCTTGTCTATGCTCAAGTGTATGACTCGTCTGGCTCGAGTGCTAACTCTCTTGAATTAGACGAAAGAAGCGAGTTCTCGTTTGTGAATGAGTGTGATGAGAAAAGAATCCCGAAGGAGACGATTATTGTTTGTTTTTGATGTTTTCAGTTTTTTATTGTTTTTTTGTGTTTTGCATAAGTTAATGAGCTTAAGCCTAAATCAAAAGGTTGTAAACTCATTATATGCTCCTTGATTAGGGATAATGAGCCTACTTAAGTATGAGATAAGCATCTCAATTTAATTACCATGATGATGTAGGATTAAGATTATTAACCTACTTGTGATTAGTTAGATGTTTTTGAGTTTTTGTTTAGTGTTAAGTAATGAGTTTAATCTCTAATCACAGATTAATGAACTCATTACACCATCCTAATAGAAGGATAATAGATGTGAACATTTAAGATAAGGAAGATACCTCAACTTAATCCATGGTTAGGGATTAAATTCATTATATAACAAACCTTTATTAAGTGGATTTTAATTAAGGGATGAGATTAAGAAGTGGATTTTAAGTTTGTAAGACAACTTGAGGGGGACTTGTCCATTAAACACTAGGGTTAGTCCCTTTTAACCATAAGGAAGAGATAAAACCCTAATGTAAGGTCCAAGTTACAAGATAAAGTATTAGTGATTATTAATGTGATTTTATTAAGAGGTGTAAACAAATTAAAGGTTTAACACTTAGGATTAAGGTTATACACTCCATCCTAAGAGAAGGATGCAGGCATAACCCTAATTCAAAGTCCTAAAGCTTTAAGAGTTTAGTCTCTATTTATTGAGATGAGAAGAGAGACTCAAGGAGACTCAAAGGTAAAAGACTAAGGGAGACTATATACAACCTTAAAATTTATCATGTTTGGATATCCTATGGTTTGTTAGGCTTAAAAGGAAAGATCTTCAAGGCCACCAATGGAAGAAGCGGATGAAAAGAGAAGGAGAAAGAAGAACAAGTTACTTACTTCCTGAAGAAGATAAGTAACTTGAAAGAAAGAAAGTGTGAAGGATGGAACATAAGTGAATTAGATTCACTTAAAAGACATGTAAAAATGCATATGAATGAGATAAGAAGAGGTGGGAAGTGAAGGCAAATCCACTTCCCAAATAACTTACCAAAAGTTCCTGAAAATGTTAGTATGAATGCATAAGATGTAAAGTAAAAGGAAATGAAGTGAAATGAGATGTAAAGACCAAAGTCATAAGTGAAAATTCAATGTAAAAGGCATATTAGATTATGCAATGTCATACAAGATGCATATGAATGATCATACACAAATGAGATGCAAAGGAAGCATGGTTAGAAGCATGAAAACACATGAATGTTTATGAAATGTAATGAATGCAAGACATGACAAATGAATGAAGAAATGATCAAGCAATGTTCTAACATGTCCTAATATGTCTAAGATGTCATACAAATACTTGAAATGTCATGGCAAACTCACATGATGATGATATGCAAAGATGAATGCAAATGAACATGAGAAATTAGGGTTTTATGAATGTATGAGATGCAAATGACCAAAACAGAAGCATACATCATGATAAAAAATTGAAATCTAGCTCAATCAAACCCTAATCCTATACAAGATCAAAACCCAAAGGAGAAGGTCAAAAGCTAATCCTATTGAAAGTTATGAATTTTCTAAGTTTGCTAGGGTTTTTGGATGATTCTTAAGGGAAAATTTAAATCAAATTGAAAATTCAAGATAAATTCATGAGAAAAATAACCTAGAAAATACATTCAATATGTGAAATAATGCAAAAAGAATCAAGTTTAAACTCATCATGGTTAGGTAGAAATGAATTTTTCAAGTTAGGGTTAGAAAATGTGATTTTTAAGAACCCTAATTCAAAGAAAATTGTGAAATTATGATCAAACCTAAAAAGAAATTTGTATGATGAGTTTGAAAATGTTTCTAAATGTATTGGAATAGTTCATGAATTTTTTGGTGATTTTTAGAAACATAAATGCATTTTTAATTAATTAAAATCCATTAATTTATTAAAAATAACATTTAAATATTTTAAAAATACTTTTTTAATGAAAAATTTAAATAAAATTCATTTTTATGTTAAGAAAAATATTTGGATCAGAAATGCAAAAGATTATATTTTTTTTGATGAGTTTTACTATTTTTAATAAAATGTGCAAAAGAAATGAACAAAAATGAAATAAAAATAAAATAAATGGAAAGTAAACGCATCCAAAGGTCCAGATTTAAATAAAAAGGGAGGGAGTTGACTGGCGCGTGTTTCAAAGGCCCAGATCAAATCTGGCTAATTAAATATTAAACCTAATTAATTAATCTAATTAAAATTAAGTGGACAAATCCTGACCCTCTAATTACGCGTTAATCACCATCTGACGGTTCACATTCAAACTGGGAACTAAACCCTAATTAGGAACCCTAATTATTTTTAGGTGACCGGAGCTAGCTCCGGTCATCTTCTCCGGCACCCCCTCCCCTGAGTTCACTCAAACCTCCATAAAAACTCACCAAAATCTCCATAATTGATCTTTAAACATCAACAAACTCAAATCCAGCAACAAAAACAATTAATCATGCATAAACAAAGAGAATCGAAGAAGAACAAAATTTAGGTCAAAGTTTTAGAGATACGGTTCATGCTTGTTTCTTCATCATTTTCAAAACCAAGTGCAGTGTGATCAGGAGAGCATGGGGAACATTTCTAGAACATGAAATAAAGCTTCTGGAAAAAAGTTCTAAGGGGCTACCTGAGATGAAGCTTTCACTACCTGAGCTTTCTGGCCTCTTTCTTGGTTCAATCCACCTCCAATGAACCCCCTGATGATGTTGCAATGCTTAGAACAAGTTCTTGTGGCCTGGTTTGAAAGGTACAACTCCTCTGCACCAGGAATCGTGTTTTGGTTTGGCTGTGTTTTAGGGCTTTTCAGAGGGTGCTTTATGTTCTATGGACCATTTGAAGATGATTGGTGAAGTTTGTTTTGAGGTTTGATGGCTGGATTTTGAGAATCGAAGAAGGGAAGCTTTTTGGAAAATTTGTGAATGCTAAGTTCTTGGAGGTTTCAGGCTTGCCTCTTGTGTCAAATGAGCTCCATAATCTTTGTATGTAATGTCTTGATTGGTCAGAGAGTGGTTAGTGGCATGGTTTGATTGGTATGGGCAAGTTGCAAAAAAGTCAACAACTTTGTACTTCAAGCATGGGCCATGGCAGGAGTTGCTCAATGGGATGTCTGGCCTCAGCAAGATTCATGGAGGGCCATATGATTGGTTTTATGCAGCTGGCACAAATGGAGGGAAGGTTTCAAGAGGTTTTGCAACTTTTCCCTCTTTGAGAATTTCATGAAAATGTCTTGTGGAAACTTGCAATTCAAGGCACAATTTTAGTTCAAATGCATTGCACTATATTTGTATGATGCCTAGAAATCAATTAGAGGTCATGAAATGGCTTGGAACTTGAATTTGCAAAAAATCCTCTTTGGCATGAACTTGAAAATTATAGGATTTTTGCCAACTTTGAAAGGCCATATCTTGAGTTCTAGGATGAATCAAGACATGTTCTAGCACTTTTTGAAAAGGGAAAGACCTAATCTACAACTTTCATGTCCAAGAATTTTTCATTTGAAGCAATTTTGGTCATGAAAGAGGAGGTTAAAAATCTTTCCCAAAATGGAAAGTTTCCATTACAAGTCTTTTCCAAAAATAGCAAGTTTGCAATTGGCCCAAAATTCTGTAACTTTGTGAACTTCCAGCCACTTATAAGATCAAATAAAGATCATAGAGACTCAAAATGATGATGATGACCCTTTGGTACCCTTGTTGGGGGCCTCAGATGCCCTGATTTTGACTTTACTTGCTCAAGAAGTTACCCAATGATCAAATGACTTCCACGATGAATCTCTTCATCAAACTTGGTACACATGATCCTTATAACATATTAAGAACATTAGAAACAAGAATGACCAAAAAAATTGGGATTAAGGCCTCTGAAACCAAAACCCTAATTTTGGTCATCTGTGTAGGAAAACCCTAGCTTTGCCTCTATGCCTTTGCCATTCTTTGTGATTTCTTGACTTTCATGAAATTTGGGGGGCATATTATGATCATAGAACACACATGGACCCTCTTGGAATGCTTCAAGACCATTGGGATGACTCAGATTGATTCTTGGATTGCTCAAATCACAAACCCTAGATGCAGATGAAATGGAACCATGCAGATTAAACAAATATGTAATTTGAGATGGTATGCTTATACTAAAATAAAAATGAAAGATCACAAACCAAGGTGTGAGAACAAGTGAGGGCAAATTTGGGGTGTTTACACCGGTCTTTCCAGTCTGGATACCAAAATCTGAGGTACATAATTGGCAGCCTGTACCTTGATCATGGATGAAATGGTAACCAAAGCGTCTGCAAACTGATTCTCATCTCGAGGGATGTATTCAAGCTTAAATGTTGTGAAAAAGGTCAACAATATCCTCGTATAGTCACGGTAGGGAATCAGATGCTCCTGATGAGTGTACCACTTGCCGTTGGCCTGGTTGATTACCAAAGCTGAATCTCTGAATACATTCAAAGTTTTGATCCTGATGTCAATGGCTTCCTCAAGACCCATGATACAAGCTTCGTATTCTGCTTCATTGTTAGTACAGGAAAAGGTTAGCTTTTCTGAGAAAGGCATGTGGACTCCCTTGGGTGTAATAAGTACTGCACCAACCCCGCGACCGTTGCAATTAACTGCCCCATCAAACATCATAGTCCATGCTTCTTTTGGGTCAGGCCCTTCAGTATGAACTGGCTCTTCAAAATCTTTTGCTTTTAAGAACATGATGTCTTCATCAAGGAAGTCAAATATTACAGGCTGGTAATCATCAATGGGTTGCTCAGCTAGATAGTCAGACAATACACTGCCCTTGATGGCTTTCTAGAGGTGTACAGAATATCATATTCTGTTAGAATCATTTGCCACCTTGCAACCCTTCCGGTAAGTGTTGGCTTCTCAAATATATACTTGACTGGATCTATCTTCAAGATCAACAAAGTAGTATGAGTCAACATATACTGTCTTAGTCGGCGAGCAGCCCACGCTAAAGCACAACAAGTTTTCTCGAGCAGTGAATAACGTTGTTCACAGTCGGTAAACTTTTTGCTTAGGTAGCATATTGCATACTCTTTTCGACCAGACTCGTCATGCTGGCCCAACACACACCCCATTGACTCTTCTAAAACTATTAAGTACATGATTAGAGGTCTTCCTTCGATCAGAGGCATGAGGATTGGAGGTTCTTGCAGATACTCCTTGATCTTGTCAAAAGCTCTCTGACAGTCATCATTCCACCTAACTGTTTGTTCCTTTCTTAGCAGTTTGAACAAGGGTTCGCAGGTTGTAGTGAGATGAGATATGAACCTTGAGATGTAGTTCAATCTACCTAAGAACCCTCAAACTTCTTTCTCAGTCTTAGGTGCAGGCATCTCCTAAATGGCTTTCACTTTGTCGGGATCAACCTCAATTCCTTTTTCACTTACAATAAAACCCATCAGCTTACCAGAACGTACCCCGAATGTGCACTTGTTGGGGTTCAACTTCAACTGATACTTCCTCAGACGCTTGAACAGTTTCAGTAGATTAACCAAATGATCTTCTTCTGTAGGGGACTTCTCAATCATATCATCCACATAAAATTCGATTTCTTTATGGATCATATCATGGAATAACGTCACCATAGCCCGTTGATAAGTTGCATCGGCGTTCTTCAGACCAAACGGAATTACCCTATAGCAAAATGTGCCCCAGGGTGTGATGAAGGTTGTCTTCTCCATATCTTCAGGTGACATTTTAATCTGATTGTATCTAGAAAATCAATCCATGAAAGAAAATACCGAGAATTGAGTTGTGTTATCCACCAATACGTCAATGTGAGGTAATGGGAAATCATCTTTCGGGCTTGCTCTGTTCAGATCCCGGTAATCCACACACATATGCACCTTGCCATCCTTATTAGGTACGGGTACAATGTTAGCAACCCACGGCGGGTAACTAGTTACAACAAGGAAACCGGCGTCCCACTGCTTTTGTACTTCTTCTTTAATTTTCATGGCCATATCCGGACGAGTACGGCGTAACTTCAGTTTGACCGGCAGACAATCTTCTTTTAATGGAAACCTGTGCATGACAATATCTGTATCCAGACCTGGCATATCTTGATAGGACCAAGCAAAGACGTCAACATATTCCCGAAGCATACTGAAGAGTTGTTCTTTCACTAGAGCTTGCAGACTGGCCCCGACCTTCACCTCTTTCACATCTTCCTCTGTACCAAGATTGATAGTTTCAACCTCCTCCTGATGAGGAGAAATCACTTTTTCCTCTTGTCTCAACAACCTGGATAACTCTTCAGGTAAATCATAGTCTTCATCAACCCCTTCATCTACTTGATTAATCAGATTGTCGAAGTCATACGAGGTCATAGCAGTGTTGTTGTCGGTGCAATCTGGAGGATTATCTCTGCAAGGGTTGAGATTTATTCATTTTAGTGATTTATTTTATTTTATTTAGAAAAAGTGTGAATGGAGTTATTTATTGAAAAAAACATTGCCATTTATTTTTTTGTGCAAAAATAACAAAAATGAAAAGACAGTGAGCGACAAAAAAAGATTGTTTGCAAAGGATGTCCGTTTGTTCATTAATCATTCATTTGCACAAAATACAAATATGGCCCTATTACAAAATGAGTCCTGACACCTTGGGCAAGATGCAGGACTTGATGCATGCTTAAACAGGAAATAATAATTACTCTGCAGAAGTAATCCTTATAATTTCCTAGAAAGACCAGTTGAGGACTCGCTGGCCTGGGAATCTTGGACGAATCCAGCTTTCCAGGTTGAAGTGACTTTCAGCCTCGTCCTTCCACATTGTTGATTGCATCCGGGGTCAGCATACCCCCACTGATAAACTTGGGAGCTTCAGGAGCCTCCTCTTGGACATGTCGGGATGGTTGTTGATGTTGTAGGAGGTATATCTGCTATATTTGGTGAAATGATGGGTGCTGGTGTTGTAGGAGGGATGGTTGTTGATGTTGTAGAAGAATCTGTTGGAATGATTGTTGCTGAAGTTGTAGGAGGAATGGTTGTTGATGTTGTAGGAGTTGGGACTATTGAAGTGATTTATAAAGTGCCTTCTTTGATAAGATTGTTGATATCGGTCTTCAAATTTGCACAACCGTTGATAGAACTCTTGCAAGCTTCACAATGGGCCTCACAACCCGGGAACACTTGGCATTTCAAAAGCTGGGCTTTAACCTCGGCCAGAGGTGTTTGAATACTTGCAACATTGTCAATTTGGTTCATTGGTTGATCCTCCTCAATGGCATTTATCCTAGGCCCACCATGGCTAGGCATAGGATTCTTGGTAACACTTGGAGGGGGTGCAAAGTTGACTGCCTTAGAATCAATCAAATCCTGAACCTTCATATGCTCGATCCGGAGCTTCTCTAACCTCTCAATATCCAGACGACCGTCATTCCTTTCCCAAAAGGTTTTCTTTAGAGCTTCAGAAAGTTGGGTATTCCTCTCTTTCAACTTCTCAAACTCCTCTAAACTGACTGTAGCTACAGGCTCTACTGCTGATGGCCCTGGCACATCTTCCAGGGTGAATGGCATGCGAGTGATCTGTCCTCTGGTGCGAGAACATTCCATGAACTGAGCTGAAGCTATGTTGTTACACTTGCCAAGAATAGCAGTCCCTTTTGTTTGTATGTTATCCCAAGCCTAGGCTTCTTGTCGGACGATGGCATGATTATTCTGAACATCACAGTAAAGGGTCTCTGCTAAATCCTGATCTCTTGGTGGATGTACTAAAGCATACCCTAACTGCCTTTTGAAAAGCAAAGGATTGTAGTTGATGCAACTCTTCACTCCAATAAGAGGTACATTGGGATACTGCCAACAACTTGTAATCATGTCCCTGCCCTTGGTGCTCTGAGTACACCACCTGATGTCTTCTGAAGTGAGAGAAATCATTCTCTTAGCCCAATTTCTTGATTGATGAGGATTCATGAAAGATTTTGTCTTTGGCATGTGTCTCAATAACCAACAGTAGAAGAAAGGTGCACAACATCTGACTAGTCTTCCCCTCTGCTTCTCATTTCTCTGATGCACTGAGTAATAGAAATCCCCTAGCAAGGTAAGAACTGGATTCTTCAGTAGGAAGATATAGATAGCATTCTTTCTTACAAACTTAGGCTCGTCTGCAAACAAGATGATTCTATATACACTAAGAGCCAGGAGAGCACATACAGTTTCCCATTTCCCTGCTGCAGCATGACTGGTGGCCTGAGTGATCAAGAAGTCCAAATGGAGGCCTGTGATTCCATCCTTGGTGGTCATATGTTGATCAATGATGGTGACTTCCAAATGTAAAGCCTTAGCTATGTCTTCATTCTTGGGAGCAGTCATCTCAGGGTTGAAAGGAATTCCTCTCCTGATAGGGACACCCAATAACATGGAAAACTCTTCCAACAAAGGACCCATATGAAAGTCTGGGAAAGTGAAACACCTGAGAGGAGGGTCATAAAACTGAAGGCAAGTGTGAATCATGCTCCTCTGTGATGCATCCAAGTCCATGATCATGTCCATAATACCACCATAATATTCTCTGAATAGAGGGACATGATCAGGAGTGATAAGTGCCTGAATCTTCCTGATGCCTGCTAGGGAGGGCTCAAAGAAATGATAAGTAATGTTGCTCTTCCTGGATGAATCCATACTGATAATGGATGCTGATGAAGATAACTGGAGAAGATATCAGCTGAAGAAGATCCTTGAGGAAGATAACTGATGCAGAAGAACAATCAAAACCAAACCAAAGATGATGTGGATACCCTGTAAAACAAATAGACAAATGTTAAATGATGAAAAATGATGTATGCAGAATGATATGCAAGGGTTTGTGATCAGGTGCTGGATTTGTCAGTTGCTTTGATAGGGTCCATGAGTGTTTATAAGTCCGGATGAAGGTATGAGAACCAGTAACCAGGTGGGAGACTCAAATAAAGTGTCAAAAGTCCAGGGTTTCATAAGATCAGTCCAAAATAGTGTAACCTTAAAACAATATCAGTAATAGGGTATGTTGAGGCCAAGGGTTCCTGCAAACCTGTAAACATCCCAACCCACTCACAGGTATTGTTCTAGAACAAGGATCCTCAGACTTGGATATACTATGAGAAGTGTAAACACTTCTAACATGGAGGTACAATGTTTACATTAATCATAAAGGACCCTCCTCTAATTTACCTCAGATGTTGAAGGTCATCTAAAAAGGTCATCCAGACTTAGCAGGCTTCCCAGATAGCCCTAGTACTACAGGAAATACGTAGCACAGAGTTCTCAAGAAAAAAACCATGTCTCAACCGTGTTTCATATTCCCGCACCAGACCGAAATGGAATGGGAAAGAATATGAAGCCAATCTAATCCTACGTGTCACTCAGGCTCCCGGCGTGGAACCTTGCTCACTGAGATACTCCTCCCACCAAGGTAAACAAACAAATCCAGCACATGATATGATGACAATAATATGAAATGCATAAAATAGTAAATGAAAGCGATAAATAAAGTTGTACAGAAAGCAATAAATAAAGAAATAAACAGAAAGCATACATAACACATAACACCCCCATAAACACAAATCAAACAAGCGATAGGAGAAACCCACAAAAAGAACCAGAAGCCCTGGTTGCAAAGGATATTCCCCAACAGAGTCGCCAAGCTGTCGCTCCCCAGACTTACGTCCCGGTGCAAACGCGAACCGTCGGTGAAAAGAGAAAGAGGTTGAAATGAATAGAGTCGCCAGCTAGGCATTTTTATCCCGAAGGAAAGGTAATGCTGCATAAACCTAGAAAGATATGGACAATACAGTTGCGAACCAGAAAAACTGAGAAAGGGGGTTTGTTATGACCTGGGAAGGTATTAGCACCCAGATTGTCCGTCGTACTCGACGGGATCCACGCTTACAAGATTGTGTTTAAAAGGGGTAGTGTATGTGTTGTCTGTGTGCAAAAGTTAAGGAAAGAAAGTACAAGTGTCAGTGCAAAAAGGTGAATTGCTCAGGAACTGAGGCTTAGAAAAGAATGCTGAAAGAGGGGGAAGACACATAGACTTTTGTTCGATAATTGTTAAGTTATGCCTACGTATCCTCTCGTGCAATGAGGAAGTCAGAACACCGTAGTTCGACTCTAAGAGACTGAAAATGAATTGACTGTGAACTGCTTGCTTGTCTATGCTCAAGTGTATGACTTGTCTGGCTCGAGTGCTAACTGTCTTGCATTCTATGGAAGAAGCAAGTTCTTGTTTGTGAATGAATGTGATGAGAAAAGAATCCCGGAGGAGACGATTATTGTTTGTTTTTGAGTTTTGAGTTTTTTTATTATTTTTGGTGTTTTGCATAAGATTATGAGCTTAAGCCTAAATCAAGGGCTTGTAAACTCATTATATCCTCCCTGATCAGGGATAATGAGCCTACTTAAGAATGAGATAAGAATCTCAACTTAATTACCATGATGATGTAGGATTAAGATCATTAACCTACTTATGATTATTTAGATGTTTTTGTTTTTTTTTTGTTTAGTGTTAAGTAATGAGTTTAATCTCTAATCACATATTAATGAAATCATTACACCATCATAATAGAAGGATGATAGATGAGAACACTTAAGCTGAGGAAGATACCTCAACTTAATCCATGGTTAGGGACTAAATTCATTATATAACAAGCCTTTATTAAATGGATTTTAATTAAAGGGTGAGATTAAGAAGTGAGTTTTATGGTTTGTAAGACAACTTGAGGGGGACTTGTCCATTAAACACTAGGGTTAGTCCCTCTTAACCATAAGGAAGAGATAGAACCCTAATGTAAGGCCCAAGTTACAAGATAAAGTCTTAGTGATTATTAATGTGTTTTGATTTAAGAGGTGTAAACAAATTAAAGGTTTAACACTAAGGATTAGACTTATACACTCCATCCTAAGATAAGGATGCAAGCATAACCCTAATTCCAAAGTCCTAAAGCTTTAAGAGTTTAGCCTCTGATTAAGAGATGAGAAGAGAGACTCAAGGAGACTCAAAGGTAAAAAGATAGGGGGACTATATACAACCCTAAAAATTATCATTCTTGGATATCCTATGGTTTGTGATGCTTAGGAGAAAAGATCTTCAAGGCCACCAAGGAAGAAGCAGATGAAAAGAGAAGGAGGAAGAAGAATAAGTTACTTACTTCCAGAAGAAGATAAGTAACCTAAGAGAAAGAAAGTAATAAGGAGAGAGCATAAGTGAATCAAGTTCAATTCAAAGACAAATAAATATGAAAATGATAAGGAAATAAGAGGTGAGAGGTGAAGGCAAATCCACCTCCCAGATAACTTACAAAAAGTTCCTGAAATATTAGTATGAATGCATAAGGAATGAAATGAAAAGAAATAAGACAAATGAAGGTTCAAATACCAAATTCAGAAGTGAATATGCAATGTAAATTGCATATGATATGATGCAAAATCATAACAAGATGCATATGAATGATCATACAAGGATGAGATGCAATGGAAGCATGTTTTGAAGCATGAAAACACATGGGTGTTAATGAAATGTAATGGATGCAAAGCACATCAATTGAATGAAGAAATAATCAAGCAATGTTTCAAACATGTCCTAAGATGTCTAATATGACATACAAAATAATGGAATGGCATGACAAGTTCATAAGTTCATGATATGCAAAGAAGAATGCAAATGAAGATGCAAAATTAGGGTTTTAAGGCAACATGAGATGCATATGACCAAAACAGAAGCAATCACCATGATAAAATATTGAAATTGAGCTCAAACAAACCCTAAACCTATACAAGATCACACCCCAAAGGAGAAGGTCAGAAGCCAATCCTAGTGAAAGTTATGAAATTTCTAAGTTAACTAGGGTTTTTGGGTGCTTCTAAAGGGAAAATGCAAATCAAATTGGAAATGCAAGATAAAAATATGAGATAAGTAACCTAGAAACTATATGCAATATGTGAAACAATGCAAGAAGAACCAAGTTCAAACTCATCATGGTAAGGCAAAAATGAATTTTTCAAGTTAGGGTTAAAAAAATGTATAACTTAAGAACCCTAATTCAAAGAAAATAGTGAAAATGTAATCAAACCCTAAAAGAAATTTGTATGGTGAGTTTGAAAATGTTTCTAAATGTATTGGAATGCTTCATGAATTTTTTGGTGATTTTTAGAAACCTAAATGCATATTTAATTAATTAAAATCAATTAATTAATTAAATAAAAAATTTAAATATTTAAAAAAATACTTTTTTAATGCAAAAATTAAAATAAAAAATGTTATCAGGTTAAGAAAAGTATTTAACAAAGAAATGCAAAGTTTGAGATTTTTTTGATGGTTTTTGCTATTTTAAATAAATTATGGAAAGAAATGCAATAAAAATGAAATAAAAATGAATTAAAATGGAAGTCAACTGATCCAAAGGCTGGGATGTGAACAAGGGAAAACTGCGCGCGCACATGAAGGGCTAGGATCCAATCTGGCTAATTAATCTTAATTAATTTAATTAAATATGAATTAACATTAATGAACTAATCTGGTCCATCCAAAAACGCGTTAACCCTAAGATCTAATGGCCAAGATTTAAACTGACTAATTAAACTCTAATTAAACCCTAAACATTTTCAGATGACCGGAGCAAGCTCCGGTCATATTCTCCGGCGAGTTCCTCACCCCATCTCCCTCAAAACGCCACAAAAACTCTCTAAACTCTCCAGAATCAACCCTTGAACATCATTAAACACAAATCAAACAACAAAACTCATTTATATTTCAAGAATAACATGAATCGAATCAAACAACATTTAGGTCAAAAATTTCAGAAGCACGATACACACTCATTTCTCAACCATTTTGGAAACCAAACACATTAGCATGATCAGGGGAGCATTTAGATTCATTCTATAACTTAAAAGAAAGGTTCTGGAAAAATTGTTCTTGATGGTTACCTGAGTTGAAGCTTTCTCAATCTGAGCTTTCTGGACCTCTCCTTGATGCTAATCCACCCCAATGAACTCCCTGAAGCTTCTAAAAGGCTTAGAACAATTTTAAATGGCTTGGTTTTAGTGTTTCAGTTCTGATAACTTAGAAATCGTGTTTCTGATTGAGGGGTTTTTAGGCCATGGCAAGGGTGGGAAATGATCCTTATGATGTGTGGAGATGATTGGTGGTGAAAGTTTTTTAGTTTGAGTGGCTGAGGAGTGAGTTTCGAAAGCTTAAAGGTTTTGGGGATTTTTGAGCAATCTAAGTTGTGTGATATTTCAGGCTTGTGTGTTGTATGAAATGGCTTTCATAATGTTAGCATAAGAGGTCTTGATTGGTCCAGAGAGTTGTTGTGGCTCAGTTTGATTGGTATGAGCCAAGTTGCAAAAATGTCAACATTGTGTACTTGAGGTATGGGCATGGTTAAGAGCTGGCTTTAGGGGTGTCTTGGCCTCAACTGAGTTCATGGAGAGCCTTTGGATCATTAGAGTGCAGCTGGATGGCCTTGATCAAGTGTTTGCAAGCTTTATGCATTTTGACAACTTTGAAATTTCTTGAGAAATTGGCCATGAAAACTTGTGATGCAAGGCATGATTCTGATCCAAATGTGTTGCACTATGTTGGTATGATGTTTAGAGGTCAATTAGAGGTCATGAAATGGCTTGGCAAGTGAATTTGCGAAATTCCCTCTTTGGTGCACACTTGAAAATTATAGGATTTTTGCCAACTTTGAAAGGCCATATCTTGAGTTCTAGGATGAATCAAGACATGTTCTTGTACTTTTTGAAAATGGGAAGACATAATCTACAACTTTCATGTCCAAGAATTTTCATTTGAAGCATTTTTGGCCATGACAGAATAGGTTGAATATCTTTCCCAAAATGGAAAGTTTCCATTACAAGTCATTTCTAAAAATAGCAAGTTTGCTTTTGGCTCAAAATTCTTCAACTTTGTGAACTTCCAACCACTTCAAAGATCAAATAAAGATCATAGAGACTCAAAATGATGATGATGACCCTTTGGTACCCTTGACGGAGGCCTCAGATGCCCTGATTTTGACTTTACTTGCTCAAGAAGTTACCCAATGATCATATGACTTCCACAGTGAATTTCTTCATCAAATTTGGTACACATGATCCTTATAACATATTAAGACCATTAGAAACAAGAATGACCAAACAATTTGGGATTAAGGCCTCTGAAACCAAAACCCTAATTTTAGGTCATCTGTGCAGGAAATCTTCAGTCTGCCTCTATGCCTTTGCCATGCTTTGTGATCCCTTGACTTTTATGAACTTTGGGGGAGCATATTATGATCATGGAAAACACATGGACCCTCTTGGCAAGCTTCAAGACCATTGGGATGGCTCAGATTGCTTCTTGGATTGCTCAGATCACAAACCCTAGATGCAGATGAAATGAACTATGCAGTGGGATATGATATGCTTATGCTAATGCAAAAATTAAAGATCACAAGCCATGGTGTGAGAAAACGTGAGGGAAAATTTGGGGTGTTTACATGGGGTGGAAGAATTTAAGTCTCGAAAATCAATGCACACCCTCAATGAGCCATTTTTCTTTATTACAGGTACAATATTTGCAATCCATTCGACATACCTGGTCGGACGAATGAATTTACACTTGAGAAGTCTTTAGACCTCCTCTTTTATCTTTGACAAAACCTCTGGTGGGAAACGCCTTGGAGCTTGCTTCACAGGCTTCTTTCCTTCAATTATAGGAAGTTTCAGTTCGACCAAACTCCTGTCGAGGCCTGGCATTTCGTCATAGTCCCATGCGAAGTAGTCCTTTAATTCTTTCAATAACTGAACTAATTCGATTCTGAAATGGGGGTCCATAGCTGCACTTATATAGGTTGGCCTTCTTTCTTCCCCCAGCCCCAGATTGATTTCTTCTAGAGGATCTTGTGCCACCATCTTCATGTTAGTTGAAATTGGGTCTTTTTCGAATCCCAATGGTTCGTCGTCGTATCACATTATTACTATGTTTTTAGTCCGTTTTATCGCACATTGATCTTTTTAACTCCCGATTGTTCGAGTTTTTTATGTCACATTGCAGGTATAACATGTCTAGAGCTAAATTATGAGAAAAAGATCAAATGAACCAAATCTAGCATGAAAATAAGATCAAGGGATCAATTCTGCTAAGTCTGCATTTTTTGTTGCTCTCACGGTCGTCACACCTGACTCACGATCGTGACGCGCTATTTAGAGGTCTCACGATCGTCACAACACTATCACGATCGTGACGCGCTTATTTGAAGAAACATGACCGTTACACCCATGTCACGAACGTGACAAGGAAAGTTTAATTAATTTATTTGAAGATATTTATGAAGACGTGCAACGAGTCTTCGAAGACTCCTATTTTTCCTCAACTGAAGCAATACCCAGAACGCTACTTTTCTCCTGGATTTTCTCAAACAGAACGAAGCCCACGCTACTACCAATTCAACTGCCCAAATCATCTTCTATAAATACCCAAGGAACAAATGAAAACGTACAGAGTTTAGTTTTGATTTTTACGCGGAAACTCTGCCGTATTTTCTTTGAACCCATTTATTTTTCCAGCTTTTGTTCTTGCTGTGTTTACTTTTTATTTCCAACCCATCTAATAATAATTTCCAACATTAGGAAATTGTTATTCCGATTAAATTTCTTTTTAGCCTCAGAACTTGTTATTTTATTTCGATTCCGATTCCGACACTCCGAGCTTGCCAATTTGTGGAAGAAGGAGTATAAGAAATATATTGTTCAGGTTTTTATTTTATAATTTATATTAAGTTTATTTATTTATTTATGTTAAGTTTCTATTATTATTATATAATGTATGCTTTAATATTTGTTTATTTCATTCTGCATCTGTCTGTTGGTATAATAAAAATGAGTAGCTAAATTAATTAGTCGGTATGTAATAAACCAAACTAAAACGGTTAAATCGAATCTAAGCTAAAAATAATTAAGAACTTATATTCTGGATGTGGCTTTTTATAATTAAAATTAAGCTTTTTGTTACGAGAGTAAGAAAAGTGAAATAGGTTAGGTCGAGACCACGAGAGTGTGAGATTTTAACCGAATAGCTAAAGTTAGGCATTTGATTTAAATACAACGAGAGCGCTTTAAAACAAATTAGACTTATTAAGTTTTCAAAAATTATTTTCTAAACACTTATGGGCTAGCGAGAGCAGGCATAGGGTTTTAGGAGTAAGATCTGAGATAAGACCACGAGAGTGTGAGTCGAGGGTTTTTAAACTGGTAATCTCTACAGAATAATTTAAGTGAACCATCTTTATAAGCTTAGGTTAGATTGACCCGCATAGGTTAATATAATTACATATCGACCGCCTTCTCATTATTTCCTTAAACTAAGTTTAATTCCCGTTTTTAATCTTTAAAACCATAATCGTGACAAAATATCCGTCTTAGCTAAACTAGCAGACCTTCTAGCACTAGGGTTCGACAATCATTTATATTACTTCGATAGGCTGTGTGCTTGCAGTTCAGATACCGCTAGACACATTGCGTCTTCGCACCATCAAGTTTTTGGCGCCGTCTAGACTAAGGTAACAACTTATTTTCCCTAATCTAATTTACCGAGTGTATGCCAAGTACTCGCTCTTAAGGCGAAGACTTGCAACCTCCAGTCCAAGAATTAGAATGCTTCTTACATTTAAGAAGACGAATATTCGAATACCAACAAAAATACAACATTCCAGATCTTCAAGTTGATCCACCTAAACCAGTTGGAACATCGAAGGACGCAGAGATGGCTGAAGAACCAAATCAGCCACTAAAGTATTACGCTAGTCCTTCACAAGCTGAGCCGCATTCCAGCATTGCTGCATCGGCTATCAACCGAAACGATTTCGAATTGAAACCTTCGCTGATATCAGCCGTGCAACAAAACCAATTCGCCGGAAATCCTACCGAGGATCCGAACCTTCATCTTTCAATATTTGTGCAGTACGCAGATACTGTAAAAGCTAACGGAGTTACCCAAGAAGCAATTAGATTACGCCTTTTTCCTTTCTCACTTCGATACAGAGCGAGAGCCTGGCTTCAATCTCTACCCTCGAATTCAGTAACTACGTGGGAGGAACTAAAAAGAGTCTTCTTGACAAGATATTTCCCACCTAGTAAGACAGCTATGCTAAGAGCTCAAATCAACGGATTTAAGCAAAAGGAAAACGAGTCACTTTTCGAAGCTTGGGAACGATACAAAGATATGCTGAGACTTTGTCCACATCACAGATTAGTAGAATGGATGGTCATCCATACTTTCTACAATGGACTCTTGTACAACATAAGAATGACGATTGACGCTGCCGCAGGCGGCACACTAATGGACAAAGAATATAATGATGCTTATGCACTTATCGAGAGTATGGCTCAAAATCATTACCAATGGGGAAGCGAGAGAGTCGCAACTGAGAAACCAACAAAAGGAGGTATGTACGAAGTGAGTAGTATGGACCAAGTCAATGCAAAGTTTGACCAACTTAACCAAAAGATCGACAACTTGGCCATAACACCAACAGCCACCGTGGCTGCGGTAACACCTAACTGTGAGTTATGTGGAGTTCCAGGACATGTTGTCCCTGATTGTCAACTATTATCAGGAATTCCCACAGATCAAGTGAATTATGCTCAAGGAAACCCGTAGTCGAACACATACAACCCAGGTTGGAAGAATCATCTGAACTTCTCGTATAAGAATAACAATGCTTTATATGCACCAGGTCAAGCACCAGCTACACCACCAGGATATCAAAAGACTGCTCCTAATGTTCCTAGAAAATCAAACCTTGAGTTAATGATGGAGAACTTCATAGCTACCCAATCTCAAACAAAAAAGGAATTTTTAAACCAAAACATACACACTAGTGAGCAGATTAAGCAATTAGTGAGCAAGGTAGATGCGTTAGCTACACATAACAAAATGCTTGAAACTCAGATTTCACAAGTAGCTCAACAACAAGCACCTACCGCTGCACCAGCTGGAGTATTTCCTGGACAACCCCAACCTAATCCAAAAGGACAGGCCAATGTTGTGATACTAAGAAGTGGCAAGGAACTTGACGGACCTGCCGATCCAAGACTTGACAATCCAGCCATGTACCAAAATCAAGATAAGCCGACTGAAAAGGAGAATGAACCAGAAGAAAAGGAAGATAATAATCAAGAGGCAGTGGAGAAAGAAATGCCTTATGTGCCTCCACCACCTTATAAACCACCAATTCCGTACCCTCAGAGATTAACAAATTCCAAGACGATGGGCCAGTTTAAGAAGTTTGTTGAACTTCTGAAACAGCTGAATATTACTATTCCGTTTACAGAAGCTATCACTCAAATTCCCTCGTATGCTAAATTTCTAAAGGAAATCTTATCCAATAAGAAGAAGATAGAGGATAACGGAACCGTTACACTTACTGCTGAGTGTAGCGCAATAATTCAAAACAATATGCCTCCTAAGTTAAAAGATCCAGGTAGTTTCTCTATACCCTGTGTAATTGGAAAATTCGTCATTGACAAAGCTCTATGCGATTTAGGGGCCAGTATCAGTGTTATGCCCTTAACAATTTGCAAAAGGCTAGACATGGGAGACCTAAGTCCAACTAAAATGTCTGTTCAACTAGCCGACCGCTCTATTAAATATCCTGTAGGCATACTAGAAAATGTCCCAGTACGTATAGGTCAATTCTACATTCCTACTGATTTTATAATCATGGACATCTCTGAAGACTCCACTACACCTATCATACTAGGAAGACCATTCTTAGCTACCGCTGGAGCTATTATAGACGTAAAGAAAGGAAAGCTAACCTTTGAAGTAGGTGAAGAGAAAGTTGAATTTATTTTAACACAATTCTTACAATCACCAGCTATATAGGACACATGTTATTTATTGGATGTCATTGACGAGTGTGTAAGAGAGATGGAAATGAAAGAAACTACTTATTCTGAAATTATGAAAATTCAAATCCCTCCGATTTTCGAAGATGACAATTGGCGTGAACCGTATCAGGATGATAGTCTAAGCGAAAGTTTAGCACTTACACCGGATCCCATGCCAAGTAAGAAGAAACCTATATTAGAGTTAAAAACCTTACCTAAGAACCTAAGATACGAATTCCTAGACACTGAATGTACACGACCAGTTATAATCAATTCCAGTTTAGGAACGATCGAAACGAAGAAACTTTTAGATGTCTTAAAGAAATACCCAACTGCATTAGGATATAACATATCCGATCTCAAAGGAATATGTCCTTCAATCTGTATGCATCGTATTATGCTAGAAGAAGATTGCAAAACCTCCAGAGAAACTCAAAGAAGAATTAACCCAATCCTTAGCACTGTAGTAAAAGAAGAAGTTAAAAAACTACTAGACGCTGGAATAATATATCCAATCTCTGATAGTCAATGGGTTAGTCAAGTACATGTAGTACCAAAGAAAGGAGGTATCACTGTTGTGAAAAACGCTAAAGGCGAATCGATATCACAAAGAGTAGTGACCGAACATAGAGTGTGCATCGATTATCGAAAACTAAACAAAGCCACTCGAAAAGATCATTTCCCACTACCTTTTATAGATCAAATGTTAGAACGATTAGCCAAACACTCGTATTTCTGTTATCTAGATGGTTACTCAGGATTTTTCCAAATCCCGATCCACCTAGATGATCAAGAGAAGACTACATTCACATGCCCTTATGGAACGTTCGCTTATAGACGAATGCCCTTTGGATTATGCAACGCTCCTGCAACCTTTCAAAGATGTATGATGTCAATCTTCGCAGATTTCATAGATAACATCATGGAAGTGTTCATGGACGACTTCTCTGTATGCGGGCAAAGTTTTGAAGGATGTCTATCAAATTTAGAAATGGTGTTAGAAAGATGTGTAAAAGTAAACCTCGTACTTAACTGGGAAAAATGCCATTTTATGGTCAGAGAAGGAATCGTACTAGGACACATTATATCTGATAAGGGAATTGAAGTTGATAAAGCTAAGATAGAAGTCATAAAAGATCTTCAACCCCCTAAGACCGTTCGAGAAATACGAAGCTTTTTAGGACACGTCGGTTTCTACCGACGATTCATCAAAGATTTCTCGAAAATCACTAAACCTCTTACCGGTTTATTAATGAAAGACGCTGAGTTCATATTCGATAAAGATTGTCTTAAAGCATTCGAAACTCTAAAAACAGCCCTCATCACCGCACCAATCATGCAACCACATGACTGGAGATTACCTTTCGAAATCATGTGTGATGCGAGTGACTATGCTGTAGGCGCAGTTCTTGGACAAAGGAAGGACAAGAAACTTCACGCAATCTACTATGCCAGCAGAACTTTAGATTCTGCTCAATTGAACTACGCCACTACTGAAAAAGAATTATTAGCAGTTGTCTTTGCGCTTGATAAATTCCGTTCCTACCTAGTAGGAGCAAAAATAATCATCTACACAGACCACGCTGCTATCAGATATCTATTAACCAAGAAAAATGCTAAACCAAAACTCTTGAGATGGATCTTACTCTTACAAGAGTTTGATCTCGAAATCAAAGATAAGAAAGGTACTGGAAACGTCGTAGCGGACCATTTATCTAGAATAGAAGGTATTAAACCCTAACAAGTGCCAATTAACGACGATTTTCCGTATGAACAGCTGATAGCACAAATAGGAAGCGACCCAGTTCGATTAGACATAGATGAACCAAAAACCATGGAAACAATCCAAACAACCGTAGGACTGCCATGGTACGCTGACATTGTCAACTACTTAGCTGCAGGAGCACTTCCACCGGACTTAACCTATCAGTAGAAAAAGAAATTCTTCCACAATCTCAAGTATTACTATTGGGACGAACCATTATTGTTTAAAAGAGGACCTGACGGAATCTTTCATCGATGTATTCCCGAAGAAGAAATAGAAGATGTCATTGCTCATTGTCATTCATCTCCTTATGGTGGACAAGCAAGCACTTCCAAGACTTGTGCAAAAATCTTACAAGCCGGCCAATTTTGGCCTAATCTATGGAAAGATGTCCACATCGCTGTTATAAATTGCGATCGGTGTCAACGCACCGGTAACATTTCAAGAAGAGATGAAATGCCTCAAAGAGGAATATTAGAAGTTGAAGTCTTTGACGTCTGGGGAATAGATTTCATGGGACCATTCCCATCATCTTTCGGTAATAAGTACATACTCGTAGCTGTCGATTATGTTTCAAAATGGATCGAGGCTATAGCTTCTCCTACAAATGACACACGAGTAGTAATTCAGCTTTTCAAGAATATAATCTTTCCAAGATTTGGTGTGCCTAGACTTGTCATTAGTGACGGTGGCTCGCATTTCATTTCGAAAATATTTGACAAATTACTATCTAAGTATGGAGTCAGACATCGTGTAGCAACACCGTATCATCCACAAACAAGTGGACAGGTCGAAGTGTCGAACAGAGAAATAAAACAAATTCTAGAAAAGACAGTCGCCATATCTAGGAAAGATTGGTCATCTAAACTTAATGAAGCTTTATGGGCTTATAGGACAACCTACAAGACACCCATAGGAACTACACCCTTCAAACTAGTGTATGGGAAGGCTTGTCATCTCCCGGTAGAACTAGAACACAAAGCATATTGGGCGATTAAAACACTCAATATAAACTACAATGCCGCTGGAGAAAAGAGAATCCTCGACATTAATGAATTAGAAGAATTAAGGTTAGACGCATATGAGAATGCTAAGATATATAAAGAAAGAACCAAGCGATGGCACGATAAGCGCCTATCTAGGAAAGATTTTAGTGTGGGAGACGTTTTACTCCTCTTCAATTCAAGACTTAGGCTCTTTCCTAGAAAACTAAAATCTAGATGGTCGGGACCCTTTGAAATTACTAGAGTGTTCCCGAGCGGAGCAATAGAAATTAAGGGTAGGAATAGTGAACCGTTCACAGTAAACGGACAACGCTTAAAACATTACCATAATATTGAAAATAGAGATTATGCGAATAGTTTAAAACTTTTAGAGTTGTCCACTAACTTCCCTGATTAATCTACCCCTAAGCACTACGTCAGGCTTATGACGATAAAAACAACGCTTAGTGGGAGGCAACCCATTTTATCATTTTATTGTTTTATTTCATTTTTATTATTATTGACTTTATTTATGTATTTATTTCCTTATTTTCTTTATTTTCATTTTCATTTTCTAAATCACTTTTAAATTTACTTTGCTACAGATTTTCTAAAGTCTTTTCTACATTCCTTTTCTCTGCTGATTTGTTTCCTCGACTTTAACACTAACTATGGCTAACCAACCAAGAAACTATATGGAAACCATATTTAGAGGTAGAAACCAAAGAAGGAAATTTGAGGAATTATCACAGAGACAAATGGATTTGACTTTGTACTATGCTGAACAGACTATGGAAACTTTAGGTATAAATGATAGCATCCTATACCTGTTTAACCAACTTGGATGGGAGAACGCTCTTATAAAACAGAAGTTTGTAACTTACCGCGAGCTCACCCTTGAGTTTTTAAGCTCCTTAGTTTACTTACCCGAGCGCAGATTTGGATTAAGAAAAGGATTTATTAGTTTCCGACTTTTCGGTATCGAATATGACTATAACCATAAGGAACTAGCTGACCTACTAGGATTCCCTAGCGGACCTTTTTGCCTTTACTACCACCCAGGTAGAATTAATGGATATTGAGCTAGATTTCTTTTGGGGAACTTTAACCGGAAACTACCACCCTGAGCTGGATAACATGAACAATAATGAAATACACAACCCAGCTATCCGCTATTTTCATAAAATCCTTGCCCACACCTTCTTTGGAAAGGAAGAGAACCTCACTGGAGTATCTAAAGATGAGATATTCATAATGTCCTGTTTGACCGATGGAAAACCCGTAAATGATGTACCCTTTATGATGCAAACCTTTACCCGCATCCAAGAGGAACCTGATCTACCAATATTGGTTGGAGGCCTGGTCACCATGATTGCTGATGCCCTCGGACTTAGATACCAGTTACACAAGTGCAACCGTTTAGGTATCATCCGCCCTATGAATCTGAACTTCTGCTTTAACCTCCAAATTGTAAGAAATTTAGGACAACCACCATACGAGTACCTAATTAGAAATGAAATCGTAACCCTGTTCACATTACCGAACCATGCTAAAGTCAGTGTTCATAATAGAGATAATTGGCTTTATGAGCTTACCCCTCCTGACTATCCAACAACACCTGAAACACCACAATCCTACCAAATTAGGGATGGTATGATGACTGATGTAGAAAGTGACCCTGAGACCCCTCCTGGTTACCATGACATCAACCACACTGATGAAGTTATTGAGACCCCTGAAATCAATCAAGTAGGATATGCTGACAGCTTAAAGAAAATTCTGACCACTCTTGAAGTATACCAAGCTGACATTAATGTTGTTAAGGATGAAGTTAAAAGCATGAGACTGGACATTATAGGCTTAACTGACATAACATGTGAACAATTCTATCATATAAACTCCGCACTTGAAGATTTGAAGAAGCAACTTTGATAATGTTGTAGTAATTTGATTTATCTTACTTTTCGCTTTTTGTTTCTAGTTAGTTTTGATGTTTTGCAACATTTCATAGTTTATTTTTATCACTGTAATTTCTTTCTGTTATGTCAAAAGCAAAGTACTTCCATTTATGCAATTTTCCAATTCAATCTATTTACATGCTTTTCATTATTTACTGATACTTTTAATTGCTGGATATTTTGTGAATTTTCGTGTGATGAAATCCAATGCTTATATATATATTGATCCATTGCTATGTGTTATGTTGGAATTAAATATTGAAAGTGATAAGAATTACAATTGAATTGAACTGAGGTAACCATTATGTGAAAATTCCATATTTTGTGAACATCACGGTCGTCACCATCCCCTCACGATCGTAACGAGTAATTTAGCGCGTCACGACCGTAACACCCCCCTCACGACCGTGACAATTCTAATTCACGACCTCTGAATTACAGAGGCCGTTCTTCTTCGCAAACCCCACTTCTATTTTCATAAAAATCTCTAACCTCCCATTACCTTTTCTTCTCCTGTAACCACCCATTAATCTCCAATCAATCCCATTACTCCGTTCCACCTTCTCATTTAACTCCAACTCCACACATTCCCTTCATTCCATTATAAACCAATCAATTTCTTCACATTTTCATCACCAAACCTCAAACACCTATCTCACGATAAACCTCATTTGCATGCAATGGAAAATATTCAGTTTAGAGAGGGAGAACAAGGAGAAGCACAGAGAGAGAAGTTTGAAAGGTTTCAAACCCGAGGCATCCAAACTACTCGGTACGTCGACCTCGACTGCTTGAGGGAGTTAGGATTGTTCGACGGAGTGAAGCTACTGCTTGAGCAAGTTGGCTTGTGGGACTTATGCAGTCAACCGCAACCGACATTTGCAAACCTCACCTTGGAGTTTCTAAGTTCGTTTCAATATATCACACCTTCAGGATCAACGAACCAACTCACCGGCATCGCAAAATTCCGAATGCTTGGAAGAGAGTTCCAACTCACTCAAACCAGAGTCGCTGAACTGTTAGGCTTCAGTCACGGCGATGGTGCTCACCTTCGCGTGCCCGACAACTTTAATGAAGCAGCTTTCACCTTGTGGCACAACATCACAAACAGTCGTGCTTCCGCCTACCAAAGTCTCAACGCCACTCATATTTTCATCGTATCATATGCAACACAATCTTTGCAAGAGAGAGAAACCACAAGCTCAATTCCAAAGAGCTCTTATTCTTGCATTGTGCCTTGAATGAAGAACGCATCAACGTCGCTCCGTTCCTTCTGGCCCACATTCAGTCTGTAGCGCATAGAGGCGCCACTCCCTTCTACATTGGCGGGATTATCACTTCCCTTGCCATACAGCTGACTCTTGGTGACCACCTATCTCATTTGCCTCATAGAGCACCAGAGCTGCTTACCTTGAACTACTGCAAGTCCGCTCACATGATCTCGCAGCGTGAGGATGGCAGGTTCAACCCTGTGATACAAGGCACCATCTATCATCATATCGTTTTGCCTTGCAGGAACCGCATTGATCCATCAAATAGAGCCAATTGGCTATTTGATTTGCCGGATGCCACAGGCCATGTTCCGATTATTGACGAGCAGCCTGATGCACCTGTGGACGAGATGCAGGATGCGATGGATGCTGCTGAGCCAGTTTAGGACATCCCTGAGTCTTCCACCAGGCAGCCACCTTCAGCTGACATCACCCTTGAAGAAATCCTCCGTACTGTCAGACCCTAATTTTTGACCCTAAGATTTTTCACATATCATCTGCATTTGCATACAAACAAGATCACGCACTGGTTCATGTATCTCTTTCAGGTGCAGGTCTTTGCTTTGCAGAGGATTACCATGTTTAATTATCGTTATCTGTTTATATTTACTAACCTCTAACCAAAATATCAAAAAATATGTTGCAGTTGCCTCTTCTTCTTCTCTGTGTTGCAGGATTTCAAGGAAAGTGCTGTGATTCCAATTCAGATGCGTTTGTTCAGTCACAATTTGATTCAGATGGACGTTCGACCTAATCTTGGTCAAACTATCAGAGATTTGTTTCGACTGCAAGTTGTGTGTGCCAGTGATCTGTTTCTCAGACTGTGCGTATTCAAAAATTCAAAACTGTGTTATGTGCTGTGATCATCAGTTATCAGACAGTGTTCTGTGCGAAGTTTGGTGTGAATCAGTCAGTTCATCAAGTTTATCGGTGATTCATCTGAGAATTTATTTTCCTCAGTATGAATTCAAATCATTAAGGCATTGTTCAGACGATTCAAATGGTCGTGGCTTCAGGCTCAAGTTGTTCAGTGGTTCGAGATTGACTGTATCCATTCTTATTAGAGGCTTGTTGAAAAAAATCAAAAGTTGTGGGCCAAAATCACCATTTCATATCCACTATCCATTTTTCCAATAAAATCATTTCTTATCCATTTCATTTCTTTTTATTCAATTCACAAAAACTCCCCAATCCTAATTCTTTCTTTTATATCCATTTCTTTTCGATTTTTTTATCCAAAACACATTATATCTCATTTCTAGCCCTATTGCTCATCTTAAAGAAAAATTAACTCCCAAACTATAATTTTTTTTATTCCCAATTTTTTTTCCATTTTTCTATTACTTTCTTTTCATTTATAAAAATTCTCTACAAAATAAATTATTACAAAAACAAAAAAAGAGATTCATTCATTTGTTTTTCTTTTTCTTTCCAAAGTGAACAAAAATATAAAGAGGCCCATTGGCCCATTTTCATTCAAAAGCCAATGTTCTCTTTCCCACCTCACATCAGCTGGCATACACACCACAAGTCAAAACCTCTTACGCATCAACACTAGCTAGATACCACTTCAAACTCACAGCCAGCTCCATCAGCCAGAAGCATCCCAGCCGTGCGCCAGCTCCTCATAGCCTTCACGTACGCCGCAAACAAAACAACAAGTATCCTACCAAGTCTTTCACACAGGCCCACAAACCAAGCGCCGTATATACTCCCGCAGCATACCCAACACTTTTCCAAAATTCCAGCCCTCAACATCAAGCCGAAGCCACGGCAAAACAATAGCCAATACTCCAAAGCCGTACGAAACTTCACAAGCCTACAACAGCTTCACTTTTCCAGCCACATCACACGGCTTTAGCTCACAACACCTGATTCACGCACCTGCACACACAAAATACGTAATCAAAACGCAGCCAGTATTTGAACGAAACGCAACAAGCATGAGATCTTCGTGACTGAACCAAAATGCAACAAGGTATTGCAAAACGGCAAAGCGAAAATCAGTTCAAATCTCAACCCCTCCTATAAATGAAACCTCTCTCAATTCTCAGATTCAAGCTTGAACATCCATACAAAATCCCTGAAAAAATCAAAATCAAAACTCAAATTTCAATTTCAAAATTCACAAACCTTGGTATCTTCATTAATCTCCATCGAATCCTTTCTATTCTTTGAACCCTTACCTTCAATTTTCGCAAGACAAAAATCATCAAGCTTCAGAGCACATCAATTTTTCTTATTCGGAAAACCTCCCTGAACCTCCATATTTACCCCCTTTCAGATCTGTGAATGAAAATGGAAGAGATGAAACTGACGAATTGAAAAAAAAAGAAGAAGAAAGGGAGATGCGATTTTGGGAAGAAGGAGAGCAATATCTTTGATTGATTTGAATTTTTGAAAGGGAGAGAAAGAAGGTGAGCCGCGGCCCTGTCTTCACGCGGAGAAGAAGTTGTTTCCTTCTGATTTTCCTTTTGTTCCTTTTTTTTTTTTTTAATAATTTCTTTATCATATTTGTTTTTAAGGAACATCACTTGGGCCTAAGGCCTGTTTACCATTGTTGCGCTATCACACCTCCTAATCTCTGCGCCATACTCTTTTTTTTTCCATTTCTTTATTTCTTTTCTTTTATATATTCTCTAATTTATTTCTTTTTTTTAAGGATTTAGTTATTAGTTTTGCATGAAAGATTATTTTAGAATATGTTATAGAAAAAAAAAAGTTTTAGAAATGATATTAAAAAAAAAGAATTAGAAGAATATTTTAGAAGTTATTTTAGAAAGTTTTTTTTAGAAAAGAATTTTAAGAAAAGATTTAAAAAATATTTCAACTTCTTTTTATGGATCTACTTTTAAATCCATTTTCATTTTTCTTCATCTTTTTCTTTTTTTGGTCGATGACAATCTCCGATTCGTGATTGTTGATTTCCGATCGGTTTAACCTTCATTATTTCAAATCTATGGATGAATGATCATTTGGATCATTCTCCATACTTTGAGATCGTGATAGGTTGCTTTTCGAGAAATTCAACGATAATCACGATTAAGATTAGACCGTTCTCTTTCTTTTAGTGTGGCATGTTTTCGGAGAGCGATCCATGATATCGTTTCTCTAACATGCATTAACACGAACATTTTCCACTTTAATTAGTGGTGGCCGGCCTCATTTGTAGGGTAATTACTCCGTAAATTACTCGGCGATTGCTTAACATAGACCTACAGTTGTCCCGATTCAGAATGCGATCCCCTTGGATCCGGTTGCCTCGACTTTATTTTTCTTTTCGTGGTTGTGCTTGATTAAGTTCATCATACCACTTTATATTGTAAATATTAATATTGTGAATATACTAACATTTAATTTTAATCTCTCGCACCTTATCCTCTTTTATTTTAATCTCTTGTTCCCTACCTCTCTTATTATGCTTCTATATTCATTCATCATATTGCTTATTGTATATATTATTGTTGCTTGTTATTTTTTTTTCTTTGTCCATTTGGACACAAAAATACTAATAACGGATTAAACATCTAAAAAATGGGTGACTTCTAATTTTGGACTTATGGTTACTATCCCTTGCTTGGAGTTTCGGACCTAGATTCTAGGATCATCCCTTTGCTCATTTGTTATGGATTGAAGACTTTGGCTCCAGTTGAGTCACTTGTTTATGAAGATGGAAATCCAATTGTTCAAAGAAGTGTGTGCCATTCGGTTTGATCATTTCTTTCCTTAGCTTTTATTTTCAAGTCTTAGGATAGTCCCTTCATCTCTTCCCATCTTCTTCAATTTTCAAATCTTCTTCCTATTTTCAAAACTTTCTTTGTTTTCAAACTTCAAACATTTTTGCAATCAAACCTTGACTTCGGTCATGTGCTTTTACCTTTTCATTTCATTTCTTTAATAAATGCTAAACCACATAATCATATCGGAACTTCTTTCTCAAAAAACTTAAAAAACTTTCTAACTCATTCAATTGCTTTTGTGCCCTCGTGCACGTTTCTTTTAACCTTTTTATGTTTAGATATGATTCATCCTTTCTAGCGGAATTATTCGCTAAAGGATGACGACTTATCTTTACATTTTAAAATCAATTCAACTCATTTGCCTTTTCACAATTTGTACCACGAACTACGAGGTTTTGATCTCGCATTGCACTCTGTGGGTACGTAGGCATGAGACGTTCGTCTCTTCAAACACCAAAATCTTAAAAAACATTCTTCTTCTCATCCCCTCAATCTTTTTTCAAGCAAACCATTTCAAACCAAAAATGCAGTAAACATTTCAAAGGGTTCCCGTAGAGTACTACGGACAAGTCAGGTGCTTAAAACCTTCCCGATTTGTAACCAATCCCTGTACCCATTCTCTGTTTGATTCTTTGAGCTTTTTAGCTTTTGAGATTCATTAAGGTTTTGTTCGTTCATTTTCCTTTTTCCATTTGGAAATAAATAAAAGTGCGGTGGCGACTCTGTATATATTGAGTGAAGTTAATCAATAGCTTACACTCATGATTTTACCGCTACACGTACCATTCATCAGCAAAATCAGATGAATGCCGCACTTGAGCGTAGGCAGAAAGAGCAGTACGATGCACTCCTTGCAACTGTTGTTAGTAACCAGAGAGCAACATATGAAAAGCTAGGAGAGATCTTCAGCGAATTGGAAGCTTTGTGGATAGACGTCACCGCTCTCACAGTCACTGGTTCTGATGAGGAAGCCACTCCTACCAGACGCTCCCGCACCAGAAGTCGAGGCCGTGGTCGTCAGCAGCATTAGATTATCTTTTTGTTTTTGCATTCTGTTTATGTAATGTATTTCCCCGCTATTATATCACAACATTGAGGACAATGTCTGATATAGTGTGGAAGAGGTACCTTTCCCGTTTTCGTTTTCCATTTCATTGTATTTCCCTTTCCGCATTTTAAATTAAACAAAGTAATATTTATGCTATTTCTTAAGTTTCAATTCTTCCCCGCTTTATTTATCCATACCGAATTTTTTTTGCTTTATCTTTGCATTACTCGACATTCCTATGAAATCATAGTTAGGAAGCTGAGAAAGATCCAACAAGATCAATACAGTCTTGACACCTTAGACTTCCTACTTAAGCATTCCATTTCGATAATTGTTACGACTACACCTTAAGTCTTAGTTCTAAAGTAACCCCTAGTAGTTTATACTAGCAGTCAACACCGTCTGAACACAAACCACGTGGGGAGCCGATGAACATAAGTGTTTGATGCCTAATCTATAAACGATCCTTCATATCTCGATGCCATAAAAAAGGAAATTGCACCAAAGTACACGGTCGCATATAAGAGATGAGAAATAAAAGAAGGAGTCCATTGCTGGTTGGTTCAGAGGTACCTGGTTCTGAACTTGGTAGGGCGTGCTACGGCTCGATCCCCTGCAACCTCCAATCTGGATAATATGTAAAGGGTTGCCACATTCGTGTACCAGACCCCGTGCTATAAAGGATCAAAGTCACTAACCGGCTACTCCACTATGTGCGTGCTAAGGCAAAGGGCTTAGTGTGATTGCGCTAGAACGAAACCGGGTGAAATAAGAACGAAGGACTCTAGGTAGAACCATAACGCAATTACTGAATGTTTCGTTTAAAGGGAATTCGACGACTTAGCTTGTTGCTTGTGTCATTAGTGTATTGTTAGTGTTCTATCCTAGTATCGGTTTATCTAACTTAATGACTTCTCGTATGGTATGTTATGTGTATGCGTCTGATGAAAATTGTCCGATCATTTTTCAATTGACTATTTGCTTGAGGACAAGCAAAGGTTTAAGTATGGGGGAGTTTGATAACGAGAAATCGTATCACATTATTACTATGTTTTTAGTCCGTTTTATCGCACATTGATCTTTTTAACTCCCGATTGTTCGAGTTTTTTATGTCACATTGCAAGTATAACATGTCTAGAGCTAAATTATGAGAAAAAGATCAAATGAACCAAATCTAGCATGAAAAGAAGATCAAGGGATCAATTCTGCTAAGTATGCATTTTTTGTTGCTCTCACGGTCGTCACACCTGACTCACGACCGTGACGCGCTATTTAGAGGTCTCTCGATCGTCACAACACTATCACGATCGTGACGCACTTATTTGAAGAAACATGACCGTTACACCCATGTCACGAACATGACAAGGAAAGTTTAATTAATTTATTTGAAGATATTTATGAAGATGTGCAACGAGTCTTCAAAGACTCCTACTTTTCCTCAACTGAAGCAATACCCAGTACGCTACTTTTCTGCTGGATTTTCTCAAACAGAACGAAGCCCACGTTACTACCAATTCAACTGCCCAAATCATCTTCTATAAATACCCAAGTAACAAATGAAAAAGTACAGAGTTTAGTTTTGATTTTTACGCGGAAGCTCTGCCGTATTTTCTTTGAACCCATTTATTTTTCCAGCTTTTGTTCTTGCTGTGTTTACTTTTTATTTCCAACCCATCTAATAACAATTTCCAACATTAGGAAATTGTTATTCCGATTAAATTTCTTTTTAGCCTCAGAACTTGTTATTTTATTTCGATTTCGATTCCGACACTCCGAGCTTGCCGATTTGTGGAAGAAGGAGTCTAAGAATTATATTGTTCAGGTTTTTATTTTATAATTTATATTAATTTTATTTATTTATTTATGTTAAGTTTCTATTATTATTATATAATGTATGCTTTAATATTTGTTTATTTCATTCTGCATCTGTCTGTTGGTATAATAAAAATGAGTAGCTAAATTAATTAGTCGGTATGTAATAAACCAAACCAAAACGGTTAAATCGAATCTAAGCTAAAAATAATTAAGAACTTATATTCTGGCTGTGGCTTTTTATAATTAAAATTAAGCTTTTTGTTACGAGAGTAAGAAAAGTGAAATAGGTTAGGTCGAGACCACGAGAGTGTGAGATTTTAACCGGATAGCTAAAGTTAGGCATTTGATTTAAATACAGCGAGAGCGCTTTAAAACAAATTAGACTTATTAAGTTTTCAAAAATTATTTTCTAAACACTTATGGGCTAGCGAGAGCAGGCATAGGGCTTTAGGAGTAAGATCTGAGATAAGACCACGAGAGTGTGAGTCGAGGGTTTTTAAGCTGGTAATCTCTACAGAATAATTTAAGTGAACCCTCTTTATAAGCTTAGGTTAGATTGACCCGCATAGGTTAATATAATTACATACCGACCGCCTTCTCATTATTTCCTTAAACTAAGTTTAATTCCCGTTTTTAATCTTTAAAACCATAATCGTGACAAAATATCCGCCTTAGCTAAACTAGCAGACCTTCTAGCACTAGAGTGATTACAAAGTCCCTATGGGTTCGATAATCTTTTATATTACTTCGATAGGTTGTGCGCTTGCAGTTCAGATACCGCTAGACACATTGCGTCTGCGCCCCATCAGTTGTGCCCACTTTTCCTTCATAGTTCGACAGAACCATGTTGTGTGTTTTTGCATCAGAGTCATTTTTGCCAATTTTCTTCAACATATAGTGGGGCATTAGGTTTACAGCAGCCCCTCCATCTACCAGGATTTTGTTGACGCCCGTGTCTTCGACCTTTCCTTTTATGAACAAGGGTTTCAGATGTCCCTTCATTGACTCATCTGGTTTTTCGAAGAAAGCATTTTGTTCTTCGACACAACCGTTATTTATGATATAGTAGCATACGGGTCTTGGCCCCACTGTACTATCCATCAAGGTATCCTCTTCATCCTCTACTTCCATTACTCTGTCGTAGTCCCTGGGAAGTACGGAGACTACATTACAAATCACGTCGAATGAGCCCTCTTCGTCAGACTCGAAGCTATAAGTAGCTTCGTCAGCTTCTGCCACTGCGTTGGTGAGCTTTGACAATGGTAGCCGGTTGATGGTGTCTTTTCCTTTGTGGAGCTTGTCATTTTCTTCCACTTGAGTGTTTCTGCTGGATTCTGCTTTGTTCTCGCCAACATTCTTCTCCTTGGCATTTAGTCCGTTCGTTGCTTCTTTCTCAGTCCTTTTTTGCCTCTGGAACCTCCTCCATTGAGATTTCAACATGGGGTTCTTCCCTTTATAGTTCTCTGAAGGATATGTCTTGTGCCTATGCTTCTTAGCTTCCTTTCTTATTTTGAATAAGGATCCCCTTTGAACATCAAAAATTTTCCATTCTCTAGGCCTCTGGGCATCTCTAGTGGGCTGTACCCATCTGTCATTAGGTACTTTGCCTGATGGTTTATAGGTATTGTAGTACCTGCCCCCAGGGTTTTGGAAGTGATATCTGCTTCTCCTCGGATCATATCCACTAGCTTTGACTGCTGGCTTTTGAAACCAATTACTCCTTGCCATTGACTTCTCCACTTCCTCCAAGTTTGCTGCCGCCTTTCTGTTGAAAATGGAGTTGCAGCGCGAACATAACATCACTTCAGTATTCTTCTTTTGGCACCTTTGGATAAACTCTGCCAAATTTTCACATTCCTTTGGATAGGCTTCCCTTTGATATTCCTCTCGACGACATTCCACCTCATTCTTTCCTTTGTTCTTTTGAGAAGCTTCGACAACATGATTCTTCCAATTCGACGGAGCTAACATCTTGCAAGAATATGGGGGACCTTGTTTTAATTCTGCCAGGTCAATTTCTTGTTCGTCGAAAACGATTGATTCGTCTTCGTCATAGTCATCATTTTGACGCATTCCTACATAGGCTACCCTCTCTTTTTTGCTTTTGTTAGCCCTACATTTCTCAGCTTTCAACCTTTCAATCTGCCTTACCCTATCTGCCAGTTATGCCATATCTCTTAAGTACTGGGTGTCTAGTTTCTTCCTTATGGAATAATCTAAACCTCCCGCAGCCATTTCGACTAGTTCTTGCTCTGGCACCTGTGTGAAACATCTTGCCTTTAGCAATCTGAATCTATTGAGATAGTCATCAATGGGTTCTGAGAATTTTCTTTTTACACTAGCTAATTCTTTTAGACTTATTTTAGTTTGTCCCATGTAAAACTGTTCATGGAACAACCTCTCCAATTGAGTCCATGTATGAATGGAATTTGCTGGTAAGGATGTAAACCAAGTAAAAGCATTTTTTGTTAAGGAACTTGGGAAATATTTTATCCTCAAGTTCTCATTTTGCATTATTTCACCTGCCTCTATCAAATAATGTGTTATATGCTCTATGGTGGACTCACTAGTATCCCCTGAAAATTTAGTAAACTTGGGGATCTTCCACCTTGGGGGTAATTCCTGTTGTAGGATATATTCAGATAGTGGGGAAATATAATTAGGCCTTTGTAACCCCACATTTACCCCATTTTGCGCCATTATCCTTTCGACCATGGCCGCTAGATTGTTTTCTACAGGTGGATTATTGTAAAGCATTCTTTGTTGCAAGATGTCATCAGCATCTTGCCCTCTTTGGACTACCAATCTCCTAGGCTCTTGTGGCACGGGAACTTCGACGCGAGGCTATTCGACAACCTCTTCTTGGATCCTACGATTTGCCTGAGGGTTGCCCACAGGTCTCTGATTTATTGTTGGTTCCTTTTCGACATTGATTACTGGATTATGGACCACCGGCTCTCTCTGTCGAATTTGGGGTACTCCAAAGAATTCAGCAATACGCACCATTTGTGTTGCCAATATTTGGTTTGTTTGAGTGGTGCTTTGTATTAAAGGGTTAAATACTTCCCCCATTTGTTGAGTCAACCTATGGACCATTTCATGGTTGCTTTCGTCCATTTGTTGACGGATTGCCTACGCAAAATTAGTCGTAATTTCTGGCATATGGAATCCTGGGGGTTGGTTTGGTCTACTAACATTTCCACCATAACCTGAACCTTGTAGCGGCGAAGACAAGTGGACCACGGTATCAGAATATAATGGTGTTGCGTTATGTAAACTAGCCATCATTGAAGTTGATATTCCATAAGGTTGTTCCCTTCCAAATATGGGTGTAGAAAAATTGGATTGATAGGGCTTGAAGTTATTTCCTCCAAGGGGAGGAGTACTCATGGGTATCGAATTTCCTATGTTGAAGGAACTAGGTCCACTCGAGACAACGACATTCCTGGTATCGACCTCGATATTGAGGGATTTCCTCCTTCTGAAACATGGAGTGTTTCCACATTCCCTCTTGTCGAAGGAATGACAGTGGAAACTGGAATTTCATCATTATTTATTGGCGGTGGGATAGCCATCTTCCTAACTCTAGTCCGCCTGGGTCTTTCTACGTTATTTACTGTTACTTTTCCGCTACGCCGAAACATACAATGTTATAAACACACGTAGTCTGTTCTTAAAGCACTGGTCCCATCGGGTGTGCCAATTTGTTTGCTAGTGTTTCTGGCGAACAACCTCTGGTTAACTAAATCTCTTAAAAAAGGTTGACTGACAGGACCAACCAAACAAGTCCTAGGACGTCGCGTGCTAAGTATCAAATGAAGGATAATCTAAAAATGGTGTTTATATGTTTCTGTCGAAATGTTCTAAAGTAAACCAATTATTGTTATTTATATTGAAGTTGAAGGTGTTTATATATTTGAATCTACTAACGCGTTTGAAGACTTTAATGAAAGAAAACTAAAGTTTGACATGAAGATAAAGAATTGCTTAAATATAAATTGACTGAAATATAAAATTGTTGGAAACGTGAATGGAAAGTAAAGGACAAACAAAGAACAAAGATTTAAAGAAGAAACTTAAAGCTTTTATAACTTGAAATAAAATTGGTGTTGATACGTACATTTCCAAAATAATCTCTCTTTTCTCTTTACACACGAGTACTTGAGTAAGTTTACAGGAATTTGTACAATATTTCTCACACACTTTTCACAAAGCAAACTATTCTATTTATATACAAATATCATAACCGTCGAACAACGGTCAAATCCTAAACAAATTCCACTTGGCATTGTGCATGCTAATGTCTTCTGAAAGCCTTCCACGTCCCCTTTTACCAAACGAAACAGTTATCCGTACAAAAACTGCTCTTCAACATATGAAACGATGTGTCTCTTTGTTACATCAAGTTGATTTACAATTCAAATCCAAAAATCCTTCTATAAGATTTTCCTTTGTCGAACTCTTCATTGTCGAAATAACAACAAAACTTTATCCGTAGTGATGTGAAAAACTTCCAGTCAGCAATCCAGCGTCTCTTTCGACAAACCCCTTTCGACTTATAAACCAAATCATCACAAACCTTCTCGAGATTCTGGACATGTTTGGAAGAAAGAGTGATCAATTTGTCAAAAGATCTTTATAAAAGCTATTAAAGCTTTTATGCACCAAACTCATGTTGTCGAAATTCCTATGCATACACGATGATGGGCCTGATCCTGATTCCCAGTGGGGTCTGAGGTTTGATGGGGCTGTTAACGCGCATGGAAATTGTATTGGGGTAGTTATTATCACTCCGAAGGGTTCTCATATCCCTTTCATTGCCATATTGATTTTTGATTTCACCAACAATGTTGTTGAGTATGAATCATGTATCATGGGGTTGGAAGAGGCTATTAATCTAAAGATTAAGACTCTTGATGTGTAAGGAGATTCAACTTTGGTGATCATTCAGATTAAAAGGGAATGGGATACTTATCAGCCCAGTTTGATTCCATACTAGGACTATGAAAGGAGGTTGTTAACTTTCTTAAGTATGGTAATGCTGCATCATGTACCTCGTAAAGATAATCAAATAGAAGATGTTTTGTCCACTTTGTCTTTTATGATTAAGGTGAATCATATGAATCATACGCCTATAATTGATGTTATGCGCCTCGATAGGCTCGCACACGTATTTGCAACAGAAACAATTGCCAATGATAAGCCGTGGTATCATGAAATTAGATGCTTTCTCAATATTCAAGAATATCCACTTGGTTTATCTGATAAAGATAAGAAGACTTTGAGGAGACTGGATGGAAATTTCTCCCTCAACGGAGATGTGTTGTATAAGCGAAATTTCGACATGATCCTGCTCAAATGCGTGGATAGACAAGAAGAAGACATGTTAATGCAAGAGGTCCATGAAGGTTATTTCGGTACCCATGCCAATGGACATGCTATGGCCAAAACGCTGTTGAGAGTCGGGTATTACTGGATGACTATGGAGTATGATTGTTTCAAGTATGACAAAAAATATCATAAATGCCAGATTTATACAGACAATGTGCATGTGCCACCATCTCCATTGAATGTCTTGACTTCTCCTTGGCCCATTGCTATGTAGTGCATTGATATGATTATGAAGATTGAGTTGAATTCTTCCATTGGACATCGTTTCGTTTTAGTTACTTCACCAATTGGGTGGAAGCAACCTCGTATGCAAATGTCACCAAACAAGTGGTTGCTTGATTCTTCAAGAAATAGATCATTTGTCATTATGGAATTCCTGGAAAAAAATCATTACTGATAATGGTTCCAATATGAATAACAAGATGATGAAGGAGTTGTGCCAGAGCTTTAATATTGAAAATCACAATTCTTCTCCAAATAATCTAAAGATGAATGGCGTTGTTGAGGCAGCTAATAAGAATATCATGAATATTGCACAAAAGATGGTTGTGACGTGCAAGGATTGGCACAAGATGTTGCCTTTCGCTTTGCATGGTTACTGTACTTCAGTGTGTACGTCAATTTGGGCAACTCCTTTCTCTCTAATTTATGGTATGGAAGTTGTCCAGCTAGAGGAAGTAGAGATTCCTTCTTTAAGGATCATTTTAGACGTGGAATTTGACAAAGCTGAATGGATTCAAACGAGATTTGATAAGTTGAACCGTATTGAAGAGAAGAGGATGGATAACATTTGTCATGGGCAGATGCATCAAAGGAGGATGAAAAAGGAATTTGATCAGAAAATGCGTCCTCAGTGTGTCCAAACTGGTGATTTGGTTTTAAAACAAATCCTTCCTCCTCAGACAGATCATAGTGGCAAATGGACTCCAATTTATGAAAGACCATATGTTGTGAAAATAGTTTTCTTTGGAGGAGCCTTGATACTCTCAACAATGGATGAGGAAGACTTCACATCCCCTGTGAACGCAGATGCAGTCAAAAAATACTTCGCATAAAAACAAACCTACTGGACTACAAAAATAATAGGTCCAGACAAAAAAGGGCATCCCGACGAACCACAAAAAGAGAAAGGTTCGGGAAAAAAATTATGGATAAAAAAGATAAAAATTTAATAAACCCGGTAAGTTGAAAACCTCAAAAGGCAACTTAGGAAAAAAAGATATCCTAGTGGATCGAAAAACCAAAAAGGCAACCCAGGAAAAATTTAGGGATTTAAAAGCGAGAGACTATGATCTGCGTGTGGTCTGTAACATAATCTCATTTCAACAATTGGAAATTCAAATGGATAAGGATCAATCCAATCATCCTCTCGGCATGAAATGTACTTGGAAGGTTTTGAAGACATACGAGTCATAGTAGAATTAAAACTCAGTGGGAATCTATTTTTCACATTGCCATTAGTGTATTTTCTTTTTCTTTGCAATTACCTCTTTCTAGGAATTGCTTCCTATTGTGATGCCTATTTACAAGCCCATTCAAATATATAAAATTTATATTCATTCAAATAATTTCCTTTATTGTTTTATTTTACTGTTTTGTTTGCAAAAAATATCCAACTTTTTTATAAACATTGCATTTGGTATAACACCCTTCTACGCCTCGCGAAATATATATATATATATATATATATATATATATATATATATATATATATATATATATATATATATATATATATATATATATATATATATATATATAATTCAAAAACATCATAAAACATTTGTCATGCTGAAAAACACTTAAATAAATTCATGCTTTTCATATACTTTCACATTAGCATGTAGAAACGGTTTTTAATTCAGTCATAATAAACATAATGAGATTCTCATGATCAACTCATATCATAATCATCAGTGGGCATAAAAGTCAATACTTCATGTAATTCAAATAACAACAATAAAATAAAGTAGATCACATAAAGTATCTCTCACAACATGAATCGAAATGTTCCCCAGTGTTACATAATTAACGCACGACTCGACCCAAAATAAATAAATAAACTAAATCAAGCTACTCCAACGGCTACCTCGCGCTAGAACCAACTCTACTCCTCGGTACCTTATCTGCAATTATTTGGATTGATTAGTATAAGACAGTTCCAACACCAAGAATATTGTACTATTTTCTTTCACTAATATATTTTACTAATAAAGTTTTAATGAGTCATATTTTTTATGAGTAAATATCATGATTGTAAATGTCGATAAATGAATTGATTCCATGTTGATTTTCAATTCATTACATATGTCCTCTAAATAAGACTTATATTATATTCAAAAGAGATAATGAAAATATACAATTCACTATATTCATCCCTTTTCTCCCTTCTACTTATTTTGTTTATTTTTATAACATATAACAATTAATGAGAGAATTATTATTTCCCTTTTGTCACTAATTTGTATTTGTTTAGTAGAGATTTTTAAGGCTCAAATTATATAACGAGTTAAAGTTTAATGGTAAAATATAATTAGATTGCATAAAATTTGTTTATAAAGTAATTATAATATAGAAATATAAAAATATTAATTATTATATCCTAAAAAAATAACTATTACTATTTAAAATCAACACGTATAATAAAATTGCAGTAACAATCACGAATGAAGTGCACCATGCCATTCTCATATTATTTTCCTTGTATGTTGATTTGAAGTCTTTTCCTTCTTATAAATAAATGTTTAGAATTATATGAATTTTCATCTTACAACAAAAATAGTCCCTTCTTGTTTTTCTCGAGCTTCTTCTAGAGTTTTATATTTTAACAACCATGATAAATCATTTTTTAAATAACCTTAGAGAAATATCTCCAAACAATACACATATCTTTTCTAATGAACATAGCAATCGAACCTCTACTAGTTATCAATCACCAAATAGCCATTTCATGACATCTCAAAGTATCAACGTTATTCTTATTAATTATTATTATTATTATTATTATTATTATTATTATTATTATTATTTAATATGACATGTTAAATGCAGGAAAAAATTATGAGAATAATAATATTGTTGGTGTTAGTAGAAAGAAATTAACAGTGCCTCATGCAACCATCAGCAACACTACATCCTTCATAATAGCAGCTAGATATGGTCGAAAAATGCCTTCATTTCTCATAGATCGTCCAAGATCACGTATGGGCCTACAGAGTCTTGATTATGGTTTCACAAATTCTTCAAGATCCATTTTTCATAATCGAACAACACATCGATATCTTCCTTATTCGAAGAATAATTATGAAGTGATTTTGTCACAAAAGAAAGAGTTAAATCTTTTCGAGGACGATGAAGAAAATTTGGATCTCTCACTTCACCTTTAAATCATCAATATCGAATGTATTTTTTATTTAAATTTATCATTATTGGTATTTGTTCATTCACCATATAATACTATGAATATTTGTTTTAATTACAAACCAATTATGCGTACTAATTCGTTAAAAAAAATTATTTGTATACATCGATTAATTTTTTAAATGATTTTTAGATGTATATGTTATTTAAAATAAATAATTTAAATGATATATTAAGTTCGTATTAGATATAAAATATGTGTTAAAATTTAGTTTTAAAACATTTAAATTACTTGTAAGCTTCATGCAGAATGAACTAAACATGTCATTTCATTTGGTTTAAATAATAAGCACATCAATATATTTATAAAAAATATGTTCACAAAATTAAGATTATACTATCTTAAGGAGAAATAAAGATATTTGTCTATTTTATAAAAATTTAGAAGAGGTTGATATATAAAGCTAAAGGAATGTTTATATCATTTTTATAAATAATAATAAAAAACGAGTATATTGACAAGACTAAAGTAATTTTAAAGAGAAGCATATATATATATATATATATATATATATATATATATATATATATATATATATATATATATATATATATATATAATCTTACTTGATCAGAAGGACCTTCCAGCAATTGAGTGAATGCAGCAAGCAGATGGAAAGGAGGGGGTGTACCTGCAAGGCACTCCGATGCCAAAGTCAATCGAGGTACAGTGAATAGGTAAGTAGAAGAGTGGAATCAGAATATCTGACCCTTTAATGAGAAAGGGTATATATAGAGAGCCCCAGCGCTAGGCCAAGGTCCTTTCTTGGGTTGGATCAACTAGGTCCAAGGAAGAACTGCCAAGGAACGCGTGAGAAGCGTGAAGACCTAGCTAATGGGTCTGGTCCTTTGTGTAACTGCCCCTATCTTTCAGGAGATAACGTGGCAAGTGAACTGACAGAGGTGTTCTTTGCCCGTTGTAAGTGTGTGTCCGACATCTAGGATATGTGCCCGACCATTAAGCGCCCCTGCCCGTCTATCAGACGTATCTGCCCGAGCATATGAGCCTCTGCTCGACATATTGGGTCGTAACCTAATACAGTCCGGAGGCTCAGTTCGGAACAGGAGCCCCCCAAGTCGAGTCTCCGAGTCGGAGCGATGAATTAGAGCATAGGCGGACGTAGGTGCGTTGAAGAAGGTGCCAGGCATATACCTGCACGTGCTGTTGAGTTTGTCGGGCATGTGGTATTTCGCAGAGTCGAGGATGCTCCTTATAGTCGGGGAGATTTGCAATTGCTCGACGTCGTTCAGGATTCTTGTGGACTGACGTGTCTCAGCATTAATGGTGTGTCGCTTCGTGTCCTGTGCAAACGGCGGCGTAGGGTCTAGGTAATGATTACATGGCGCGTCCGTCCACGCATTTGTGGCTATATAAAGGGGGTGGTCCACTTCATTTAGACTTTTTCGCTCTCACGTTTGACCGGAAGCTCTGATAAGAACTCTCTCTTTGCTCGTCTCCGCCGTCTTCACCGCTGTTATCTGCCCGCGCGCCACCGTCTTCTCCTCGTCTCCATTATGTCAGGTAATAACTCAAATTCTATGTTTTGCATGCTTTTCTGTTTGGTAGGTATGAAATGCTTGATATTCCTATGTAGAGTAAGCAAACCTTAGTGTAGAGTAGATAAATCTGGGTTTAGGGATAGTTTTTTAGGTTTTGGGTATAAATGTCTTGGGCAAGATTAGCATGCCTCGGGCAGAAATTTCATATGTGTTTGAATATCCCGGGCAAAACTATCATGTCACGAGCGTGATATTCATATGCGTATGAATACCCTGGGCAAGGCTAGCATGCCACGGGCGTAGAGTTCATGTATGTATGAAATTGTTGGTCGGATCTTTATGTGCTCGAATGCGTGCGGCGATTGCCCCTTCGTCGGTCTAGGTTAGTCTAGTCGGATTCTGGGCGTTTTAGCTTTTCGCCCTTTCACTTGACTTGCGGTGGAATGGTGGATTTGATGCGATGTCGAATTCACTTTTTCTGTCTGCGTTTCAGGTAGACCGAGCATCGGCAGGTCGGGGAAGAGAATGTTGAACGTCGTCAAGCTGATGAAGGGGAGGTCGTGTATCGGAACCCCGACAAAAGGAATGTCGAGGAGGACAACGAGCATGTTTCCTCGTCCGGGCGTAATGACTTGTCGTGGGTCACGGACGAACCGTTGGAAGGAGAGTCATACTTTGTCGATGAGACGAACAATGCATACGCCGTGGTGGAAGACCTCAGTCCCGAGTACCCTGTGAATTGGAAATGCCTTGCTCCTCAGGAGTCGGACCGGATATGTCACCGCTTTCTGGGGAAGCAGTTTGCTATGTACAAATTTGCCTTCCGAGAAGCGAGGGTCAGGCTTCCCTTCAACTCTTTTCAGATGGGGGATTTTAGGTGGCTCAGATTGGCACCGTCGCAACTACATCCGAATGCCATCGCTTTTATCCGAGCGTTCGAGTTAGTCTGTCGTTTTCTAGGCATTGGGTGCACTGTGCCTCTCTTTTCCCATATCTTCCACCTGCAACGGTCTGGTGCCCGGAGACGTCACAGTTGGGTGTCTCTGAAGCAGTCAGTGAGGTTATTCAAGACCTATGTAGATTTTGCCCGACATTTTAAAGGGCGGTGGTATACGGTGAAACCGATCACTCGTTCTGCCTTGAACTCCCTTTACTATTACAAACGGAATGTCGCTGGGGAGGAAAAACTTATGTCGAGGATCCCCTTGAGGTGGCAACCCGACCATTTCAATCTATCGACTAGTCACTACCGGGTCAAATTCTCGAGCATGGGGGTCGAGGATAGGCTGGCCTACAAGAGGCTGGTGGAGTATGTACAGAGCTTCAACCTGGAGGTTTGGGTTGACCGAAAAGGTGATCCCTACGTCGATGAGTCTGGGATGCCGATTTATGAAACCCGTCTTATAAACACGAGGGCTTTGCTCAAGTGTGATACAGACGAGGAGGCCTTGGAGTTACTGCGTAGGTTTTCTTTACTTATTTTCTTTTCTCGATCTCATGTTCGTCCAACTAATCTTTGTTTTTGTTTTGTAGGAACTATGCCCGCTCATCGTGAACGATTTTTGAAGCTGGCGAACCAGGCTGGGGCCCCAAACAGGGTCTCTAAAAAGAAAAAGAAAGTGACACCCCGTGTCCAGGAGGTGGCCGCGGAGCTCGGGGTAGGTAGCTCAGGTATTGTTAGTCCGACGACCAATTCCCCTCATCCCGTTCAACAAACCTCTTTGATCCACATACGGGATATTCCCCCCCCCCCCCCTTTCCACCTCTCCTTTGCTCAAGCGGAAGCGTTTGGACGAGACTCTTTCCCGGTCTGCTGCTGTGGGGGGGAATGAGTCTGATGCCCCTGGGAGTTATCTGTTGCCTCCCTGCTATCTGGAGCAGAAGTTCTTTAGGGCCGAAGGTTCCATCGTGGTGGCGGTGCCCAAAGAAAAGGCCATTCTGAGCCAAGATGCAAACGCCCGGAGAAAATACCTAGCTGGGGACCTGGCCGCCGTTATCCGGGTGATGGAGACCGCCATGGTCCTGTCCGAGACCGTTGTTTCCACAACCTCTTTAGAGGATTCTCTTCTAGCTTCCCGGACTGAGAATGATGGATTGTCTAAGGATCTATCCAACTACAATGAGAACCAGTTGTAGGAGGGGCTGAAGAAAGAGCTGGAGGAACTGAAGCTCGAACGGGACACTTTGAAGGCCGAGAAGCAGAGTCTAGAGTTTCAAGTTGCGGGGCACAAGAAGGTGGCTGAAGAAAATGTGCAGCTTCGTGCTCGGGTAGCTCTGCTCGAGGGTACAGTCCGCCCTCGGGATGATGAGACTGAGGAAGAGCTTGCCCTTCGCACCCGGGGCGAGTTGGTTGGACATATCAGCGAACTCAACAAAGAGTTGGTTGTAATGTTCAAGGATGGGTTCGACAACGCCACCGAGCAGCTGAAGGTGTTGAACCCGGGGTTAGTGATGGAGGGGTCGACCCACAACTACTGTGTGGTTGATGGGGAGGTTGTGTGCCCTTTCGAAGCTAGGGAGGAGCTGGAAGAGGAGGATGAGGATGGTCGTGAAGAGTAACTCCGGGTGGAGTCTTTAGAATTTTTGCTGACTTTTTGTAAGGCCTGCGTGCCTGTTTATGTAGTGGCCTTTGTGCCCGTTTGTAATGGTCTTTTGTGCCTGTTTGAATATTGGCCTTCTGGCTCCTTTTGTAGTTTTCTTGGTCGGTTGTGACCGTGCTTAATGAATGTTATTTCGATATTAATTTGTTTGTTTTACTTATTTTTGAACTGTTTGTGCTCGACCCTGCTAGTCTCGCTGGTTTAGGGAACCAACGAGGTGGCGAGCGTTGTGCTCGCCTTGAATCGAGGTAGGGTTTACAATCGGAAAACTCTGACCTCGGGGCTTGGGCTTTTCCCATCGCGAGTTGGGTGCCCTGCCGGCGTGGTACTGCGACGCTGGGGCTCTTCTTGAGGTGTCCAGAGTCGAGGAGGGTTGTGTTCGCCACTGGGGGGGCGTTTATCCTTCCTTTAGTTTAGTGGTGAAGAGCGTGGTCGTACCTCCCATGTCTTCCTGGGCTACGTTAGGTATAATATTGTCTAAATTTTTCTGCGTTCCATGGTCGAGCGAGTTCTTCACCTTGTAGGTTTTCCAGATAATAGGCCTCATTGCTCGTCTTGTCGCGGACGCGGTAGGGGCCTTCCCAGTTGGTGGCCAGTTTGCTCTCTCTTGAGTTTTTTTGGTTTCTTCTGAGGACCAGGCTGCCCACTTGGAACTCTCTTTTTATGACTTTCGCGTCGTGGCATAAGGCTATTTTTTTGTTTGAGGGAGGTTTCCCTAAGGGCCTCTTCAGAACAGATCTCGTTGACGAGATCCAGCTCGGCTCAAAGTGCCTCGTTGTTCATCTCTTCGTCGAGGGGAGCCTCCACGCGTCTTGTCGGCTCTCGAATTTCCATCGGGATGACTGCTTCGGTACCATACGTTAGTCTGAACGAGGTCTCCCCGGTCGTGGAGTGTGGCGTTACGTGGTATGCCCACAGGATGCTGTGTAGTTCCTCGACCCATGCCCTCTTTGCCTCGCCGAGTCTGCGCTTCAGTCTGTGCAGAATTACCCTGTTGGCCGCCTCAGCTTGTCCGTTGGTTTGAGGGTACTCGACGGACGTGAAGTGTTGTTTAGTGACTAGGCTGGCTATGAAGTCCTGAAATCCTATGTCCGTGAATTGCGTTTCTTTGTCAGTGATGAGGACCTGGGGTATGCCGAACCGGGCGAGGATGTTTCGTTTGAAAAATTGAAGAATGTTCTGCGCCGTTATTTTGGCCAGTGCTTCTGCTTCGATCCACTTGGTGAAGTAGTCTACCCCTACAATGAGGTATTTGTTTTGGTAAGAACCGGTCACAAATGGGCCGAGGATGTCCATGCCCCACAAGATGGAGGGCCAAGGGGAGGAGAGAGTTTTTAGCTCGTTGGAAGGTGCGAGATGCATGTCGGCGTGTCGTTGGCATTTGTCACATTTTTTGACGTGCTCTTTGGAGTCATGCTGTATAGTCGACCAATAATAGCCTGCTCGTAGAACCTTGTGCGCTAGCGACCTTCCGCCGGGATGTTGGGCGTTGATTCCCCGATGCATTTCCCCTAATATGTCGGGGACTTTCTCCTCCTCGACGCATTTGAGCAATGTAACGCCCCGATTCGATTTTCCCAAATTTGTGGAGTCTTTTATTTTATTTGCTTGATAATTGTTTTATTTGTGAAATTATCATGATGATATTTTATGTTGAGGAATTAATGTGATGATATGATATGTTGTGAGATTTTACCGTTTTGTGAATTTTCGGGTAAGATTGGTTTGAAGGGTATTTCAGGTATTTGTTAATTAATGATAAGTTAGAAATTAGTAGAATTGGTATTTTTGTGAGAAATTATATTTGGTTGGAAAGAAATAGAAAGAATAGAGTTAAGTGTAGAAATAGAGAAAAAAGAATATAAGAGAGAGTGAGAAAGAGTGAAATAGAAAAGTTGGTAAGAAGAGAAAGAGAAAGAGAAGAAAGAAAAGGGGAGAAGAGAAAAAGAAGAGAAAAGAGGGAAAGTTGGAAAAGCTTCAAGATTGCTCCTAGGAATCGAAATAATCGGGTAAGGGTGATAAACATTGTTATCTTAATCTTATATATGATTATGTATGTGTTAGATTTTGTGGGGTTTTGATTTGGTAGAAGTTAGAGAAGATGAATAGTTAGGGTTTGAGAGGAAATGTGAGAAGTTTATGGATTAATCGGTTGGAAATCGTTATAACCGAAGTATGATAGCTAACATATGTTATTGATCATGTTTGTGTGAGCTTAGAGGAGTTTTGGGGTTATTTTGGTTGACTGTTCGCAGCTGGTATTTTTCTGAAATCGCAGTGGTCGCTCAGCGAGTTATCCCTCGCTCAGCGAAAGTTCCAGGGTGATTTTCGCTCAGCGAGCTGTTCGTCGCTCAGCGAGCCTGGGAGGATTTTTGGGTTGTTTACGTTTTGTTTCGTAACTTGAGTTTCGGGTATCCGTTTTTAGTGATCCTTATATCGATTTGAAGCTAGAAACGTGTAGAATCTATTGATGCTAAAATATGTAATTTTTAGCCGAATTTTACTCGACTTTTCCAATAAAATGTAATTATGTTAATTATGGAATTGTGGGTTTGATTGTTGTGTTGTGGCCGTTTGGCAAGTAGATACATTGCTTGAATTAAATGTGAATGTATGTAAATTGAATGAGATGAATGCATAATTATATTGTGAATATGTATGCATTTTCAAGAATGTTGTGTGTCATTTTGCATGTAAGCATAATGTATGCATTCTTGTGTTGTGGGATTCTTTGTGAATCTGTTGTAGCATCGTGTGCTCATGTGGAGTGTGAGCGATGACTACAACAAGATCGTGTGCCCATGTGGGGTGTGAGCGATCGGATTGTGTGCTCGTGTGGGGTGTGAGCAATCCAGAAACATCGTGTGCCCGTGTGGGGTGTGAGTGATGGGTGATTTATTCACATTGATTGTGTTCCTGTGTGGGGTATGAGCAATTGGATTGTGTGCCCGTGTGGGGTGTGAGCAATCTATAAACATTGTGTGCCCATGTAGAGTGTGAGCAATGGGGTACATTGTGTGCCCTACAGGGAGTTATTTTAGGTAACAAGCGATGATTCCATTTGGTTCCTGAGTGAACCTGCTGAAATGTTGAGTCGGTACCGCATTTGCATCTGCATAGAGTCGTGTGTCGGTCTCTATGAATTGCATTTTATCATTTTAATTATGATATGCAGAAATAAACATGAATGTGAATATGTTTATTTGGAGTGTTATGGAGATGAAAGTATGTGTGATGAAACATACTTGTTTGTATATATGCATGTTTGATATATGTATAAGTATGTGATTTATACATTGTAATGTATATGTGATTAAACATAGCTAGACGTATGTTTATGCGGAATGAATAGAATTGAGGAATAAACATAAATAATAAGAATTTATGTAAATAGTGAATTGGTGCATGATGAACATGCTTGACTTGTGTATGTACACGTTGTGATGTGTATGGGTGATGAGGTATGAATTGTGGTGAGAATATGTTTTATATGCATTTTATATGTTGAGATATATAATTATATGCAATGTTATTATGATAATGTTTCTCACCCTTCTGCTGTTTTATGATGCTCTATGAGGCATTGCAGAGTAGGTTGCTGGATGGCAATTTTTGTGAAACTCGTCTTCATCTTTTGGTCGGTCGGCTCTGATATGTAGCATCGGGTAGTTAGGTTGGCTTAGTGCCATTTTTGTGATGCATTATGAATATGTATCTGTTGGATGGATGTTTTGTATAAACATGAATATTGATGTTGGCGTCGAACTTGTTGATATATATATATATATATATATATATATATATGTGTGTGTGTGTGTGTGTGTGTGTGTGTGTGTGTGTGTGTGTGTGTGTGTGAATGAAAATATATATGTTTGATGTTGTTGATTTGGTTTCCGATATGTAAATATATCTTTGGAGAGATGGGTGTAAGGATTAAATTCCCTATGTTGAAAACTACCCCATCGTTGCATATCTTTAAATGAGCAGGTGTTGTATGTTTTTAATTTCAAGCATAATGTGGCATGCCTCTTTTATACCATGTTTAATTATACTCTGATGAAATTTTTAACATGTGCCTAAATGATTTAATTGATTATTTGGGGTATAGAAAGGGGGTGTTACAAGCAACAGGATGGAGAGTCCCCTACGGTAGAGTTTCCCTTCGAGGAGGACGTATGAGAACGCCATCCTCTTAGTTGTGGCTGCCTCTTTGGGGTCCGCGGGGAGTTCGTATTTTGTGAGATAGTTATAGATGGGTGTCATCTGTAAACACCCCAAATTTGCCCTCACTCATTTCACCATGGCTTGTGATCATTTCATATGCATAAACACCCTCATATCACCCCATATCCCATTTTTGATTCACTGCATAGTTTCTAAGTCATCTGCACCTAGGGTTTGTGATCTGAGCAATCCAAGAGCCTCCTGAGCCACTCCAAAGGCCATCAATCACTTCAAAGGGATCCATGTGTGTTCAAGTATCATATTACATCCTCTCAAAGTCAAGGAATGCAAAGAATCACAAGAGTTGGGATTGGTGTGGGTGCAGAGCCAAGTTTGACTGCACAGTTGACCTAAAATTAGGGTTTTGGTTTCAGAGGCCATAACTCCAAATTTTTTGGTCATTCTTGTTTCCATTGGTCTCTATATGGTATAGGGAGTATGCATATCAAGTTTCATGAAGAAATTCCATGGGGAAGTCATCTGATCAAGAGTTGACTTTTCAGACAAGTCAGTGCAAAATCAGGGCATCTGAGGCCCCCAATGACCCAACCAATGGGCATTCTTCATCAATTTGAGTGTATATGATCTTTATTTGATCATGGAAGAAGTTTGAAGTTCACAAAAATCAAGAATTTGAAGATTTTGCAAAGTTGACTTTTTAGGGCATGTTTGACTTTTCAAGAATATGTCATTTTAGGTCATTTTTCAAGCCTTGATTTTTGATCCAAGAAAGCTTCAAATGGAAAAACCTTGGTCATGAAAGTTGTATATCACATTTTTCCCTTTTCAAAAAGTACAAGAACATGACCTAATTCATCTTGGATCAAAAGTTATGGTGTGTTGAAATTGGCAAAAATCACTAATTTTCAAGTTGTGCACTAAATGGAAAATTTGCAAAATCATGTTTCAAGGTAAGTTGTAACTTCTAGTTGGCATCAAACCATTACACAAACATTCTATGTGACATAAAAGTCAGAATTGAACCAAAATGCTCATGTTTCATGGCTTATGGAATGAGAAAATCACATGTGAACCAAAATGAGCCAACTTGCAAAACTCATGATCACACTTCCTACCACTTGCTACATTGGATGCTGAGCTTTGCTAGCCCTTCCCCTCACCCTTGCTGCGCCAGCCCCATGCTTGTACTAGCCTAGAACCAAGCCATACCTCTCTTACACAAAGAGTGGACTTTTGGCAAAAGTGAACTTACCAATCAATAAAGGCCATGTCAAATCATCTGACCTATAGGATTATTTTATACTATCCTTTGGCAAGCAAAACATATCAAGAAGCAAGGCTGAAACCATTCACACACACACATTCACAAAAACACACCAAGCTGCATAAGCCTTCGAATCTCTCTGCCCAGCCTTCAAACACTCACACCATCTTCATCATTCATCTCACCTCACTCCATAGACCTAAAACCACCAAGAGCCTGGCCTGAAACAAGCAAGAACATCCCACTGCCATTCTTCACCTCATTTTGCAGTTTCCTTCGAAACTCTCACCATAGCTCACAAACATACCAACAAACACCATAGACCTTCTCCATTCACCCTCAGGATCACAAACAACCCCTCACCATGACCTGAAAGTGCCAGAATCACCATTGCCATTTCTGACTGAGTTGAAGCAGGAGCTTTCGAAACTCACTATCCAGCCAACATAAACTCTTCTTGAGCATTCAAACATCATCTGGGGATCAAGTGGAGTGGATTGCACAAGGAGAAGTGGCCAGAAAGTCATCAGAGTGAAAGCTTCGAATCTCAGGTAGCTTGAAATTTATTTTTCCAGAAATCATTTTTCATGTTATAAACTTGTTCTATGTGCTTCACTGATCATCCTGATGTCATTGGTTTCGAAAATGGCTTTGAAATGAGTATTTAATTTGCTTCTGAAGCTTGCGTGCCCTAGTTCTTATCCTCTTCGATTCAGCTTATTTAGGAAATATAAATTTGTTTTGAGAGAGGGGTTTGATTCGTGAGTGTGTAAGGAACATTTCCCAGTTCTTAGTTTTCATTTTTGATACGATTTGAGTGAGTTGGGAAGTTTTCAGGGGAGTTGCTCGCCGGAGAAGACGACCGGAGGTCTTCTCCGGCAGCCTGAATGTGATTAGGGCTAATTGTCATTAATTAGTGAACTTTAAACTTGGGCCCTTGGATGCTGTTTCCCGCGCGCTAGTGAATGGTCCAGATCATGTCATTTTGCCCTAATCCACTTAATTAGTTTTAATTATTTCGTATTTAAATTAATTTGGCCAGATTGAATCCAGACCCTCCATTCACGCGCCAGTCAACCAATTTGAATCCAGAGCCCATCCTGGCCCTCCATCCTGATTACTTCCTATTTTATTTAATTTTTATTCATTTTCTTTTCTTTTTACTTGCATAATTTATTAAAAATAGTTAAAAATTCCTAAAAATTATGAAACTTTTTCCTAAAAGTTTTATTAATTTTTATGACACAAAAATATTTTTATTTTATTTTTTATCATTAAAAAAGTATTTTTAAATATTTAAAAGATTATTTTTAATTGATTAATGGGAATTAATTAATTAAAAATACTTTTAGGTATTTAAAAATTACAAAAAAATTCATGAAATGTTCTAAGACATTTAGAAACATTGTCCAACCTTCAAACCAAATTTCTTTTTTGATCTTGATGCATTTTAAGAATTTTTCATTGATTTAAATCATTTTTTATGCATTTATTTGATCCTAAGTTCAAAAATTCATTTCTGCCTATCTAAGAAGGTTTGGACATTGATTCTTTTTGCTTTGTCTTGTGTTTAGCATGTAGTTTCTAGGATAAAATGGCCTTGATTTGATCTTGCATTTTCAATTTGTTTGGCATTTCTTTTGTTTAGAACCCTAAAAAACCCTAATAACTTAGAAAAATAATAGCTTGAGATTGGTTAAGAGTTGAGAGCTCCCCTTTGAACCTTGGTTTAGTATAGGTTAGGGTTTCTTTGGGTAGCATTTTCCATTTTTTATCTTAGGGTTTGCTTCTGTTTTGGGTTTTTGTTTGATGTTTGATCCATGAACCCTAATTTGGGTTTTCATTTGCATCCCCCTTGCATTCTCTTGCATAACATGACTTGTCTTAGCATTTCAAGCATTCTTGTGATTCATTTGACATCTTAAGACACATAGGAAGCATGTTTGATCTTTGCATCACATATTTGCTATGTCATTTGCCTTGTATGCTTCATAACATTCCATGCTTGTTCATGCTCCTTAACTTGCATCATTTGCATTCATAAACTTGTATGAACATCCCCATGCCCTGTTTCATGTTTGTAGCATCTCATAACATCATTTTCATCATCAACATGCTTCTGGTTTTGTTTAGCATCATACCATTTCATTTCATTTGGCATTGCATTGCATTTCTTTCTAACATTTCAGGTGGTAAGTAAACTGGAGAAGTGAATTTGCCTTCATTTCTCATAACCTTTCTTTTCATCTCTCTTGCATCCATTGCTGCATTCCTGTATGTGTTTGAGTTTGAGCTTGCTCATTCTTGTTCTTCCCACTTTCTTTCTTCAAGTGACTTGACTTCTTGAATGAAGCAAGTCACTTTGCTTCTCTTGATCTTGTTCATCTGCTTCCTGGTGGTTCTCTTTGAAGATTGCTCTTGAAAACCACACAAACCTTAGGAACAACCAAGCATGACAATGAATTAGGGTTTTGATTAGTCTCCCCTCTTAGTTTTACCTTTGTGTCTCTTTTGAGTCTTCTCTTCTCATCTCATAATCAGGGACTAAACCCTAAAGGTTTTAAGGCTTTGTGATTAAGCTTATGCCTGCATCCTTCTCTTAGGATGGAGTGTATAACTTTAATCCTAAGTGTTAAACCCTTAATGTGTTTAAATCTCTTAATCAATTCACATAATAATCATCAAGACATCACACTTGTAACTTGGGCCTTGCATTAGGGTTCTAATTCTTCCTTAATTGGTTAAGAAGGACTAACCCTAGTGTTAATGGACAAGTCCCCCTCAAGTTGTCTTACAAATCATAAAATTCACTTCATCATCATACTGTAAACACCCCAAATTTGCCCTCACCCATTTCACCATGGCTTGTGATCTTTCTCATATGCATAAACACAATCATATCATCTCATATCTCATTTTGTGTCTTTGCATTGGTTCTAAGTCATCTGCACCTAGGGTTTGTGATCTGAGCAGTCTCAGGGCTTTTTGAGCCACTCCAAAGGCAACCAATCACTTCAAATGGATCCATGTGTGTTCAAGCATCATCTTATATCCCCACAAAGTCAAAAATGCAAAGGAATCACAAGAACTAGGGTTTGAGTGGATGCAGAGCCAGGTTTGACTGCACAGTTGACTGAAAATTAGGGTTTTGGGTTTCAGAGGCCATAACTCCAAATTTTTTGGTCATTCTTGTTTCCATTGGTCTCTATATGGTATAGGGAGTATGCATATCATTTTTCATGAACAAATTCCATGGGGAAGTCATCTGATCAAGGGTTGACTTTTCAGACAAGTCAGTGTAAAATCAGGGCATCTGAGGCCCCCAATGACCCAACCAATGGGTGATCTTCATCATTTTGAATGTATATGATCTTTATTTGATCATGGAAGAAGGTTGAGGTTCATAAAAATCAAGAATTTAGGGTTTTTGCAAATGTTGACTTTTTGGGCATAGTTGACTTTTCAAGAATGCATCATTTTAGGTCATTTTTCAAGCCTTGATTCTTGATCCAAAAAGGCTTCAAATGGAAAAACTTTGGTCATGAAAGTTGTAGATCTCATCTTTCCCTTTTCAAAAAGTACAAGAACATGATCAAACTCTTCTTGGATCAAAAGTTATGGCATGACAAAGTTGGCTAAAATCATTGATTTTCAAGGCATGTTTCAAAAGGAAATTTTGCAAAGTCATGAACCAATGCCTCTTGTGACCTCTAGTTCATTTCAAACCAGCATACAAACATTCTATAAGTCATAAAAATCAGAATTGAACCAAGAGTGCCCATGAATTATGGCTTGTGGGATTAGGAAATCACATGTGAACCAAAGAGCCAACAACTTGCAAAATCATCATTGTGCTTCTACCACTTGATGCATTGGATGCTGCACTTTGGCTAGCCTCTCACCTCACCTTGCTGCACCAGAACCAGCCTTGTACTAGCCTAGATCATGAGCCATACCTTCCTTACACAATTTTTGACTTTTTGCAAAAGGTGACTTACCAATCAATAAAGCACATGTCCAATCATCTGACCAATGAGAGAGGTTTATGTGGACAAAGGGCAAGGCATTCCATACATCTAGCAAGGCTGAAACCATTCACACACACACATTCACAAAAACACCTCATCTTGCAAGTTGCTTCGAATCTGCCTCCACAGCTTGCAAACACAAAAACCATCTTCACCATTCAACTCACCATACTCCATAGACCTCAAACCACCAAAGCTCAAGCCTGAAACAAGCCTGACCTGAGTTTCACCATTCCTCACCTTCCAAACCAGAACTCATCGAATCCCTTCATCCAGCCATCAAACACCTCATCTTTCTTCACCAACAAGTCAAGCATACCACAAGGAGTCAAAACCACCCTTTACATTGACCTAAAACAGCCTGTACACAAAGCTCACTTTCTGCTATATCAGTTTGGAACCTCTTGAAATAGCTTGTTAAAGTTCATTCCAAGCCTGCCATTAGCACCAGGAGAGTCATTGGAGCTAGCTTGCATCAAGAAACTGCTCTGAAAGCCCAGAAACAGGAGTTGTCACCTCAGGTATGACCATGAAACTTTTCTCTCAAAGCTCTGATTTTTTGTTATAAAGTGAAAATGCATGCTTCAAGGACCATGGTGATATGTTTAGATTTAAAAATGAGTGAAAACTGAGCTTGTATGGTCCCTCTGAATTTTTGCCCGTGAATTTCTTTCCTTTCGATTCCTTTGATTCATGATGCATAAATGTTGTTTGGAGATGGATTCATGACCTAGGAAGTTAGAGGATCATTTAGGTGTGCTTGATTTGTAGAATAGGTACCTGAATCGTGTTCTAGGGTTTTTGTGCAACCGGAGAAGATGACCGGAGCTTCTCTCCGGTCACCTGAGGGTGATTAACCCTAAACTCAGGTCATTATGGCCATTTGAATGCTGAGCGTAGATTGCCTCTGACTTGTTGACTTCCCGCTGCTTTGAACGGCCCAGATCATTTCGTTTGCCCTAATCCTCCTAATTAGCTTAATTAATCCTTAATTTAATTAATTTAATCAGAGTCAACCAGGACCCTTGGATCTGCGCGCCAGTCAACTGTCCCCAGCCCAGTTTGAATCTCCACCTTAGGATTAGCTTACTTTTCATTTAATTCAGATTAAATCAATTTTATTTTCATTTTATTTCATTTAACTTGCATAATTTATTAAAAATAGTTAAAAATTCCTAAAAATTATGAAACTTTTTCTTAAAAGTTTTATTAATTTTCATGACACAAAAATATTTTTTATTTTATTTTTAGCATTAAAAAAGTATTTTTAAATATTTAAAAGATTATTTTTAATTGATTAATGGAAATTAATTAATTAAAAATACTTTTAAGTATTTAAAAATCACCAAAAAATTCATGAAATGTTCTAAGACATTTAGAAACATTGTCCAACCTTCAAACCAAATTTCTTTTTTGATCTTGATGCATTCTAAGAATTTTTCATTGAATTAAATCATTTTTTATGCATTAATTTGATCCTAAGTTCAAAAATTCATTTCTGCCTATTTGAGAAGAGTTGGACATTGATTCTTTTTGTATTGCATTGTGTTTAGCATGTAGTTTCTAGGATTAAATGGCCTTGATTTGATCTTTCAATTTCAAATTGTTTGGCATTTCTTTTGTTAAGAACCCTAAAAAACCCTATTAACTTAGAAAATTCATATCTTGAGATTGGTTAAGAGTTGAGACCTCCCCTTTGGACCTTGGTTTAGTATAGGTTTAGGGTTTCTTAGGGTGGAATTTTCCATTTTTTATCTTAGGGTTTGCTTCTGTTTTTGGGTTTTGTTTGATGTTTGATTCATGAACCCTAATCTGGGCTTCCTTTTGCATCCCCCTTGCATTCTCTTGCATAACATGACTTGTCTTTGCATTTTATGCATGCTTGTGTTTCATTTGACATCTTAAGACATGTATAAAGCATCTTTGATCATTGCATCTCATATTTGCCATGTCATTTGCCTTGTATGTTTCATAACTTTTCATGTTCATCCATGCTTCTAAACTTGCATCATTTGCACCCATGATCTTGTATGAACATCTCCATGTCTTGCCTCATGTTTGCAGCACCTCATAACATCATAATCATCATCAACATGCTTCTGGTTTTGCTTAGCATCATGCCATTTCATCCCATCTTGCATTGCATTGCATTTCTTTCTAACATTTCAGGTGGTAAGTAACCTTGAGAAGTGAATTTGCCTTCACTTCTCATAACTTTTCTTCTCATCTCTCTTGCATCCATTGCTGCATTTCTATATGTGTTTGAGTTTGAGCTTGCTCATTATTTCTCCTCCCACTTTCTTTCTTCAAGTGACTTGACTTCTTGAATGAAGCAAGTTGCTTTGCTTCTCTTGATCTTGTTCATCTGCTTCCTGGTGGCTCCTTTGAAGATTGTTCCTGAAAACCTCACAAACCTTAGGAACAACCAAGCATGACAATGAATTAGGGTTTTGACTAGTCTCCCCTCATAGTTTTACCTTTGTGTCTCTCTTTGAGTCCTCTCTTCTCACCTCATAATCAGGGACTAAACCCTAAAGGCTTTAAGGCTTTGTGATTAAGCTTATGCCTGCATCCTTCTCTTAGGATGGAGTGTATAACTTTAATCCTAAGTGTTAAACCCTTAATGTGTTTAAATCTCTTAATCAATTCACTTAATAATCACCAAGACATCACACTTGTAACTTGGGCCTTGCATTAGGGTTCTAATTCTTCCTTAATTGGTTAAGAAGGACTAACCCTAGTGTTAATGGACAAGTCCCCCTCAAGTGGTCTTACAAATCATAAAAATCACTTCATCATTATATCATTAAATAGAATCCACTTAATCAAATACTTGTTTTGTCATGAGTTTAATCCCTAATCATGGATTAAGTTGAGGAGCTTTCCTCAGCTTAAACATTCTCATCTATTATCCTTCTATTAGGATGGTGTAATGAGTCTGTTTAATCCTTGATTATGGCTTAACCTCATTACTCAACACTAAACAAAAACACCAAAAACATCTAATTAATCACAAGTAGGTTAATGATCTTAATCCTACATCAAAGGTGATTAAGTGTGAGAATCTGACTTCACACTTAAGGTATTCTCATTACCCCTAAACAGAGGGAAGATGTGATGAGTTTACTAACCCATTGGTTTAGGCTTAAGCTCATTAACTTATGACAAATTCAAAAGCAATAAAAGACTGAAAACACAAAAACAAACAATAATCGTCTCCTCCGGGATTCTTTTCTCAGCTCATTCACTCACAAACGAGAACTCGCTTCTTCCGTCTAATGCAAGACAGTTCGCATCTGTGCCAGACAGATCATACACTTGAGCATAGGCAAGTAAGCAGTTCACAAGTCAATTCATCTTTCAGTCTCTTTGGGTCGAACTACGGTGTTCTGACTTCCTCATTGCACGAGAGGATACGTAGGCATAACTTAACAGTTATCGAACAAAAGTCTCTGTATATTCCCCCTCCTTTCAGCTTCATTCTTTAGCCTCATGATCTTGAGCATTTCACTCCTTCCTTACACTGACACTTTCATACTTCATATCACACTTCACTTTTTTTACACTGACACCTGTACATCCTATTCCAGCTCTTTATGCACAAATTGCACTGACACTACCCCTTTAAAACAGAAATCTTTTAAGCGTGGATCCCGTCGAGTACGGCGGACAATCTGGGTGCTAATACCTTCCCAGGTTGTAACCAACCCCCTTTCTCAGTCTCTCTGGTTCGCAAACCGTCTTATCCATCTCTTTCTAGGCTTATGCAGCATTGCCTTTCCTCCGGGATAAAAATGCCTAGCTGGCGACTCTTTTCTTCTCCAGTGAGTTCACGGCTGTGTGTTCTCATTGTCCCTCTCGCTGACCGTTCGCGTCTGTACTTTCATCTGATCCATTCTCATTTGTCGGGAGCGACAGCTTGGCGACTCTGCTGGGGATATAGTAAAAGGCAACCAGGGCTTCTGGTTCTTTTTGTGGGTTCCTCCTAGCGCTTGATTGATTTGTGTTTACTGGGTTGTTATGTGCTTATTTGTGCTTGTATTTATTTTGCTTTATGTACAGTTTGCTTCCTGCTTTTCTTTATTGCACTTTGTATATATCATACTGTCATGCTGCTGGCTGGATTTGGTTTTCCTTTGGTGGGTGGGGTTCTATTGAGAGTTAAGGTCCTATACCTGGGACCTGAGTGACACCTAGGCTAGAGTGAATCATATTCTTTCCCATTCCATTTCGGTCTGGTGCGGGAATATGAAACACGGTTCAGATATGGGTTTCTTCTTGAGAACTCTGTGTTGCAGATTTCCTGCAATGCTAGGGCTATCTGGGAAGCCTGCTAAGTCTGGATGACCTTTAGTATTGACCTTCAGAAACTGAGGTGAATTAGAGGAGGAATTGTTATGGTTATTGTAAACACTGTACCTCCGGGTTAGAAGTGTTTACACTTCTCATAACTGATCCAAGTCTGAGGATCCTTGTTTTAGAACACCACCTGTGAGGGGGTTGGGCTGTTTACAGGTTTGCAGGTACCTTGACCTCAGAATACCATGTTACTTTGATTTGTTAAGAGTACTCCATGTTGGATAGTTCTTGTGATTCTAAACCCAGGACTTGTGGTTCTTTATTTGAGTCCCCCACCCTGGTTACTGGATTTATAGACCTCCATCTGGAATTCTTGAACACACATGGACTTATATCAGGGCATTTTGATCAGATCCAGCTCAGTCACAGACCCTTGCATATCATTTGCATACATAATCATTGCATCATATTGACATTTGCTTATTTGTTTCAGGGTATCCATCTTCATTTGGTTTGGTTTTGACCCTATCTTCAGTATTGACCTGTCTTCACCAGCACCTGCTTCAGCTATCACCAGCACCAGCCAATCAGTGGCCCTCTTCTTCAGCATCAGCATCAGTACCTACCTCTACTCAGTCTCAGCATCATGGCTCCAAAGAAAAGCAACATCACCTATCACTTCTTCCAGCCAGACTTATCAGACATCAGGAGGATCCAAACCCTGATCACTCCAGATCACATACCCTTGTTCAGAGAGAGTTATGGAGATATACTGGACATGGTTATGGATCTGGACCCTTCACAGAGGAGCCTCATCCACACCTGCATTCAGTTTTATGATCCTCCACTGAGATGTGTTACTTTTCAAGACTTTCAGTTAGGCCCCTTATTGGAAGAGTACTCCTCATTAGTTGGTATGCCTATCAGGAGAGAAATTCCTTTCAACCCTGAGATGGTCTTTCCTGCTAATGGAGAAGTAGCCAAAGCTTTGCATCTGGAACCTGTTTTGGTTGAGCAGCATATGACCTCTAAAGCTGGGATCCCTGGTTTTCATCTGGACTTCTTAATCTCTCAAGCTATCCTGAAAGCTTCTCTAGGAGAGTGGAAAGCTGTTTGTGCTTTACTGGCCTTGAGTATATATGGGATTATATTGTTTGCGGATGAGCCTCGATTCATTAGCAAAAATGCAATCCATCTGTTCATCCTGAAGAACCCAGTGCCAACTTTATTGGGGGATCTTTACTATTCAGTGCATCAGAGGAATGAGAAACAAAGGGGAAGATTAGTGAGGATTTGTGCTCCATTATTTCATACTTGGCTTCTCAAGCATCTACCCAGGACAGATACATTTCTCAATCCTCATCAGCAGAGCAACTGGGCTAAGAGGCTCACTACCCTAACTTCAGCAGATATCAGATGGTGTACTCAAAGCACCAAGGGTAGAGATATCATCACCAGCTGTGGGCACTTTCCCAATGTGCCCTTAATAGGAGTTAAGGGAAGCATCAATTACAACCCTCTGCTGTTCAGGAGGCAATTGGGCTATGCACTGGTCCATACTCCAAGGGCACAGGACTTGGTGGAGACCCTTTATTGTGAGAACAAGATTAGTTTGGCTGTTGCTAGGCAGGCTGCCTGGGCCTGGGATAATGTTCAAACCAAGGGAGTCACCATTCTGGGGAAGTGTAATAATGTGGCATCAGCGCAATATTATGAGTGGTCCCGTGCCAGGGCCCAATTCTCTGGGATGCCCTTTACCATAGAGGACATGCCTGAGTCATCTTCAGCACCACCCCCTGCCACCATCAGTTTGGAGGAGTTTGAGAGCTTGAAGGAAAGAAATGAGAAGCTAACCCAGGCTTTGCAGAAGACCCTCCGGGAGAGGAGTGAAGGTGTGAGGGAGATTGAGAGATTGGAGAAGTTGAGAGTGGAGCATTTGACTAAGATTGAAAAGTCTGGGGATTATATCAACAAGTCTAAGGCTGGTGAACAAATTCTGAAGAATGCTTGCAAAGAAGCCCAGTTCCAAAGAGCAAGGACAGACTTGTATTTGAAGGAGAGTCAAGCCCGGTGGGTCAGGATCACCGAGGCTCGTACCCTGGAAGACAAGAGAGTTCAAGACAAGATGGAGCAACTTGAAGCTAGTGCAAGAGAACAACAAGAAGCCCTGGCAGCAGCCCAGAGGGAGATATCAGAGCTGAAGATCAAAGCAGGGGTGAAGAGGTCCAAGGACCAAACTCAGCACAAAAAGCTAACAGCAGCTGTTACGACCCGGAATCTCCTCATCAGGAATCTCACGGAGCGTCCAGCTGATCCTGTGACCGAAGCACTTCTCAAGGAAGTTCGTGAGGATGAGTTTGGTCTTGGTGTTTGACCATTTGTTTGTTGTTGCTTTCTTTCCATGTACTTTTATTTTTGTACTGTATTTTGACCCCTTAGTGGGCTTGTGTTGTAAAATGAACAAATTGTATTATTTCACCTTATGTAATATATTCATATTAGTTTACTTCGAAAGCAACTTCAACAGCAGCATCTTCAAGGGTCTGGAAGGGTCAAAACTGAAGGCCAAACCGGATACCTTGAGAGCAAATAAGCATAACTGCATTGCATACTAACCCTTTTGTTTGTTTTGTAGGTTTTTGTTTTGTTGTTACTAACCTCTGTTGTGAATCTCAGGAATTATTGCTCGCCGCCGGGTATTTCCCCTCAACAGGCCACACAGGTACCCAACTAGAAACAACCTTCCGGGAATTCAGATGGATCAGATGCAGCAGGACCTTACGGAGGTCAGAAACCAGATGGCCAACGAAAGGTTGGAGATGAGAACGCAGATAACACAGTTCATGGAAGTAATGAACAACTTAGCTCAAAGCCAGGAGAGGCTCAGAGCTTTGGTAGAAGGGAGGAATCAAGAGGAGCCCCATGTGGGAACTGCTGGCACAAGTAACAACGAGAGGGTCCAACCTCATGTCAATCCCCCAGTTTTTGGACCCCATCTCCATCCAGAGGCCAACATCCCTGTCAATATACAAGGGACTGCCACAGCAGGGAGGGTATTATAGGAAGACCCTCAAGAAGACCAGTTCACAGTAATGGGTGCTGGGGAAGAGGCATACGATAGACGGTTGGATGAAATAGCTGAGAAGTTGAGGTCCTTAGAATCTCAAAACTCTTTGGGCTTCGACGTTATGGACATGGGTTTGGTAGATGGGGTCAGGATCCCCCATAAGTTCAAGCCTCCTTGTTTCGAAAAGTATAATGGGACTTCATGCCCCCGGACTCATCTACAATCATTTCTGGGAAGGTTGAAGGCCTATACAATGGATGAGAAATTGTGGATGTTCTATTTTGAAGATAGCTTGACTGGAGCTTCGAGGGAGTGGTATTCCCATCTGACAAGAGCAACTATTAGATGCTGGAAGGACCTGGCAGAGGCCTTCATCAGACAGTATCAGTATAATCTAGACATGGCACCCAACAGGACTCTCCTGATGGGAATGTCACAGTCTTCGAGGGAGAGTTTCCGAGAATATGCCCAAAGGTGGAGGCAACTGGCTGCTGCTGTTCAACCACCTATGTCTGAACGGGAAATGGCAGATATGTTCATGAACACCCTTCAAGGAACATATATTGACAGGTTGGCTGCTTTCTCTTCTACTAGCTTTGCAGATGTTGTCATAGCTGGGGAGAGAATTGAAAGCTTGTTGAAAATGGGAAAGATCTCAGACAATGGTGCAAGCTCGTCCAGTAGTACAAGAAAGCCTTTTGCAGGCCCGAGAAGAACTGGCGAGACCAATGCCATCCATTCAAACAGGGGTAGGCCCCAATATGCTCAGAGGTCCATAGCAGCAGTCACCATCCCTGCTCCAGCTCATCCTCAACCTGTCTATCAACCTCCTCAGCAAAGCTATCAACAACAACCTCAATACCATCAGCAAAATCAGTATCCTCCAAGGAATTACAACAATAGCAACACCAACAACAACAGTCAACAAAGGCCATTCCAACAGAGGCCTTCTCAAGCTAACAGAGTGATCGATCCGATCCCGATGCCATATGCTACATTGCTGCCACAGCTTCTGAAACTCAACCTGGTTGAGCTAAGAACGTTGGCACCTCCGGATCCCAACAGTCTACCAAGGAACTATGACTCCAATGCTAGGTGTGCTTTTCATTCAAACGCACCTGGTCACAGTACAGAAAAATGCAGGGCTCTGCATATGAAGGTACAAGACCTGGTAGACTCCAAGGCTCTGAATTTCGCACCACCACCCAATGTCAATAAAAACCCGATGCCAAACCATGGTGGCCCCCGGATTAACGCTATTGAAGAAGACCAGCCGTCTTATTTAATAACCAGTGTGGGACAGATCAGGACACCATTGGTAGAAATTAAGGCTCAGCTTTTGGAATGCAACATGTTCCCGGGGTGCGAATTGGGTTGTGCTTACTGCAATATCTCTGTGAATGGGTGCGATAATTTGAGGAATGGCATAGATGGCCTCATTCAGAGTGGCCAGCTTCAGATCACCACATCATTTCCAACAAATCCAGCAATATCATCAGCAACGATTTCAGAACCTCCTACAACTGCAGCAACTATTGTTCCTGACAATTCTTCGGTTTCATCAACAAGTACTCCATCAGTCGTCTCAACTGATCAGTTTTCAACAATTTCTCCTGCTACAACTTCAGCTTCATTCCATCTTGAATCTCCTACAACAACAACACCCGCACTTCCAACAATATCTCCTACAACACCAGCAACAAATCATGAAGATGTCTCTACTGTCACAATATTCTATGATCCGGAAAACAACTCTGCCTACCATTCAGAAGGTGCTGCTCCCATCAGAGCACCAGTTACAATCTTTTATGATCCACAAACAATTACAGTCCCTTCAGCAGCAGCAATCAGTCCGGTCACTGTCACAGTGCCCGGACCAGTACCATATGAAAGCAATAGGGCCATCCCTTGGCACTATGGCTCTGACGTGTACTGCGAAGGACAAAGAATCACTCTTGATACATCAACACATGCACCACAGATAGATAATGTGGGAGGAGGCGGAGGCTTCACTCGAAGCGGATGTCTCTTTGCTCCACCAGTTCAAAGACCTACAGCCGAAGCAGAAGCAGCTGCCAAGGCGAAAGGAAAGAGCCCGGTGCAGGAAGATCAAGCTGCCAAAGAAACCCTGAAAACACCGTTCGATCAAGAAGTTGATGAGTTTATGAGAATCATCAAAAAGAGTGATTATAAAGTAGTGGATCAGCTTCACCAGACGCCCTCCAAGATCTCAATCCTATCATTGCTTATGTGCTCCGAAGCCCACCGGAATGCACTACTCAAAGTCTTGCACGCAGCTTACGTGCCTGAAGAGATCACTGTCAATCAGCTGGAAGCCGTAGTTGGAAATGTTAATGCTAGTCATGGACTAGGGTTCACCAACACTGACTTGACTACGGAAGGCCGCAACCATAACAAAGCCTTGCACATAACCATGGAATGTAAAGGAGCTGTCCTTTCCCATGTGCTGGTAGACACGGGGTCATCCCTCAACGTCTTACCCAAAAAGGCCCTTGTGAAGCTAGAGTATGACGGATTGGCGTTAAGACCCAGCAACCTGGTGGTGAGAGCCTTTGATGGTTCTAAGAGATCGGTTCTGGGAGAGATTGAGTTGCCCATAACGATTGGCCCGCAGACTTTCAAAGCGACCTTCTACGTGATGGATATACAGCCTGCCTACAGTTGTCTATTGGGTAGGCCATGGATTCACGCCGCTGGCGCCGTGACCTCAACCCTTCACCAGAAGTTAAAATATGAGTGGGAGGGTCAAATCGTTACAATCTGTGGAGAGGAGGATATTTTTGTCAGCCACCTGGCTACCTATAAGTATATTGAGATGGATGGGGAGATCCATGAAACAATGAGCCAAGGTTTTGAAGCCTTGAATGTCAATGAAACATCTGCTGTGCCTGGTACTTCAATGTCATCATACCAACAAGCCCGGAAGGTTGTTGAGGAAGGAACCGCCCTAGGCTGGGGCAAAGTTTTAGCTGTGGAGGAGAAGAAAGACAAATTTGGGTTGGGTTACAGACCAACTCAACATCAAGCAAAGGCTGCTGAAGAGCCTGGTTTTGTCAGTGGAGGGATGCTTACCCCCGATGCTATCAACTGTCTGGAAGACGAGCTGGAAGAGGAGCGCAACCTGGAAAGTTGGATTCGTCCAAAGACCCCGGGGAGCAGTGTCTCGAACTGGTCTTCCCAGGAAATTATAAGAGTTACTCGATCAGAGTAATTATTATTTCCTGTATTTTTATAAGCATGCATCAAAGTCTTGCATCTTGCCCAAGATGACAAGACTCATTTTGTAATCGGGCCATCTGTACTTTTTGTGCAAACAAGATCAATTAATGAAATATCAGACATCTTTTTGCAAACGAGTCTTTTTTTCTTTTCGTTCACTGTTTTTCCATTTTTCTTTTTTGTACAAAAATAAATGGCAGTATTTTCAAAATGACAACTTCATTTCACTTTTCTAAATAAGATTAAAATCAGATCACTAAAATGAACAACTTAACCCTTGCAGAGAGTGCCTTCCTGACAGCACCGACAACAGCACGGCTATGACATCGTATGACTTTGACAATCCGATCAATCAAGCTGATGAAGGGGTTGAAGAAGAATATGAGCTTCCTGAAGAGCTAGCCAGGTTGTTAAGACAAGAGGAAAAGGTTATTACCCCTCACCAGGAGGAGGTTGAAGTGATTAATCTTGGTACGGAGGAAGACGTGAAAGAGGTTAAAATCGGGGCCTGCCTGCAAGACTCAGTGAAGAAGCAACTGGTTGATCTACTTCAAGAGTATGTGGATGTGTTTGCTTGGTCGTATCAAGACATGCCAGGGCTGGATACCGACATTGTGGTGCACAAGCTGCCTTTGAGAGAAGAATGCCCACCGGTCAAACAGAAACTGCGCCGAACTCGTCCCGACATGGCCATGAAAATCAAGGAAGAGGTACAAAAGCAATGGGACGCCGGGTTCCTTGCTGTGACTAGCTACCCGCCATGGGTTGCTAACATAGTACCTGTGCCTAAGAAAGACGGAAAAGTAAGAATGTGTGTTGATTACCGGGATCTGAACAGAGCCAGCCCGAAAGATGATTTCCCTCTACCTCACATTGACGTATTGGTAGATAATACGGCTCAGTTCTCGGTATTCTCCTTCATGGACGGATTTTCAGGATACAATCAGATCAAAATGTCACCTGAAGACATGGAGAAGACAACTTTCATCACACCCTGGGGCACGTTCTGCTACAAAGTAATGCCATTTGGGCTCAAGAATGCCGGTGCAACGTATCAACGGGCTATGGTAACATTATTCCACGATATGATCCATAAAGAAATAGAGTGTTATGTGGATGACATGATTGCCAAGTCCCTTACTGAAGAAGATCATCTGGTGAATCTGCTCAAGTTGTTCAAGCGTCTGAGGAAGTACCAGCTGAAGTTGAACCCCAACAAATGCACATTCGGGGTGCGATCTGGTAAGCTGCTGGGCTTTATTGTAAGCGAGAAAGGGATTGAAGTGGACCCTGATAAAGTCAAAGCTATTCAAGAGATGCCTGCACCAAAGACAGAGAAGGAGGTTCGAGGGTTCTTAGGTCGATTGAACTATATCTCACGGTTCATATCTCACCTCACAGCAACCTGCGAACCCTTGTTCAAGCTGTTAAGAAAAGAACAGACGGTCAGGTGGAATGAAGATTGCCAGAAGGCTTTTGACAAGATCAAGGAGTATCTACAGGAACCTCCGATCCTTATGCCGCCAGTCGAAGGAAGACCTCTAATTATGTACTTGACAGTATTAGAAGAGTCGATGGGGTGTGTGTTGGGCCAGCATGACGAGTCTGGTCGAAAAGAGTATGCAATATACTACCTAAGCAAAAAGTTTACCGACTGTGAACAACGGTATTCACTGCTCGAGAAAACTTGCTGTGCTTTAGCGTGGGCTGCTCGCCGACTGAGGCAGTATATGTTGACCCACACTACTTTATTGATTTCAAAAATGGACCCAGTTAAGTACATATTTGAGAAGCCAGCGCTTACCGGACGGGTTGCAAGATGGAAAATGATCCTTACAGAATATGACATCCAGTACACCTCTCAGAAAGCCATCAAGGGCAGTGTACTATCTGAATATCTTGCTGAGCAACCCATTGATGATTACCAGCCTATGAGGTTTGACTTCCCTGATGAAGACATCATGTTCATTAAATCAAAAGATCATGAAGAGCCTGTTCACACTGAAGGGCCTGACCCGGAAAAAGAATGGACTATGATGTTTGATGGGGCTGTTAACATGAATGGTCGTGGTGTTGGTGCGGTACTTATCACACCTAAAGGAGTTCACATGCCTTTCTCGGCAAAACTCACTTTCAACTGCACTAACAACGAAGCTGAATACGAAGCTTGCATTATGGGTCTTGAGGAAGCCATTGACCTCAGGATCAAAACATTGACCGTATTCGGAGATTCAGCTTTGGTAATCAATCAGACCAACGGAAAATGGTACACCCACCAGGATCATCTGATACCTTACAGGGATTATACAAGAAGGTTATTGACGTTCTTCACAACAGTCAAGCTGGAGTATATCCCTCGGGACGAGAATCAATTTGCAGATGCTCTTGCTACCATTTCATCCATGATCAAAGTTCAAGCTGCTAACTTTGTACCTCAGATTTCAGTGTCGAGACTTGATAGACCAGCATATGTATTTGCGGCAGATGTTGTTAAAGACGATAAGCCTTGGTTCCATGACATTAAATGCTTCTTGGAGGATCATACATACCCGCCTGGGGCATCTTCCAATGATAAGAAGACCTTGAGAAGGCTTGCTGGAAGTTTCTTTCTGAACACTGATGGGTCTTTATACAAAAGGAACTTTGATATGGTACTCCTCCGATGTGTTGACAAGACGGAAGCAGATTTGTTGATGCATGAAGTGCATGAAGGCTCTTTTGGTACCCATGCTGGAGGACATGCAATGGCTAAAAAATTGTTAAGATCAGGCTATTATTGGATCACAATGGATGCAGACTGTTGTGCCTATGCCAGGAAATGCCACAAATGCCAGATCTACGCAGATAAGGTGCATGTGCCTCCTAATCCTTTGAACATCATGTCTTCACCCTGGCCCTTTGCTATGTGGGGCATTGACATGATTGGTAAGATCGAGCCAACTGCTTCGAATGGCCACAGATTCATCCTGGTCGCCATTGATTATTTCACCAAGTGGGTCGAAGCAGCTTCCTATGCCAACGTTACAAGACAAGTGGTAGCTAGATTTCTGAAAAGAGATATCATCTGTCGATATGGAGTTCCCGAGCGAATCATTACTGATAATGGTTCTAACTTAAATAACAAAATGATGGCAGAACTGTGCCGGGACTTCAAGATCCAACACCACAATTCTTCTCCTTACAGGCCGAAGATGAATGGCGCTGTTGAGGCGGCAAATAAGAATATCAAGAAGATTGTGCAGAAGATGGTAGTCACCTACAAAGACTGGCATGAAATGCTACCGTTCGCCTTGCATGGGTACCGCACATCAATCAGGACGTCCACTGGGGCAACACCGTATCAACTTGTGTATGGTATGGAAGCAGTCCTACCTGTTGAAGTTGAACTACCCTCTTTACGTGTATTGATGGATGTTAAGCTGAGTGAAGCAGAATGGGTTAGGTCCCGATACGAGCAGCTGAGTCTGATTGAAGAGAAGAGATTGGCTGCAATCTGTCATGGGCAGTTGTATCAGAAAAGAATGAAGAGAGCCTTCGATCAGAAAGTCAGGCATCGAGAGTACCAAGTAGGAGATCTTGTGCTGAAGAGAATCCTCCCTCCTCATACAGACCACAGGGGCAAATGGACTCCAAACTACGAAGGACCATTTGTGGTAAAGAAAGTTTTCTCTGGTGGAGCACTGATGCTCAGCACCATGGATGGTGAAGATTTCCCGTCCCCTGTGAATTCAGATGCAGTTAAAAAATACTTCGCATAAAATGACCTGCTGGACATAAAAACAGAATGTAAGTCCAGGCAAAAATAGGGCATCCCGGCGAGTCAAAAACAGAATAAAAGACTCGGGCAAAAATAAGGGAAATAAATGAAAAATGTACGCCCGCTGAGTTGAAAAGCCGCATTGGACAACTCAGGCAAAAATGGGTATCCCGATGGATTGAAAACCCGAAAGGGCGATCCATGCAAAATAAGGGAATAAGCGAACAACTGCACTCTGAGTTCGTCTGTATCACTTACAACTTGGAAAGCTCCGACGGAATCAAGCTTCAATCAGAATCAACTTTCTTCAGAAAGCAAGACGAGAAGAACGTCATTGTCATACGAGTCATAGCAGGAGAGGAAGCTCCTCAAAGCGTCACCAACACTGCCAGCACTTTTGTTTCTCAATTTGTAAACAATCTCCTCATTTCAGGGGATATGTTTCTTTGGTTGTATCTTGCCAATTCAGGGCACATGAATTAATAAAATCAGATTTTTCAGTCATGTTTCGTTTTGTATATTTTTATTTGCAAAGGATGTCTGATGTCTCAAAAAAAAAAAATCAATTGCATAAGTACAGATGCTTTTCCCCCAAAATAATAATAATAAAACACATGCTTGCAGGGAATATACTTACTCTTGAGAGTGCTTAACTCCTATGACGGAATCCAGTAAAGGATACCTCGGGACCTTTTGTGCGTCTCCTTATCTTTGCAGGTATCCAGAACGCAACCTGGGGCATGCAAGTTACGTCTCAGCAAGCTGGCGAATCATTATCAACTCGGTCTATCTCCCACGTGGCACTGAAAGGTGCCCACTTCCCCAGCAAAGTTGTCAAATCAACATACACTCAATCTCAGCATCTGAAATGCTCTATCCCCAGCTGAGTTGCCTCTTGTTGCTATCCCCAGCTGAGTTGCCTCTCACAATTCCCCAGCCGAGTTGCCATTTCATCCTCAGTTGAGTACAGGAGTCAGGGAACCATCTCCCCACAGAGTTCCAGCCTCTATCCAGAAGAGCAGCACATAGAAGATCACAGCAGAGTGAAGAAAGCTTCTACAAACCCCAGCTGGGCCTCACATTTATTAAGATAGGTCTATCAGTGACCCGTATCCCCGAGCAAAGATACATCTTATTAGATCTACCAATGATCTCACCCCCAGCTGGGAGGTCCATTTCCAACAGATCAACCAAGAGATCTTCGCGGCAACGGGATCCGAATCCCGGTTTGAAATCCTTGCATAATCATAGCATTCGCATTATACCATCCCCTCAGAGCGTAGCATTCCGCCTAATACGGAGCATTACGGCAAAAATCAAACGCATAGCATAATCATAAGCCATGATCAGAACCAACGCTTGTGAATAATAACCATTCATCATCATTGTACAGAAATCCTCACCAGAGTCCCAGCAAAAACAGTTGCCTCATATTCACAAATACCACCATATACCCCCTTTGACACCCGTCCGTGCCACCTTTCCCTAGTAAAGTCGCCAGAACACTCTTTACGAACAAAATCACCCGTATTACAGATACTTCATGACACCCGTCCGTGTCATATTACCAGCAGAAAGCCAAAGACGTCCTCTTTGCACCCACACATACTTATATACACTTTCCTGACACCCGTCCGTGTCATATCCCCGGCGCAGTCGCCTAGACTTTGTATAGCAGATATTTGTTCATATTACACTTTGCTCTCTTGACACCCGTCCGTGTCATTCTCCCCAGCAGTTAAAATACTCATCTATATATACTCACTATTCACGATACACTTATAAAGATACTCGTCCGTATCTTGTATACACAACACTTATCTCCCCACAGATTCGACAGTAGTCCTTGTTCTTTGTTAACCAGTTGGTACTCGTCCGTACCATCATCTCAGAACATTGCGTCTAGTGTTTGTTTCTACGTGATACTCGTCCGTATCATAGTCTTAAGGATGCTCGTCCGCATCTTTAATCCATATACCGCGTCAAACACTTATGTCTTCTTGAACGTAGATACTTGCCTGTGTCTACTATTCCCCAGAAGAGTCCCTTCAGATTCAACACTCGTCCGTGTTCTCTGTTAACCAGATGGTACTCGTCTGTATCATCATCTCTGAACACGTATCAGTATTTGTTTCTACATGATACTCGTCCGTATCATAGTCTAAGGATGCTCGTCCGCATCTTTAATCTATACACAATACCAAACACTTATACTTTCCTTTCTTGGTTGTGAACACTCGTCCGTGTTCACTATATCCCCAGTAGATCACCAACAAAGCTTTTTTTCCTTTATCTAACACTCGTCCTGTGTTATGATACCCCGAGAGCAGCCGTACCCTGCTAAGTGGTCGTCCTCCACTTCTTGATGGTCATCCTCCATCATGCTCGCCCGATGGCCGTCCCCATCGTTGATCTTTTAGCAGCCGTCCCCTGCTAGGTGGTCGTCCTCCACCTTTTGATGATCGTCCTTCATCATTTTATCCAATGGCCGTCCCCATTGTTGATTTTGGTTATCCGACACTCGTCCTGAGTTGCGATAAACCTTGAGAGCAGCCGTACCCTGCTGAGTGGTCGTCCTCCACTTCTTGATGGTCGTCCTCCATCATACTCGTCCGATGGCCGTCCCCATCGTTGACCTTTTCTATCCGATGGCCGTCCCCATCGTTGATATTTTCGGCAGCCGTACCCTGCCAGGTGGTCGTCCTCCACCTTTGATGGCCGTCCCCATCATATTTCTCTTATCCCCAACAGAGCAGCCGTACCCTGCTAGGTGATCTTCCTTCACCTTTGATGGCCGTCCCCCATCATCTGTTTATTTCATTTATTCTTTAACCCGATGGCCGTCCCCGTCGTGGTCCCTTTTCCTTTTTAGCCCGATGGCCGTCCCCATCGTTGGTTACTTTACCTTTGTGAACTTGGTGGCCGTCCCCGTCATGTTTCATTAATTCCCAGAGAATCTAACTTTATCTTGATGGCCGTCCCCATCATAATTTGTTTTTCCAGCTAGTCGGCCGTCCCCGTCTTGGCTTTACCTTTTACCCCCAGCATGTCGGCCGTCCCCGTCATTGCTTTACTCCACATACTTTTCCCAGCATGTCGGCCGTCCCCGTCATTGCTCTATCATCCACTTTACAATATACTTTATCTTCTTTTACAATCTATATCCCTTTTCTTCTTTCTGTGAGTGCAAATTTTGGACTGTCTTTGGTATTCAACCACAAGTTATCTTGTTTGCCTGTTAAGCCGTCGCTTACATCCTGCACAGCTAACTCATGTTTGAATAGGGGCAGCTGTAAACACCCCAAATTTGCCCTCACCCATTTCACCATGGCTTGTGATCTTTCTCATATGCATAAACACAATCATATCATCTCATATCTCATTTTGAGTCTTTGCATTGGTTCTAAGTCATCTGCACCTAGGGTTTGTGATCTGAGCAGTCTCAGGGCTTTTTGAGCCACTCCAAAGGCAACCAATCACTTCAAAGGGATCCATGTGTGTTCAAGCATCATCTTATATCCCCACAAAGTCAAAAATGCAAAGGAATCACAAGAACTAGGGTTTGAGTGGATGCAGAGCCAGGTTTGACTGCACAGTTGACTGAAAATTAGGGTTTTGGGTTTCAGAGGCCATAACTCCAAATTTTTTGGTCATTCTTGTTTCCATTGGTCTCTATATGGTATAGGGAGTATGCATATCATTTTTCATGAACAAATTCCATGGGGAAGTCATCTGATTAAGGGTTGACTTTTCAGACAAGTCAGTGTAAAATCAGGGCATCTGAGGCCCCCAATGACCCAACCAATGGGTGATCTTCATCATTTTGAATGTATATGATCTTTATTTGATCATGGAAGAAGGTTGAGGTTCATAAAAATCAAGAATTTAGGGTTTTTGCAAATGTTGACTTTTTGGGCATAGTTGACTTTTCAAGAATGCATCATTTTAGGTCATTTTTCAAGCCTTGATTCTTGATCCAAAAAGGCTTCAAATGGAAAAACTTTGGTCATGAAAGTTGTAGATCTCATCTTTCCCTTTTCAAAAAGTACAAGAACATGATCAAACTCTTCTTGGATCAAAAGTTATGGCATGACAAAGTTGGCTAAAATCATTGATTTTCAAGGCATGTTTCAAAAGGAAATTTTGCAAAGTCATGAACCAATGCCTCTTGTGACCTCTAGTTCATTTCAAACCAGCATACAAACATTCTATAAGTCATAAAAATCAGAATTGAACCAAGAGTGCCCATGAATTATGGCTTGTGGGATTAGGAAATCACATGTGAACCAAAGAGCCAACAACTTGCAAAATCATCATTGTGCTTCTACCACTTGATGCATTGGATGCTGCACTTTGGCTAGCCTCTCACCTCACCTTGCTGCACCAGAACCAGCCTTGTACTAGCCTAGATCATGAGCCATACCTTCCTTACACAATTTTTGACTTTTTGCAAAAGGTGACTTACCAATCAATAAAGCACATGTCCAATCATCTGACCAATGAGAGAGGTTTATGTGGACAAAGGGCAAGGCATTCCATACATCTAGCAAGGCTGAAACCATTCACACACACACATTCACAAAAACACCTCATCTTGCAAGTTGCTTCGAATCTGCCTCCACAGCTTGCAAACACAAAAACCATCTTCACCATTCAACTCACCATACTCCATAGACCTCAAACCACCAAAGCTCAAGCCTGAAACAAGCCTGACCTGAGTTTCACCATTCCTCACCTTCCAAACCAGAACTCATCGAATCCCTTCATCCAGCCATCAAACACCTCATCTTTCTTCACCAACAAGTCAAGCATACCACAAGGAGTCAAAACCACCCTTTACATTGACCTAAAACAGCCTGTACACAAAGCTCACTTTCTGCTATATCAGTTTGGAACCTCTTGAAATAGCTTGTTAAAGTTCATTCCAAGCCTGCCATTAGCACCAGGAGAGTCATTGGAGCTAGCTTGCATCAAGAAACTGCTCTGAAAGCCCAGAAACAGGAGTTGTCACCTCAGGTATGACCATGAAACTTTTCTCTCAAAGCTCTGATTTTTTGTTATAAAGTGAAAATGCATGCTTCAAGGACCATGGTGATATGTTTAGATTTAAAAATGAGTGAAAACTGAGCTTGTATGGTCCCTCTGAATTTTTGCCCGTGAATTTCTTTCCTTTCGATTCCTTTGATTCATGATGCATAAATGTTGTTTGGAGATGGATTCATGACCTAGGAAGTTAGAGGATCATTTAGGTGTGCTTGATTTGTAGAATAGGTACCTGAATCGTGTTCTAGGGTTTTTGTGCAACCGGAGAAGATGACCGGAGCTTCTCTCCGGTCACCTGAGGGTGATTAACCCTAAACTCAGGTCATTATGGCCATTTGAATGCTGAGCGTAGATTGCCTCTGACTTGTTGACTTCCCGCTGCTTTGAACGGCCCAGATCATTTCGTTTGCCCTAATCCTCCTAATTAGCTTAATTAATCCTTAATTTAATTAATTTAATCAGAGTCAACCAGGACCCTTGGATCTGCGCGCCAGTCAACTGTCCCCAGCCCAGTTTGAATCTCCACCTTAGGATTAGCTTACTTTTCATTTAATTCAGATTAAATCAATTTTATTTTCATTTTATTTCATTTAACTTGCATAATTTATTAAAAATAGTTAAAAATTCCTAAAAATTATGAAACTTTTTCTTAAAAGTTTTATTAATTTTCATGACACAAAAATATTTTTTATTTTATTTTTAGCATTAAAAAAGTATTTTTAAATATTTAAAAGATTATTTTTAATTGATTAATGGAAATTAATTAATTAAAAATACTTTTAAGTATTTAAAAATCACCAAAAAATTCATGAAATGTTCTAAGACATTTAGAAACATTGTCCAACCTTCAAACCAAATTTCTTTTTTGATCTTGATGCATTCTAAGAATTTTTCATTGAATTAAATCATTTTTTATGCATTAATTTGATCCTAAGTTCAAAAATTCATTTCTGCCTATTTAAGAAGAGTTGGACATTGATTCTTTTTGTATTGCATTGTGTTTAGCATGTAGTTTCTAGGATTAAATGGCCTTGATTTGATATTTCAATTTCAAATTGTTTGGCATTTCTTTTGTTAAGAACCCTAAAAAACCCTATTAACTTAGAAAATTCATATCTTGAGATTGGTTAAGAGTTGAGACCTCCCCTTTGGACCTTGGTTTAGTATAGGTTTAGGGTTTCTTAGGGTGGAATTTTCCATTTTTTATCTTAGGGTTTGCTTCTGTTTTTGGGTTTTGTTTGATGTTTGATTCATGAACCCTAATCTGGGCTTCCTTTTGCATCCCCCTTGCATTCTCTTGCATAACATGACTTGTCTTTGCATTTTATGCATGCTTGTGTTTCATTTGACATCTTAAGACATGTATAAAGCATCTTTGATCATTGCATCTCATATTTGCCATGTCATTTGCCTTGTATGTTTCATAACTTTTCATGTTCATCCATGCTTCTAAACTTGCATCATTTGCACCCATGATCTTGTATGAACATCTCCATGTCTTGCCTCATGTTTGCAGCACCTCATAACATCATAATCATCATCAACATGCTTCTGGTTTTGCTTAGCATCATGCCATTTCATCCCATCTTGCATTGCATTGCATTTCTTTCTAACATTTCAGGTGGTAAGTAACCTTGAGAAGTGAATTTGCCTTCACTTCTCATAACTTTTCTTCTCATCTCTCTTGCATCCATTGCTGCATTTCTATATGTGTTTGAGTTTGAGCTTGCTCATTCTTTCTCCTCCCACTTTCTTTCTTCAAGTGACTTGACTTCTTGAATGAAGCAAGTTGCTTTGCTTCTCTTGATCTTGTTCATCTGCTTCCTGGTGGCTCCTTTGAAGATTGTTCCTGAAAACCTCACAAACCTTAGGAACAACCAAGCATGACAATGAATTAGGGTTTTGACTAGTCTCCCCTCATAGTTTTACCTTTGTGTCTCTCTTTGAGTCCTCTCTTCTCACCTCATAATCAGGGACTAAACCCTAAAGGCTTTAAGGCTTTGTGATTAAGCTTATGCCTGCATCCTTCTCTTAGGATGGAGTGTATAACTTTAATCCTAAGTGTTAAACCCTTAATGTGTTTAAATCTCTTAATCAATTCACTTAATAATCACCAAGACATCACACTTGTAACTTGGTCCTTGCATTAGGGTTCTAATTCTTCCTTAATTGGTTAAGAAGGACTAACCCTAGTGTTAATGGACAAGTCCCCCTCAAGTGGTCTTACAAATCATAAAAATCACTTCATCATTATATCATTAAATAGAATCCACTTAATCAAAGACTTGTTTTGTCATGAGTTTAATCCCTAATCATGGATTAAGTTGAGGAGCTTTCCTCAGCTTAAACATTCTCATCTATTATCCTTCTATTAGGATGGTGTAATGAGTCTGTTTAATCCTTGATTATGGCTTAACCTCATTACTCAACACTAAACAAAAACACCAAAAACATCTAATTAATCACAAGTAGGTTAATGATCTTAATCCTACATCAAAGGTGATTAAGTGTGAGAATCTGACTTCACACTTAAGGTATTCTCATTACCCCTAAACAGAGGGAAGATGTGATGAGTTTACTAACCCATTGGTTTAGGCTTAAGCTCATTAACTTATGACAAATTCAAAAGCAATAAAAGACTGAAAACACAAAAACAAACAATAATCGTCTCCTCCGGGATTCTTTTCTCAGCTCATTCACTCACAAACGAGAACTCGCTTCTTCCGTCTAATGCAAGACAGTTCGCATCTGTGCCAGACAGATCATACACTTGAGCATAGGCAAGTAAGCAGTTCACAAGTCAATTCATCTTTCAGTCTCTTTGGGTCGAACTACGGTGTTCTGACTTCCTCATTGCACGAGAGGATACGTAGGCATAACTTAACAGTTATCGAACAAAAGTCTCTGTATATTCCCCCTCCTTTCAGCTTCATTCTTTAGCCTCATGATCTTGAGCATTTCACTCCTTCCTTACACTGACACTTTCATACTTCATATCACACTTCACTTCTTTTACACTGACACCTGTACATCCTATTCCAGCTCTTTATGCACAAATTGCACTGACACTACCCCTTTAAAACACAAATCTTTTAAGCGTGGATCCCGTCGAGTACGGCGGACAATCTGGGTGCTAATACCTTCCCAGGTTGTAACCAACCCCCTTTCTCAGTCTCTCTGGTTCGCAAACCGTCTTATCCATCTCTTTCTAGGCTTATGCAGCATTGCCTTTCCTCCGGGATAAAAATGCCTAGCTGGCGACTCTTTTCTTCTCCAGTGAGTTCACGGCTGTGTGTTCTCATTGTCCCTCTCGCCGACCGTTCGCGTCTGTACTTTCATCTGATCCATTCTCATTTGTCGGGAGCGACAGCTTGGCGACTCTGCTGGGGATATAGTAAAAGGCAACCAGGGCTTCTGGTTCTTTTTGTGGGTTCCTCCTAGCGCTTGATTGATTTGTGTTTACTGGGTTGTTATGTGCTTATTTGTGCTTGTATTTATTTTGCTTTATGTACAGTTTGCTTCCTGCTTTTCTTTATTGCACTTTGTATATATCATACTGTCATGCTGCTGGCTGGATTTGGTTTTCCTTTGGTGGGTGGGGTTCTATTGAGAGTTAAGGTCCTATACCTGGGACCTGAGTGACACCTAGGCTAGAGTGAATCATATTCTTTCCCATTCCATTTCGGTCTGGTGCGGGAATATGAAACACGGTTCAGATATGGGTTTCTTCTTGAGAACTCTGTGTTGCAGATTTCCTGCAATGCTAGGGCTATCTGGGAAGCCTGCTAAGTCTGGATGACCTTTAGTATTGACCTTCAGAAACTGAGGTGAATTAGAGGAGGAATTGTTATGGTTATTGTAAACACTGTACCTCCGGGTTAGAAGTGTTTACACTTCTCATAACTGATCCAAGTCTGAGGATCCTTGTTTTAGAACACCACCTGTGAGGGGGTTGGGCTGTTTACAGGTTTGCAGGTACCTTGACCTCAGAATACCATGTTACTTTGATTTGTTAAGAGTACTCCATGTTGGATAGTTCTTGTGATTCTAAACCCAGGACTTGTGGTTCTTTATTTGAGTCCCCCACCCTGGTTACTGGATTTATAGACCTCCATATGGAATTCTTGAACACACATGGACTTATATCAGGGCATTTTGATCAGATCCAGCTCAGTCACAGACCCTTGCATATCATTTGCATACATAATCATTGCATCATATTGACATTTGCTTATTTGTTTCAGGGTATCCATCTTCATTTGGTTTGGTTTTGACCCTATCTTCAGTATTGACCTGTCTTCACCAGCACCTGCTTCAGCTATCACCAGCACCAGCCAATCAGTGGCCCTCTTCTTCAGCATCAGCATCAGTACCTACCTCTACTCAGTCTCAGCATCATGGCTCCAAAGAAAAGCAACATCACCTATCACTTCTTCCAGCCAGACTTATCAGACATCAGGAGGATCCAAACCCTGATCACTCCAGATCACATACCCTTGTTCAGAGAGAGTTATGGAGATATACTGGACATGGTTATGGATCTGGACCCTTCACAGAGGAGCCTCATCCACACCTGCATTCAGTTTTATGATCCTCCACTGAGATGTGTTACTTTTCAAGACTTTCAGTTAGGCCCCTTATTGGAAGAGTACTCCTCATTAGTTGGTATGCCTATCAGGAGAGAAATTCCTTTCAACCCTGAGATGGTCTTTCCTGCTAATGGAGAAGTAGCCAAAGCTTTGCATCTGGAACCTGTTTTGGTTGAGCAGCATATGACCTCTAAAGCTGGGATCCCTGGTTTTCATCTGGACTTCTTAATCTCTCAAGCTATCCTGAAAGCTTCTCTAGGAGAGTGGAAAGCTGTTTGTGCTTTACTGGCCTTGAGTATATATGGGATTATATTGTTTGCGGATGAGCCTCGATTCATTAGCAAAAATGCAATCCATCTGTTCATCCTGAAGAACCCAGTGCCAACTTTATTGGGGGATCTTTACTATTCAGTGCATCAGAGGAATGAGAAACAAAGGGGAAGATTAGTGAGGATTTGTGCTCCATTATTTCATACTTGGCTTCTCAAGCATCTACCCAGGACAGATACATTTCTCAATCCTCATCAGCAGAGCAACTGGGCTAAGAGGCTCACTACCCTAACTTCAGCAGATATCAGATGGTGTACTCAAAGCACCAAGGGTAGAGATATCATCACCAGCTGTGGGCACTTTCCCAATGTGCCCTTAATAGGAGTTAAGGGAAGCATCAATTACAACCCTCTGCTGTTCAGGAGGCAACTGGGCTATGCACTGGTCCATACTCCAAGGGCACAGGACTTGGTGGAGACCCTTTATTGTGAGAACAAGATTAGTTTGGCTGTTGCTAGGCAGGCTGCCTGGGCCTGGGATAATGTTCAAACCAAGGGAGTCACCATTCTGGGGAAGTGTAATAATGTGGCATCAGCGCAATATTATGAGTGGTCCCGTGCCAGGGCCCAATTCTCTGGGATGCCCTTTACCATAGAGGACATGCCTGAGTCATCTTCAGCACCACCCCCTGCCACCATCAGTTTGGAGGAGTTTGAGAGCTTGAAGGAAAGAAATGAGAAGCTAACCCAGGCTTTGCAGAAGACCCTCCGGGAGAGGAGTGAAGGTGTGAGGGAGATTGAGAGATTGGAGAAGTTGAGAGTGGAGCATTTGACTAAGATTGAAAAGTCTGGGGATTATATCAACAAGTCTAAGGCTGGTGAACAAATTCTGAAGAATGCTTGCAAAGAAGCCCAGTTCCAAAGAGCAAGGACAGACTTGTATTTGAAGGAGAGTCAAGCCCGGTGGGTCAGGATCACCGAGGCTCGTACCCTGGAAGACAAGAGAGTTCAAGACAAGATGGAGCAACTTGAAGCTAGTGCAAGAGAACAACAAGAAGCCCTGGCAGCAGCCCAGAGGGAGATATCAGAGCTGAAGATCAAAGCAGGGGTGAAGAGGTCCAAGGACCAAACTCAGCACAAAAAGCTAACAGCAGCTGTTACGACCCGGAATCTCCTCATCAGGAATCTCACGGAGCGTCCAGCTGATCCTGTGACCGAAGCACTTCTCAAGGAAGTTCGTGAGGATGAGTTTGGTCTTGGTGTTTGACCATTTGTTTGTTGTTGCTTTCTTTCCATGTACTTTTATTTTTGTACTGTATTTTGACCCCTTAGTGGGCTTGTGTTGTAAAATGAACAAATTGTATTATTTCACCTTATGTAATATATTCATATTAGTTTACTTCGAAAGCAACTTCAACAGCAGCATCTTCAAGGGTCTGGAAGGGTCAAAACTGAAGGCCAAACCGGATACCTTGAGAGCAAATAAGCATAACTGCATTGCATACTAACCCTTTTGTTTGTTTTGTAGGTTTTTGTTTTGTTGTTACTAACCTCTGTTGTGAATCTCAGGAATTATTGCTCGCCGCCGGGTATTTCCCCTCAACAGGCCACACAGGTACCCAACTAGAAACAACCTTCCGGGAATTCAGATGGATCAGATGCAGCAGGACCTTACGGAGGTCAGAAACCAGATGGCCAACGAAAGGTTGGAGATGAGAACGCAGATAACACAGTTCATGGAAGTAATGAACAACTTAGCTCAAAGCCAGGAGAGGCTCAGAGCTTTGGTAGAAGGGAGGAATCAAGAGGAGCCCCATGTGGGAACTGCTGGCACAAGTAACAACGAGAGGGTCCAACCTCATGTCAATCCCCCAGTTTTTGGACCCCATCTCCATCCAGAGGCCAACATCCCTGTCAATATACAAGGGACTGCCACAGCAGGGAGGGTATTATAGGAAGACCCTCAAGAAGACCAGTTCACAGTAATGGGTGCTGGGGAAGAGGCATACGATAGACGGTTGGATGAAATAGCTGAGAAGTTGAGGTCCTTAGAATCTCAAAACTCTTTGGGCTTCGACGTTATGGACATGGGTTTGGTAGACGGGGTCAGGATCCCCCATAAGTTCAAGCCTCCTTGTTTCGAAAAGTATAATGGGACTTCATGCCCCCGGACTCATCTACAATCATTTCTGGGAAGGTTGAAGGCCTATACAATGGATGAGAAATTGTGGATGTTCTATTTTGAAGATAGCTTGACTGGAGCTTCGAGGGAGTGGTATTCCCATCTGACAAGAGCAACTATTAGATGCTGGAAGGACCTGGCAGAGGCCTTCATCAGACAGTATCAGTATAATCTAGACATGGCACCCAACAGGACTCTCCTGATGGGAATGTCACAGTCTTCGAGGGAGAGTTTCCGAGAATATGCCCAAAGGTGGAGGCAACTGGCTGCTGCTGTTCAACCACCTATGTCTGAACGGGAAATGGCAGATATGTTCATGAACACCCTTCAAGGAACATATATTGACAGGTTGGCTGCTTTCTCTTCTACTAGCTTTGCAGATGTTGTCATAGCTGGGGAGAGAATTGAAAGCTTGTTGAAAATGGGAAAGATCTCAGACAATGGTGCAAGCTCGTCCAGTAGTACAAGAAAGCCTTTTGCAGGCCCGAGAAGAACTGGCGAGACCAATGCCATCCATTCAAACAGGGGTAGGCCCCAATATGCTCAGAGGTCCATAGCAGCAGTCACCATCCCTGCTCCAGCTCATCCTCAACCTGTCTATCAACCTCCTCAGCAAAGCTATCAACAACAACCTCAATACCATCAGCAAAATCAGTATCCTCCAAGGAATTACAACAATAGCAACACCAACAACAACAGTCAACAAAGGCCATTCCAACAGAGGCCTTCTCAAGCTAACAGAGTGATCGATCCGATCCCGATGCCATATGCTACATTGCTGCCACAGCTTCTGAAACTCAACCTGGTTGAGCTAAGAACGTTGGCACCTCCGGATCCCAACAGTCTACCAAGGAACTATGACTCCAATGCTAGGTGTGCTTTTCATTCAAACGCACCTGGTCACAGTACAGAAAAATGCAGGGCTCTGCATATGAAGGTACAAGACCTGGTAGACTCCAAGGCTCTGAATTTCGCACCACCACCCAATGTCAATAAAAACCCGATGCCAAACCATGGTGGCCCCCGGATTAACGCTATTGAAGAAGACCAGCCGTCTTATTTAATAACCAGTGTGGGACAGATCAGGACACCATTGGTAGAAATTAAGGCTCAGCTTTTGGAATGCAACATGTTCCCGGGGTGCGAATTGGGTTGTGCTTACTGCAATATCTCTGTGAATGGGTGCGATAATTTGAGGAATGGCATAGATGGCCTCATTCAGAGTGGCCAGCTTCAGATCACCACATCATTTCCAACAAATCCAGCAATATCATCAGCAACGATTTCAGAACCTCCTACAACTGCAGCAACTATTGTTCCTGACAATTCTTCGGTTTCATCAACAAGTACTCCATCAGTCGTCTCAACTGATCAGTTTTCAACAATTTCTCCTGCTACAACTTCAGCTTCATTCCATCTTGAATCTCCTACAACAACAACACCCGCACTTCCAACAATATCTCCTACAACACCAGCAACAAATCATGAAGATGTCTCTACTGTCACAATATTCTATGATCCGGAAAACAACTCTGCCTACCATTCAGAAGGTGCTGCTCCCATCAGAGCACCAGTTACAATCTTTTATGATCCACAAACAATTACAGTCCCTTCAGCAGCAACAATCAGTCCGGTCACTGTCACAGTGCCCGGACCAGTACCATATGAAAGCAATAGGGCCATCCCTTGGCACTATGGCTCTGACGTGTACTGCGAAGGACAAAGAATCACTCTTGATACATCAACACATGCACCACAGATAGATAATGTGGGAGGAGGCGGAGGCTTCACTCGAAGCGGATGTCTCTTTGCTCCACCAGTTCAAAGACCTACAGCCGAAGCAGAAGCAGCTGCCAAGGCGAAAGGAAAGAGCCCGGTGCAGGAAGATCAAGCTGCCAAAGAAACCCTGAAAACACCGTTCGATCAAGAAGTTGATGAGTTTATGAGAATCATCAAAAAGAGTGATTATAAAGTAGTGGATCAGCTTCACCAGACGCCCTCCAAGATCTCAATCCTATCATTGCTTATGTGCTCCGAAGCCCACCGGAATGCACTACTCAAAGTCTTGCACGCAGCTTACGTGCCTGAAGAGATCACTGTCAATCAGCTGGAAGCCGTAGTTGGAAATGTTAATGCTAGTCATGGACTAGGGTTCACCAACACTGACTTGACTACGGAAGGCCGCAACCATAACAAAGCCTTGCACATAACCATGGAATGTAAAGGAGCTGTCCTTTCCCATGTGCTGGTAGACACGGGGTCATCCCTCAACGTCTTACCCAAAAAGGCCCTTGTGAAGCTAGAGTATGACGGATTGGCGTTAAGACCCAGCAACCTGGTGGTGAGAGCCTTTGATGGTTCTAAGAGATCGGTTCTGGGAGAGATTGAGTTGCCCATAACGATTGGCCCGTAGACTTTCAAAGCGACCTTCTACGTGATGGATATACAGCCTGCCTACAGTTGTCTATTGGGTAGGCCATGGATTCACGCCGCTGGCGCCGTGACCTCAACCCTTCACCAGAAGTTAAAATATGAGTGGGAGGGTCAAATCGTTACAATCTGTGGAGAGGAGGATATTTTTGTCAGCCACCTGGCTACCTATAAGTATATTGAGATGGATGGGGAGATCCATGAAACAATGAGCCAAGGTTTTGAAGCCTTGAATGTCAATGAAACATCTGCTGTGCCTGGTACTTCAATGTCATCATACCAACAAGCCCGGAAGGTTGTTGAGGAAGGAACCGCCCTAGGCTGGGGCAAAGTTTTAGCTGTGGAGGAGAAGAAAGACAAATTTGGGTTGGGTTACAGACCAACTCAACATCAAGCAAAGGCTGCTGAAGAGCCTGGTTTTGTCAGTGGAGGGATGCTTACCCCCGATGCTATCAACTGTCTGGAAGACGAGCTGGAAGAGGAGCGCAACCTGGAAAGTTGGATTCGTCCAAAGACCCCGGGGAGCAGTGTCTCGAACTGGTCTTCCCAGGAAATTATAAGAGTTACTCGATCAGAGTAATTATTATTTCCTGTATTTTTATAAGCATGCATCAAAGTCTTGCATCTTGCCCAAGATGACAAGACTCATTTTGTAATCGGGCCATCTGTACTTTTTGTGCAAACAAGATCAATTAATGAAATATCAGACATCTTTTTGCAAACGAGTCTTTTTTTCTTTTCGTTCACTGTTTTTCCATTTTTCTTTTTTGTACAAAAATAAATGGCAGTATTTTCAAAATGACAACTTCATTTCACTTTTCTAAATAAGATTAAAATCAGATCACTAAAATGAACAACTTAACCCTTGCAGAGAGTGCCTTCCTGACAGCACCGACAACAGCACGGCTATGACATCGTATGACTTTGACAATCCGATCAATCAAGCTGATGAAGGGGTTGAAGAAGAATATGAGCTTCCTGAAGAGCTAGCCAGGTTGTTAAGACAAGAGGAAAAGGTTATTACCCCTCACCAGGAGGAGGTTGAAGTGATTAATCTTGGTACGGAGGAAGACGTGAAAAAGGTTAAAATCGGGGCCTGCCTGCAAGACTCAGTGAAGAAGCAACTGGTTGATCTACTTCAAGAGTATGTGGATGTGTTTGCTTGGTCGTATCAAGACATGCCAGGGCTGGATACCGACATTGTGGTGCACAAGCTGCCTTTGAGAGAAGAATGCCCACCGGTCAAACAGAAACTGCGCCGAACTCGTCCCGACATGGCCATGAAAATCAAGGAAGAGGTACAAAAGCAATGGGACGCCGGGTTCCTTGCTGTGACTAGCTACCCGCCATGGGTTGCTAACATAGTACCTGTGCCTAAGAAAGACGGAAAAGTAAGAATGTGTGTTGATTACCGGGATCTGAACAGAGCCAGCCCGAAAGATGATTTCCCTCTACCTCACATTGACGTATTGGTAGATAATACGGCTCAGTTCTCGGTATTCTCCTTCATGGACGGATTTTCAGGATACAATCAGATCAAAATGTCACCTGAAGACATGGAGAAGACAACTTTCATCACACCCTGGGGCACGTTCTGCTACAAAGTAATGCCATTTGGGCTCAAGAATGCCGGTGCAACGTATCAACGGGCTATGGTAACATTATTCCACGATATGATCCATAAAGAAATAGAGTGTTATGTGGATGACATGATTGCCAAGTCCCTTACTGAAGAAGATCATCTGGTGAATCTGCTCAAGTTGTTCAAGCGTCTGAGGAAGTACCAGCTGAAGTTGAACCCCAACAAATGCACATTCGGGGTGCGATCTGGTAAGCTGCTGGGCTTTATTGTAAGCGAGAAAGGGATTGAAGTGGACCCTGATAAAGTCAAAGCTATTCAAGAGATGCCTGCACCAAAGACAGAGAAGGAGGTTCGAGGGTTCTTAGGTCGATTGAACTATATCTCACGGTTCATATCTCACCTCACAGCAACCTGCGAACCCTTGTTCAAGCTGTTAAGAAAAGAACAGACGGTCAGGTGGAATGAAGATTGCCAGAAGGCTTTTGACAAGATCAAGGAGTATCTACAGGAACCTCCGATCCTTATGCCGCCAGTCGAAGGAAGACCTCTAATTATGTACTTGACAGTATTAGAAGAGTCGATGGGGTGTGTGTTGGGCCAGCATGACGAGTCTGGTCGAAAAGAGTATGCAATATACTACCTAAGCAAAAAGTTTACCGACTGTGAACAACAGTATTCACTGCTCGAGAAAACTTGCTGTGCTTTAGCGTGGGCTGCTCGCCGACTGAGGCAGTATATGTTGACCCACACTACTTTATTGATTTCAAAAATGGACCCAGTTAAGTACATATTTGAGAAGCCAGCGCTTACCGGACGGGTTGCAAGATGGAAAATGATCCTTACAGAATATGACATCCAGTACACCTCTCAGAAAGCCATCAAGGGCAGTGTACTATCTGAATATCTTGCTGAGCAACCCATTGATGATTACCAGCCTATGAGGTTTGACTTCCCTGATGAAGACATCATGTTCATTAAATCAAAAGATCATGAAGAGCCTGTTCACACTGAAGGGCCTGACCCGGAAAAAGAATGGACTATGATGTTTGATGGGGCTGTTAACATGAATGGTCGTGGTGTTGGTGCGGTACTTATCACACCTAAAGGAGTTCACATGCCTTTCTCGGCAAAACTCACTTTCAACTGCACTAACAACGAAGCTGAATACGAAGCTTGCATTATGGGTCTTGAGGAAGCCATTGACCTCAGGATCAAAACATTGACCGTATTCGGAGATTCAGCTTTGGTAATCAATCAGACCAACGGAAAATGGTACACCCACCAGGATCATCTGATACCTTACAGGGATTATACAAGAAGGTTATTGACGTTCTTCACAACAGTCAAGCTGGAGTATATCCCTCGGGACGAGAATCAATTTGCAGATGCTCTTGCTACCATTTCATCCATGATCAAAGTTCAAGCTGCTAACTTTGTACCTCAGATTTCAGTGTCGAGACTTGATAGACCAGCATATGTATTTGCGGCAGATGTTGTTAAAGACGATAAGCCTTGGTTCCATGACATTAAATGCTTCTTGGAGGATCATACATACCCGCCTGGGGCATCTTCCAATGATAAGAAGACCTTGAGAAGGCTTGCTGGAAGTTTCTTTCTGAACACTGATGGGTCTTTATACAAAAGGAACTTTGATATGGTACTCCTCCGATGTGTTGACAAGACGGAAGCAGATTTGTTGATGCATGAAGTGCATGAAGGCTCTTTTGGTACCCATGCTGGAGGACATGCAATGGCTAAAAAATTGTTAAGATCAAGCTATTATTGGATCACAATGGATGCAGACTGTTGTGCCTATGCCAGGAAATGCCACAAATGCCAGATCTACGCAGATAAGGTGCATGTGCCTCCTAATCCTTTGAACATCATGTCTTCACCCTGGCCCTTTGCTATGTGGGGCATTGACATGATTGGTAAGATCGAGCCAACTGCTTCGAATGGCCACAGATTCATCCTGGTCGCCATTGATTATTTCACCAAGTGGGTCGAAGCAGCTTCCTATGCCAACGTTACAAGACAAGTGGTAGCTAGATTTCTGAAAAGAGATATCATCTGTCGATATGGAGTTCCCGAGCGAATCATTACTGATAATGGTTCTAACTTAAATAACAAAATGATGGCAGAACTGTGCCGGGACTTCAAGATCCAACACCACAATTCTTCTCCTTACAGGCCGAAGATGAATGGCGCTGTTGAGGCGGCAAATAAGAATATCAAGAAGATTGTGCAGAAGATGGTAGTCACCTACAAAGACTGGCATGAAATGCTACCGTTCGCCTTGCATGGGTACCGCACATCAATCAGGACGTCCACTGGGGCAACACCGTATCAACTTGTGTATGGTATGGAAGCAGTCCTACCTGTTGAAGTTGAACTACCCTCTTTACGTGTATTGATGGATGTTAAGCTGAGTGAAGCAGAATGGGTTAGGTCCCGATACGAGCAGCTGAGTCTGATTGAAGAGAAGAGATTGGCTGCAATCTGTCATGGGCAGTTGTATCAGAAAAGAATGAAGAGAGCCTTCGATCAGAAAGTCAGGCATCGAGAGTACCAAGTAGGAGATCTTGTGCTGAAGAGAATCCTCCCTCCTCATACAGACCACAGGGGCAAATGGACTCCAAACTACGAAGGACCATTTGTGGTAAAGAAAGTTTTCTCTGGTGGAGCACTGATGCTCAGCACCATGGATGGTGAAGATTTCCCGTCCCCTGTGAATTCAGATGCAGTTAAAAAATACTTCGCATAAAATGACCTGCTGGACATAAAAACAGAATGTAAGTCCAGGCAAAAATAGGGCATCCCGGCGAGTCAAAAACAGAATAAAAGACTCGGGCAAAAATAAGGGAAATAAATGAAAAATGTACGCCCGCTGAGTTGAAAAGCCGCATTGGACAACTCAGGCAAAAATGGGTATCCCGATGGATTGAAAACCCGAAAGGGCGATCCATGCAAAATAAGGGAATAAGCGAACAACTGCACTCTGAGTTCGTCTGTATCACTTACAACTTGGAAAGCTCCGACGGAATCAAGCTTCAATCAGAATCAACTTTCTTCAGAAAGCAAGACGAGAAGAACGTCATTGTCATACGAGTCATAGCAGGAGAGGAAGCTCCTCAAAGCGTCACCAACACTGCCAGCACTTTTGTTTCTCAATTTGTAAACAATCTCCTCATTTCAGGGGATATGTTTCTTTGGTTGTATCTTGCCAATTCAGGGCACATGAATTAATAAAATCAGATTTTTCAGTCATGTTTCGTTTTGTATATTTTTATTTGCAAAGGATGTCTGATGTCTCAAAAAAAAAAAATCAATTGCATAAGTACAGATGCTTTTCCCCCAAAATAATAATAATAAAACACATGCTTGCAGGGAATATACTTACTCTTGAGAGTGCTTAACTCCTATGACGGAATCCAGTAAAGGATACCTCGGGACCTTTTGTGCGTCTCCTTATCTTTGCAGGTATCCAGAACGCAACCTGGGGCATGCAAGTTACGTCTCAGCAAGCTGGCGAATCATTATCAACTCGGTCTATCTCCCACGTGGCACTGAAAGGTGCCCACTTCCCCAGCAAAGTTGTCAAATCAACATACACTCAATCTCAGCATCTGAAATGCTCTATCCCCAGCTGAGTTGCCTCTTGTTGCTATCCCCAGCTGAGTTGCCTCTCACAATTCCCCAGCCGAGTTGCCATTTCATCCTCAGTTGAGTACAGGAGTCAGGGAACCATCTCCCCACAGAGTTCCAGCCTCTATCCAGAAGAGCAGCACATAGAAGATCACAGCAGAGTGAAGAAAGCTTCTACAAACCCCAGCTGGGCCTCACATTTATTAAGATAGGTCTATCAGTGACCCGTATCCCCGAGCAAAGATACATCTTATTAGATCTACCAATGATCTCACCCCCAGCTGGGAGGTCCATTTCCAACAGATCAACCAAGAGATCTTCGCGGCAACGGGATCCGAATCCCGGTTTGAAATCCTTGCATAATCATAGCATTCGCATTATACCATCCCCTCAGAGCGTAGCATTCCGCCTAATACGGAGCATTACGGCAAAAATCAAACGCATAGCATAATCATAAGCCATGATCAGAACCAACGCTTGTGAATAATAACCATTCATCATCATTGTACAGAAATCCTCACCAGAGTCCCAGCAAAAACAGTTGCCTCATATTCACAAATACCACCATATACCCCCTTTGACACCCGTCCGTGCCACCTTTCCCCAGTAAAGTCGCCAGAACACTCTTTACGAACAAAATCACCCGTATTACAGATACTTCATGACACCCGTCCGTGTCATATTACCAGCAGAAAGCCAAAGACGTCCTCTTTGCACCCACACATACTTATATACACTTTCCTGACACCCGTCCGTGTCATATCCCCGGCGCAGTCGCCTAGACTTTGTATAGCAGATATTTGTTCATATTACACTTTGCTCTCTTGACACCCGTCCGTGTCATTCTCCCCAGCAGTTAAAATACTCATCTATATATACTCACTATTCACGATACACTTATAAAGATACTCGTCCGTATCTTGTATACACAACACTTATCTCCCCACAGATTCGACAGTAGTCCTTGTTCTTTGTTAACCAGTTGGTACTCGTCCGTACCATCATCTCAGAACATTGCGTCTAGTGTTTGTTTCTACGTGATACTCGTCCGTATCATAGTCTTAAGGATGATCGTCCGCATCTTTAATCCATATACCGCGTCAAACACTTATGTCTTCTTGAACGTAGATACTTGCCTGTGTCTACTATTCCCCAGAAGAGTCCCTTCAGATTCAACACTCGTCCGTGTTCTCTGTTAACCAGATGGTACTCGTCTGTATCATCATCTCTGAACACGTATCAGTATTTGTTTCTACATGATACTCGTCCGTATCATAGTCTAAGGATGCTCGTCCGCATCTTTAATCTATACACAATACCAAACACTTATACTTTCCTTTCTTGGTTGTGAACACTCGTCCGTGTTCACTATATCCCCAGTAGATCACCAACAAAGCTTTTTTTCCTTTATCTAACACTCGTCCTGTGTTATGATACCCCGAGAGCAGCCGTACCCTGCTAAGTGGTCGTCCTCCACTTCTTGATGGTCATCCTCCATCATGCTCGCCCGATGGCCGTCCCCATCGTTGATCTTTTAGCAGCCGTCCCCTGCTAGGTGGTCGTCCTCCACCTTTTGATGATCGTCCTTCATCATTTTATCCAATGGCCGTCCCCATTGTTGATTTTGGTTATCCGACACTCGTCCTGAGTTGCGATAAACCTTGAGAGCAGCCGTACCCTGCTGAGTGGTCGTCCTCCACTTCTTGATGGTCGTCCTCCATCATACTCGTCCGATGGCCGTCCCCATCGTTGACCTTTTCTATCCGATGGCCGTCCCCATCGTTGATATTTTCGGCAGCCGTACCCTGCCAGGTGGTCGTCCTCCACCTTTGATGGCCGTCCCCATCATATTTCTCTTATCCCCAACAGAGCAGCCGTACCCTGCTAGGTGATCGTCCTTCACCTTTGATGGCCGTCCCCCATCATCTGTTTATTTCATTTATTCTTTAACCCGATGGCCGTCCCCGTCGTGGTCCCTTTTCCTTTTTAGCCCGATGGCCGTCCCCATCGTTGGTTACTTTACCTTTGTGAACTTGGTGGCCGTCCCCGTCATGTTTCATTAATTCCCAGAGAATCTAACTTTATCTTGATGGCCGTCCCCATCATAATTTGTTTTTCCAGCTAGTCGGCCGTCCCCGTCTTGGCTTTACCTTTTACCCCCAGCATGTCGGCCGTCCCCGTCATTGCTTTACTCCACATACTTTTCCCAGCATGTCGGCCGTCCCCGTCATTGCTCTATCATCCACTTTACAATATACTTTATCTTCTTTTACAATCTATATCCCTTTTCTTCTTTCTGTGAGTGCAAATTTTGGACTGTCTTTGGTATTCAACCACAAGTTATCTTGTTTGCCTGTTAAGCCGTCGCTTACATCCTGCACAGCTAACTCATGTTTGAATAGGGGCAGCTGTAAACACCCCAAATTTGCCCTCACCCATTTCACCATGGCTTGTGATCTTTCTCATATGCATAAACACAATCATATCATCTCATATCTCATTTTGAGTCTTTGCATTGGTTCTAAGTCATCTGCACCTAGGGTTTGTGATCTGAGCAGTCTCAGGGCTTTTTGAGCCACTCCAAAGGCAACCAATCACTTCAAAGGGATCCATGTGTGTTCAAGCATCATCTTATATCCCCACAAAGTCAAAAATGCAAAGGAATCACAAGAACTAGGGTTTGAGTGGATGCAGAGCCAGGTTTGACTGCACAGTTGACTGAAAATTAGGGTTTTGGGTTTCAGAGGCCATAACTCCAAATTTTTTGGTCATTCTTGTTTCCATTGGTCTCTATATGGTATAGGGAGTATGCATATCATTTTTCATGAACAAATTCCATGGGGAAGTCATCTGATTAAGGGTTGACTTTTCAGACAAGTCAGTGTAAAATCAGGGCATCTGAGGCCCCCAATGACCCAACCAATGGGTGATCTTCATCATTTTGAATGTATATGATCTTTATTTGATCATGGAAGAAGGTTGAGGTTCATAAAAATCAAGAATTTAGGGTTTTTGCAAATGTTGACTTTTTGGGCATAGTTGACTTTTCAAGAATGCATCATTTTAGGTCATTTTTCAAGCCTTGATTCTTGATCCAAAAAGGCTTCAAATAGAAAAACTTTGGTCATGAAAGTTGTAGATCTCATCTTTCCCTTTTCAAAAAGTACAAGAACATGATCAAACTCTTCTTGGATCAAAAGTTATGGCATGACAAAGTTGGCTAAAATCATTGATTTTCAAGGCATGTTTCAAAAGGAAATTTTGCAAAGTCATGAACCAATGCCTCTTGTGACCTCTAGTTCATTTCAAACCAGCATACAAACATTCTATAAGTCATAAAAATCAGAATTGAACCAAGAGTGCCCATGAATTATGGCTTGTGGGATTAGGAAATCACATGTGAACCAAAGAGCCAACAACTTGCAAAATCATCATTGTGCTTCTACCACTTGATGCATTGGATGCTGCACTTTGGCTAGCCTCTCACCTCACCTTGCTGCACCAGAACCAGCCTTGTACTAGCCTAGATCATGAGCCATACCTTCCTTACACAATTTTTGACTTTTTGCAAAAGGTGACTTACCAATCAATAAAGCACATGTCCAATCATCTGACCAATGAGAGAGGTTTATGTGGACAAAGGGCAAGGCATTCCATACATCTAGCAAGGCTGAAACCATTCACACACACACATTCACAAAAACACCTCATCTTGCAAGTTGCTTCGAATCTGCCTCCACAGCTTGCAAACACAAAAACCATCTTCACCATTCAACTCACCATACTCCATAGACCTCAAACCACCAAAGCTCAAGCCTGAAACAAGCCTGACCTGAGTTTCACCATTCCTCACCTTCCAAACCAGAACTCATCGAATCCCTTCATCCAGCCATCAAACACCTCATCTTTCTTCACCAACAAGTCAAGCATACCACAAGGAGTCAAAACCACCCTTTACATTGACCTAAAACAGCCTGTACACAAAGCTCACTTTCTGCTATATCAGTTTGGAACCTCTTGAAATAGCTTGTTAAAGTTCATTCCAAGCCTGCCATTAGCACCAGGAGAGTCATTGGAGCTAGCTTGCATCAAGAAACTGCTCTGAAAGCCCAGAAACAGGAGTTGTCACCTCAGGTATGACCATGAAACTTTTCTCTCAAAGCTCTGATTTTTTGTTATAAAGTGAAAATGCATGCTTCAAGGACCATGGTGATATGTTTAGATTTAAAAATGAGTGAAAACTGAGCTTGTATGGTCCCTCTGAATTTTTGCCCGTGAATTTCTTTCCTTTCGATTCCTTTGATTCATGATGCATAAATGTTGTTTGGAGATGGATTCATGACCTAGGAAGTTAGAGGATCATTTAGGTGTGCTTGATTTGTAGAATAGGTACCTGAATCGTGTTCTAGGGTTTTTGTGCAACCGGAGAAGATGACCGGAGCTTCTCTCCGGTCACCTGAGGGTGATTAACCCTAAACTCAGGTCATTATGGCCATTTGAATGCTGAGCGTAGATTGCCTCTGACTTGTTGACTTCCCGCTGCTTTGAACGGCCCAGATCATTTCGTTTGCCCTAATCCTCCTAATTAGCTTAATTAATCCTTAATTTAATTAATTTAATCAGAGTCAACCAGGACCCTTGGATCTGCGCGCCAGTCAACTGTCCCCAGCCCAGTTTGAATCTCCACCTTAGGATTAGCTTACTTTTCATTTAATTCAGATTAAATCAATTTTATTTTCATTTTATTTCATTTAACTTGCATAATTTATTAAAAATAGTTAAAAATTCCTAAAAATTATGAAACTTTTTCTTAAAAGTTTTATTAATTTTCATGACACAAAAATATTTTTTATTTTATTTTTAGCATTAAAAAAGTATTTTTAAATATTTAAAAGATTATTTTTAATTGATTAATGGAAATTAATTAATTAAAAATACTTTTAAGTATTTAAAAATCACCAAAAAATTCATGAAATGTTCTAAGACATTTAGAAACATTGTCCAACCTTCAAACCAAATTTCTTTTTTGATCTTGATGCATTCTAAGAATTTTTCATTGAATTAAATCATTTTTTATGCATTAATTTGATCCTAAGTTCAAAAATTCATTTCTGCCTATTTGAGAAGAGTTGGACATTGATTCTTTTTGTATTGCATTGTGTTTAGCATGTAGTTTCTAGGATTAAATGGCCTTGATTTGATATTTCAATTTCAAATTGTTTGGCATTTCTTTTGTTAAGAACCCTAAAAAACCCTATTAACTTAGAAAATTCATATCTTGAGATTGGTTAAGAGTTGAGACCTCCCCTTTGGACCTTGGTTTAGTATAGGTTTAGGGTTTCTTAGGGTGGAATTTTCCATTTTTTATCTTAGGGTTTGCTTCTGTTTTTGGGTTTTGTTTGATGTTTGATTCATGAACCCTAATCTGGGCTTCCTTTTGCATCCCCCTTGCATTCTCTTGCATAACATGACTTGTCTTTGCATTTTATGCATGCTTGTGTTTCATTTGACATCTTAATACATGTATAAAGCATCTTTGATCATTGCATCTCATATTTGCCATGTCATTTGCCTTGTATGTTTCATAACTTTTCATGTTCATCCATGCTTCTAAACTTGCATCATTTGCACCCATGATCTTGTATGAACATCTCCATGTCTTGCCTCATGTTTGCAGCACCTCATAACATCATAATCATCATCAACATGCTTCTGGTTTTGCTTAGCATCATGCCATTTCATCCCATCTTGCATTGCATTGCATTTCTTTCTAACATTTCAGGTGGTAAGTAACCTTGAGAAGTGAATTTGCCTTCACTTCTCATAACTTTTCTTCTCATCTCTCTTGCATCCATTGCTGCATTTCTATATGTGTTTGAGTTTGAGCTTGCTCATTCTTTCTCCTCCCACTTTCTTTCTTCAAGTGACTTGACTTCTTGAATGAAGCAAGTTGCTTTGCTTCTCTTGATCTTGTTCATCTGCTTCCTGGTGGCTCCTTTGAAGATTGTTCCTGAAAACCTCACAAACCTTAGGAACAACCAAGCATGACAATGAATTAGGGTTTTGACTAGTCTCCCCTCATAGTTTTACCTTTGTGTCTCTCTTTGAGTCCTCTCTTCTCACCTCATAATCAGGGACTAAACCCTAAAGGCTTTAAGGCTTTGTGATTAAGCTTATGCCTGCATCCTTCTCTTAGGATGGAGTGTATAACTTTAATCCTAAGTGTTAAACCCTTAATGTGTTTAAATCTCTTAATCAATTCACTTAATAATCACCAAGACATCACACTTGTAACTTGGTCCTTGCATTAGGGTTCTAATTCTTCCTTAATTGGTTAAGAAGGACTAACCCTAGTGTTAATGGACAAGTCCCCCTCAAGTGGTCTTACAAATCATAAAAATCACTTCATCATTATATCATTAAATAGAATCCACTTAATCAAAGACTTGTTTTGTCATGAGTTTAATCCCTAATCATGGATTAAGTTGAGGAGCTTTCCTCAGCTTAAACATTCTCATCTATTATCCTTCTATTAGGATGGTGTAATGAGTCTGTTTAATCCTTGATTATGGCTTAACCTCATTACTCAACACTAAACAAAAACACCAAAAACATCTAATTAATCACAAGTAGGTTAATGATCTTAATCCTACATCAAAGGTGATTAAGTGTGAGAATCTGACTTCACACTTAAGGTATTCTCATTACCCCTAAACAGAGGGAAGATGTGATGAGTTTACTAACCCATTGGTTTAGGCTTAAGCTCATTAACTTATGACAAATTCAAAAGCAATAAAAGACTGAAAACACAAAAACAAACAATAATCGTCTCCTCCGGGATTCTTTTCTCAGCTCATTCACTCACAAACGAGAACTCGCTTCTTCCGTCTAATGCAAGACAGTTCGCATCTGTGCCAGACAGATCATACACTTGAGCATAGGCAAGTAAGCAGTTCACAAGTCAATTCATCTTTCAGTCTCTTTGGGTCGAACTACGGTGTTCTGACTTCCTCATTGCACGAGAGGATACGTAGGCATAACTTAACAGTTATCGAACAAAAGTCTCTGTATATTCCCCCTCCTTTCAGCTTCATTCTTTAGCCTCATGATCTTGAGCATTTCACTCCTTCCTTACACTGACACTTTCATACTTCATATCACACTTCACTTCTTTTACACTGACACCTGTACATCCTATTCCAGCTCTTTATGCACAAATTTCACTGACACTACCCCTTTAAAACACAAATCTTTTAAGCGTGGATCCCGTCGAGTACGGCGGACAATCTGGGTGCTAATACCTTCCCAGGTTGTAACCAACCCCCTTTCTCAGTCTCTCTGGTTCGCAAACCGTCTTATCCATCTCTTTCTAGGCTTATGCAGCATTGCCTTTCCTCCGGGATAAAAATGCCTAGCTGGCGACTCTTTTCTTCTCCAGTGAGTTCACGGCTGTGTGTTCTCATTGTCCCTCTCGCCGACCGTTCGCGTCTGTACCTTCATCTGATCCATTCTCATTTGTCGGGAGCGACACATACCATTAAATAAAATCCACTTGATTAAAGGTTTGTTTTGTCATGAGTTTAATCCCTAATCATGGGTTAGGTTGAGGGGCTTTCCTCAGTTTAAACATTCTCATCTATTATCCTTCTATTAGGATGGTGTAATGAGTCTGTTTAATCCTTGATTATGGCTTAACCTCATTACTCAACACTAAACAAAGACACCAAAAACATCTATATAATCACAATAGGTTAATGATCTTAATCCTATACCAAAGGTGATTAAGTGTGAGAATCTGACTTCACACTTAAGGTATTCTCATTACCCCTAATCAGAGGAAGATGTGATGAGTTTACTAAATCCATTGGTTTAGACTTAAGCTCATTAACATATGACAAAATCCAAAAACAATAAAAGACTGAAAACACAAAAACAAACAATAATCGTCTCCTCCGGGATTCTTTTCTCATCTCATTCATTCACAAACGAGAACTTGCTTCTCCCGTCTAATGCAAGACAGTTTGCACCTGAGCCAGACAGGTCATACACTTGAGCATAGACAAGCAAGCAGTTCACAAGTCAATTCATCTTTCAGTCTCTTTGGGTCGAACTACGGTGTTCTGACTTCCTCATTGCACGAGAGGATACGTAGGCATAACTTAACAGTTATCGAACAAAAGTCTCTGTATATTCCCCCTCCTTCCAGCTATATTCTTTAAGCCTCATGATCTTGAGCATTTCACTCCTGTTCTTACACTGACACTTTCATATTTCACTTCACCTCTCTTACACTGACACCTGTACATCCTCTTTCCAGCTCTTTATACACAGATTGCACTGACACTACCCCTTTAAAACTCAAATCTTTCAAGCGTGGATCCCGTCGAGTACGGCGGACAATCTGGGTGCTAATACCTTCCCAGGTTGTAACCAACCCCCTTTCTCAGTCTCTCTGGTTCGCAACCGTCTTATCCATCTTTTCCTCGGCCTATGCAGCATTGCCTTTCCTCCGGGATAAAAATGCCTAGCTGGAGACTCTTTTCATCTCCAGTGAGTTCACGGCTGTGTGTTCTCATTGTCCCTTTCGCCGACCGTTCGCGTCTGTACCTTCATCTGATCCATGTTTCATTTGTCGGGAGCGACAACTTGGCGACTCTGCTTGGGACCCTTATACTGCAACCAGGGCTTCTGGTTCTTTTTGTGGGTTCCTCCTAGCGCTTGATTGATTTATGTTTACCAGGGTGTTATGTGCTTGTTTGTGTTTGTGTATTTGTATTTATTCTTGTTTTATGTACAGTTGCTTTACTGCTTTCTTTATTGCTTTGGTATATATCATACTGTCATGCTGCTGGCTGGATCTGGTCTTTTGTTTTGGTGGGTGGGTGTTTCATTGAGAGTTAAGATCCTATACCTGGGATCTGAGTGACACCTAGGCTAGAGTGAATCATATTCTTTCCCATTCCATTTCGGTCTGGTGCGGGAATATGAAACACGGTTCAGATGTGGGTTTCTTCTTGAGAACTCTGTGTTGCAGATTTCCTGCAATGCTAGGGCTATCTGGGAAGCCTGCTAAGTCTGGATGACCTGTTAGTATTGACCTTCAGAAACTGAGGTGAATTAGAGGAGGAGCTTTTATGGTTATTATAAACACTGTACCTCCGGGTTAGAAGTGTTTACACTTCTCATAACTGATCCAAGTCCAAGGATCCTTGTTTTAGAACACCACCTGTGAGGGGGTTGGGCTGTTTACAGGTTTGCAGGTACCTTGACCTCAGAATACCCTGTTACTTTGATTTGATTAAGAATACTCCATGTTGGAACAGTTCTTGTGATTCTAAAACCCTGGACATGTGGCTCTTTATTTGAGCCCCCCACCTTGGTTACTGGATTTATAGACCTCCATCTGGTATTCTTGGATATGTCTTGGACTTATATCAGAGCTCTTGATCAAATCCAGCTCAGTCACAAACCCTTGCATATCATTTGCATACATAATCATTGCATCATATTAACATTTGCTTATTTGTGTTTCAGGGTATCCATCTTCATCTGGTTTTGGTTTTGACCCCATCTTCAGTTTTGACCTGCCTTCATCAGCACTTGCTACCAGCTATCTATTCCAGCCAATCAGTGGCCCTTCTCTTCAGTATCTTCATCAACATTTGTCATCATGGCTCCAAAGAAAAGCAACATCACCTATCACTTCTTCCAGCCAGACTTATCAGACATCAGGAGGATCCAAACCCTGATCACTCCAGATCACATACCTTTGTTCAGGGAGAGTTATGGAGATATACTTGACATGGTTATGGATCTGGATCCTTCACAGAGAAGCCTGATCCATACCTGTATCCAGTTTTATGATCCTCCACTGAGATGTTTCACTTTTCAAGACTTTCAGTTGGGCCCTCTGTTAGAAGAATACTCATCTCTGGTTGGTCTACCTATCAGGAGAGAAATCCCTTTCAATCTTGAGATGGCTTTCCCAAGAAATGGAGAGGTAGCGAAGGCTTTGCATCTGGAGCTTGTCCTAATTGAGCAGCATATGACCTCTAAAGCTGGGATCCCTGGCTTTCATCTGGACTTCTTAACTTCTCAAGCTACCCTGAAAGCTTCTTTAGGAGAGTGGAAGGCTGTCTGTGCCTTGTTGGCTTTGAGTATATATGGAATTGTATTATTTGCAGATGAGCCTCGATTCATTAGCAAGAATGCAATCCATCTGTTCATCTTGAAGAACCCAGTGCCAACTTTATTGGGGGATCTTTACTATTCGGTGCATCAGAGGAATGAAAAGCAGAGGGGGAGGTTAGTGAGGTTTTGTGCTCCATTGTTTCACACTTGGCTTCTCAGGCATCTACCCAGGACAGATGCGTTCCTAAACCCTCATCAGCAGAGCAACTGGGCTAAGAGACTCACTGTTCTAACTTCAGCGGATATCAGATGGTGCACTCAGAGCACCAAGGGCAGGGATATCATCACCAGCTGTGGACATTTTCCCAATGTGCCTTTAATAGGAGTTAAAGGAAGTATCAATTACAATCCTCTGCTGTTCAGAAGGCAACTGGGCTATGCACTGGTCCACACTCCTAGGGCACAGGACTTGGTGGAGACCCTTTATTGTGAGAACAAGATTAGTTTGGCTGTTGTTAGGCAGGCTGCCTGGGCCTGGGATAATGTTCAAACCAAGGGAGTCACCATTCTAGGGAAGTGTAATAATGTGGCATCAGCACAATATTATGAGTGGTCCCGTGCTAGGGCCCAATTCTCTGGAATGCCCTTTACCATAGAAGACGTGCCTGAGTCATCTTCAGCACCACCCCCTGCCACTATCAGTTTGGAAGAGTTTGAGAGCTTGAAGGAAAGAAATGAGAAGCTAACCCAGGCTTTGCAGAAGACCCTCCGGGAGAGGAGTGAAGGTATGAGGGAGATTGAGAGATTGGAGAAGTTGAGAGTGGAGCATTTGACTAAGATTGAAAAGTCTGGGGATTATATCAAAAAGTCAAAGGCTGGTGAACAAATTCCGAAGAATGCTTGCAAAGAAGCCCAGTTCCAGAGAGCAAGGACAGACTTGTACTTGAAGGAGAGTCAAGCCCGGTGGGTCAGGATCACCGAGGCTCGTACCCTGGAGGATAAGAGAGTTCAAGACAAGATGGAGCAACTTGAAGCTAATGCAAAAGAACAGCAAGAAGCCCTGGCAGCAGCCCAGAGGGAAATATCAGAATTGAAGATTAAAGCAGGGGTGAAGAGGTCCAAGGACCAAACTCAGCACAAAAAGCTAACAGCAGCTGTTACGACCCGGAATCTCCTCATCAGGAATCTCACGGAGCGTCCGGCTGATCCTGTGACCGAAGCACTTCTCAAGGAAGTTCGTGAGGATGAGTTTGGTCTTGGTGTTTGACCATTTGTTTGTTGTTGCTTTCTTTCCATGTACTTTTATTTTTGTACTGTATTTTGACCCCTTAGTGGGCTTGTGTTGTAAAACGAACAAATTGTATTATTTCACTTTATGTAATATATTCATGTTAGTTTACTTCGAAAGCAACTTCAACAGCAGCATCTTCAAGGGTCTGGAAGGGTCAAAACTGAAGGCCAAACCGGATACCTTGAGAGCAAATAAGCATAACTGCATTGCATACTAACCCTTTTGTTTGTTTTGTAGGTTTTTGTTTTGTTGTTACTAACCTCTGTTGTGAACCTCAGGAATTATTGCTCGCCGCCGGGTATTTCCCCTCAACAGGCCACACAGGTACCCAACTAGAAACAATCTTCCGGGCATCCAGATGGACCAGATGCAGCAGGACCTTACGGAGGTCAGAAACCAGATGGCCAACGAAAGGTTGGAGATGAGAACTCAGATAACACAGTTCATGGAAGTAATGAACAACTTAGCTCAAAGCCAGGAGAGGCTCAGAGCTTTGGTAGAAGGGAGGAATCAAGAGGAACCCCATGTGGGAACTGCTGGCACAAGTAACAACGAGAGGGTCCAACCTCATGTCAATCCCCCAGTTTTTGGACCCCATCTCCATCCAGAGGCCAACATCCCTGTCAATATACAAGGGACTGCCACAGCAGGGAGGATACTACAGGAAGACCCTCAAGAAGACCAATTCACAGTAATGGGTGCTGGGGAAGAGGCTTATGATAGAAGATTGGATGAAATAGCTGAGAAGTTGAGGTCCTTAGAATCTCAAAACTCTTTGGGCTTCGACGTTATGGACATGGGTTTGGTAGACGGGGTCAGGATCCCCCATAAGTTCAAGCCTCCTTGTTTCGAAAAGTATAATGGGACTTCATGCCCCCGGACTCATCTACAATCATTTCTGGGAAGGCTGAAGGCCTATACAATGGATGAGAAATTGTGGATGTTCTATTTTGAAGATAGCTTGACTGGAGCGTCGAGAGAATGGTACTCTCACTTGACAAGGGCAACTATTAGGTGCTGGAAGGACCTGGCAGAGGCCTTCATCAGACAGTATCAGTATAATCTAGACATGGCACCCAACAGGACCCTTCTAATGGGAATGTCACAGTCTTCAAGGGAGAGTTTTCGAGAATACGCCCAGAGATGGAGGCAACTGGCTGCTGCTGTTCAACCACCTATGTCTGAACGGGAAATGGCGGATATGTTCATGAACACCCTTCAGGGAACATATATTGACAGGTTGGCAGCTTTCTCTTCCACTAGCTTTGCAGATGTTGTCATAGCCGGGGAGAGAATTGAAAGCTTGTTAAAAATGGGAAAGATCTCAGACAACGGTGCAAGCTCGTCCAGTAGTACAAGAAAGCCTTTTGCAGGCCCGAGAAGAACTGGCGAGACCAATGCCATCCATTCAAACAGGGGCAGGCCCCAATATGCTCAAAGGTCGATAGCAGCAGTCACCATTCCTGCTCCAGCTCACCCTCAGTCGGTCTATCAACCTCCTCAGCAAAACTATCAGCCACAACCGCAGTTCCATCAGCAAAATCAGTATCCTCCAAGAAATTACAACAACAGCAACACCAACAACAACAGTCAACAAAGGCCATTCCAGCAGAGGCCATCTCAAGCTAACAGAGTGATCGATCCGATCCCGATGCCATATGCTACATTGCTGCCACAGCTTCTGAAACTCAACCTGGTTGAGCTAAGAATGTTGGCACCTCCGGATCCCAACAGTCTACCAAGGAACTATGACTCCAATGCTAGGTGTGCTTTTCATTCAAACGCACCTGGTCACAGTACAGAAAAATGCAGGGCTCTGCATATGAAGGTACAAGACCTGGTAGACTCCAAGGCTCTGAATTTCGCACCACCGCCCAATGTCAATAAAAACCCGATGCCAAATCACGGTGGTCCCAGGATTAACGCTATTGAAGAAGACAAGCCGTCTTATTTAATAACCAGTGTGGGACAGATCAGGACGCCATTGGTAGAAATCAAGGCTCAGCTTTTGAAATGTCAAATGTTCCTGGGGTGTGAGTTGGGTTGTGCTTACTGCAATATCTCGGTAAATGGGTGCGATAATTTGAGGAATGGCATAGATGGCCTCATTCAGAGTGGCCAACTTCAGATCACCACATCATTTCCAACAAATCCAACAATATCATCAGCAACGGTTTCAGAACCTCCTACAACTGCAGCAACTATTGTTCCTGACAATTCTTCGGTTTCATCAACAAGTACGTCATCCATCATCTCAACTGATCAGTTTACAACAAATCTTCCTGCTACAACTTCAGCTTCACTCCACTTCGAGACTCCTACAACGACAACGTCATTTCTTCCGACAATATCTCCTACAACTCCAGCAACAAATCATGAAGACGTCTCTACTGTCACCATATTTTATGATCCTGAGAACAACTCTTCCTACCATTCAGAAGGTGCTGCTCCCATCAGAGCACCAGTTACAATCTTTTATGATCCACAAACAATTACAGTCCCTTCAGCAGCAACAATCAGTCCAGTCACTGTCACGGTGCCTGGACCAGTACCATATGAAAGCAATAGGGCCATCCCTTGGCACTATGGCTCAGACGTGTACTGCGAGGGAAAAAGAATCACTCTGGAAGCATCAACACCTGCACCACAAATTGACAATGTGGGGGGAGGCGGAGGCTTCACCCGAAGCGGACGTCTCTTCGCCCCACAAATTCAAAAGCCTACAGCTGAAGCGGAAGCTGCTGCTAAGGCAAAAGGAAAGAGCCCTGTGCAGGAAGATCAAGCTGTTAAAGAAGCCTTGAAGACACCGTTCGATCAAGAAGTTGATGAGTTTATGAGAATCATCAAAAAGAGTGACTACAAAATTGTGGATCAACTTCACCAGACGCCATCCAAAATCTCTATCCTCTCACTGCTTATGTGCTCCGAAGCCCATCGGAATGCACTACTCAAGGTCTTGCACGCAGCTTACGTGCCTGAAGAGATTACTGTCAACCAGTTGGAAACCGTGGTTGGAAATGTTACTGCTAGCAATGGGCTAGGGTTCACCAATACTGACTTGACAGCGGACGGCCGCAACCACAACAAAGCCTTGCACATAACCATGGAATGCAAAGGAGCTGTCCTTTCTCATGTGCTGGTAGACACAGGGTCGTCCCTTAATGTCTTACCAAAGAAGGCTCTGGTGAAGTTAGAATATGATGGTTTGGCATTGAGACCCAGCAACCTGGTGGTAAGAGCCTTTGATGGTTCTAAGAGATCGGTTCTGGGAGAGATTGAGCTGCCTGTGACAATTGGCCCACAGACCTTTAAAACTATCTTTTATGTGATGGACATTCAGCCCGCCTACAGCTGTTTGTTGGGTAGACCCTGGATTCACGCCGCCGGCGCAATAACGTCTACCCTTCACCAAAAGTTAAAATATGAGTGGGAAGGCCAAGTTGTCACAATCTGTGGGGAGGAGGACATTTTTGTCAGCCACCTGGCAACCTATAAGTACATTGAAATGGATGGGGAGATCCATGAAACAATGAGCCAGGGGTTTGAAGCTTTGAATGTCAATGAAGCATCTGCTGTATCTGGGGTCTCCATGTCATCATACCAACAAGCCCGGAAGGTTGTTGAGGAAGGAACTGCCCTAGGCTGGGGAAAAGTTTTAGCTGTGGAGGAGAAGAAAGACAAATTTGGGTTGGGTTACAGACCAACTCAACATCAAGCAAAGGCTGCTGGAGAGCCTGGTTTTGTCAGTGGGGGGATGCTTACCCCCGATGCTATCAACTGTCTGGAAGACGAGCTGGAAGAGGAGCGTAACCTGGAAAGCTGGATTCGTCCAAAGATCCCGGGGAGCAGTGTCTCGAACTGGTCTTCCCAGGAAATTATAAGAGTTACTCGATCAGAGTAATTATTATTTCCTGTATTTTATAAGCATGCATCAAAGTCTTGCATCTTGCCCAAGATGACAAGACTCATTTTGTAATCGGGCCATCTGTACTTTTTGTGCAAACAAGATCAATTAATAGAATATCAGACATCTTTTTGCAAACGCGTCTTTTTCTTTTCGTTCACTGTTTTTCCATTTTTTCTTTTTTGTACAAAAAAATAAATGGCAGTATTTTCAAAATGACAACTTCATTTCACTTTTCTAAATAAGACTAAAATCAGATCACTAAAATGAACAACTTAACCCTTGCAGAGAGTGCCTCCCAGACAGCACTGACAACAGCACGGCTATGACATCGTATGACTTTGACAATCCGATCAATCAAGCTGATGAAGGGGTTGAAGAAGAATATGAGCTTCCTGAAGAGCTGGCCAGGTTGTTAAGACAAGAGGAAAAGGTTATTACCCCTCACCAGGAGGAGGTTGAAGTGATTAATCTTGGTACAGAGGAAGACGCGAAAGAGGTTAAAATCGGGGCCTGCCTGCAAGACTCAGTGAAGAGACAACTGATAGACCTGCTTCAAGAGTATGTAGATGTGTTTGCTTGGTCGTACCAAGACATGCCAGGGTTGGATACCGATATTGTGGTGCACAAGCTGCCTCTAAGAGAAGAATGCCCACCGGTCAAACAGAAACTGCGCCGAACTCGTCCCGACATGGCTATGAAAATCAAGGAGGAGGTACAAAAGCAATGGGACGCCGGGTTCCTTGCTGTAACTAGCTATCCGCCGTGGGTTGCTAACATAGTACCTGTGCCTAAGAAAGACGGAAAAGTAAGAATGTGTGTTGACTACCGGGATCTGAACAGAGCCAGCCCGAAAGATGATTTCCCTCTACCTCACATTGATGTATTGGTTGATAACACGGCCCAGTTCTCGGTATTCTCCTTCATGGATGGATTTTCAGGATACAACCAGATTAAAATGTCACCTGAAGACATGGAGAAGACAACATTCATCACGCCTTGGGGCACGTTCTGTTACAAAGTGATGCCATTCGGGCTCAAGAATGCCGGTGCAACGTATCAACGGGCTATGGTAACATTATTCCACGATATGATCCACAAAGAAATAGAATGTTATGTGGATGATATGATTGCCAAGTCCCTTACTGAAGAAGATCATCTGGTGAATCTACTCAAGTTGTTCAAGCGTCTGAGAAAGTACCAATTGAAGTTGAACCCCAACAAATGCACATTCGGGGTGCGATCCGGTAAGCTGCTGGGCTTTATTGTGAGTGAGAAAGGGATTGAAGTTGACCCAGATAAAGTCAAAGCCATCCAAGAGATGCCTGCACCAAAGACAGAGAAGGAAGTTCGAGGGTTCTTAGGTAGATTGAATTACATCTCGAGGTTCATCTCTCACCTTACGGCTACCTGCGAACCCTTGTTCAAGTTGTTAAGAAAGGAACAGACGGTCAGGTGGAATGAAGACTGCCAGAAGGCTTTTGACAAGATCAAGGAGTACTTACAAGAACCTCCAATCCTTATGCCTCCAGTTGAAGGAAGACCTCTAATAATGTACTTGACAGTATTAGAAGAGTCAATGGGGTGTGTGTTGGGCCAGCATGACGAGTCTGGTCGAAAAGAGTATGCAATATACTACCTAAGCAAAAAGTTTACCGACTGTGAACAACGTTATTCACTGCTCGAGAAAACTTGCTGTGCTTTAGCGTGGGCTGCTCGCCGACTGAGGCAGTATATGTTGACCCACACTACTTTATTGATTTCAAAAATGGACCCAGTTAAGTACATATTTGAGAAGCCAGCTCTTACCGGACGGGTTGCAAGATGGCAAATGATTCTTACGGAGTATGACATTCAATACACATCTCAGAAAGCCATCAAGGGCAGTGTATTGTCTGAATATCTTGCTGAGCAACCCATTGATGATTACCAGCCTATGAGGTTTGACTTCCCTGATGAAGACATCATGTTCATAAAAGCAAAAGATCATGAAGAGCCTATTCACACTGAAGGGCCTGACCCGGAGGAAGAATGGACTATGATGTTTGATGGGGCTGTTAACATGAATGGTCGTGGTGTTGGTGCAGTACTCATTACACCTAAAGGAGTTCACATGCCTTTCTCGGCAAAACTCACTTTCAACTGCACTAACAACGAAGCTGAATACGAAGCTTGCATTATGGGTCTTGAGGAAGCCATTGACCTCAGGATCAAGACATTGACCGTATTCGGAGATTCAGCTTTGGTAATCAATCAAACCAACGGCAAATGGTACACACACCAGGATCATCTGATACCTTACAGGGATTATACAAGGAGGTTATTGACTTTCTTTACAACAGTCAAGCTTGAGTATATCCCTCGGGACGAGAATCAGTTTGCAGATGCTCTGGCAACCATTTCGTCCATGATCAAAGTTCAGGCTGCCAACTTTGTACCTCAGATCTCAGTGTCCAGACTTGATAGACCAGCATATGTGTTCGCAGCAGATGTTGTTAAAGATAATAAGCCTTGGTTCCATGACATTAAGTGCTTCTTGGAGGATCAAACATACCCACCTGGGGCATCTTCCAATGATAAGAAGACTTTGAGAAGGCTTGCTGGTAGTTTCTTCTTGAACACTGATGGTTCTCTGTACAAAAGGAACTTTGATATGGTACTCCTCAGGTGCGTTGATAACACAGAAGCGGATTTGTTGATGCATGAAGTGCACGAAGGATCCTTTGGTACCCATGCCGGAGGGCATGCCATGGCTAAGAAGTTGTTAAGATCGGGCTATTACTGGATCACAATGGATGCCGACTGTTGTGCCTACGCCAGAAAATGCCATAAATGCCAGATTTATGCAGATAAGGTGCATGTGCCTCCCAATCCTTTGAACATAATGTCTTCACCCTGGCCCTTTGCTATGTGGGGCATTGACATGATTGGTAAGATCGAGCCAACTGCTTCGAATGGCCACAGATTCATCCTGGTCGCCATTGACTATTTCACCAAGTGGGTTGAAGCAGCCTCATATGCAAACGTCACGAGACAAGTGGTAGCCAGATTTCTGAAAAGGGATATCATCTGTCGATACAGAGTGCCCGAGCGAATCATTACTGATAATGGTTCCAATCTCAACAACAAAATGATGGCAGAGCTGTGCCGGGACTTCAAGATCCAACATCACAATTCTTCTCCTTACAGACCAAAGATGAATGGTGCTGTTGAGGCAGCAAATAAGAATATCAAGAAGATTGTGCAGAAGATGGTAGTCACTTATAAAGACTGGCATGAAATGCTACCATTTGCCTTGCATGGGTACCACACGTCAATCAGGACATCCACTGGGGCAACACCGTATCAACTCGTGTATGGTATGGAAGCAGTCCTACCAGTTGAAGTTGAATTACCCTCCTTGCGAGTCTTGATGGATGTCAAACTGAGTGAAGCAGAATGGGTTCGGGCCCGATACGAGCAACTGAGTCTGATTGAAGAGAAGAGATTGGCTGCAATCTGTCATGGGCAGCTGTATCAGAAAAGAATGAAGAGAGCCTTCGATCAGAAAGTCAGGCACCGAGAGTACCAAGTAGGGGATCTTGTGTTGAAAAGAATCCTCCCTCCTCATACAGACCACAGGGGCAAATGGACTCCAAACTACGAAGGACCATTTGTGGTAAAGAAAGTTTTCTCCGGTGGAGCACTGATGCTCAGCACCATGGATGGTGAAAATTTCCCATCCCCTGTGAATTCAGATGCAGTTAAAAAATACTTCGCATAAAATGACCCGCTGGACGCAAAAACAGAATGTAAGTCCAGGCAAAAATAGGGCATCCCGGCGAGTCAAAAACAGAATAAAAGACTCGGGCAAAAATAAGGGAAAATAAACAAAAATGTACACCCGCTGGGTTGAAAAGCCGCATTGGACAACTCAGGCAAAAATGGGTATCCCGATGGATTGAAAACCCGAAAGGGCGACCCATGCAAAATAAGGGAATAAGCGAACAACTGCATTCTGAATTCGTCTGTATCACTTACAACTTGGAAAGCTCCGACGGAATCAAGCTTCAATCAGAATCAACTTTTTCCAGAAAGCAAGACGAGAAGAACGTCATTGTCATACGAGTCGTAGCAGGAGAGGAAGCTCCTTAAAGCGTCATCAACACTGCCAGCACTTTGTTTCTCAATTTGTAAACAATCTCCTCATTTCAGGGGATATGTTTCTTTGGTTGTATCTTGCCGATTCAGGGCACATGAATTAATAAAGTCAGATTTTTCAGCCATGTTTCGTTTTGTATATTTTTATTTGCAAAGGATGTCTGATGTCTCTAAAAAATCAATTGCACAAATACAGATGTTTTTCTCCCAAAAGTAATAATAATAAAACACATGCGTACAGGGAATATACTTACTCTCGAAAGTACTTAACTCCTATGACGGAATCCAGTAAAGGATACCTCGGGACCTTTTGAGCGTCTCCTTATCTTTGCAGGATTGCAGGTATCCAGAACGCAACCTGGGGCATGCAGGTTACGTCTCAGCAAGTTGGCGAATCATTATCAACTCGGTCTATCTTCCACGTGGCACTGGAAGGTGCCCACTTCCCCAGCAAAGTTGCCAAATCAACATACACTCAATCTCAGCATCTGAAATGCTCTATCCCCAGCTGAGTTGCCTCTTGTTGCTATCCCCAGCTGAGTTGCCTCTCACAATTCCCCAGCCGAGTTGCCATTTCATCCTCGGTTGAGTACAGGAGTCAGGGGACCATCTCCCCACAGAGTCCCGGCCTCTATCCAGAAGAGCAACGCAGGAAAGGATCACAACAGAGTGAAGAAAGCTTCTACAAACCCCAGCTGGGTCCCGTATTACAAGGATATGTCAACCAGTGACCTATACCCCCAAATGAATACATCTCACCAGATCTACCAATGATCTCATCCCCAGCTGGGAGGTCCATTTCAAACAGATCGACCAGAGATCTTCGCAGCAACGGGATCCGAATCCCGGTTTGATATCTTTGCATAATCATAGCATTCGCATCATACTATCCCCTCAGAGCGTAGCATTCCGTCTAATACGGAGCATTACGGCAAAAAATCAAACGCATAGCATAATCATAAGCCATGTTATGAATTGACACTTGTGGATAATAACCGTTCATCATCATTGTACAGAAATCCTCACCAGAGTCCCCAGCAAAAGCAGTGGCCTCATATTCACAAACACCAGTTTATATTTCCTTTTGATACCCGTCCGTATCATCACTCCCCAGTAAAAGTCGTCTGAACACTCTTTATAGCATATCACCCGTATTACAGACACTTCTTGACGCCCGTCCGTGTCAAATCACCAGCAGAAAGCCAAAGACATCCTCTTTGCACCCACACATACCTATATATACACTTTCCTGACACCCGTCCGTGTCATATCCCCAGCGCAGTCGCTTACACTTTTACAACCCATATACTTGTTGATATTATACACTTTTCTCTCTTGGCACTCGTCCGTGTCATTCTCCCCAGCAGTTAAAACACTCATCTATATATGCTCACTACTCATGGTACACTTTTGCAGATACTCGTCCGTATCTTGTATATACCAGTTATATCCCCACAGATTCGACAGTAGTCTATGTTCTTTGTTAACCAGTTGGTACTCGTCCGTATCATCATCTCAGAACATTGCGTCTAATGTTTGTTTCCATATGATACTCGTCCGTATCATAGTCTTAAGGATGCTCGTCCGCATCTTTAATCCATACACTGTTTCAAACACTTATGTCTTCTTGAATATAGACACTCGTCCGTGTCTACTATTCCCCAGAAGAGTCCCTTCAGATTCAACACTCGTCCGTGTTCTCTGTTAACCAGTTGATACTCGTCCGTATCATCATCTCTGAACACGTGTCAGTATTTGTTTCTACATGATACTCGTCCGTATCATAGTCTAAGGATGCTCGTCCGCATCTTTAATCTATACACAATACCAAACACTTATACTTTCCTTTCTTGGTTGTGAACACTCGTCCGTGTTTACTATATCCCCAGTAGATCGCCAACAAAGCATCTTTCTTTTATCTGACACTCGTCTTGTGTTATGATAAACCCTGAGAGCAGCCGTACCCTGCTGAGTGGTCGTCCTCCACTTCTTGATGGTCGTCCTCCATCATGCTCATCCGATGGCCGTCCCCATCGTTGTTTTTAGCAGCCGTCCCCTGCTAGGTGGTCGTCCTCCACCTTTTGATGATCGTCCTTCATCACCTTATCCAATGGCCGTCCCCATTGTTGATTTTGGTTATCCGACACTCGTCCTGTGTTGCGATAAACCTTGAGAGCAGCCGTACCCTGCTGAGTGGTCGTCCTCCACTTCTTGATGGTCGTCCTCCATCATGCTCGTCCGATGGCCGTCCCCATCGTTGACCTTTTCTATCCGATGGTCGTCCCCATCGTTGATATTTTCGGCAGCCGTACCCTGCCAGGTGGTCGTCCTCCACCTTTGATGGCCGTCCCCATCATATTTCTTTTATCCCCAACAGAGCAGCCGTCCCCTGCTAGGTGATCGTCCTTCACCTTTGATGGCCGTACCCCATCATCTGTTTATTTCATTTATTCTTTGACCCGATGGCCGTCCCCGTCGTGGTCCCTTTTCCTTTTAGCCCGATGGCCGTCCCCATCGTTGGTTACTTTACCTTTGTGAACTTGGTGGCCGTCCCCGTCATGTTTCATTAATTCCCAGAGAATCTAAATTTATCTTGATGGCCGTCCCCATCATAATTTGTTTTTCCCAGCTAGTCGGCCGTCCCCGTCTTGGCTTTACCTTTTACCCCCAGCATGTCGGCCGTCCCCGTCATTGCTTTACTCCACATACTTTTCCCAGCATGTCGGCCGTCCCCGTCATTGCTCTATCATCCACTTTACAATATACTTTATCTTCTTTTACAATCTATATCCCTTTTCTTCTTTTTGTGAGTGCAAATTTTGGACTGTCTTTGGTATTCAACCACAAGTTATCCTGTTTGCCTGCTAAGCCGTCGCTTACATCCTGCACAGCTAACTCATGTTTGAATAGGGGCAGCTGTAAACACCCCAAATTTGCCCTCACTCATTTCACCATGGCTTGTGATCATTTCATATGCATAAACACCCTCATATCACCCCATATCCCATTTTTGATTCACTGCATAGTTTCTAAGTCATCTGCACCTAGGGTTTGTGATCTGAGCAATCCAAGAGCCTCCTGAGCCACTCCAAAGGCCATCAATCACTTCAAAGGGATCCATGTGTGTTCAAGTATCATATTACATCCTCTCAAAGTCAAGGAATGCAAAGAATCACAAGAGTTGGGATTGGTGTGGGTGCAGAGCCAAGTTTGACTGCACAGTTGACCTAAAATTAGGGTTTTGGTTTCAGAGGCCATAACTCCAAATTTTTTGGTCATTCTTGTTTCCATTGGTCTCTATATGGTATAGGGAGTATGCATATCAAGTTTCATGAAGAAATTCCATGGGGAAGTCATCTGATCAAGAGTTGACTTTTCAGACAAGTCAGTGCAAAATCAGGGCATCTGAGGCCCCCAATGACCCAACCAATGGGCATTCTTCATCAATTTGAGTGTATATGATCTTTATTTGATCATGGAAGAAGTTTGAAGTTCACAAAAATCAAGAATTTGAAGATTTTGCAAAGTTGACTTTTTAGGGCATGTTTGACTTTTCAAGAATATGTCATTTTAGGTCATTTTTCAAGCCTTGATTTTTGATCCAAGAAAGCTTCAAATGGAAAAACCTTGGTCATGAAAGTTGTATATCACATTTTTCCCTTTTCAAAAAGTACAAGAACATGACCTAATTCATCTTGGATCAAAAGTTATGGTGTGTTGAAATTGGCAAAAATCACTAATTTTCAAGTTGTGCACTAAATGGAAAATTTGCAAAATCATGTTTCAAGGTAAGTTGTAACTTCTAGTTGGCATCAAACCATTACACAAACATTCTATGTGACATAAAAGTCAGAATTGAACCAAAATGCTCATGTTTCATGGCTTATGGAATGAGAAAATCACATGTGAACCAAAATGAGCCAACTTGCAAAACTCATGATCACACTTCCTACCACTTGCTACATTGGATGCTGAGCTTTGCTAGCCCTTCCCCTCACCCTTGCTGCGCCAGCCCCATGCTTGTACTAGCCTAGAACCAAGCCATACCTCTCTTACACAAAGAGTGGACTTTTGGCAAAAGTGAACTTACCAATCAATAAAGGCCATGTCAAATCATCTGACCTATAGGATTATTTTATACTATCCTTTGGCAAGCAAAACATATCAAGAAGCAAGGCTGAAACCATTCACACACACACATTCACAAAAACACACCAAGCTGCATAAACCTTCGAATCTCTCTGCCCAGCCTTCAAACACTCACACCATCTTCATCATTCATCTCACCTCACTCCATAGACCTAAAACCACCAAGAGCCTGGCCTGAAACAAGCAAGAACATCCCACTGCCATTCTTCACCTCATTTTGCAGTTTCCTTCGAAACTCTCACCATAGCTCACAAACATACCAACAAACACCATAGACCTTCTCCATTCACCCTCAGGATCACAAACAACCCCTCACCATGACCTGAAAGTGCCAGAATCACCATTGCCATTTCTGACTGAGTTGAAGCAGGAGCTTTCGAAACTCACTATCCAGCCAACATAAACTCTTCTTGAGCATTCAAACATCATCTGGGGATCAAGTGGAGTGGATTGCACAAGGAGAAGTGGCCAGAAAGTCATCAGAGTGAAAGCTTCGAATCTCAGGTAGCTTGAAATTTATTTTTCCAGAAATCATTTTTCATGTTATAAACTTGTTCTATGTGCTTCACTGATCATCCTGATGTCATTGGTTTCGAAAATGGCTTTGAAATGAGTATTTAATTTGCTTCTGAAGCTTGCGTGCCCTAGTTCTTATCCTCTTCGATTCAGCTTATTTAGGAAATATAAATTTGTTTTGAGAGAGGGGTTTGATTCGTGAGTGTGTAAGGAACATTTCCCAGTTCTTAGTTTTCATTTTTGATACGATTTGAGTGAGTTGGGAAGTTTTCAGGGGAGTTGCTCGCCGGAGAAGACGACCGGAGGTCTTCTCCGGCAGCCTGAATGTGATTAGGGCTAATTGTCATTAATTAGTGAACTTTAAACTTGGGCCCTTGGATGCTGTTTCCCGCGCGCTAGTGAATGGTCCAGATCATGTCATTTTGCCCTAATCCACTTAATTAGTTTTAATTATTTCGTATTTAAATTAATTTGGCCAGATTGAATCCAGACCCTCCATTCACGTGCCAGTCAACCAATTTGAATCCAGAGCCCATCCTGGCCCTCCATCCTGATTACTTCCTATTTTATTTAATTTTTATTCATTTTCTTTTCTTTTTACTTGCATAATTTATTAAAAATAGTTAAAAATTCCTAAAAATTATGAAACTTTTTCCTAAAAGTTTTATTAATTTTTATGACACAAAAATATTTTTATTTTATTTTTTATCATTAAAAAAGTATTTTTAAATATTTAAAAGATTATTTTTAATTGATTAATGGGAATTAATTAATTAAAAATACTTTTAGGTATTTAAAAATTACAAAAAAATTCATGAAATGTTCTAAGACATTTAGAAACATTGTCCAACCTTCAAACCAAATTTCTTTTTTGATCTTGATGCATTTTAAGAATTTTTCATTGATTTAAATCATTTTTTATGCATTTATTTGATCCTAAGTTCAAAAATTCATTTCTGCCTATCTAAGAAGGTTTGGACATTGATTCTTTTTGCTTTGTCTTGTGTTTAGCATGTAGTTTCTAGGATAAAATGTCCTTGATTTGATCTTGCATTTTCAATTTGTTTGGCATTTCTTTTGTTTAGAACCCTAAAAAACCCTAATAACTTAGAAAAATAATAGCTTGAGATTGGTTAAGAGTTGAGAGCTCCCCTTTGAACCTTGGTTTAGTATAGGTTAGGGTTTCTTTGGGTAGCATTTTCCATTTTTTATCTTAGGGTTTGCTTCTGTTTTGGGTTTTTGTTTGATGTTTGATCCATGAACCCTAATTTGGGTTTTCATTTGCATCCCCCTTGCATTCTCTTGCATAACATGACTTGTCTTAGCATTTCAAGCCTTCTTGTGATTCATTTGACATCTTAAGACACATAGGAAGCATGTTTGATCTTTGCATCACATATTTGCTATGTCATTTGCCTTGTATGCTTCATAACATTCCATGCTTGTTAATGCTCCTTAACTTGCATCATTTGCATTCATAAACTTGTATGAACATCCCCATGCCTTGTTTCATGTTTGTAGCATCTCATAACATCATTTTCATCATCAACATGCTTCTGGTTTTGTTTAGCATCATACCATTTCATTTCATTTGGCATTGCATTGCATTTCTTTCTAACATTTCAGGTGGTAAGTAAACTGGAGAAGTGAATTTGCCTTCATTTCTCATAACCTTTCTTTTCATCTCTCTTGCATCCATTGCTGCATTCCTATATGTGTTTGAGTTTGAGCTTGCTCATTCTTGTTCTTCCCACTTTCTTTCTTCAAGTGACTTGACTTCTTGAATGAAGCAAGTCACTTTGCTTCTCTTGATCTTGTTCATCTGCTTCCTGGTGGTTCTCTTTGAAGATTGCTCTTGAAAACCACACAAACCTTAGGAACAACCAAGCATGACAATGAATTAGGGTTTTGATTAGTCTCCCCTCTTAGTTTTACCTTTGTGTCTCTTTTGAGTCTTCTCTTCTCATCTCATAATCAGGGACTAAACCCTAAAGGTTTTAAGGCTTTGTGATTAAGCTTATGCCTGCATCCTTCTCTTAGGATGGAGTGTATAACTTTAATCCTAAGTGTTAAACCCTTAATGTGTTTAAATCTCTTAATCAATTCACATAATAATCATCAAGACATCACACTTGTAACTTGGGCCTTGCATTAGGGTTCTAATTCTTCCTTAATTGGTTAAGAAGGACTAACCCTAGTGTTAATGGACAAGTCCCCCTCAAGTTGTCTTACAAATCATAAAATTCACTTCATCATCATACCATTAAATAAAATCCACTTGATTAAAGGTTTGTTTTGTCATGAGTTTAATCCCTAATCATGGGTTAGGTTGAGGGGCTTTCCTCAGTTTAAACATTCTCATCTATTATCCTTCTATTAGGATGGTGTAATGAGTCTGTTTAATCCTTGATTATGGCTTAACCTCATTACTCAACACTAAACAAAGACACCAAAAACATCTATATAATCACAATAGGTTAATGATCTTAATCCTATACCAAAGGTGATTAAGTGTGAGAATCTGACTTCACACTTAAGGTATTCTCATTACCCCTAATCAGAGGGAAGATGTGATGAGTTTACTAAATCCATTGGTTTAGACTTAAGCTCATTAACATATGACAAAATCCAAAAACAATAAAAGACTGAAAACACAAAAACAAACAATAATCGTCTCCTCCGGGATTCTTTTCTCATCTCATTCATTCACAAACGAGAACTTGCTTCTCCCGTCTAATGCAAGACAGTTTGCACCTGAGCCAGACAGGTCATACACTTGAGCATAGACAAGCAAGCAGTTCACAAGTCAATTCATCTTTCAGTCTCTTTGGGTCGAACTACGGTGTTCTGACTTCCTCATTGCACGAGAGGATACGTAGGCATAACTTAACAGTTATCGAACAAAAGTCTCTGTATATTCCCCCTCCTTCCAGCTATATTCTTTAAGCCTCATGATCTTGAGCATTTCACTCCTGTTCTTACACTGACACTTTCATATTTCACTTCACCTCTCTTACACTGACACCTGTACATCCTCTTTCCAGCTCTTTATACACAGATTGCACTGACACTACCCCTTTAAAACTCAAATCTTTCAAGCGTGGATCCCGTCGAGTACGGCGGACAATCTGGGTGCTAATACCTTCCCAGGTTGTAACCAACCCCCTTTCTCATTCTCTCTGGTTCGCAACCGTCTTATCCATCTTTTCCTCGGCCTATGCAGCATTGCCTTTCCTCCGGGATAAAAATGCCTAGCTGGCGACTCTTTTCATCTCCAGTGAGTTCACGGCTGTGTGTTCTCATTGTCCCTTTCGCCGACCGTTCGCGTCTGTACCTTCATCTGATCCATGTTTCATTTGTCGGGAGCGACATCATCCAGCAATGATCGTCCCCGATCACGTTTACCTCGAGCGGGGGCGGCGGCCTTTCGGTGTTAGGTCGAGGAAGGATTTCCTGGATTACTGATTTATTTCTTCCTTTCTTCCTCGTGCTCACGAGTTTCAACAGGACGTCCGCCCGCGTGTTATGTTCGCGGGGCATGTGTTGGACCTCCCACTTCTCGAATTTTTCGAGTCTTTCCCTTACCAATGACAAGTATTCGATGAGGTTGTCGTTCTTGGCTTGGTATTCCCCCCGTACCTTTGCTCTTAGGTCTTCGGCTAATCTTAGACCAGTGAGGAAAGCTTCGTACTCGGCTTGGTTGTTGGAGGTTGGGAAGGCTAATTCCAATGAGACCTCGATCAGGATTCCATATTCATTTTCGAGGATGATTCTTGAACCACTTCCAGCCGATCTAGAGGCACCGTCGACGAAGATCGTCCATTAGTGGGTATCGTCCGCTGGCTTTGGACTATGCTTCATTTTTGCGACGAAGTCGGCCAGGGCCTGAGCTTTCAGAGCTTTCCTGCTTTCGTATTGGATTTCGAATTCAGAAAGTTCCAGCGACCATTTCAACATTCTGCTGGCCATGTCTGGTCGACCAAGGAGTTGTTTTATTGGTTGATTGGTTCTCACCTTGATCGTGTGGGCAAGGAAGTAGTGACGTAATCTTCTCGCGGCGTTTATGAGTGCTAACGCGACCTTTTCGATTTGTTGGTATCTGAGCTCGGGGCCTTGGAGTGTTTTGCTCGTGAAGTATATAGGCTTTTGCCCTTCGTTGGTTTCTCTGATGAGCGCGGCGCTGACGGCCTCAGTCGCCAAGGACAAATATAGGTACATGGTCTCCCTTTCCAGTGGTCGAGACATGACCGGGGGCTCCAAGAGTGCCTTCTTCAGATGGAGCAGTGCTTGTTCGCATTCGTCAGTCCACTCAAAGGTGGCCTCTTTTCGGAGGAGTTTGAAGAAAGGTAAAGCGTTGTTGCTCCCCGTATTTTCATCCCGGTGCAAATGCGAACCGTTGGTGAAGAGAAGGGTTGAATTGAATAGAGTCACCAGCTAGGCATTTTTATCCCGAAGGAAAGGTAATGCTGCATAAACCTGGAAAGAGATGGATAAGACGGTTGCGAACCAGAGAAACTGAGAAAGGGGGTTGGTTACGACCTAGGAAGGTATTAACACCCAGATCGTCCGTCGTACTCGACGGGATCCACGCTTACAAGATTGTGTTTAAAAAGGGTAAGTGTATGTGTTATCTATGTGCAAAAGCTAGGGAAAGAAAGGTACAGGTGTCAGTGCAAAAGGTGTGAATTGCTCAGGAACTGAGACTTAAAAAGAAGGCTGAAAGAGGGGGAAGACACAGAGACTTTTGTTCGATAACGGCTAAATTATGCCTATGTATCCTCTCGTGCAATGAGGAAGTCAGAACACCGTAGTTCGACTCAAAGAGACTGAAAGTGAATTGACTGTGAACTGCTTGCTTGTCTATGCTCAAGTGTATGACTCGTCTGGCTCGAGTGCTAACTGTCTTGCATTAGACGGAAGAAGCAAGTTCTCGTTTGTGAATGAGTGTGGTGAGAAAAGAATCCCGGAGGAGACGATTATTGTTTGTTTTTGGTGTTTTCATTTTTTTATTGTTTTTGGTGTTTTGCATAGGATTATGAGCTTAAGCCTAAATCAAGGGCTTGTAAACTAATTATATCCTCCCTGATTAGGGATAATGAGCATACTTAAGTGTGAGATAAGCATCTCAACTTAATTACCATGATGATGTAGGATTAAGATCATTATCCTACTTGTAATTATTAAGATGTTTTTGGGTTTTTGTTTAGTGTTAAGTAATGAGTTTAATCTCTAATCACAGATTAGTGAACTCATTACACCATCCTAATAGAAGGATGATAGATGAGAACACTTAAGTTGAGGAAGATACCTCAACTTAATATATGGTTAGGGACTAAATTCATTATATGACAAGCCTTTATTAAATGGATTTTAATTAAAGGATGATATTAAGAAGTGGATTTTAAGTTTGTAAGACAACTTGAGGAGGACTTGTCCATTAAACACTAGGGTTAGTCCCTCTTAACCATAAGGAAGAGATAGAACCCTAATGTAAGGACCAAGTTACAAGATAAAGTCTTAGTGATTCCTAATGTGCTTTTATTAAGAGGTGTAAACAAATTAAAGGTTTAACACTTAGAATTAAAGTTATACACCCCATCCTAAGATAAGGATGCAGGCATAACCCTAATTCCGAAGTCCTAAAACTTTAAGAGTTTAGCCTCTGATTAAGAGATGAGAAGAGAGACTCAAGGAGACTCAAAGGTAAAAATATAGGAGGGACTATATACAACCCTAAAAATTATCATGCTTGGATATCCTATGGTTTATGAGGCTTAAGAGAAAAGATCTTCAAGAAGGCCACCATGGAAGAAGTAGATGAAAAGAGAAGGGGGGGAAGAATAAGTTACTTACTTCCTGAAGAAGATAAGTAACCTAAGAGAAATAAAGTAATAAGGAAGGAGCATAAGTGAAGCAAGTTCATATGAAGAGATGAGAAGAGGTGGGAGGTGAGGCAAATCCACCTCCCAGATAACTTACCAAAAGTTCCTGAAATGTTAGTATGAATGCATAAGGAATGAAATGAAAAAATAAGACAAATGAAGGTGCAAATTCCAAAGTCATAAGTGAATAAGAAATTCAAATGGCATATGAGATGATGCAAAGTCATACAATATGCATATGAATGATCATACAAGGATGAGATGCAATGGAAGCATGTTTAGAAGCATGAAAACACATGGATGTTCATGAAATGTAATGGATCCAAAGCATACCAAAATGATGCATAAATGATCAATAAATGTTTAAAACATGTCCTAAGATGACTAATATGGCATACAAAAGAATGGAATGACATGACAAGTTCACAAGTTCATGAAATGCAAATGAAGATGCAAAATTAGGGTTTTAAGACAACATGAGATGCATATGACCAAAACAGAAGCATTCAGCATGATAAAAAATTGAAATTGAGCTCAAACAAACCCTAAACCTATATAAGATCACATCCCAAAGGAGAAGGTCATAAGTCAATCCTAGTGAAAGTTATGAAATTTCTAAGTTTGCTAGGGTTTTTGGGTGCTTCTAAAGGGAAAATGCAAATCAAATTTAAAATGCAAGATAAAACTATGAGATAAATAAGCTAGAAACTATATGCAATATGTGAAACAATTCAAAAATAAACAAGTTCAAACTCACCATGGTTAGGCAGAAATGAATTTTTCAAGTTAGGGTTAAAAAATGTGAAATTTAAGAACCCCAATTCAAAGAAAATTATGAAAATGTGATCAAACCTAAAAATAAATTTGTATGGTGAGTTTGAAATTTTTTTCTAAATGTATTGGAATTCTTAATGAATTATTTGGTGATTTTTAGAAACCTAAATGCACATTTAATTAATTAAAATCAATTAATTAATTAAATAAAACATTTAAATATTTTAAAAATACTTTTTTAATGCAAAAAATAAAATAAAAATTATTTTTAGGTTAAGAAAAATATTCAAAACATAAATGCAAAGTTTGATATTTTTTTTGATGATTTTTGCTAATTTAAATAAAATGGACAAAGAAATACAATAAAAATGAATTAAATGAGAAATATGTTGATCTGAGGGTCAGGATTTAAATTGGGGAGGGAAAGGTTGACTGCGCACGCTATCAGAGGGTCAAGATTCAAACTGAGTTAATTTTAAATAATTAAACTTAATTAACTAATTAAATATGAATTAAGTTTAATGATGCAATCTGGACCACTCAAACGCGCGCTAACCCTAAGATCCAAAAGCCCAGATTCAAACTGACTGATAAACCCTAATTAGAACCCTAACCATTTTCAGGTGACCGGAGCAAGATCCGGTCATCTTCTCCGGCCAACCCTTCAACCTAAATTCTTCCCTAGGCTACCTCAAACCCTCTAAAGCTCCAGAATCAATCCTCTAACATCCCTAATCATGAATCCAGCATCAAACAACATTTATGTTCCACCAAAATCATAAATCGAAGCAAAACGAAAAAAACACAAAACTTTCATAAACTAATATTGGGATAGTACAAGCCTATCTTGTGATGCACAAGTCTGATCAGGATATCATCTTCACAAGGAAAATCATAAAACACACTTCTTCATTGTAAATACCAAAAATACTTAATAAGTTAATGAGTTAGTGAGCTTAGGCCCTAATCCCTGGGTTCAAGTTTTGGGGATCTTCTCCTTACTTGGATGTGCTTGTTCTATTATTCCATCTTGGAATGTAGTGACAAGTGCACATTCCATGGAAAAGAGCTTAAGTTCACTTCCTTGTGACACACTCATAAAAAGCTTCATAAAAAACACAAACAAACAATATGCGTCTTCCCTTCGGGACTTCTTTTCTCATCCCACTCACTCCTTACGTACGAACTTGCCACTACTTGTCATTTTGCAAGACGGTTACGCACTCGTCGTCCGAGTCTGCAACACCTGAGCATTGATATAGGCAGTCCAAGCCTTAAGACACGAGCAATCTTTTTCACCCCTAGTTAGGGAAACTACGGCGACTCTGATCCTCATTTTCCTGATGAGGTACGTAGGCAGCGGGGTAGGGCCCGTTCGAGCACAATCTTTATTTTCCCTAGATTTTTTCCTTTTCATTTCTTGTTCAGTTTCCTCTTGTTTTCTTTGTATCCAGTTCAGTTCATTTTCTTTGTAGAAGCTTTCATTTCTTCACCCTTTGAAACAGTTTCTTTGCAAGCGTGGATCCCGTCAGGTACGGCGGACGATCTGGGAGCTAATACCTTCCCAGGTCGTAACCGACTCCCGAACTCAGTCTCTTTGGTTCGCAGGACCCGTGTCCTTCCTTTTCTTTTCTTCTGGTTTGTGCAGCATTACCATTCTCGTTCCTTCGGGATAAAAATGGCTGGCTGGCGACTCTACCTCTTTCCGCGCCACTTTCACGTTTGTACCAGGATGGAAATCCGGGGAGCGACAGCTGGCGACTCTGCTGGGGAATCGAACCCAGAATCACTGGTTCCCTTGAGAGCCTCTCATAGCGCTTGTTTGTTTCTGTTTCTTTGGGTGTTAATTGTTTGTTGTTGCGTGTTTATTTTACTGTTGTTTATTTACAGTTTATTTACAGCTTTATTTACAGTTTTCAGTACTTATATTCATGCATCATATATTATTATTGGACTGTCTGGACTGGATATTTTCTGTTTGGTGGGACTTGGGTGATACTGTTACTGTGAGATGAGCTCATTACCAAGGCTCGAGTGCACCTTAGGACTTAGAGTGGTTCCACTTTGGCCTCATGAGATCTTGTCATGGGGGTAGTAGTTAGTTCCACACCCAGATTTGCGACCGTCTTGGAAATGTCTTGATTTGGGGATCTTCCTTTCTCATTTCATAACCTTGATAGTTATGTGCATCTGGGGACCGATCATTGAGAACCTTGTGGAAATATCCCTCTCTAGTGATGGCAGTGGCAGACCATATTTTGTGGCAAACCCATTCGCATCCGAGGGCCCACCTGGTACTTGCATAGGAAGACCTTGTTTCCCGGAAGCAACTGAGGCCTCCCTGCGTAGTATATAATGCCAAGCCGATTCCCTGATTTGGCCATAAGCCATTTCTTGGAAATGGTGAAAGTATTATTGCTATTCGGCTTTGAGAGTCTGTGATGTCTGACCCGGAGCATACCCGTGAGATTGGGAGGGGTTTACAGGTTTGCAGGAACCCTTGGCCTCTACATACCCTCATTATCAGTGGTCCTTGTTATGATTTGATCCTATGGTTCTGGTGTTCTGGTTTTCTTGGTACTATGGTTCTGAGAATTTCTATCAGAGGGTTGTGACTCAGAGGATTTTGATTTGCAGTTGATCAGAGGATCCTTATGTTCAGTGTCCAGTATCCAGATGGTCCCAGATTGATCATATGCCTGCATTGCATTTGCATTTGCATCATTCTTGCATTAACTGTTTATGTTTCCATTTTTCAGGTCATTGTTCATAGTCAGCTCCCAGTTCTGGTAAATCTTATCTCCAGATGGCAGAAGTCAAAAAAATTCCAAGGAAAAAGAATGTTCACTATACTTTTCTTCAACCTGAAGTCAGAAGTGTTCAGAAATTAGCAGGTTTGATGAATGACCAAGTCTTGGGAAATTTTAGAAAGAGATATGCCCAGATATTGAAATACGTGGATAAACCCACTGCAGACCAGAAGGACAGTTTGCATACCTTGCTTCAGTGTTATGATCCCCTGCTGCGGTGTTTCGTGTTTCCAGATTACATCTTGGCTCCCACCTTGGAGGAGATTTCTAGCATTTTGGGCGTCCCAGTCAGAGATACCTTGCCTTTCTATGTGTCTGAGGTGGTTCTTAAGGAAGAGGACATAGCCAAAGTTTGTCGTTTACCAGCTGCTACAGTCAAGAAGGCTCTGAAGGATAGTGAAGGCAAAGGACTCCCTTGGAGTGTACTCATACTAGAGGCTGAGAAATATGCTAAAGAGGGTAAATGGGGTGACTTTGGTGTTGTGCTGGCTTTGATGGTGTATGGGTCTAGCTTGTTCCCAGGGGAGAAGGAATTTGTAAGCTTGGAAGTGATCTCTATCTCTGCTAAAGGAAATCCTGTGCCAACTCTGTTGGGAGACTTCTACTACAACGTTCATTACCGGAATGAGAAAGGTAGGGGTGGACCAGTGGGCTGTTGTGCTTCATTGTTTGCTGAGTGGTTTGCCAGACTGTTGCCAAAATCAGGTGCTTTCAAGGAGATGAGGGATGAGTGAAGATGGTCTAGAAGGTTGATGGGGCTAACTGCTGAAGACATAGCCTGGGGATATGACAAAAATCTGTTGGGAAAAGAGTTGATGGTCAGTTGTGGAAGATTTACTGGAGTGCCTTTGCTAGGAAGGAAGGGTGTGATCAGTTATCATCCAACATTAGTCAGGAAGCAATTTGGTTACCCTTTGAGAGATCCACCACAGATGGAAGAGTTCACTGAGTCTTTTTATTTTCCTGTGGAAGGAAACAAGGAGTTAGTTCTACAAGCATCCCAGGCTTGGGCTCATAGGATAAGGAAGGGTAAGAAAGACTTTGGCAGAGTAGATCCCAAGATGTATCCTCCTTTTGCTACATGGTTGCAAAAACATGTAGAAGAGGTTCTCGTGCCTTTCTCAGTCACTTTATCCCAAAGAAGTGCCAAGCCAAAGTACTGTCTCCCTTGAAGAATACAAGAAATTGGAAGCTCAGCTGCATGAAGTTTGAGTGGAGAATGCTGAAATGGTCAACCTGTACCATCTTGCCAACCGGGCCAAAAATGAAGCAGAGGGAAAGCTGCAGAAGATCCAAGCCTCTTTGGAAGCTAAAGAGAAAGACTTTGCTGGAAGGGAAGCTCGCTTTCAAAAGATGGGTCTGATGGAGGCTAAAAGAGAAGCGGAACGCAAAAAGACTTTGAAAACTCTCAAGGAAGCTCGCCAGTCCATTGTTTGGTTGCAAGGCCAAAGGGAGGAGGAGCAAAAGAAGTTTAAAGAAAAAGAAGAGTTTTTCGAGGTGAAAATGGCCTTCAAGAAGGAAGAGGTGGAGCAAGTCCACAACATACGGAGGGAAAAGACTCAGCAGTTGGCACAAAGCCAGTTAGCCTTGGAGGAGGCACGGAAGGAGATTGAAGAGCTCAAGCTGAGAGCAGGTGTAAAGAAGAGCAGAGCAGAGGTGGCTGCAGAGGAGCCTGGGTCTCTAGTTTAGTTTATTTTTGATTCAGACTACCTACAGACTTGTTGTAGGAGTCTTGCTTTATCTCTTTTGTCTTTTATTCATGTAATGACTTGTAACCCTTCGGGGAATATTTGTGTTGGTGCTCTAACTTTTGGCCGGCAGTGGGTTGTCCATGATATACAGTGTTAATATGCAAATTATCATTTCTGAATGTGCAAGGCTTGTTTGTCTGATACTGCTAATATCTGAACATTCTTCAAAGAGAAAGTCTGAAGTTAATACTTAAAGTGGTTGTCTGGAGTAAATACCAGAACTGGGGCATGCAAGTGCTTAAAACTTGGGAACATGAGCAGTTACATTGCATGCATATGACGTGTTTGTTTGTTTTGCAGGTAGTGCTTCAGTTTCTAATGTTTACATTGTTTCAGGCATTATAGCTCCCAAAAAAGTTTGAGAACAGCCAGTCATACACAGATATCCCACAAGAGTCAACAGAGAGAGAGTCATGGACCAAATGTAAGCTGATTTAGCTGACTTGAGACTAAGGATGGACAATTTTATGACCCTTATGGCAGGAATGGGTCAGAATCAGGAACGTCTGCGTGAGTTGGTTGAAAATAATCAAGCCAGGAACAACGGTACTGCTGATGGAGGTAATCGTAACGGTGCGGGCGCCCGTCAAGTTGAAATCCCTGTAGCACAGCCAGGGGTTACCATTATCAATGATGGACTGAACAATGTACAGATGGACGGTCAAGACGAACAGTTTACTCTGCTGGAGGAAACTGAAGGCCAATGGGTTGAAATGAACAGGAAGTTTGAGGAGATGGCAGAACAAATCAAGGCTATTCAATCTCAGAACTCCTTGGGGTTCGACATTACTGACTTGGGCTTGGTTCCAGGGGTTAGAATCCCTTACGAGTTCAAGGTCCCAACTTTTTAGAAATACAACGGCACAACGTGTCCAAAGACTCACCTTCAGTCCTTTGTGGGAAGGATTGCTGCCCATACTGACGATGAAAAGTTATGGATGTACTATTTCCAGGACAGCTTGGTTGGGGATTCCTTGGAATGGTATATGAAGCTAAGTAGAGTCAACATTAAGAGCTGGAAGGACCTGGCAGAGGCTTTCGTGAGGCAATACCAGTACAATTTGGACATGGCTCCAAATCGCACTCAATTGCAAAACATGTCTCAAACTGCTAAGAAGGGGTTCAAAGAATATGCTCAAAGGTGGCGTCAGCTCGCTGCCAGAGTGCAACCACCACTGCTGGAGAATGAGATGGCTGATATGTTCATGGGGACATTGCAAGGAGTGTTTATCGAAAGATTGGCGTCGTGTTCGGCTACCAAGTTCAATGATATAGTAATTGTTGGAGAGAGGGTCGAGACTTTGTTAAAGATGGGAAAGATTCAGGATACAAGTGCGAGTAGTTCGAATGGAGTAAGAAAAGCTTTCAGCGGACCCCCAAGAAGGAGGAAAGGTGAGACTAATGCTGTGTTTGGCCGAGGACGGGGCCGAGGATATAGAAAATCATACGAGCAAGTGGCAACTGTCACAATTCCTTCCAATCCTGTGCAGCAGGTACAACCTCAACAACAACAGCAACAACAACAGTCACAATGTAACAACTATCAACAAAGACCTTATCAGCCAAGGCAGACTCGCCCGGCTAATAGGGTGCTTGAAGCAATTCCTATGACATACACTGCATTACTACTGTAACACGGTGGGAGAACTGACTTTAGTTATGTTGCGGATAGCAAGAGTCGCCACCGACTTTTATTTTATCCAAAGGAAAGGGCATAAAAGAGCAGGAAAAACCTTAAAAGATTTTTGAGTTCGGGGGGTAGGTTATGTAAAGGGGAGGTGTTAGCACCCTTTACATCCATGGTTATCCATGGGCTCTTAGTTACTTAGCTCACTTTAAACTGTTTTTAGAAGTGTAGTGTGTGATTAAAAAATTTCTTAAGTACTTTATAATTATCCTTGTATGGATATATATAAAGACTTTGTTTTGAAAATGTGAAGTGTAATGAAGTAATTTGATGAAAAGTGAGTAAGTACTTAAGAGGAACCTACCCTAATTTGAATCTTTACTGTTCTTAAATGTTCTTTCAATGGTAAGACTATCCCTATTATTAAGGAATAGGTAGTCATTACCTTGGATGTTGTAAGGGACACGTGAAGGGTCATCTGTGTTTAGGCAATTGTAAGGTGTCTTAGCAATACGAAGGGACTTATCATCTTTTATTCGAAAGGGACAAGATCATTTACGTAGGAAACATCGAAGGGACTTGATCTTATAATCTTTAAAGGGACTTGATGATATTTCATGAGAAGGGACTTTGCTTTAAGACACCTTACTTGACCTTATAGTTTAGGCAACATGAGGGATAACCTTAGGAAGTGAGAGATGGCGATCAAAGATCGACTTACGTGTGTGCGTGTATATGTTCAAATTTTTTTCTTATGATTATTGATCTAAATTAATTTTAAAGCAAATAGGTTATCATTCCCTATATTACTAACCATAGCAAGAATAAATAAACGATAAAAAAAAACTACGACTATTACAACGCTTTTACAGTTACATTTATAATAATAAAAATAATTAAATGATAAATATAAGCAATAAATAAAAAGGGTTAGTAATAAGACAATGATAAGAAAAAGAAGTTAGCACAAAATATAAAATATATACAAGTTAATTAAATATTTTAAAATTAAATAAACATTTTTTTAAGAATTTTTTGAAATAAAAATAAAATAATAAACCATATACTAATTTATTTACAAAATAAAGCATGATTAATTAGTTAATTATATACATTAGAAAAAATTATTAAGTTTAATATTTAAACAAAATAATTAAGGTAATAAATTAAGGTTTTTAAAAAATATTAGGGTTTTTAGAAATTAGGGTTAGAATTTTTTAGGAAATAGGATTAACTTAAACTTAATTAAATTATATATATACATATATTAAAAAAAACATATAATAAAATAATTATGCTAATTAGATTTTAAGAAAATAATATGAATTTTAAAAGAATATAAAGCTTTATTAAAAAATGATTTAGGTATTTTTTAGAAATTATTTTAATTAATTTAAAGAATAAAAATAAAGAAATAACAAAAATAAATGAAACAAAACCTAAAAAACAGGACCTGGGATTTGAACCCAGGTCCTTTACCTGGCCAATCTTGCTTCAAAACCAACTGGGCCACTGCACGCAACTGGTAGCAATCCACCCCAATGTGGTTTTGTTGTTATCCTGTAAAATAAAATAAATTAAAGCAAAAAAATTCTCTTGGCCGGTTTCGAACCCAGGCCTTTCATTATGATATACGCGCACCAAAACCAGCTGAGCTACACGCTCATTGCGACATATATATGAAACGAATTCGTTTTAAGCCCTTTACGAAATTCAAATATCACTTTCGCGCGCAACAGCTTCGTCTCCTACCTCTGGACCTGCGAAATTTCCTACGAGCTTTCCTGCGATTTTGCTTTTGTATGAAAACCTTCCAAATGAAGCATTTTTGGGCTTGGCTTGTGAGACACAAAGTTGTAGAGAATTCAATTTCCTTCAAAATGAGCTTTGGATGGAAACTTTTTGATGAAGCATGTGAAAATTATGGCTGGTCAAAGTTTAGTTGACTTTTCCTGTGAAAACCCTAATTTAGAAACTCCTGATTCTTGATGATCTGAAATCTCCTTGATGAATCATGATCAACCCTTGATCAAATGATGAATTTTACTTCATATACTTGATGTTGGCAAAAATTCATGAAGTTTGACTTTGGTTTGACCACAGTTGACCTCAGTTTGACCTTTTAACTACTTTGACTGATTTTAACCTATCTGATCATCTGACTGAGCAAACCTTTGGGGAAAGTCTTGAAACTTGCCATAGGGATTCTTGAACACATATAGGATGCTATGAAGCTCACTTGAAGTCTTGTAATTCCATTTATCCTGATAAAAGTCAAAACCCTAGTTTAAGATGCATTGCTTAGGAGGATGCATTGTCTGAGGGAATTGTCAAACTTTCTGACTAATTGTGAACTTTGTGAACCTTGTGAACCTCATGAGATGTCTTGTGAACATTGTGAACCTTTTGAACCTCTTAGTACACAATGTCTTGTCTTGTGGAGGGCAAATTTTGGGGTGCAACAGCTGCCCCTGTTCAATTTTCTGAAACCTGAGGGGTTAGATTGGTATATGTGTCATTCATGACCTGGAAGGTTGAAGGGGATTGAACACAAAAGCCAAAAATTTGCACTCACTGGTGCGTAAAGTGAAGCTGATGATTAATTGTATATGCTTGAGTGGGCTTGAAGATGCCACTTGGAAGAACTGGAGATGGGCTTATAGATGCCATCTAAAATATCAGGATGTGATGATGTCTTTATGTTGATACTGGATATCAGTACTAGGTCTTCGTATAGGCCGTCTCTGAATCGTTTATGCAACATATTTTGAATTGTTGAATAGACCAGTAGAAATAAATCTTCGTGACGATTATCTCTTCTGGAAATATCTTGGATTAGGGAATGGATCTTTGTACAGACCGTTTGCCTACTCTCCAAGGTCATAAGAATATCAGGATTAATTCTTATGAAAAACATCTTGAACTAGGGAATAGATCTTTGTACAGACCGTTTACCTACTATTCAAGACCAGATAGATGAAATCTTCTGGAAATATCCTGGATTAGGGAATAGATCTTTGTACAGACCGTTTGCCTACTCTCCGAGGAAAAAAGAGTGTCAGGATTGAATCTCCTGGATTAGGGAATGGATCTTTGTACAGACCGTTTGCCTACTCTCCGAGGACAAAATAATATCAGGATTAATTCTTCTGAATAATATCTTGAACTAGGGAATGGATCTTTGTACAGACCGTTTGCCTACTATTCAAGAGCCAATAGATTAAATCTTCTGAAAATATCTTGAACTAGGGAATGGATCTTTGTACAGACCGTTTTCCTACTATTCAAGACCAGATAGATGAAATCTTCTGGAAGTATCCTGGATTAGGGAATGGATCTTCTTACAGACCGTTTGCCTACTCTCCGAGGACAAAAAAGTGTCAGGATCAAGTCTCCTGAAAATATCCTGGATTAGGGAATGGATCTTTGTACAGACCGTTTGCCTACTCTCCGAGGACATCTTGAGTAATGTATAGATCATTTCTGACCTGTTGTGGATTGTTGATAGTGTTTTATCTGCATATAACCATCCTGCAAAGAGAATGTTAGTTTATGCAATATGTATGCATGTATGGCATGATGCACCTAAGTAAATGTATTATGCATTATGGATGCGTATGCTATGATATGATGTAAATGATGTATGTACGAATCATGCAGCCTGAAGCGTCTGGATATCTTTGTATAACAACTGCTGGCTAGGGAAAATAAATCCCGATTTGTTGCTGAAGAATATGAGAACCTCGTTCCCGTTTTGTTTGATAGTATAGTATTTATAATCTCCCGTCTTCGTTTGTCGTACTTCTATTGAAGGAATAAGTTCCTGAGTATCCCGACTGAGGATAAAAGAGATGGACATAAATTCAAGGGGAGATGTAACTTGAAGCATAGATTTGCTGTACTAGGGATTTGTAGTTTTCTTGTGAGGATGAACCGGCGAAGCTTCGTTGAATTCCTACCTTCATTCGTCCTTAGTAAATACTATTACTGCATTTTCATGCATTTCTGGTAAACATCAATCATATTCAAAAGCATACATACATTCAAACACAACCAATGGACGTTTCGCTTATGTAAATAGGGTAAAAGTAAATCTGGATTCAAAGATGAAATTTTATTTATATCACAAAGTGACCTATACATAGGCAAGTTTGTACAAGGGGACAGAAATCCTAGTAAGAGGAATTCGTCGTAAAATTTTTACAAAACAAAGAAAATCAGCTATGCGAGAAATAATCCTATTGAGTTTCAATTCTACTATTGCCATTATCTTCAAGTATCTCATCTTCTGCTATTGAGACGGAAACGATTGGATTGATCTTTATCTGTTCGAGCTTGAATTAAGTAGCACAACTGGTTGGAGTTACATGGGTGATCCAAACGAGACATAGTCATACGCTTTAATCCCTAACTTTTTCCTGGATTGCCCTTTCAGGTTTTCAATCCACCGGGATACCCTTTTTTGCCCAAGCCGCCTTTTCAGGTTTTCGACTTGCCGGGTGTACATTTTTTTTATATATCCCTAATTTTTGCCCGAACCCTTTTGGTTCGCCGGGATGCCCTTATTTTTGCCTAGGCCAGTCAACCTAGCGGGTCTCTTTTTATGCGTAGTATTTTTTAACTATGTCTGCGTTTACAGGCTGTGGGAAGTCTTCACCATCCATAGTAGTAAGCATCATGGCACCTCCTGAGAATACTGTTTTAACCACAAATGGACCTTCATAAGTAGGAGTCCACTTGCCCCTAGGATCACCCTGTGGTAATATGATACACTTGATTACCAAGTCACCAGCCTGATATACCTTTGGCTTAACCTTCTTATTAAAAGCCTTGATCATTCGTTTCTGGTACATCTGACCATGACAAACAGCTGCCAACCTCTTCTCATCAATCAAATTTATCTGGTCAAGTCGAGTCTGAATCCACTCATCTTCATCCAAGCCTACATCCTTCATGATTCTTAAGGAGGGTTGTAAACACCCCAAATTTGCCCTCACCCATTCACACCATGGCTTGTGATCTCTTCATATACATAAGCTCAATCATAGCATCTCATATTGCATTTTTGATTCACTGCATTGATTCTAAATCATCTGCATCTAGGGTTTGTGGTTTGAGCTATCCAAGAGCCATTTGAGCCACTCCAAAGGTCTTCAATCACTTCAAAGGGGTCCATGAATGTTCAAGCATCATATTATATCCTCTCAAAGTCAAAGAAGTCAAAGAATCACAAGAACTGAGAATGGCATGGAAGCAGAGCCAGGTTTAACTGCACAGATGACCTAGAATTAGGGTTTTGGTTTCAAAGGCCATAACTCCAATTTTTTTGGTCATTCTTGTTTTTATTGGTCTCTATATGGTATAGGGATCATGCATATCAATTTTCATGAAGAAATTCCATGGGGAAGGCATCTAATCAAGAGTTGACTTTTTGAGCAAGTCAGTGTAAAATCAGGGCATCTGAGGCCCCTAGTGACCCAACCAAAGGGTGTTCTTCATCATTTTGATTGTGTATGATCTTTATTTGATCATAGAAGATGTTAGAAGTTCACAAAATTGAAGAATTTCAAGCCATTTGCAAAGTTGACTTTTTGGGAAAATGACTTATAATGGAAACTTGCCATTTTGGAAAACTTTTTCAACCCTTGCTTTTTGATTCAAAAATGCTTCAAATGGAAAAACTTTGGTCATGAAAGTTGTAGAATGGATCATTCCCTTTTCAAAAAGTACAAGAACTTGTTCTAATTCATTTTGGATCAAAAGTTATGGCTTGTCAAAGTTGGTAAAAATCACATAATTTCAAGTTTTCTACCAAAGAGGCAAAGTTGCAAAACCACTTGCCAAGACAAATTGTGCTATCAAATGGACTTCTAATCTTCATACAAACATAAACCAATGTCTAAAAATCAGTTTGGCCCAAAGAATTTTCCATTTCTATGCCTTGATTTTCACATAACCATAAGTCATTTTTCATGAAAGTGCAAAGAGGAATTTCTTGCAATTTGATTCTCAAAGGGTTTGTTTGACCTCTAACTGATTTCAAGACTTTGCCATGACCTAATGAAGCATGCCTCACCAACAATTCAGCAAGTTTTCTCACATTCACATAGCCAAAAGTCATGAAATGTAACAAGTTGTCAAATTGCAAAAACCCTTCCAACTCATGATCCAAATGCAGCAGTCTTTCATGAGCCATCCAAGGGCCATCCTTGACTCAAGCTGAGGCAGGACAAGCCTCTAGACTGCCTCTGCCACAGCCCATGCTGCAAGTACACAAAACTTGACTTTTTGGCCAATCATCCCATACCAATCCCACAGTGCACACCTGCTCTCCAGATTTGTTGGGATAGTTTATGGATCACCTAAGGATCATAAAACATAACATACACAAGCCTGAAACACACATTGCAGCATACTCCAAAAATTGTCAAAACCTTTCCCTCTTCGAATCACACAACACAGCCATCAAACTTCAATATTTCCTTCACCAATCAACCAGAAATCATCCATAGAATAGATCCCACCCCTCACAATGATCTGAAACAGCACACACAAGAACCTCATTTCCTGCTACACCAGAACTGAACCACAAAAACTAGCCACTCTCAACTTCATCCAAGGGTTCCATCAACCTCAGGAGGATCAAGGGAGATCATTGGCACGAAAGGAAGGCTCTAAAAGTTCATTTATGAAGGTCTCCAGCTCAGGTACAACCTAAGAACTTTTTTCTCAGAACCTCATTTTCTTGTTACAAATTGAATCTACATGTTGCACTGATCATCTGGATGTATTTAGATTTGAAAATAAGTAAGAGATGACCATTTCATGTCACTCTGAAAGTTTGCTCGTGTTTCATATTTTCCTTCGATTCAGGCTTGTTAATGAAAATAAATGATTTTTGAAAGAGGGGTTAGGTTTAGATTGGGGAGAGGATCATTTCTGTGGAAGAAATTGCTTGTTTAGTAACCTGTAGCGAAATCTAGGGTTTTGGTTCGCCGGAGAAGACGACCGGAAGTCTTCTCCGGCCACCTGAAAATCATTAGCCCTAATCTGTGTAATTATTGAACTTTGAATTCTGGCCGTGGATGCGTTTGACTTCCTTTGACCCGCGCGTGTTTGGATGGCCAGGATCTCTTCATTTAGCCCTAATCCTCAATTAACTTAATTAATTCAGTTTAATTAATTTTAAAATCAGAATTAGCCAAGTTTGAACTTGGGCCATTGGATGTGGCGCCAAGTCAACCTTTCCCAGCCCAGAATCAATCTGGTGCGTCCATTGTGCATACTTCTCATTATTTTTATTTTTATTTTTATTTAAATTGTTTTATCTTTCACATTTAATTTAAAATAGCAAAAAATGTTTAAAAATTATGAAAATTTTTGTCAAGGTTTTCATTAATTTTTAGAACACAAAAATATTTTTATTTTTATTTTTTGCATTAAAAATTATTTTTAAATCATTTAAAAGATTATTTTTAATTAATTAATGAAAGTTAATTAATTAAAAATACTTTTAGGTATTTAAAAATCACAAAAAAATTCATGTAACCTCTAAAAACATTTAGAAACATTGTCCAACTCTCAAACCAAATTTCTTTTTTGTTATTGATGCCTTTTGATAATTTTCTTTGGATTTAATTTCATTTCAAGGCATTATTTTGTGACAAACTTCAAAAATTCATTTCTGTCTAACCTTTGAGAGTTGGATCATGATTCTTTTTGCATTGCATCTTGTATGGCATGTAGTTCATAGGATAAAATTGGCATGAATTGATCTTGCATTTTCAATTTGTTTTGCATTTTTCTTGACAAGGTACCTTAAAACCCTAGCAATCTTAGAAAATTCATAACTCTCACTAGATTAAGAGTTGGATCCCCTCGTTTGGGCAGTGAGTTTGTATAGGGTTAGGGTTCCTTTGTTTGCATTTTCAAATTTTTATCATGTCATTTGCTTTTGGTTTTGGATTTTTGCTTTGTGTGTTGATCATAAACCCTAATTTATGCCTTCCTTTGCATTCATCTTCCATTTACTTGCATACCATGACTTGCCATGACATTTTGTGCATTCATTTGATTCATAAAACATCTTAGGACATATTAGAATCATGTTTGATCATTGCATCTTCCATTTGCCATGTTGTATGTCATTTGCATTTCATAACTTTTCATGAACTTTCATGGTTCAATACATGCCTCATTTGCATCTTTATGCATGTTTGATCATTCTCATGCCTTGCCTCATGTTTGCATCATCTCTTAGCATCATCAACATCATGTTTATGCTCCTGGTTTTGGTTTGCATCATGACATTGCATCCCATTTTGCATTGCATTTCATTTCTTTACTAACTTTTCAGGTGGTAAGTTGCATTGAGAAGTGAATTTGCCTTCACTTCTCATAATCCCTTTTCATCTCCCTTATGCATCATTACTGCATTTTATCTTGTGCTTTGGATTGAGTTTGCTCATTCTTGTTCATCTTACTTTCTTTCTTCAAGCAACTTGTCTTCTTAAGTGAAGCAAGTTGTTTTGTTTCTCTTTGCTCCTTTCAACTGCTTCTCTCCTTGGTGGCTCTTTGAAGTTTCCTTCTTTCTTAAACCTCACAAACCCTAGGACTTCCAAGCATGATAACTTTTTAGGATTGTTTAGTCCCCCATTTAGCTTTTTACCTTTGTGTCATCTTTGAGTCTTCTCTTCTCACCTCATAATCAGGGACTAAACCATAAAGGTTTTAAGGCTTTGTGATTAAGCTTATGCCTGCATCCTTCTATTAGGATGGAGTGTATAACTTTAATCCTAAGTGTTAAACCCTTAATGTGTTTAAATCCTTTAATCAATCCACTTAATAATCATCAAGACATCAAGCTTGTAACTTGGGCCTTGCATTAGGGTTCTAATTCTTCCTTAATTGGTTAAGAAGGACTAACCCTAGTGTTAATGGACAAGTCCCCCTCAAGTTGTCTTACAAATCATAAAACTCACTTCTTAATCTTATCATTAACTAAAATCCATCTAATAAAGGCTTTGTTTTGTCATGAGGTTAATCCCTAATGATGGATTAAGTTGAGGAGTCTTTCTCAGCTTAAATATTCTCATCTATTATCCTTCTATTAGGATGGTGTAATGAGTCTGTTTAATCCTTGATTATGGCTTAAACTCATTACTTAACACTAAACAAAAACAACAAAAACAACATCTAAATAAACAACAAGTAGGTTAATGATCTTAATCCTACATCAGGGTGGTTAAGTGTGAGATGCTGACTTCACATTTAAGGTATTCTCATTACCCCTAACCAGAGGGATGATGTGATGAGTTTACTAACCCATTGGTTTAAGCTTAAGCTCATTAACTTATGACAAACTTCCAAAAGCAATAAAAGACTGAAAACACAAAAAGCAAACAATAATCGTCTCCTCCGGGATTCTTTTCTCATCTCATTCACTCATAAACGAGAACTTGCTTCTTCCGTCCAATGTAAGACAGTTTGCACCTGAGCCAGACAGGTCATACACTTGAGCATAGGCAAGCAAGCAGTTCACAAGTCAATTCATATTTCAGTCTCTTTGGGTCGAACTACGGTGTTCTGACTTCCTCATTGCACGAGAGGATACGTAGGCATAACTTAACAGTTATCGAACAAAAGTCTCTGTATATTCCCCCTCCTTCCAGCATCATTCTCTAGCCTCATGATCTTGAGCATTTCATTCCTGTTCTTACACTGACATTGTACATTTATACACTTTACACTTCTTTTACACTGACACTTGCATTCTTTCCCAGCTTTGATACACAAATTGCACTGACACTACCCCTTTAAAACATAAATCTTTTAAGCGTGGATCCCGTCGAGTACGACGGACAATATGGGTGCTAATACCTTCCCAGGTTGTAACCAACCCCCTTTCTCAGTTTCTCTGGTTCGCGACCGTCTTATCCATATCTTTCTAGGTCTATGCAGCATTACCTTTCCTCCGGGATAAAAATTCCTAGCTGGAGACTCTATTCATTTCTCTTTCGCCGACCGTTCGCGTCTGTACCCCTTCTGACCAGGTGTCATTTGGTGGGAGCGACAGCTTGGCGACTCTGCTGGGGACCCTTATACTGTAACCAGGGCTTCTGGTTCTTTTTGTGGGTTCCTCCTAGCGCTTGTTTGATTTGTGTTTACTGGGGTGTTGTAAACCCATAATTTCGACAGACTGAAATTAAGGGTTTAAAGTCATCTTTGTCGAAGGATAACAAAAGGAAGAAAATTCAAGGATTGCTGACAGGGTTTGAAACTCCATTACTTCGACAGAAAGGCAAATGTTGGTCTGGCAGACTAAAGTTGGGAAGTTATTTGTAACTAAGTGTTTGACATAAGAAAGCTTCTCTTTCGACGTTTCGACAGAAGATGGTCTTTCAATGATTTCGACAGAAGGGGATATTTGACAAAAGAAAATATTTGGCAAGTGCTGAAGGAGTTGTTTTTTCTTTAAAGGCTTCGACAGTTTGAAGAGGAGCAACGTTTCGTCACCAAAAAAAGGAATTCAAATTCCAAAGGTTGTAACTTTTGGCAGTTGGACACATGGAGGTTTCAGAGAAGAAGTCTACATGCAGGCTGACACTTGTCGTTTAGTTATAGTTTTTCCGTTCTAAGCAGTTATTTTGTTTATGTATAAATAGGATAGTTTGTGGTTAGAATAGGTGTGTGAAAATTGATACAAAATTCCTGTAAAAACTCTAAGTACCCAGAGTGAGAGAAAATGAGTCTGATATTTGGAATCATGTACGTTTGAACACCATTTATATTTCAGAGTTATTTAAATTACTTGTTCATTCTTAAAGTTCATGTTATTTTTAAACTTTATTTACTTTTCTGCAAGTTTACAGCCTTCGACACTTTCTTCTTATGCTCGTTTAAAACCTTTACTTTATTTTCATTTTTTAACTTAAAGTTTTACTTTACTTGTAAAAATCAGAGTTTTTAACACTTTGACAATATTGATGAAACAAACCACAAATTTATCACAAACTCTAAGAATAGTTCGACAGAATCAAATGCACATGTATCCCAGGACTTGTTTGGTTGGTCCTGCAAGTAACCCAGTTTTCTGAAGAAATTGGTTAACCAGAGGTTGTTTGCCAGAAACCACAGCGAACAAATTGGCACACCTAGTGGGACCAGTGCATTAGACAATTATCTAATAAAGAACTTCTTAGACAAATTGTTCCTTGCTATGTTGTATGATTCTTAGAAGCGGTAAACTAGCCGTAACCGACGTAGAGAGACCAAAGAGAACAAGAAGAAGAAACATGGCTAACTTGCCAAATACTTCAAACATTCCTGACGAAACAATACCAGTTTCCAACCCTATCCCTTCGTCAGGAACAATACCAGTGTCTGGCCCTGTTTTAGAACAAATTAGGCCTCCTTTGGGAGATTCCATACCAACGGGTTCAGGATCCCAAAATGTGCCTAGTTCTTCCACCATGGGACAAGCCAGACCCCTTGGAACCCCTCCCCCTGGAGGAAATACATTCAGGCCATATCTGAATTATTCTCAGCCTTTGACTGGGAGGGAACAACCGTATGGAATGCCAACTTCAATGATGGCAAGCCTACATAATTCGTCACCATTATTCTCTGATGATATGGTTCAAGTGTCATCACCATTGCAGGGATCAGGATATGGTGGAAATGGAAACAGAATGAATCAAATTCCACCAGGTTTCCATATGCCCGCTATGACAAACCATTCTGCACAAGTAATTCGTCAACAGATGGATGAAAGCAATCATGATATGGTGCAGGCTTTGACACAACAAATGGGAGAAGTATTCAATCCCTTAATACAAAACACTACCCAAACAAATCAAATATTGGCAGAACAAATGGCACGCATTGCTGACTTTTTTGGAGTCCCGCAAGCGCAGCAAAGAATTCAATTAAATCAGAATCCTGCCAATAGGGCTGTCGAAGAGGAACTTACTATAAACCAAAGGCCATTGGGGAACCTTCATGAAAATCCCAGGGGCCAAGAGGTGGTAGTTGAACAACCTAATGTAGAAGAGCCTATTCGAAAGGAACCAAGAAGGATAATAGTCCAGAGAAACCAAAATGCTGACGAAGTATTACAGCAGAGAATGCGTTACAATAACATGCCTGTCGAAAATAATATTGCCACCATGGTTGAGAGAATAATGGCGCAAAATGGAGTAAATGTAGGATTACAAAGGCCTAGTTATACTTCCCCCTTGTCTGAATTTGTCTTACAACAAGAGTTACCACCAAGGTGGAAAGTCCCCAAATTTACAAAATTCTCAGGGGATACTAGTGAGTCCACCATAGAACACGTGGCACATTATTTGATAGAGGCAGGAGAGATTGCCAATAATGAGAACTTAAGGATGAAATATTTCCCAAGTTCTTTGACAAAAAATGCTTTCACTTGGTTTACATCGCTTCCTGCAACTTCAATTTTTACTTGGACCCAATTAGAGAGATTGTTCCATAAACAATTTTATATGGGACAAACCAAGATAAGTTTGAAAGAGTTGGCAAGTGTCAAAAGAAAATTTTCTGAACCTATAGATGACTATTTGAATAGGTTTAGATTATTAAAAGCCAGATGCTTTACGCAAGTGCCGGAACAAGAACTAGTCGAAATGGCTGCAGGGGGTCTAGATTATTCCATAAGGAAAAAACTAGATACCCAATATTTGAGAGACATGGCACAACTGGCAGACAGAGTGAGGCAAATAGAAAGACTAAAAAATGAGAAATTTAGATCAAATAAAAACAAGAAGGAAAGAGTGGCCTATGTAGGAATAGTTCAAGAAGATGATTATGACGAAAACGAACCAGTCATTTTCGACCAGCAAGAAATTGATCTTGCAGAATTAAAACAAGGCCCTCCATATTCTTGTAAAGTTTTAGCCCCGTCGAATGGAAAAAATCCAGTCGAAGTGGAAAAGAATGACAGGTTCCCTAAAAGAACCTATACATTCGACATCACCAAGTGTGATGAGATATTTGATTTATTAGTCAAAGATGGTCAGTTAATAAAACCAGCAGGCACTAAAGAGCCTCCTGTAGACCAACAGAAAAAGAGAGGTTTTTGTAAATACCATAATTTCTTGGGTCATAAAACTTCTCAATGTTACCTTTTCAGGGATCTTGTCCAGAATGCAATCCAAAATGGAAGGTTGAAGTTTGGAGACAAAGGCAAGCAGCAGATGAAGATTGACTCCAATCCCATGCAGGTTGTGGAGGCCAATTATGCTGAACCAGAAATGGTAAACGTGGTCGAAATGGAGATCATGGCAGAAGAAAATTTTGAAATGGTAGAAGTTACTGAAAGCTTCAACACCAACTTCACCATGATAGAAGCTGCTGAGGGTTTCAACACCCATGTCAATGTGGTGGAAGAAGGTGATAATTCTACTGACCAAGCTGAGGAAAAAGAAGTCAAAGTTTCTGAAGACTTCAACAATGAGAATGCCATTGAAACTACTGAAGGTTTCGACGGAAGAAATACAGTCAAAGTGGGAGGAAGCTTCGACAAGAAAAACTATGAAAGAGATGCTGAGCAAGGGGTGATCTGGGACACTTTGGGAGAGTCAAATGGGAAGTTCGATTTCATGGTGAAATATTCAGCACCACCAAGCTCCAAAACAGATATAAACAAAATCAAACCCACAGGATGGGGAGATTCTTTCAAAAACAATGACGAAGAAGAGGATAACGAAACCCTCACTGTCCAAAAAGAGGCCACTGAGGGCCTTGATCAAGATGAAGTCAAGACAACAGGGACTGATGACAATCCCCTTACTGTCGAACCAATAAACAGTGGTACCACCAGAACTGAAGAACATCCTGTCGAAAGGGTTGCACACTGCTGCAAATACATCTATAAGGGCTTACACCCAAAAGACAATGTGAATCAGTCAAAGGAGAACATCCCAGAGGAAATGATGCTAGTCGAAAAAATGAACAAATTAAAAATTACAACTGAACAAAGTGCTGGGATTCATATGGTGGAAATCACTCAAAAGGGAGGACCAGACACCAACAAGGGAAAGAAACGTCAAGAGAAGCATCAGAAGCTGGTTTACCCAGAAGAGAACGAGAGTCTTGTCGAATTCATCCAGAGGTGTCAAAGGAAGAATGCAGAAGTCATGCTTTGTCCAAGATGCAGTGCTGTGTTCGACAAGAAAGCAGCTGATGACTTAGAAGTAGCAGAAAAGACCCAGAGAAAAAGAAATTGGGGAACAGCCCCACCAACCAGAAACGAAAGATTCGACCCAAGAAGAGGGAAGCATCACAGTCAAGGGGTGAGAGAAAGACGTTTCAACACCTACAAACCATCCAACAGGCCAAATGATGACAAATGGGTTCAGCCTATAAGGGATGCCCAAGGTCAGAAGAGATGGAAGAGTTTTGAAGTGAACAGGGGTCCTTCAATGGAAGTTAAAAAAGAGGCAAGGCCAAAATATGTCTCTGAAAACTACAAAGGGAAGAATCCTATGTCCAGATCCCAATGGAGGAGATTCCAAAGGCAGAAGAGAATTGAAAAGGAAGCTGTAGAACACCAAAGGGTTGGGCAAAAGGAAGCTGGATCAAGCAAATGTGTCCAGATTACAAACAAGGGGACACCTCTGGCAGAAAAAGAAACCCTTCAGAAGAATAGATCTAGTGACACCACAGAGATGCAGAAAACAAACAACAGAATGCCAGTAGACGAAGAGGTCACAGATGAATTTAGTTCAGAATCAGAAGCCTCTTTCGACGTAACTTGCAATGTGGTTTCTGTGCTGCCCAGAGATTATGACAGGATAATGGAAGTCGAAGATGAAGAGGATGACATGGCAGATGACAGCATAGGCTTGAAGCCTGTATGCTACTACATAATGAACAATGGCTGTGTCGAAGAGCAAAATGCTTTCTTCGAAAAGCCAGATGATGTAATGAAGGCTCACTTAAAGCCTCTCTTCATAAAAGGAAAGGTAGAAAACGTGGGGGTCAACAAAATTCTGATAGATGGTGGAGCAGCTGTAAATTTAATTCCTCATTACATGATAAAGAGGATTGGGAAAGATGACTCCGACACTAAGCCTCACAATATGGTGTTGTCCAACTATGAAGGTAAAGTAGGAACAACACTGGGAGTAATACAACTAAACTTGACTGTAGGATCCATCACCAGGCCTACCATGTTTGTGGTGATAGCATCAAAGGCAAATTACAACTTACTGTTGGGAAGAGAATGGATCCATGGGATTGGGGCTGTACCATCCTCCATGCATCAAAGGATAGCAATCTGGAGGCCAGATGGGATTGTCGAAAACATAGAAGCAGATCAGAGTTACTTCACAGCTGATGTGAACAATGTCACTGGTCGTAACTTCGACAAAAATCTAGCCCACATAGCACCATGCAATCCTGCTGCTTTCGACCTAACAGCTTCCGACAATGCTTACTGTTCCATGTACCTCCATCCTACGCATGGTTTCCAGTGGGATAAAGAAATAATTGGGGAGACAAATTACACTTGGGGAACTGCCCATGTCAATCCAACTGGGTGGGGGAGTGAGTTCAGTGAAAATGACTGAGGCATCAACATTAGAAAAGATTTCGGCTTATATAGCCGAAAAACAACTCAAAGCGGCCCTTGAGGCTGAAGTAAGAAACATGGCTGTCGAAGCCAGCACTCAGGTTGTCGAAGGACAACATCCTCAAGGAAATATTGAGGAGCAACATGCAAATCAGAGTTTTGAAGAAGGCTCAAATGGTGAATGGCAGAATCAAAGACTTGATGCCATTTATGATGACGACCTTTGGGGTTCGAAAAGGATCCAACCTCAACCAATATGAAAATGGTGGCACAGGATCCTCTAGAGGAGATTAATCTGGGTCTGGGGGCAGAAAAAAGGCCCACTTACATCAGTGCCAAGTTGAATCCTCAACTCAGAGTCGAAATAATCCAACTGCTGAATGAGTTTAAAGACTGCTTCGCCTGGGATTATGACGAAATGCCTGGTTTAGACAGAAGTTTGGTGGAATTGAAGTTGCCAATACTGGAAGGGAAGAAGCCAATAAAGCAGACCCCCAGACGCTTTGCACCTGAGATTCTGTCGAAAATCAAAGAAGAATTCGAAAGGCTTCTAAAATGCAAATTCATCCGTACAACAAGGTATGTCGAATGGATTGCTAATATTGTTCCTGTGATTAAGAAAAATGGCACATTAAGGGTGTGTATTGATTTTAGAGATCTAAACTCAGCCACCCCTAAGGATGAGTATCCTATGCCAGTAGCAGAAATGCTAGTAGATTCTGCAGATTTTCATTGCTGAAGAAGACGTTCCAAAAACAGCTTTTCGTTGTCCAGGAGCAATAGGAACATATGAGTGGGTAGTCATGCCCTTTGGTTTGAAAAATGCTGGAGCTACTTATCAAAGGGCTATGAATTCTATTTTTCATGATTTCATCGAAACATTTATGCAAATTTATATAGATGACATTGTGATTAAATCTGCTTCAGGCTTGGACCACATTAACCATCTTCGACAGTCCTTTGAAAGGATGAAGAAGTTTGGTTTGAAAATGAATCCTCTTAAATGTGCTTTTGGTGTGCAGGCAGGGGACTTCTTAGGCTTTGTGGTCCACAAGAAAGGGATTGAAATTAATGAGAACAAAGCTAAAGCAATAATGGAAGCAAAAGCGCCATCGACAAAAAAGGAATTGCAGTCTCTACTAGGGAAAATCAACTTTCTCAGAAGGTTCATCTCCAACCTTAGTGGAAAGACTCAGGCCTTCTCACCTCTGCTTCGACTGAAGAAGGAAGGTTTCACTTGGGGGCAAGAGCAGCAAGATGCCTTCGACAAGATCAAGGAGTATCTGGCAAATCCTCCAGTCTTAATATCTCCTTGTCGAAAAAGAAGCATGAGGCTCTACATATCAGCATCTGACAAAACATTAGGAAGTATGCTTTGTCAAGAGGATGAACATGGCGTCGAAAGAGCCATTTATTATCTCAGCAGAGTCTTAAATGATGCTGAAACTAGATATAGTATGATAGAGAAATTATGTTTATGTGTATATTTCTCTTGTATAAAATTGAAGCATTATATAAAACCCGTTGATGTACATATATCTTCTCATTTCGACGTAATAAAACATATGTTGTCTAAGTCTATTTTACATAGTCGAATTGGAAAATGGGCTTTAGCCTTGACTGAGTATTCTTTAAAATATATGCCTCTAAAAGCTGTTAAAGGGCAAGTAGTTGCTGACTTCATAGCTGACCACTCCATACTTGGAGATGAGACAAATTATGTCGAAAAAAAGCCTTGGAGGTTATATTTTGATGGTTCCAGTCATAAAAATGGAACAGGTGTTGGGGTATTGATTATTTCTCCCAATAAAATTCCAACAAAGTTCAAGTATAAAATAGAAGGATTCTGTTCAAATAATGAGGCAGAATATGAAGCTTTAATTGCTGGACTTGAAATTTTGTTGGAACTGGGGGCAACAGAGGTCGAAATAATGGGTGACTCTGAGTTGGTGATAAAGCAATTGACGAAAGAGTATAAATGTGTCAAAGAAAATTTGATCATGTACTTTGTGATAGCCAACAGATTCCTCAAGAGATTCGACAGTGTAGTTTTTAGACACATTCCCAGATTAGAAAATCAAGAAGCAAATGACTTAGCTCAGTTGGCTTCAGGGTATAAAGTGTCGAAGGAAAATCTGATGAAGGTTGTCGAAGTAAGAGGCAAGGTCTTATCCACCAAACTATCCCCATCTGATTTGGAGACAATGAGATTGGGATATGGTGATGAAGAGAACTTTGAGATTTTCAATGTAGGTGATCTAGAAGTTGGAGATTGGAGAAAACCCATCAAAGATTATTTACAAAATCCAAATCAGACAGTCGAAAGAAAGATAAAGTACAGAGCTATAAGTTATGTACTCTTTGGAAATGAACTGTTTAAAAAGACTGCAGAAGGAGTTCTATTAAAATGCCTAGGAGAGACTGAAGCTTATATAGCTTTGTCGAATGTACACAGTGGTGCATGTGGTGCTCACCAAGCAGGACATAAGATGAAATGGCTATTATTTCGACAAGGAATGTATTGGCCAACCATGTTGAAAGACTGTGTCGAATTTGCAAAGGGTTGTCAGGAATGTCAAATTCATGCAGGCATACCTCATGTGCCAGCAAATGAGTTACATTCCATTGTAAAGCCTTGGCCATTCAGAGGTTGGGCTTTAGATTTGATTGGTGAAATTCGACCAGCCTCTTCAAAAGGGCAGAAGTACATTTTAGTAGGAGTAGACTATTTCACTAAATGGATTGAAGCCATACCGTTGACGAATGTAGATCAGGAAGCAGTCATAGACTTCATCCAGAAACACATAATGTATAGGTTTGGAATACCAGAGACTATAACCACTGATCAAGGATCTGTGTTTACTGGTAGAAATATGCAGGCATTTGCAAGGGAGACAGGTTTTAAGTTGTTGACTTCGACACCCTATTATGCCCAAGCAAATGGTCAGGTCGAAGCAGCCAACAAAGTAGTAATAAACCTGATAAAGAAACATGTGGGTAAAAAACCAAGAAATTGGCATAAGACCCTGGATCAAATCCTTTGGGCTTGTCGAACATCTCCTAAGGAAGCAACTAATTCCACCCCATTTAAATTAACCTATGGACATGATGCAGTATTGCCTGTCGAAATATGTTTACAGTCAATACGAATTCAAAGACATCATGAGATTCCATCTGAAATCTATTGGAGTATGATGATGGATGAATTGGTTGATTTAGACGAAGAAAGGTTGCGTGCTTTAGAATTAATAAGAAGGCAGAAAGAGAGAGTTGAAAAGTTTTATAACAAAAAAGTAAAATTCAAAGCCTTTTTAGTAAATGATTTAGTTTGGAAAGTGATCTTGCCCATGGAGAAGAAAGACAGAGTGATGGGAAAATGGTCCCCTAAATGGGAAGGACCTTTCAAAATTCTAAGAGTTTTTTCCAATGGTGCGTACGAAGTCGAAGAAATAGAAAAAGACAGAAGAGTGCTGAAAATAAATGGGAAGTACTTAAAGAAGTATAAACCAACATTGCAGGAAATAAAAATAGGAACAAATTAAAATTGCAAACGAAACTTGTCTTCGCCAAACAAATGGCGTGAAATAGCATTACATATAAAAGTGCTAAAAGAAAATATCCTTAAACAAATAAAATTCCTAAGTCCTATTACAAAACTACTGTCGAAGGAAGGTAGCTTTGAGTTCGTCGAATTTTTTCTTTTGAAGTTGGATTCGACGCTCGCAGAGACTCTTGCTGACAGTCATTTCTTCAATCTCCCTGTGAAGTTGCTGGGCTGTTTCTGCATGTTGTAGCCCCTTCTGGAGTTCACTGTCTATTGCTTCCTGATTTGGTTGTTGGAAAGAGGCCTGGCGTTCTTTTTCTTGAAGGATTTTCCTTTGAAGATCAGCAATCTGGGCCTGGTAAGCTTGAATATTGCTTTCACACTCAGCAGCAGCCTTAGTGTATTCGTCAGAAAGCTTATTCAGCTCTGAAATCTTTTCTGTCGAAGAAGCCACTGTGTTCCATTCTGAAACTTGCTCTTCAGACTTGGCTGTGATTTTTTGGGAGAATTCTTTTTGTCGAACCAGATCAGCACTAACAGAATCAATTAAGGATATCAAATCCATCACCAAACGGCTTTCCTCAGTCGAAGCCTCCAACAAATTGGCACTTTTCAGGAGCTTCTTCAGATCATATTGAGCAGAAGCATTCTCAGCCAAGACTTCAAACAGGTCAACTCCAAGGATTCTTGTCTTGATCTCATCCATTATGACACTGATTGGTTGGAGGTCGGAAGTGGCCCCTGAAGCTGTCGAACCACTGGGAGAGGAGTCTTGGAAGTTATACCTGGTGTCGAGTAAAGCTTTTAAATATTCAAAGGGTTTTCTAACTTTCAAGCTCTCAATCTCTTCGTGTGACAAGCTTGTCGAATTAGTACCCACAGAAGTTTCAGCAGGAACTTTTGTTGGAGAAGGAATGTGTTGAGAAGTGCCTCCAATGCTCAAGTTGACTCCTGGTTGATTCGACAGAGTGACCTCCTCTTCGACATTTTCTTTTTCAACTATGTTGGTGTCAGTTGGATCTGGAGTTTGTGAATCCTGAGCAATGGCATCGTCGTCAGTGTCTGGTATAGCAGCTGGTGGTGGAAGTGGTGCATCTTGATTTGGAACTATTTTTTCTGCAGTGAAGTCTGGTCGAAGAGGAGAGTTGTTGCCAGAAGATTCAGAATCACTGAGGTCAAATTCATCCAAGGTTTGAGGTCCATAGACACCTGCATCTGGAGTGGCATCATCTTGGAGTCTTTCAGCCAGAGTCCTCTCAGAATTAGAAGGGGCATGCTCTTCTTGGATTGTAGAAGTCTCTTCGACATCAATGACAACCTTCAGAAAATATCCAAGAGAGTCATAAGATAAAGATACGTGCAGTTAAGACTAAAGATTTTGTTTGTCGAAGTGATTACCTGAGGGATTTCAGTATGTGCACTTGAGTCTCCACTTCTTTCACTCCTTGTGGGAATTTTGTTGACTGGACTGGCAGGTGGAGTCCGTCTTTGGACTATAGATCTTTGAGAGGCTATTGTTTTAATTCTTAGACCTTTGTTTCTTTTCAAAGGTTGGGGTTCAGGGGATTCGTCCTCAGACTCTTCGACGCTTTCTTCCTTTTCTTCTGGTTTCCTTTTCTTTGCTGGGGTACGAGTTACCTACAAAAAAAAAAAAAAAAGAGAAGTGTTCAGTATAAGAAAATGTGAAGTACATAAATAAGGAGGGATGCTCTGTTTTTGTCGAAACCTTCTTGACAGTTGTAGGAGACTTTTCGACTGTTTTAGAAGAGGTTCCTTCGCCAGCAGTCTTCCTGACAATTCTAACAGCTGAAAAAGAAAAGTTGCATGAACATTGATATAATAATAAAAGGAGTTAGAAGCAAAAAGAAGAATGTAATTTCTTCGACACCTTCAAGAATGGGTTCGTCTACAGTAACATGTTCTATCCCAATATGAAGGTGCCCAGTGAAGTTGTCCAGATGATACTTCGTCGCAACCACACGTTCGGCAGGTTTTTTGTTTCTTTCGCGAAGCAGTTTTAAATCAGATCCACACACAAACCAATCTGGAAATGGAGGACACAAGGCCACTCCAAATTCTGCAAAAGGGAGTGGAGGGAATTTTGGAGGAAAAGTTGTGAATGCAAAGTCATAGTGTGCATGTGGTGGAAGAGATGAAGGAAACCACAACTTATTTAATTTCTCTGTGAATTTGTATTTTAAAGATACTGCTGCTTCAGCTATGGTTCGACGAAGATCATCAGGCCTGTAAATAGTTTCAAAATACTTTTGAAACTTTTGAACTTCTTTGATATGCTGATCTGTACCTTTTTTCTTCTTGTCCTGCACAAAGGTAAAAGCATTTGTCAGAAGAGTAGTGAAGGTTGCTACGTCGAAAAATCTGTTGATGTAATATTCCTTCCACCAGACGTCGAATTCTTCAGTACAGAGGAAGTTTGGTAGAAAAATGGTGGGATAGACCTCCAAAGTTGGGTCGAAAAACTTGTTGTACAGCTCTAAACTTTTGTCGAAATGGTGAAATGAGTTATAGAAAATGATAGCACCTTTCTTATGGTAGATAGGCTTCGTCTTCGTCTGAATTAATCCAAACTGCCTAGCTACCAAATTGGGTTGGTACACAATGAGGGTTACCTTTGTGTTGTTAAGACTATGATGGGAGAAAAAGTGTCTGGGCATGAGGAAAGCTTCCCAAATGGAGATATAGGAGTCTTCATCTTTCTGGTTCTCCACTGGGAGTCTTCTGGTAAACCATCTTGGACCTACTTGTCTGTTGGCGAATGGTGCCATTGAAGGAGAAAATTTGTAGCGTTTGGCGAACATCATGATGTAGCCAGTGAATGCTTGTTGAAGGCTTGTATTATCATCTGTAGGGGTCAGTTGAACCAGCCTAGGCCATTCGACACGCCTTTCTTTTACTGCGTCTTCGACAACTGGCATTTTGATGGGGATGAAATTTTCAAAAGTGGCATTCAGCCATAATTGTAGGAGCCAAAAAGGGCCTGTAAGACTAATGTTACCTTTGTCCTTAAGGGTTTTGAGGTTGCTTACACTCTCACTTAAGGATTCATAGAGGTTTGCCAAAAGAAGTTCACTCAGGCAGAATGCAACTCCATTATGAAGTTGATTAGCCATAATGATGTAACTTCTGGCTACCTGGAGAGACCTAGTACAGAAAACAAATTTGGCTAACCACAGGGAGAGGAAAGCAATGTGCTCTCTATCAGAGACTTCTTCATTGTTTTCACCTTGGTGATGGGCTATGAAAACATAATACCCAGCATGCTTTGTGTCGAAGCCTATGGGATCCTTGTTCAAGTGTTCAGGGTTAAAGATTTCCCCTAAAGGACTAAGGCCAGTTATGGCTGCTATGTCGAATAGGGTGGGAGTCACCATTCCACAGGGTAAGTGGAAAGTATTGTAAGTACTATCCCAAAAATACAAGGAGGCTAACAGCATGTTTTGGCAATAACGGGGACCCTCTTTCGACAATTGGATTAAGTCATAAATACCAGTTTTCTTCCAAAACTTCTCTTTGGTTTTTTCGATCCTAGTAAGCCATGCTAGGTAGTCAGAGGGATCTTTCGTCAAAGGGGGGCTCCTAAAAATCCTATTTTGGTTTAGATAAGACAGATCTATTTCTGTCGAAGCCATAAGGACTTCAGGTTCTTTTGTTGAGGTTTCGACAGGTTTAGGGTTTTTGTTAGCAGCTATGGGTTTAGAAGCAGAATAACAGGGGTAAAATTCTTTCAAACGGTTAGGGTCCACAGTGGGATCAAAAATAGGACCTAACATAGCATGATGAACTCCAGAAACAGAAATGGGAATCATTACCTGTGACCTGTAAATGCTTGCCTTTTCCCTTTCATTTGGGGGTTCTGGAAAGTACTGTTGGTGCTGTGTTTGTGTAGGCCCAGATAATACGTGAGCAGGAGGAAGATCCATGGTCTTCTTTGTCTTCTTTGCACTGCGGCCAGTGGTAGTCTTTGGAGGAGCCATTGATTTGATGAAGAGGTTGAAAGAACAGAAGCTTTGAAAGGTTTGGAAATGGAGTTTTTACGCTTGGGTAAGAGAAGAGTTGAGAAGGTGAAAAGTATGGAATGTTGTTGAAAGTGGTATTTATAGAGGATGAAATAAATGACTAATAAAGAAAAAGGAAAATGAAAAGATTTTCAGTTGGGAAGTGGAGACGTGCGTTTCTGATCCATTGGTGGAAGTTAGAAAGTGGCAGTTGGTAGGAGGCCATGATTTACCTACAATATAGGGGTATGGGAGATTGTGTAAAAACGTGGGTTAGACATGACGTTTTAATAAAGTGGAAATCATGATGTTTTCTTGGGACTCAACAAAATCACTTTACAATAAATGCAACTGACAGGAAGTCAAAGGTTACTTCGACAGCAAAGGATATTTCTCCAAGAATAGTCGAAAACATCTTTGCTGGGGGGCAATTTGTAAACCCATAATTTCGACAGACTGAAATTAAGGGTTTAAAGTCATCTTTGTCGAAGGATAACAAAAGGAAGAAAATTCAAGGATTGCTGACAGGGTTTGAAACTCCATTACTTCGACAGAAAGGCAAATGTTGGTCTGGCAGACTAAAGTTGGGAAGTTATTTGTAACTAAGTGTTTGACAGAAGAAAGCTTCTCTTTCGACGTTTCGACAGAAGATGGTCTTTCAATGATTTCGACAGAAGGGGATATTTGACAAAAGAAAATATTTGGCAAGTGCTGAAGGAGTTGTTTTTTCTTTAAAGGCTTCGACAGTTTGAAGAGGAGCAAGGTTTCGTCACCAAAAAAAGGAATTCAAATTCCAAAGGTTGTAACTTTTGGCAGTTGGACACATGGAGGTTTCAGAGAAGAAGTCTACATGCAGGCTGACACTTGTCGTTTAGTTATAGTTTTTCCGTTCTAAGCAGTTATTTTGTTTATGTATAAATAGGATAGTTTGTGGTTAGAATAGGTGTGTGAAAATTGATACAAAATTCCTGTAAAAACTCTAAGTACCCAGTGTGAGAGAAAATGATTATGATATTTGGAACCATGTACGTTTGAACACCATTTATATTTCAGAGTTATTTAAATTACTTGTTCATTCTTAAAGTTCATGTTATTTTTAAACTTTATTTACTTTTCTGCAAGTTTACAGCCTTCGACACTTTCTTCTTATGCTCGTTTAAAACCTTTACTTTATTTTCATTTTTTAACTTAAAGTTTTACTTTACTTGTAAAAATCAGAGTTTTTAACACTTTGACAATATTGATGAAACAAACCACAAATTTATCACAAACTCTAAGAATAGTTCGACAGAATCAAATGCACATGTATCCCAGGACTTGTTTGGTTGGTCCTGCAAGTAACCCAGTTTTCTGAAGAAATTGGTTAACCAGAGGTTGTTCGCCAGAAACTACAGCGAACAGGTGTTATGTGCTAATTGTGTTTGTATATTTGTATTTATTTTTGCTTTATGTACAGTTATTTATTGCTTTCTTTACAGCTTTATATACATCATACTGTCATACTGTTATCTGGCTGGATCTGGTTTTGTTGCTTTGGTGGGTGGGGTTCTATTGAGAGTTTAAGGTCCTATACCTGGGACCTGAGTGACACCTAGGCTAGAGTGGTTCATGTTCTTTCCCATTCCATTTCGGTCTGGTGCGGGAATATGAAGCACAGTTCAGATATGGGTTTCTTCTTGAGAACTCTGTGCTACAGATCTCCTGTAGTGCTAGGGCTATCTGGGAAGCCTGCTAAGTTTGGATGACCTTTACTATGACCTTCAGAAACTGAGGTGAATTAGAGGAAGATCTTTTATGGTTATTGTAAACACTGTACCTCCGGGTTAGAAGTGTTTACACTTCTCATAACTGATCCAAGTCTGAGGATCCTTGTTTTAGAACACCACCTGTGAGGGGGTTGGGTTGTTTACAGGTTTGCAGGAACCCTTGACCACAGCATACCCTGATACTTTGTTTGATTAAGAGTACTCTACTTTAGACAGTTCTTGTGATTTAACCCTGGATATGTGACTCTTTATTTGAGTCTCCCACCTTGGTTACTGGACTTTTGAACCTCCATCTGGACTTCTTAGACATACATGGACTTATATCAAGGCAGTAATCAGATCCATCTTGATCACAAACCCTTGCATATCATTTGCATACTCATCATTTGCATCATTTAACATTTGCTTATTTGTTTTTCAGGGTATCCATCATATTTGGCTTGGTTTTGACCCCTTCATCTGTATAGACCTTTGTTCATCAGTGATCTGCTTCAGCTATCTGCTTCAGTTACCTTCATCACCAGCATCATCCTATCAGTGGCTCATCTCCAGTATCAGTCCTCATCATCAGTACTTGTTCTTAGCTCTTCATCAACAGTCATGGCCCCAAGAAGAGCAACATCTCATATCATTTCTTTGAACCTGTGCTGACTGGCATCAGGCAGGTCCAGGCACTTATCACTCCAGACCACATCCCATTATTCAGAGAGCATTATGGAGGCATCCTTGATATGGTTATGGACTTGGACCCTTCTCAGAGGAGTTTGATTCACACCTGCCTACAGTTTTATGACCCTCCTTTGAGATGTTTCACTTTCCAGAATTTTCAGCTAGGACCTCTGCTGGAGGAGTTCTCATCATTGATTGGAGTACCTGTCAGAGGTGGTGTCCCCTTCAACCCTGAGATGGCTTTTCCCAGCAATGAAGAAGTGGCAAAAGCACTGTACCTGGAGCCTATTCTGATTGAGCAGAACATGACAACAAAAGCTAGCATCCCTGGTCTACACTTGGATTTCTTGACTTCTCAGGCCATCCTGAAGGCCTCCTTGGGAGAATGGAAGGCAGTTTGTGCATTGTTAGCCCTCAGTATATATGGGGTGATATTATTTGCAGATGAGCCCAAGTTTATCAGCAATAATGCCATTCATCTTTTCATTCTGAGGAACCCAGTGCCCACATTGCTGGGAGATTTCTATTATTCTGTTCACCAAAGGAATGAGAAGCAGAGAGGAAGGTTGGTGAGATGATGTGCTCCTCTATTTCATACCTGGCTGCTCAAACACTTACCCAAGACTGATGCCTTCCTGAATCCTCACCAACAGAAGAATTGGGCTAAGAGACTTATTTCTTTGACCTCAGATGACATCAGGTGGTGCACCCAGAGCACCAAAGGCAGAGACATAATTACTAGCTGTGGGCAGTTCCCCAATGTACCTCTAATAGGAGCGAAGGGTTGCATCAACATCAATCCTTTTCTGTTTAAGAGACAGTTGGGCTATGCTTTGGTTCACCCTCCAAGAGTGCAAGACTTGGCTGAAACCCTGTATTGTGAGATAAAACCTAATCTAGTTGTTGTCAGGCAAGCATTCTGGGCTTGGGACAACATCCAGACCAAAGGGATGGCCATTCTTAGGAGATGCAATAATGTGGCTTCAGCTCAGTATTATGAATGGTCTCATGCTAGAGCTCAGATCTCTGGGATGCCCTTCACCATTGAGGATGCACCCGGACCATCCACAACACCACCTCCAGCCACTGTCAGCCTGGAAGAATTTGAGAAACTGAAGGAAAGGAATGAGAATCTATCTCAAGCTCTAAAGAGGACCCTCTGGGAGAGGAGTGATGGTCGTCTAGACATTGAGAGGTTGGAAAAGCTTAAGGTGGAGCATCTAGCCAAGATTGAGAAAGCAGAGGACTACATCAAGAAGTCAAGAGCTGGAGAGCAAATTTTGAAGAATGCCTATAAAGAGGCCCAATTTCAGAAGGCTAGGACTGATCTCTATCTGAAAGAAAGTCAAGCTAGGTGGGTCAGGATCACTGAAGCTCGCACTCAAGAAGATAAGATAACTCAAGACAGGATTGAGCAGTTGGAGGCCAATGAAAAGAAACAACAGGAAGCTCTGCTAGCAGCCCAGAAGGAGATTTCAGAGTTGAAGCTTAGGGCCGGTGTGAAGAGGACAAAAGACCAAGACAGGCACAAGAAGCTGACCACTGCTATTGACACCAGGAACCTTCTTATCAGAAACATTACAGAGCATCCGGTTGGTCCTGTAACTGAAGCACTCTTGAAGGAGGTTAAGGAGGATGAGTTTGGCTTAGATGTCTAACTACTTTGCTTGTTGTTATTTCCATTTCATGTACTTTTCTTTTATGTTGTATTTCTGACCCTTCAGGGGACAATGTTGTAAAAGCAGACTATGTATGATCCACCTTTTGTAATATATTTGTTAGTTTGTTCCACTGAGTTCTTTTTCTCTCAAGCAACATCAAGGCATCTTCCTCAGGGTCTGGAAAGGTCAAAACCAAATGCCAAGCCGGATACCTTGGAAACAAATAAGCATACTGCATTGCATACTAACTTTTGTTTTGTTTTGTAGGTTTTTGTTTTGTTTGTTACTAACTCTATTGTGATTCAGGAATTATTGCTCGCCGTTGGGTGTTCCCTCTCAACCGTCCACACAGATATCATACTCGCAACAATCTTCCTGGTATCCAGATGGACCAAGTACAGCAAGATCTGACAGAAGTCAGGACTCAGATGGCCAATGAAAGGCTGGAGATGAGAAACCAAATGACTCAGTTCATGGAAGTAATGAATGGCTTGGCCCAAAGTCAAGAAAGGTTGAGGGCATTGGTAGAAAGGCAAACCCCGGAAGAACCCCATTTGGGAACTGGAGGGACAAGTAACAATGAGAGGGGTCAGCCTCATGTTAATCCACCAGTATATGGGCCTCATCTACATCCGGAAGTCCACATCCCAACCAATGTGCAAGGGAATACTACTACAGGCAGAATCTTACAAGAAGACCCCCAAGAGGAGCAATTCACTGTAATGGGAGCTGGGGATGAAGTCTATGATAGAAGGTTTGATGAAATTGTTGAGAAGTTGAGATCTCTGGAGTCTCAAAATTCCCTAGGTTTTGATGTTATGGATATGGGGTTAGTGGATGGGGTAAGGATTCCCCACAAGTTTAAACCCCCGTGCTTCAATAAGTACAATGGAACCTCCTGTCCACGAACTCACTTACAGTCCTTCCTGGGGAGACTCAAGGCATACACTATGGATGAAAAACTGTGGATGTTTTATTTTGAAGATAGTTTGACTGGGGCCTCAAGGGAGTGGTACTCACACTTAACCAGAGCTACTATCAGGTGCTGGAAGGACCTAGCTGAAGCCTTCATCAGACAATACCAATACAATCTGAACATGGCTCCTAACAGGACCCTTTTGATGGGAATGTCTCAGTCCTCCAGAGAAAGCTTCAGGGAATATGCCCAGAGGTGGAGACAGCTTGCTGCTGCTGTCCAACCACCCATGTCGGAAAGAGAAATGGCCGACATGTTTATGAATACTCTGCAAGGAACATACATTGACAGGCTAGCTGCCTTTTCTTCCACCAGCTTCGCTAACGTAGTTATAGCTGGAGAAAGAATTGAAAGCCTTCTGAAGATGGGTAAGATTTCTGATAATGGTGCAAGTTCGTCTAGTAACCCCAGGAAGCCTTTTGTGGGACCTAGAAGAACTGGTGAGACAAATGCCATCCATGCTAGCAGGGGCAGACCTCAGTATGCCCACAGATCAGTAGTAGCTGTCACCATTCCAACTCCGATTCCTCAGCAACCGGCATATCAACAACCACAACAACCACACTATCAACAGCAAGTTCAGTATCCGCCACAAAGGACCTACAACAACAACAACAGCAATCAACAGCAAAGACCCTTTCAACAAAGACCATCACAGGCCAATAGGGTGATTGATCCAATCCCTATGCCTTATGTCGCTTTATTGCCACAACTCCTGAAACTCAACTTGGTTGAATTAAGGACATTGGCACCACCAGATCCCTCTAATCTTCCAAGAAATTATGATGTCAACGCCAGATGTGCTTTCCATTCCAATGCACCTGGCCACAATACGGAGAAATGCAGGGCTTTACAAATGAAGGTACAAGACCTGGTGGATTCTAAAGCCCTCAATTTTGCACCCCCTCCAAGTGTCACCAAGAATCCCATGCCCAATCATGGAGGACCAAGAATTAATGCCATTGAGGAAGACAAGCCATCTTTCTTAATCACCAGTGTTGGGCAGATTCGGACACCTCTGGTAGAAATTAAAGCTCAGCTCCTAGAATGCCAGATGTTCCCCGGGTGTGAGCTCGGTTGTGGTTATTGCAACATTTCGGTCAACGGGTGTGACAACTTGAGAAGCGGCATAGACGGTCTTATCAAAAGTGGTATCCTTCAGATCACAATATCGACGCCTACAAATCCCGCAATCCCTTTGACAACAATTCCCGAGTCTCCTACAACTGCAACAACAATCATTCCGACCAATTCATTAATATCATCAACAATGGCTTCATCCATCACTTCAACAAACCAGATATCAACAACCATTTCTTCTACAACATCAGCATCCATTTATTCAGCAGGATCTTCTACAACACCAACAGCAATTAATGAAGATATCTCAGCAGTCACTATCTACTATGATCCGTCAAGTGTTCCTCCGAACAACAACTTTCAACAACAAACAGTGGCACCTCCTGCCAGGTCACCAGTCACCATTTACTACGATCCGCACACTATTTCAGTACCCTCCTCTGCAGCAGTCAGTCCAGTTACTATTACGGTACCTGGACCCGTTCCATATGAAAGCAGTAATGCCATACCTTGGCATTATGGCTCTGATCTTTACTGCAATGGGGAGAAAATCACTTTGGATTCTTCAACCTCTTCTCCACAGATTGATAATGTTGGGGGAGGCGGAGGCTTCACCAGAAGCGGACGCCTTTTTGCCTCACAAGTGCAAAGACCTAATGCTGAAGCAGAAGCTGCTGCCAAAGCAAAAGGGAAGAGTGTGATATCTGAAGAACCAATTCTCAAAGAAACTCAGAAGACATCTTTTGAACAAGATGTAGACGAGTTTATGAGGATTATAAAGAGAAGTGATTACAAAGTGGTGGATCAGCTTCACCAAACTCCCTCAAAGATCTCCATATTATCCCTGTTGATGTGTTCTGAAGCTCACAGGAATGCATTATTGAAAGTCCTGCACGCATCATATGTGCCAGATGAGATCACTGTTAATCAGCTAGAAACTGTGGTGGCAAATGTCAACACCAGTCATGGACTGGGCTTCACCAATGCTGACTTAACAACTGAGGGACGTAACCACAACAAGGCTTTACACATCACTCTAGAATGCAAGGGTGCTGTTCTATCCCATGTACTGGTGGACACTGGGTCTTCACTCAATGTTCTACCAAAGAAAGCCTTGGTGAAGCTGGAGTACGATGGCTTGGCATTGCGTCCAAGTAATTTGGTGGTGAGAGCATTTGATGGCTCTAAAAGATTAGTGCTTGGGGAGATTGATCTGCCTGTGATGATTGGCCCGCAGATTTTTAAAATTACCTTCTATGTGATGGACATTCTGCCGGCCTACAGCTGTTTGTTGGGTAAACCCTGGATCCATGCCGCTGGCGCTGTTACGTCTACCCTTCACCAGAAGCTGAAATTTCGAGTGGGAAGGCCAGATCATCACCATCTGTGGTGAAGAAGATATCTTTGTTAGCCATCTGGCTACGTACAAGTATATTGAGATGGATGGAGAAATCCATGAAACCATGAACCAGGGATTTGAATCCCTGAACATAAATGAAGCATCTGCTGTAGTAGGAACCTCCATGACATCTTATCAGCAAGCCAGGAAGGTTGTTGAAGAGGGGACTACCCAAGGCTGGGGCAAGCTGCTGCCCGTGGAGAAGAAGGAGGACAGATTTGGGTTGGGTTACAAACCAACTCAACAAGATCAATCAGAGGCTGTCAAGAAGCCCAATTTTGTCAGCGGGGGAATGCTCACCCCTGATGCAGTGAACAACTTGGAAGACGAGGATGAAAGCGACCGCAACCTGGAGAGCTGGATACGTCCAAGGATCCCGGGGAGCCAAGTCCTTAACTGGTCTTCCCAGGAAATTATAAGGGTTACTCCTGCAGAGTAATTATTATTTCCTGTATTTTTAAGCATGCATCAAGTCTTGCATCTTGCCCAAGATGACAAGACTCATTTTGTAATCGGTCCATCTTGTAATTTTGTGCAAACAGATTAATCAATGAATATCGGACATCTTTTGCAAATGAGTCTTTTTCTTTTCCGCTCACTGTTTTTCATTTTTCTTTTTGTACAAAAATAAAATGGCAATGTTTTCCAAAATGATAAACTTTACTTCACTTTTTCTAAACAAGATTAAAATCGATCACTAAAATGAACAATCTAAACCCTTGCAGAGAGTGCCTTCCAGACTGTACCGACAACAGCACAACTATGGCTTCGTATGACTTTGACAATCCAATCAATCAAGCTGATGAAGGGGTTGAAGAAGATTATGAGCTTCCTGAAGAGCTAGCCAGGTTGTTAAGGCAAGAGGAGAAGGTTATCATCCCTCATCAGGAGGAGGTCGAAACGGTTAATCTTGGTACGGAAGAAGATGTGAAAGAGGTTAAGATCGGGGCCTGCCTACAAGACTCAGTAAAAGAACAGCTGATTGATATGCTTCGAGAGTATGTGGATGTTTTCGCTTGGTCTTATCAGGATATGCCAGGGTTGGACACCGATATTGTCATGCACAAGCTGCCTTTAAAAGAAGACTGCCCGCCGGTTAAACAAAAGCTGCGCCGTACTCGCCCAGATATGGCAATGAAGATAAAAGAAGAGGTGCAAAAGCAGTGGGACGCCGGTTTCCTTGTTGTAACTAGTTACCCGCCGTGGGTCGCTAATATTGTACCTGTGCCTAAGAAAGACGGCAAAGTGAGGATGTGTGTTGACTACCGAGATCTGAACAGAGCCAGCCCGAAAGATGACTTCCTTTTACCTCACATTGATGTATTGGTTGATAATACGGCTCAGTTCTCGGTATTCTCTTTCATGGATGGATTTTCAGGATATAATTAGATCAAGATGTCACCTGAAGACATGGAGAAGACAACTTTCATCACACCTTGGGGCACGTTCTGTTATAAGGTGATGCCATTCGGACTGAAGAATGCTGGTGCAACTTATCAACGGGCTATGGTAACATTATTCCACGACATGATACATAAAGAAATTGAATGTTATGTGGATGACATGATTGCCAAGTCCCTCACAGAAGAAGACCACCTGGTGAATCTGCTGAAGTTATTCAAGCGCCTGAGGAAGTACCAACTGAAGTTGAACCCCAACAAGTGCACATTCGGGGTGCGATCTGGTAAGTTGCTGGGATTTATTGTAAGTGAGAAAGGGATTGAAGTTGACCCTGATAAAGTCAAATCCATTCAAGAAATGCCTGCACCGAAGACAGAAAAAGAAGTTCGGGGGTTCCTAGGTAGATTGAACTACATCTCAAGGTTCATATCTCACCTTACAGCAACTTGTGAACCCTTGTTCAAGCTATTGAGAAAAGAGCAAACGGTCAGGTGGAACGAAGACTGCCAAAGGGCTTTTGACAAAATCAAGGAATACTTACAAGAGCCTCCAATCCTTATGCCTCCAGTTGAAGGAAGACCTCTGATAATATACTTGACAGTACTAGAAGAGTCAATCGGGTGTGTGCTGGGCCAGCATGACGAGTCTGGTCAAAAAGAGTATGCAATTTACTACCTAAGCAAAAAGTTTACCGACTGTGAACAACGTTATTCACTGCTCGAGAAAACTTGTTGTGCTTTAGCGTGGGCTGCTCGCCGACTAAGGCAGTATAAGTTGACCCACACTACTTTATTGATATCAAAGATGGACCCAGTTAAGTACATTTTTGAGAAGCCAGCGCTTACCGGACGGGTTGCAAGATGGCAAATGATCCTCACAGAATATGACATCCAGTACACATCTCAGAAAGCCATCAAGGGCAGTGTATTGTCTGATTACCTTGCTGAGCAACCCATTGATGATTACCAGCCTATGAGATTTGACTTCCCTGATGAAGACATCATGTTCATAAAAGCAAAAGATCATGAAGAGCCTGTTCACACTGAAGGGCCTGACCCGGAAGAAGAATGGACTATGATGTTTGATGGGGCTGTTAATATGAATGGTCGTGGTGTTGGTGCAGTACTCATTACACCTAAGGGAGTTCACATGCCTTTCTCGGCAAAGCTCACCTTTAACTGCACTAACAATGAAGCTGAATACGAAGCTTGCATTATGGGTCTCGAGGAAGCCATTGACCTCAGGATCAAAACTTTGACTGTATTCGGAGATTCAGCTCTAGTGATTAATCAAACCAACGGCAAATGGTACACACACAAGGATCATCTGATACCTTACAGGGATTATACGAGGAGGTTATTGACTTTTTTCACAACAGTCAAGCTCTAGTATATCCCTCGGGACGAGAATCAATTTGCAGATGCTCTGGCTACCATTTCATCCATGATCAAAGTTCAAGCTGCCAACTTTGTACCTCGGATTTCAGTGTCCAGATTAGACATACCAGCATATATGTTCTCAGCAGATGTTGTTAAAGATGATAAGCCTTGGTTCCATGATATCAAATGCTTCTTGGAGGATCAAACATACCCACCTGGGGCATCTTCCAATGATAAGAAGACTTTAAGAAGGCTTGCTGGTAGTTTCTTCCTGAATATTGATGGTTCCCTGTACAAGAGAAACTTTGATATGGTACTTATCAGATGCGTTGATAGAACAGAAGCAGACTTGTTGATGCACGAGGTGCACGAAGGATCCTTTGGTACCCATGCAGGAGGGCATGCAATGGCTAAGAAGTTGCTAAGATCAGGTTATTACTGGATCACAATGGATGCTGACTGTTGTGCCTATGCCAGGAAATGCCACAAATGCCAGATTTATGCGGATAAGGTGTATGTGCCTCCCAATCCTCTGAATGTGATGTCTTCACCTTGGCCCTTTGCAATGTGGGGCATTGATATGATTGGCAAGATTGAACCGACTGCTTCAAATGGCCACAGATTCATCTTTGTAGCCATTGACTATTTTACCAAGTGGGTTGAAGCAGCTTCCTATGCAAATGTTACAAGGCAAGTGGTAACCCGATTTCTGAAGAGAGACATCATCTGTCGGTATGGAGTGCCCGAGCAAATCATTACTGATAATGGTTCCAACTTAAACAATAAAATGATGGCATAACTATGATGGGACTTCAAGATCCAACACCACAATTCTTCTCCTTACAGGCCAAAGATGAATGACGCTATTGAGGCAGCTAATAAGAATATCAAGAAGATTGTGCAAAAGATGGTAGTCACATACAAAGACTGGCATGAAATGCTTCCGTTTGCCTTGCATGGGTACCGCACGTCAATCAGAACATCTACTGGGGCAACACCGTATCAACTTGTGTATGGTATGGAGGCAGTCCTGCCTGTTGAAGTTGAGTTACCCTCCCTGCGGGTACTGATGGATGTTAAGTTGAATGAAGCAGAGTGGGTCCGATCCCGATACAAACAACTGAGTCTGATTGAAGAGAAGAGATTGGCTGCAATTTGTCATGGACAGCTATATCAAAAGAGAATGAAGAAAGCCTTCGATCAGAAAGTCAGGCTTCGAGAGTACCAAGTAGGAGATCTCGTGCTGAAGAGACTTCTCCCTCCTCATACAGACCACAGGGGAAAGTGGACTCCGAACTATGAAGGACCATTCGTAGTAAAGAAAGTTTTCTCCGGTGGAGCACTCATGCTCAGTACTATGGATGGTGAAGATTTCCCGTCCCCTGTGAATTCAGATGCAGTTAAAAAATACTTCGCATAAAATGACCCGCTGGACATAAAAACAGAATGTAAGTCCAGGCAAAAATAGGGCATCCCGGCGAGTCAAAAACAGAATAAGGGACTCGGGCAAAAATAAGGGAAATAAATAAAAAATGTACACCCGCTGAGTTGAAAAGCCACATTGGACAGCTCAGGCAAAAATGGGTATCCCGGTGGATTGAAAACCCGAAAGGGCGATCCACGCAAAAACAAGGGAATAAGCGAATGACTGCATTCTGAATTCGTCTGTATCACTTACAACTTGGTAAGCTTCGAAAGGATCAAGCTTCTTTCAGAATCAACCTTCTTCAGAAAGCAAAACGAAAAGAACGTCAAATGTCATACGAGTCAGAGCAAAGGGAAGCTCCTCGAAGCGTCGCCAACATTGCCAATATCTTGTTTCTCAATTTATAACGATCTCCTCATTTTAGGGGATTTGTTTCTTTGACTGTATCTTGCCAATTCAGGGCACATGAATTAATAAAATCAGATTTTCAGTCACACATTGTCTCGTACTCTTTTATTTGCAAAAATGTCCGATGTCGTTAATATATTGATTGCATAAATACAGATGCGTCTTTCTGAAACTACATGCTTGCAGGAAATATACTTACTCCCGGGAGTGTCTGAACTCCTATGATGGAATCCGGTAAGGGATACCTCGGGATTACTTGTGCGTTTCTCTGACTTTTCAGGATTGCAGGTATTCAAAGCACAATATGGGGCATGAAAGCTTCACCCCAACAAGCTGGCAAATCATTACCTACTCAGTCTTGGCACCGAAGTTGTTTTCTCCCCAGCTGAGTTGCCATCCATTATTCCTCCTCAGCCAAGTACAAAAGCCAGAGAACCATCTCCCCACATGGTGTCAACCTCTACCCAGAAGAGCAACGCGCGAAGGAATCACAACAGAGTGAAGAAAACTTCTACAGACCCCAGCTGGATCCCTCGTTAATGAAATAGGTTTATCAGTGACCTATTTCCCCAAGCAGAGTCATATATGCTAGATCTACCAATGATCTCACCCCCAGATGGGATGTCCACTTCGAGCAGATCGGCCAGAGATCTTCGCAGTAACGGGATCCGAATCCCGGATGGTTACCTCTTGCATAAACATAGCATTCGTATCATTATTCTCCCCACAGAGCGTAGCATTCCTTCTAATACGGAGTATTACGGCAAAAATCAAACATATTGCATAATCATAAGCCATGATCTGAATCAAACACTTGTAAATTTTGACAATTCATTAAAGATATGCAGAAAAACTCCCTGGATTCCCCGGCAGAAAGCCAAGGCATTTGCCTTACACTCATAAATACAAATGCACACTCCTTTTGACACTCGTCCGTGTCATCGTTCCCCCAGTAAAGTCGCCCGAGCTTTCTTTACGAACAGACACTTATATATTACAGATGCTTCTTGACACCCGTCCGTGTCATATCCCAGTAGAAAGCCAAAGCGTCCTCTTTGCACTCACAGATACATATATACATACAGGTTCCCTGACATAACTACCTGAATACTTTGTAAAGTATATACTTGTCTATAATATACCTTTTGACACTCGTCTGTGTCACTCTCCCCAGCAGGTTAAACACTCTCCTGTTCACCACTCATACTTATTTCACTCATACAGATACTCGTTCGTATCTTGTATACACCACTTATACCTCCTCAGATTCAGCACTCGTCCGTGTTCTTTGTTAACCCGTTGGTACTCGTCCGTATCATCATCTCAGAACATGCGTCAAGCGTTTGTTTCTACCTGATACTCGTCTGTATCACAGTCTTAAGGATGCTCGTCCGCATCTTTAATCCATACACGTGTCAAACACTTATGTCTTCTTGAATTTAGACACTCGCCTGTGTCTGCCATTCCCCAGGAGAGTCCCCGCAGAATCAATACTCGTCCGTGTTCTTTGTTAACCAGTTGATACTCGTCCGTATCATCATCTCTGAACATGTGTCAGTTTTTGTTTCTGCCTGATACTCGTCCGTATCATAGTCTTAAGGATGCTCGTCCGCATCTTTAATCTATACACAGTGCCAAAACACTTATACCTTTCATTTTCTTGGATATAAACACTCGTCCGTGTTAACTATTCCCCAGCGAAGTCCTCAACAAAACTTGTTAAACTATTTCTTTTCTATCTGACATTCGTCCTATGTCATGATACCTTTTCGGCAGCCGTACCCTGCCAGGTGATCGTCCTTCACCTTTGGATGACCGTCCCTCATCCTTTCCCCAGCGGAGTCTCCATTATTGGAACCCTTTTCTATCCGGCATTCGTCCTATGTCGCGATACTCTCAGCAGCCGTCCCCTGCTAGGTGATCGTCCTTCACCTCTTGATGATCGTCCTTCATCATGCTCGTCCGATGGCCGTCCCCATCGTCGATCTTTTTATCCGGCATTCGTCCTATGTCGCAATACTTCCGGCAGCCGTACCCTGCCAGGTGATCGTCCTTCACCTTAGATGACCGTCCCTCATCTTATCCCTTTGAGCAGCCGTCCCCTGCTAGGTGATCGTCCTTCACCTTTGATGACCGTCCCTCATCATTATTTCATTTATTCTTTAACCCGATGGCCGTCCCCGTCGTGGTCCCTTTTCCTTTTCCTGATGATCGTCCTTCATCAGTTCAGCCCGATGGCCGTCCCCATCGTTGTTTGCATTACTTTATGAACCTGATGACCGTACCTCATCATTTACTTTTTACATACTCCCCAGAGAATCTGACAGCTTTACTTAATGGTCGTCGCCGTTACAATCTCTCACATCCCCAGCATGTCGGCCGTCCCCGTCATTGCTTTATTTCCCGCGTCTCCCCAGCATGCCGGCCGTCCCCGTCATTGCCCTTTCCCCAGCAGTCGTCCTCTGTTCGGCGGTCGTCCTCCGTCGCCCGCACTGTATATTATACTTTATTTTCCTTTACAATCTATATCCCTTTTCTTCTTCATTCTGTGAGTGCAAATTTTGGACTGTCTTGGGTATTCAACCACAAGTTATCTCGTTTGCCTGATAAGCCGTTGCTTACATCCTGCACAGCTAACTCATGTTTGAATAGGGGCAGCTGTAAACACCCCAAATTTTCCCTCACCCATTCACATCATGGCTTGTGATCTCTTCATATGCATACACTCAATCATAGCATCTTATACCACATTTTTGATTCACTGCATTGGTTCAAAGTCATCTGCATCTAGGGTTTGTGATCTGAGCAATCCAAGAGCTTTTTGAGCCACTCCAAAGGTCATCAATCACTTCAAAGGGGTCCATGTATGTTCAAGCATCATATTGTATCTCCTCAAAGTCAAGAATATCAAAAAAAATCACAAGAACTGAGAATGGCATGGAAGCAGAGCCAGGTTTGACTGCACAGATGACCTAAAATTAGGGTTTTGGTTTCAGAGGCCATAACTCCAAAAATTTTGGTCATTCTTGTTTCTATTGGTCTCTATATGGTATAGGGAGCATGCATATCAATTTTCATGAAGAAATTCAATGGGGAAGTCATCTGATCAAGAGTTGACTTTCTGAGCAAGTCATTGTAAAATCAGGGCATCTAGGACCCCCAATGACCCAACCAAAGGGTGTTCATCATCATTTTGATTATGTATGATCTTTATTTGATCATAGAAGATGTTATAAGTTCACAAAATTGGAGAATTTCAAGTCATTTGCAAAGTTGACTTTTTGGGAAAGTTGACTTATGTTGAAAATTGCCATTTTGGGAAACTTTTTCAACCCTTGCTTTTTGATTCAAAAATGCTTCAAATGGAAAAACTTTGGTCATGAAAGTTGTAGAATGGATCATTCCCTTTTCAAAAAGTACAAGAACATGACCTAATTCATTTTGGATCAAAAGTTATGGTTTGTCAAAGTTGGCTAAAATCACAAAATTTGAAGTTTTCTACCAAAGAGGCAAAGTTGCAAAATCACTTGTCAAGGCAAATTGTGCTATCAAATGGACTTCTAATCTTCATACAAGCATGTACCAAGACCTAAAAGTCAGATTGCATCAAAGGATCACTCATTTTTATGGCTTATGGAGCAAGAAATGTCAAAAGGGGGCAAACATGAACCAACTTGCAAAACCTATCACAAATTACAAACCACTTGCTGCATTGCCTCTAGACTTTTTCCATAGCATTCCTTGATTCAAGCTGAGCAGAAGCATGCCAAAAAGCAAGTTGTACCATTGCCCATACCTCAAGTACAAATTAAGTTGACATTTTGGCCAAAGACCCATACCAATCACCATAGGCCACCAACAACTTTCTGACCTATCACCTTTTGATACATGGACCAAAGCCAGCATAACACACCACTCACCACAAGCTGAAACACACACAAGCCATAGTTATCACTTTTTGCTCCAACTTGCAAAAGCATTCGAAACATTCAGCACAAGCCTCAAACACACAAACAAACTTCACAAACAAACTCAGCATGCTTCACTGATCAAAAACCACCCATCACCATAGCCTGAAAGTCACTGAAACAAAAACACGATCACCACCCTCCCTTGAACAGAACATCTGCCATCTCTCAAACGAGCCATCAACAAGAGTTGTGAAGCATTCCATTGAGCTCAGGGGGACCAAAGGAGTGAGTTTGCATAGGAGAGAGAGTCAGAAAGCTCCTGTTCGAAGGACTTCAGTTCAGGTATCCATCAAGAACAAATTTTCCAGAACTTCATTTACTTGTTATAAATTGATTCTAGATGTTATCCTGATCATCATGATATGTTTAAAAGTGAAAATGGTGGAGTATTGAGTATGTATGAACTGTCTGAAGTTTTCTGCCCTAAAAATGTCTTGCTTCGATTTGCTTGATTAGTGAATGAAAAATGGTTTTTGTTTGAGGGTTTTGATTTAGTTTTGAATGGGGTTTGATTCTGGGCAATTAGATTTCATTTTCATGGCGTTTTGAGAAAGTTAGCAACTTTCAGGTGAGGGTCTGGCCGGAGAAGACGATCGGAAGTCTTCTCCGGCCACCTGAAATTAATTAGGATTAATCTGTGTAATTATGAGAGTTTGAATGTGGAGCGTTGATCTGGTTGACTTAGTCAACTTCCCGTGCGCGTGTGTGGTCCAGATTTGCCACTTATCCCTAATCTCACTTAATTAAATTAATTAATCAATATTAGCCAGTTTGAATGTCAACCCTTGGATCTGGCGCGCAGTCTTTCCCTCCTTCCTGAGTTTGAATGCTGTCCCTTGGATGCGCATACTTTTCATTTAATTCAATTTTATTTGCATTTAAATTCATTTGTTTTCTACATTTTATTTAAAATAGTAAAACACTTTGAAAAATTCTGAAAATTTTTATCCAAGCTTTTATTAATTTTCAGAAACCAAAAACATTTTTATTTTTATTTTTTTTGCATTAAAAAATATTTTTAAATCATTTAAAAGTTTATTTTTAATTAATTAATGAGAATTAATTGATTAAAAATACTTTTAGGTATTTAAAAATCACAAAAAAATTCATGAAACATTTAAAATCATTTAGAAACATTGTCCAACTCTCAAACTAAATTTCTTTTTTGATCTTGATTTCTTTTGACAATTTTCCATGGAATTAATTTCATTTCAAGGCATTATTTTGATCCAATCTTCAAAAATTCATTTATGCCTAGCCTTCAAGAGTTGGACCTTGATTCTTTTTGTATTGCATCATGTTTAGCATGTAGTTTATAGGATTAAATTGGCATGAATTGATCTTGCATTTCCTTTTTGTTTGGCATTTTTCTTGACAAGGTACCCTAAAACCCAAGCAATCTTAAGAAATTCATAACCCTCATTAGGTTAAGAGTTAGAACCCCTCCTTTGGGCAGTGAGTTTGTATAGGTTTAGGGTTCCTTTTAATGCATTTTCAATTTTTTATCATGATGTTTGCTTCTAGTTTTGGTTTTTGTTTTGTGCATTGATCATGAACCCTAATTTTGGGCTTTCATTTGCATCCATCTTCCATTTGTTTGCATACCATGACTTGCCATGACATTTTGTGCATCCATTTGATTCATAATACATCTTAGGACATATTAGAATCATGTTTGATCATTGCATCTTTCATTTGCCATGTTGTATGCCATTTGCATTTCATAACTTTTCATGTATGTTCATGATTCTAAGCATGCTTCTCTTGCATCCACATGTTTGTTTGATCATCCCCATGCCTTGCCTCATGTTTGCATCATCTCTTAGCATCATTAACACCACACACATGCTTCTGGTTTTGATTTGCATCATGCCATTTCATCTCATTTTGCATTGCATTGCATTCTTTTCACTAACTTTTCAGGTGGTAAGTAACTTTGAGAAGTGAATTTGCCTTCACTTCTCCCAATCTCTTTTCATCCCTCTTATGCATCATTGCTGCACTTTGTCTTGTGTTTGAGATTGAGCTTGCTCATTCTTCTTCATCTTACTTTCTTTCTTCAAGTTACTTGTCTTCTTAAATGAAGCAAGTTACTTTGCTTCTCTTTGCTCCTTTCATCTGCTTCCTGGTGGTTTCTCTGAAGATCTCTCTTGTAAAACTCACAAACCTTAGGAACAACCAAGCATGACAATGATTAGGGTTTTGATTAGTTCCCCATTTAGATTTTACCTTTGTGTCCCATTGAGTCTTCTCTTCTCATCTCATAATCAGGGACTAAACCCTAAAGGCTTTAAGGCTTTGTGATTAAGCTTATGCCTGCATCCTTCTATTAGGATGGAGTGTATAACTTTAATCCTAAGTGTTAAACACTCAATGTGTTTAAATCCTTTAATCAATTCACTTAATAATCATCAAGACATCAAGCTTGTAACTTGGGCCTTGCATTAGGGTTCTAATTCTTCCTTAATTGGTTAAGAAGGACTAACCCTAGTGTTAATGGACAAGTCCCCCTCAAGTTGTCTTACAAACCATAAAACTCACTTCATCATCTAATCATTAAATACAATCCACTTAATAAAGGCCTTGTTTTGTCATGAGTTTAATCCCTAATCATGGATTAAGTTGAGGAGCATTCCTCAGCTTAAACATTCTCATCTATTATCCTTCTATTAGGATGGTGTAATGAGTCTGTTTAATCCCTGATTATGGCTTAATCTCATTACTTAACACTAAACAAAAACCACAAAAACATCTAAATAATCACAAGTAGGTTAATGATCTTAATCCTACACCATGGTGATTAAGTGTGAGAAACTGACTTCACACTTAAGGCATTCTCATTACCCCTAATCAGAGGGAAGATGTGATGAGTTTACTAAATCCATTGGTTTAGGCTTAAGCTCATTAATCTATGACAAACTGTCAAAAGCAGTAAAAGACTGAAAATACAAAAACAAACAATAATCGTCTCCTCCGGGATTCTTTTCTCATCTCATTCACTCATAAACGAGAACTCGCTTCTTCCGTCTAATGCAAGACAGTTTGCACCTGAGCCAGACAGGTCATACACTTGAGCATAGACAAGTAAGTAGTTCATCAGTCAATTTACCTTTCAGTCTCTTTGGGTCGAACTACGGTGTTCTGACTTCCTCATTGCACGAGAGGATACGTAGGCATAACTTAACAGTTATCGAACAAAAGTCTCTGTATATTCCCCCTCTTTCTAGCTTTATTCTTCTAGCCTCATGGTCTTGAGCTTCTTATTCCTTTTCTTACACTGACACTTCACTTATACACCTCACACTTCTTTTACACTGACACCTATACATCCTTTTCCAGCTCTTTACACACAAATTGCACTGACACTACCCCTTTAAAACACAAATCTTTTAAGCGTGGATCCCGTCGAGTACGACGGACAATCTGGGTGCTAATACCTTCCCAGGTTGTAACCAACCCCCTTTCTCAGTCTCTCTGGTTCGCAATCGTCTTATCCATCTTTTCTTAGGTTCATGCAGCATTACCTTTCCCTCGGGATAAAAATGCCTAGCTGGCGACTCTTTCTTTTCCCTTGAGTTCACTCCTGTGTGTTCTCATTTCATCCTTTCGCCGATCGTTCGCGTCTGTACCTTATCTGAGTTAGCCTCATTTGTTGGGAGCGACAGCTTGGCGACTCTGCTGGGGATCCTTATATTGCAACCAGGGCTTCTGGTTCTTTTTGTGGGTTCCTCCTAGCGCTTGTTTGATTTGTGTTTACTGGGGTATTATGTGCTGTTTGTGTTTGTATATTTGTTTCATTTACTGCTTTATTGTACAGTTATTTATTGCTTTCTTTACAGCTTTATATATATCATACTGTCATACTGTTTTGGCTGGATCTGGTTTTATTGCTTTGGTGGGTGGGTGTTCTATTGAGAGTTTAAGGCCCTATACCTGGGACCTGAGTGACACCTAGGCTAGAGTGGTTCATGTTCTTTCCCATTCCATTTCGGTCTGGTGCGGGAATATGAAACACAGATATGGGTTTCTTCTTGAGAACTCTGTGCTACAGATTTCCTGTAGTGCTAGGGCTATCTGGGAAGCCTGCTAAGTCTGGATGACCTTTATTATGACCTTCAGAAACTGAGGTGAATTAGAGGAGGATCTTTTATGGTTATTGTAAACACTGTACCTCCGGGTTAGAAGTGTTTACACTTCTCATAACTGATCCAAGTCTGAGGATCCTTGTTTTTAGAACATCACCTGTGAGGGGGTTGGGCTGTTTACAGGTTTGCAGGTACCCTTTGACCTCAGCATACCCTGTTACTTTGTTTGATTAAGAGTACTCCACCTTGGATAGTTCTTGTGATTTAACCCTGGACATGTGACTCTTTATTTGAGTCCCCCACCTTGGTTACTGGACTTATGAACCTCCATCTGGATTTCTTGAACATACATGGACTTATACCAAGGCAGTAATCAAATCCAGCTTGATCACAAACCCTTTGCATATCATTTGCATACATCATCATTGCATCATTTAACATGTGTTTATTTGTTTTTTCAGGGTATCCGTATTACATTTGGCTTGGTTTTGACCCATTCATCTGCATAGGCCCTTTGTTCACCAGCTATCTGCTTCAGCTACCTTCATCAGCTACCTGCTTCAGTCACCTGCATCACCAGTATCAGCCTGTCAGTGGCCCATCTCCAGTGTTAGTCTCCATCATCAGCATCTGTCTCAGCTCTTCATCAGCATACATGGCACCCAAGAAGAGCAACATCTCCTATCATTTCTTTGAGCCTGAGTTGGCTGGCATCAGGAAGGTCCAGGCCCTTATTACTCCAGACCATATACCACTGTTCAGAGAACATTATGGAGGCATCCTTGATGTGGTTATGGATTTGGACCCTTCCTAGAGGAGCTTGATTCATACTTGCCTGCAGTTCTATGATCCTCCTCTGAGGTGCTTCACTTTCCAGAATTTTTAGTTGGGACCCTTGTTGGAAGAGTATTCATCACTGATTGGTGTACCTGTCAGGGGTGGTGTCCCCTTCAACCCTGAGATGGCTTTTCCCAGTAATGAAGAAGTGGAAAAAGCACTGTATCTGGAACCTATACTGATTGAGCAGAACATGACAGCAAAGGCTGGAGTCTCTGGTCTATATTTGGATTTCTTGACTTCCCATGCTATCCTGAAGGCCTCCTTGGGAGAATGGAAGGCAGTCTGTGCATTATTAGCCCTCATCATATATGGGGTTATATTATTTGCAGATGAGCCTAAGTTTATTAGCAAGAATGCCATTCATCTTTTCATTCTGAGGAACCCAGTGCCCACCTTACTGGGAGATTTCTACTACTCTATTCATCAAAGGAATGAAAAGCAAAGAGGAAGATTGGTGAGATGTTGTGCTCCCCTATTCCATACCTGGCTGCTCAAACATTTGCCCAAGACTGATGCATTCCTGAATCCTCACCAACAGAAGAATTGGGCTAGAAGACTTGTTGCTTTGACCTCAGATGACATTAGGTGGTGCACCCAGAGCACCAAGGGCAGGGACATCATTACTAGTTGTGGGCAGTTCCCCAATGTACCTCTGATAGGAGTGAAGGGTTGCATCAACTATAACCCTCTTCTATTCAAAAGACAATTGGGATATGCATTGGTCCACCCTCCTAGAGTGAAAGATCTAGCTGAGACCCTTTATTGTGAGAATAAGCCTAATCTGGCTATTGTCAGGCAAGCATCCTGGGCTTGGGACAATGTCCAGACTAAAGGGATGGCCATTCTTGGGAGATGCAACAATGTGGCCTCAGCTCAGTATTATGAGTGGTCTCATGCCAGGGCTCAAATTTCTGGGATGCCTTTTACCATTGAGGATGCACCTGGGCCATCCACAACACCCCCTCCAGCCACTGTCAGCCTGGAAGAATTTGAGAAACTGAAAGGGAGGAATGAGAATTTGTCTGAAGCCCTGAAGAGAACCCTCTGGGAGAGGAGTGATGGTCGTCTGGACATTGAAAGGTTAGAAAAGCTTAAGGTAGAGCATCTAGCCAGGATTGAAAAGTCAGAGGACTACATCAAGAAGTCCAGGGCTGGAGAGCAGATTTTGAAGAATGCCTGTAAAGAGGCCCAGTTCCAGAAGGCTAGGACTGATCTCTATCTGAAAGAAAGCCAAGCTAGGTGGCTCAGGATCACTGAAGCTCGCACTCAGGAGGATAAGAGAACTCAGGACAAGATTGAGCAGTTGGAGGCTAATGCAAAGGAGCAACAGGAAGCTCTGCTAGCAGCCCAGAGGGAGATCTCAGAATTGAAGCTTAGGGCTGGTGTGAAGAGGTCAAAGGACCAGGGCAGACACAAGAAGCTAACCACTGCTATTGCCACCAGGAATCTTCTTATCAAGAACCTCACAGAGCATCCAGCTGACCCTGTAACTGAAGCACTTCTAAAGGAAGTTAGGGAGGATGAGTTTGGTCTTGGTGTCTGACTTTTGCTTGTTGTTGTTTTCTTTTCATGTACTTTTCTTATGTTGTATTTTTGACCCCTCAGAGGGAATGTATTGTAAAAGAACAAACTATGTATGTTTCACCATTTGTAATATATTCATTAGTTTGTTTCATCTGAGTTCTTTCTCTCTCAAGCAACATCAAAGCACCTTCCTCAGGGGTCTGGAAAGGTCAAAACCAAGCGCCAAGCCGGATACCTTGGAAACAAATAAGCATACTGCATTGCATACTAACTTTTGTTTTATTTTGTAGGTTTTTGTTTTGTTTGTTACTAACTCTGTTGTGGTTCAGGAACTATTGCTCGACGTCGGGTGTTCCCACTCAACCGTCCACACAGATATCCCACTCGCAACAACCTTCCGGGTATACAAATGGACCAAGTACAGCAGGACCTTACAGAGGTCAGGACTCAAATGGCCAATGAGAGACTGGAGATGAGAAATCAGATGACCCAGTTTATGGAGGTGATGAATGGATTGGCACAGAGCCAAGAAAGATTAAGGGCATTGGTAGAAAGGCAGACCCAGGAGGAACCCCATCTAGGGACTGGGGGAACAAGCAACAATGAGAGGGTTCAGCCTCATGTTAACCCACCTATGTATGGACCCCACCTTCATCCAGAAATCAACATCCCTGCTAATGTGCAAGGGAATGCCACTGCAGGAAGAGTATTACAAGAAGACCCCCAAGAGGATCAGTTCACTGTGATGGGAGCTGGGGATGAAGCCTATGACAGAAGGCTAGATGAAATTGCTGAGAAATTGAGATCTCTGGAGTCTCAAAATTCCCTGGGCTTCGATGTTATGGACATGGGTCTAGTGGACGGGGTAAGGATTCCCCACAAATTCAAACCTCCGTGCTTCGAGAAGTACAACGGAACTTCCTGTCCACGAACCCATTTGCAGTCCTTTCTGGGGAGACTTAAGGCATACACCATGGATGAAAAACTATGGATGTTTTATTTTGAAGATAGTTTAACTGGAGCTTCAAGGGAATGGTACTCTCACTTGACTAGAGCAACCATCAGATGCTGGAAGGACCTAGTTGAGGCCTTCATCAGGCAGTACCAGTACAACTTGGACATGGCTCCTAACAGGACCCTCCTGATGGGAATGTCTCAGTCATCCAGGGAAAGCTTCCGGGAATACGCCCAGAGGTGGAGACAGCTTGCTGCTGCTGTCCAGCCACCCATGTCGGAAAGGGAAATGGCCGACATGTTTATGAACACCCTCCAAGGGACATACATTGACAGGCTAGCCGCCTTTTCTTCCACCAGCTTCGCTGACGTAGTCATAGCTGGAGAAAGAATTGAAAGCCTATTAAAGATGGGCAAGATTTCTGACAATGGTGCGAGCTCGTCCAGCAACCCCAGAAAGCCTTTTATGGGGCCAAGAAGAACCGGTGAGACTAATGCTATTCAGGCCAACAGGGGCAGACCTCAATATGTTCATAGGTTAGTGGCAGCAGTCACTATTCCCGCTCCAATTCCTCAGCAACCGACATATCAACCACAGCATCAACCTCACTACCAGCAACAAACTCAGTATCCGCCTCAGAGGAACTACAACAACAACAACAGCAACAATCAGCAAAGACCATTTCAACAGAGACCATCTCAGCCCAATAGGGTGATTGATCCAATCCCTATGCCTTATGCCGCTTTACTGCCACAGCTCCTGAAGCTCAACTTGGTTGAGTTAAGGACGTTGGCACCACCAGATCCTTCCAGTCTGCCAAGAAATTATGACGCCAACGCCAGATGTGCCTTTCACTCCAATGCACCTGGCCACAGTACAGAGAAGTGCAGAGCTTTACAGATGAAGGTGCAAGACCTGGTAGATTCTAAAGCTCTAAACTTTGCACCCCCGCCAAATGTTAACAAAAATCCCATGCCCAACCACGGAGGGCCCAGAATCAATGCTATTGAGGAAGATAAACCGTCTTTCTTAATAACCAGTGTTGGGCAGATCCGGACACCCCTGGTAGAGATTAAAGCTCAACTCCTAGAATGCCAGATATTCCCTGGGTGTGAGCTCGGGTGCGGTTATTGCAACATTTCGGTAAATGGATGTGATGACTTGAGAAGAGGCATAGATGGTCTCATCCAGAGTGGCCTACTTCAAATCACAACATCAACACCTTCAAATCCAGCAATCTCCCTGACAACAGTTCCTGAGTCTCCTACAACTGCAACAACAATTATTCCAAACAATTCTTCAGCTTCATCAACAAATGCTTCAAATATCACTTCAACAAACCAGATATCAACCACCATCTCTTCTACAACATCAGCACCCCTTTATTCAGAATCTTCCACCAAATCAACAGCCACTTATCCAGCAAGCTCTTCTACAACACCAGCAGATATCTCAGCAGTCACTATTTATTATGATCCGTCAAGTATTCCTCCGAACAAAAATTTTCAACAGCAAGCAGTGGCATCTCCTGCCATATCACCAGTTACCATCTACTACGATCCACACACTATTTCAACACCCTCCTCTGCTGCAGTCAGTCCGGTTACCATCACGGTACCTGGACCAGTTCCATATGAAAGCAGTAATGCCATCCCTTGGCATTATGGCTCTGACTTTTACTGCAATGGGGAGAAAATCACTCTTGACTCTTCAACTTCCTCTCCACAGATTGATAATGTCGGGGGAGGCGGAGGCTTCACCAGAAGCAGACGCCTTTTCGCCTCGCAATCACAAAGACCTAATGCCGAAGCAGAAGCTGCTGCCAAAGCAAAGGGAAAGAGTGTAATAGCTGAAGAACCCATTCTCAAAGAAACACAGAAGACATCTTTTGAACAAGATGTAGACGAATTTATGAGAATCATCAATAGGAGTGATTACAAGGTGGTGGATCAGCTTCACCAAACTCCCTCAAAAATCTCCATTCTATCCCTGCTGATGTGTTCCGAAGCTCACCGGAATGCATTACTAAAAGTCTTGCACGCAGCGTATGTGCCAGAGGAGATCACCGTTAATCAGCTAGAGATCGTGGTAGCAAATGTCAATACCAGCCATGGATTGGGTTTTACCAATGTTGATCTAACAACTGAGGGATGTAATCACAATAAGGCTTTACATATCACTCTTGAATGCAAGGGTGTTGTTCTATCACATGTACTGGTAGACACTGGGTCTTCACTCAATGTCTTACCAAAGAAAGCCTTGGTGAAGCTGGAGTATGATGGCTTGGCATTGCGTCCAAGTAATTTGGTAGTGAGAGCATTTGACGGCTCTAAGAGATCAGTGCTAGGAGAAATTGATCTACCTGTGATGATTGGCCCACAGACGTTTAAAATTACCTTCCATGTGATGGACATTCAGCCGGCTTACAGCTATTTGTTGGGTAGACCTTGGATCCATGCCGCTGGCGCAGTTACGTCTACCCTTCACCAGAAGTTAAAATTCGAATGGGAGGGCCAGATCATCACCATTTGTGGTGAAGAAGATATTTTTGTTAGCCATCTGGCTACATACAAATACATTGAGATGGATGGAGAGATCCATGAAACCATGAGCCAGGGATTTGAAGCCCTGAACATTAATGAAGCATCTGCTGTACTTGGAACTTCCATGACATCTTATCAGCAAGCCAGGAAGGTTGTTGAAGAGGGGAATGCCCAAGGCTGGGGCAAGCTGTTGCCCGTAGAGAAGAAAGAGGACATATTTGGGTTGGGTTACAAACCAACTCAACAAGATCGATCAGAGGCTGCTAAGAAGCCCAGTTTTATCAGTGGGGGGATGCTCACCCCAGATACAGTAAACAACTTGGAAGATGAGTCGGAAGAAGAGCGCAACCTGGAGAGCTGGATACGTCCAAGGATCCCGGGGAGCCGTATCTCAAACTGGTCTTCCCAGGAAATTATAAGGGTTACTCCTGCAGAGTAATTATTATTTCCTGTATTTTTTAAGCATGCATCAAGTCTTGCATCTTGCCCAAGATGACAAGACTTATTTTGTAATCGGGCCATCTTGTAATTTTGTGCAAACAGATCAATCAATGAATATCGGACGTCTTTTGCAAATGAGTCTTTTTCTTTTCTGCTCACTGTTTTTCATTTTTCTTTTTGTACAAAAATAAAATGGCAATGTTTTCCAAAATGATAAACTTCATTTCACTTTTTTAAACAAAGATTAAAATCAATCACTAAAATGAACAATCTAAACCCTTGCAGAGAATGCCTTTCAGACTGCACAGACAACAGCACAGCTATGGCTTCGTATGACTTTGACAATCCAATCAATCAAGCTGATGAAGGGGTTGAAGAAGATTATGAGCTTCCTGAAGAGCTATCCAGGTTGTTAAGGTAAGAGGAGAAGGTTATCGCTCCTCATCAGGAGGAGATTGAAACAGTTAATCTTGGTACGGATGAAGATGTGAAAGAAGTTAAGATCGGGGCCTGCCTACAAGATTCAGTGAAAGAGCAACTGATTGATATGCTTCGGGAGTATGTGGATGTGTTTGCTTGGTCTTACCAGGATATGCCAGGGTTGGACACCGATATCGTCATGCACAAGCTGCCTTTGAGAGAAGACTGCCCGCCAGTAAAACAGAAGCTGCGCCGTACTCGCCCAGATATGGCAATGAAGATAAAGGAAGAGGTGCAAAAACAGTGGTGTCGTACCCCGAAAAATACGACCTCACGCGATCCGAATGGACGGAGTCACGCGCTGGACAGACTGAAGAGTCGCCACCTAATTCTATTTATTCCCGAATAGGGAAAGGGAAGATATAGATACAACCCGGGAGGAAAAGGATGAGGACAAAGGTCAACGGAACCATTGCCTGGGTTCGGGAGTCGGTTATGCAGGGGGAAGGTATTAGCACCCCCTACATCCATCGTACTCGATGGGAACCATCTAAGTTAACGCGCGAGAAAGGATGTCTATGCTTAAACGAATTGCTTGCTAGAGGGAAATGAGTTGAATTATAAGTTAGATTGAACCTAGGTGCTCGGCAAGGATGGAGATCCTCGTGCCTACCTACTCCCGTGTGCAATGGGAAAGTCAGAGCCTCGTAGTTCGGCCTACTAAGGGTAATGGTTGTTGATTTTATTACCTTTCGTCGATGAAAGGGTTTAGGAGTTGAAATGTACTAAAGACTATGAATAGTTTATCTCGCCCAACAGGACGAGTGTCCTGCGTCGAAATAATCGGAGCGAGTAACGAAAGCTCGTTATCCTCCTTTCTACCGCTTAAGGCTCGTGGCGTACAAATCTTCTCGTATTTATTGGAGTGTTTTATTTCCTAAGACCGCTTGACGTTGGATCAAGGGTTTGGATGTAATCGAAACATTTTGGTTTTTTGAGGTTAAAGGGTAAATGCAACTTGGAGTTTATTTTTGTGGTTTGTTAGCGAGGCACGAAGCGCTCGGCTCGCAAGGTAGGATGGATCCTAAATGAAACGAATAACTGAATAATAAAGTGCAATTGTGCAAGTGAGATCGCTTGGCGTTGGACCAAGGATTCAGAATAAAATGCGAGAAATAAAAGTGCGTACAAATTAAGGGGAGAGGGATACAAAATAAATACAGGGGATTGCGAGAAATAAAGGGTATCATTGTATTTTTCCCAAGAGGAAGCGTGTGTGCAGTGTGTTTTGAACTATTCGAAGGCGTTCGACCTATTTAATCGGGACGCAACTATTTGAAGGCGTTGGACCTTTTTCGAGCGTAACTATTCGAAGGCGTTGGACCTTTTCGGGACGCGACAAAATTTTGTTCGTGAACTGCCTTAGAATCGGTTCAAAATGGGAACCATTCTATAAGGAGTCGAATCGTAATTTTTTAATGCGAAAATAAATGAATTGAATTGTTAGAAAAATAAAATAATGAATATAAATAATAAATGAATTAAATAATATCAAGGATAATAAAATGAACTAAATTAGATTACATGTTTGTTTTGTCGGAATGATAAAATGAAAAATTAAATACAAAGGGGGGCCTCATATTGACCAAAAATCACCGATTAGAATCGGGCGATAAATTGGCCGTTTAGTATATCATTGGCCCTAATAAATAAAATTAAGATGAACAAAAAAAATTTAAAAAAACATTTTCTTAAAAACGATCATTAATCAAGGCAAATGAAATCATAAGAGTATATTATGTAGAAACAAAACAGCAAATTCTAATCTTATAAAATACTAATAACAAAATATTAAACAAAAACAAAATAAAATAAACAAAATAAAATAGGATGTGAAGGGTGGATCAGTCGGTTATATGCATGTGGTGTGATTAGATAACATATGGCCATAAACTAAAACACAAATAGAATAAGATAAAATAAAAAGTTAAAAAAAATAAATAAAAGACAAGGAAAGAGTTATACGTTGGATGATGGTGGTGATAGATTGAAAATAAAAGAATGGATTCATTATTAACATTAAAACAAAATATATAATGAATAAAAAACAAGGTTTTAAGAAAACATAATATATAATAGGAAAACTGCATTAGTAAGAAAATTAGGTTTTAAATGTTTGAAACAGACACGCATAGCAGCAACATTGTCACTTTAGGAAAAAAAAGGAAGAGGCGGAAACCCACCCTTACTTCTCCCTCTCGCGGATGGCTCTCTCACAAACTCTCTTGCCGCTCTGTTTCGATCTCGCGGCGGTTCGCCCACTTGCGCTTGCCGGAGCTTGGCTTTGACGGCAGTTTCTTCACGGTGGCAACACGTTTCGGATCCGGCGCGGTTTCCGGTGGTTTCGCGGCGATGGGTTGTGAGATGGTTTGAAATGGTTGATGAAGGTATGCGGTAGTTCACGGATCTTGCGGCGGGTGGTTTCGCGATTTCCGGCACAGTGAGGTTCTGCTTCACGGTGGTGGTCAGCGGCGGAAAGGTTAAAAGGGGTTTCGGATCTGTTTTTTTCTGCGGTTGTTGGCTGAGTTTTTGGTGATAAAAGTCGTGCTGCGGAATGGTTTTGGGTGGCGGAAAGGGGTGCTGTTTGTGAAGGTCCGATTTGTTTTTGCGCGGAATCTCTCTCAGGCTTTGGTTTCTCTGCACTTTCTGATTTGATTTGGATTTTTGGTTTTCGGTTAGGTTGTGATGAATAGATTATTTGCGGTTTTGATGACGAAAAAAAAAGTGGTGAGTTCCAAGATTCTATTATTTTGTGAAAAAAGAAAAATTGTTTACTGTCTGTTTATTGAAGAAGGTTGAAGAATTTTTGTTTTTTTGTTTTTGTTTGAAGCTGAAATTATTTTCTGCAGGGTTTTGAGATTGTCCAAGCTTTCTTTGGTTGTTGTGAAGAATGAGTTGTTTAAATAGGGTGATGTTGTGAGGGTATAAATGGATATTTTGATGAAAATTTTGTTGACAGACTGTGTGGGATATGCGTTGTAGAATCCGCTCCTTGTGAAATTCGTTTCGTATAGTACACAGGTTGTGCGTTCTTCCTTAAAAATAGTGGAGTGGAGATTTGCTTTGATACTGGTAGTGGAAATATTTGTACGGGTCAGTTGGATGAAAAAAAAATGTGTGATGTGGGTGGACTATGTGAGATGCTGTAAAATGAAGGAATAACTTGAAGGTTAGTAATAAACATAATAAACATAATAAAAAAACTAATTACTAATAATAGAAATTATAATAAAAAGCTAAAAACCTAATAATAGAGATAATTAATAATAATAAAAATACTAGTAAAAAAATATAATAATAATAACTATAATAATGGAGAAAAATAATGACAATAAAAATGGGATGAATTTTTTATTTTTGTTATAGAAACAGTTAAATGGGTTTTTTTTCTTTGTTAGTAGTGAATAGACTTTGTTTTTAAAAAAAAATGGTGGATAAGATAAAAAAAAGTGGGTTAAAATAATAATAATAAATGGTTTAAAAAAGAATTAGATAAATGGTGGATAATTGAATTTAAAAGAAATGGTTTAGAAATGGAACATGGATTAAAAAAAATAAGAAAAATAAAGAAATTGATTTGATTTTTTTTAGAATTTTATGATAAAATGACTTATAAAATCAAAGATGAAATCGGATAAACAGCCTCCACACACCACACTGATTTTTTAGAATTGCTCACACACACACTCGACACAACAATCTCGATTAGACCATAACCTTTCGCACAATTTGAATATCAGACAGAAAAATAAAATGATACGTATTTTTTTGATTTTTTTGAAATAATGATTAGACAGAAAATAAAATAGTGCGGGTAGGACAATTTTGGGGTATGACAGGTGCCCCTATCGAATTGGCTTAGACCAAGTAAGATGAACCGGCTCGCGTTCAACCTTTATAGGTATAAGATAATTAGATATTAACAGACTCCAAATTTGTCCGACGAAGAAAGAAATTGCGAAAATAATAAATGAAATAAATTGGAAAAGATGGGTGACACAGCAAGAACAAATTAACAAAATAAATCACTTATCACCAGAGGATGATAAGGCAAATAACTGAAAAATAAAATCACTTATCAACAGAGGAAGATAAGGCAATAAACAGAAAAATAAACTCACTTATCAACAGAGGATGATAAGGCAATAGACAGAAAAATAAACTCACTTATCAACAGAGGAAGATAAGGCAATAGACAGAAAATAAACTCACTTATCAACAGAGGAAGATAAGGCAATAACTGAAAATAAACTCACTTATCAACAGAGGAAGATAAGGCAATAACTGAAAATAAACTCACTTATCAACAGAGGATGATAAGGCAATAACTGAAAATAAACTCACTTATCAACAGAGGATGATAAGGCAATAGACAGAAAAATAAACTCACTTATCAACAGAGGAAGATAAGGCAATAGACAGAAAAATAAACTCACTTATCAACAGAGGATGATAAGGCAATAGACAGAAAAATAAACTCACTTATCAACAGAGGAAGATAAGGCAATAGACAGAAAATAAACTCACTTATCAACAGAGGAAGATAAGGCAATAACTGAAAATAAACTCACTTATCAACAGAGGAAGATAAGGCAATAACTGAAAATAAACTCACTTATCAACAGAGGATGATAAGGCAATAGACAGAAAAATAAACTCACTTATCAACAGAGGAAGATAAGGCAATAGACAGAAAAATAAACTCACTTATCAACAGAGGAAGATAAGGCAATAAACTGAAAATAAACTCACTTATCAATAGAGGAAGATAAGGCAATAGACAGAAAAATAAACTCACTTATCAACAGAGGAAGATAAGGCAATAAACAGAAAAATAAACTCACTTATCAACAGAGGAAGATAAGGCAATAAACAGAAAAAATAAACTCACTTATCTACAGAGGAAGATAAGGCAATAGACAGAAAAATAAACTCACTTATCAACAGAGGAAGATAAGGCAATAAACTGAAAAATAAAATCACTTATCAACAGAGGATGATAAGGCAAATGGACTGAAATTTAAACACGGCTATTGAATCCGTCAAGAGGGGATGCCTGGAATTTTGATTGATATGATCCTGTCTTCCGCTGGGGAAAGGACTGGAAACTTGTGTGATCCTGGATCCTGGAATATGCAACTATGCTTGATTGTTTTGAAATGGTATTCCATAGGGATGGAAATACGATGCGAATGTTTATGCACTGAGATGCAAGTTAAAAATGTTGGGAAAATAAAAGGTTGATTTGTCTAGGCATGCAAATGATGCATATGTTGTAAATGATTGATGTAAATGATGTGTATGACGTTGATGATGCACAATGATGCATATGAGAGATTGAAAGATGCCAGCTTGGTGGACTTTTGGTTTGGTAGTTGCCAATAATGATTGGACTTTGGGTGGGTGGAGGGATTGATTCCCCGACACTCGATCTTCGACGATGCATGATCAGAAGATGGATCTGAAAACTCCAAGTTTGGTCACTTGCTGGTGAGCGAAGCGACTTAATTGACACATGAAGACTGATTTGCTTTGAAGGGTTGCCAACGTTTAGCAATGACTGCTTGTTCAGCTGGGGAGAAGAGAGAGGAAGACTCGCTCCTTGTTTGCTTGCCCCTGCCTGTAGGGTATTTGAAATAAATCTGGTGGGGAAGCTTTGACAATGGCCACGACATGACCTGCCCCTGATTGAGCCTTTGAAGGTGATCTTGCCCCTAATTGGGCTGTTTGAAGATGAAATGCCCCTGATTGGGCTATTGAAGATGCTTTGTCCCTGGTTGGACTGTTGAGGTAGTCTTGATTCATGTTGGCGATGAAGTTCAAGCTTCTCTTTTGATTGCCCCTTTGTTGGGATTGTACTGATGTCAAGCACTAAATTGCAATTAAATTGTTCATACACAAGTGGTAGTGTTAATGTAAAGTTCATGTAAGTTTTGAAAAAGTCAATTTATTTGAATGCTGTGAAAGTGTGACGAATGGACTGTTAGCCCAAACGAGGTGCTGATTTAGAAAGTGCGTGAAAAGATGCAGCAAGAATAATGGGCAGTCGAGTTTAAGGATTTAGCAAATATATGGGAGTCAATTTACGCAACCTTGTTGGTAGCATGTGTAAACACCCCAAATTTGCCCTCACCCATTCACACCATGGCTTGTGAACATTTCATATGCATAAACACAATCATAACATCTCATATCTCAATTTTGAGTCATTGCATTGCTTCTAAGTCATCTGCACCTAGGGTTTGTGATCTGAGCAATCCAAGAGCCTCTTGAGCCACTCCAAAGGTCAAAAATCACTTCAAAGGGATCCATGTTTGTTCTTATATCATATTACATCTTCTCAAAGTCAAAAAATGCCAAAGAATCACAAGAACTGAGATTGGTATGGATGCAGAGCCAGGTTTGACTGCACAGTTGACCTAAAATTAGGGTTTTGGTTTCAGAGGCCATAACTTCAAAGTTTTTGGTCATTCTTGTTTCTATTGGTCTCTATATGGTGTAGGGAGTATGCATATCAATTTTCATGAAGAAATTCCATGGGGAAGTCATCTGATCAAGAGTTGACTTTTCAGACAAGTCAGTGCAAAATCAGGGCATCTGAGGCCCCCAATGACCCAACCAAGGGGTGATATTCATCATTTTGAGTGTATATGATCTTTATTTGATCATGGAAGAAGGTTGAAGTTCACAAAATTCAAGAATTACAAGTTTTTGCAAAGTTGACTTTTTAGGGCATGGTTGACTTTTCATGAAATGTCATTTTATGCCACTTTTTCAACCCTTGCTTTTTGATCCAAAAATGCTTCAAATGGAGAAACTTTGGTCATGAAAGTTGTAGAATACATTTTTCCCTTTTCAAAAAGTACAAGAACATGACCTAATTCATTTTGGATCAAAAGTTATGGTGTGACAAAGTTGGCAAAAATCACTAATTTTCAAGTTATGCACCAAATGGAAAACTTGCAAGAACTTTGTACCAAGGCAATTGTAACTTCAAATTCATATCAAACCAATGTACAAACATTCTATGTGACCTAAAAATCAGATTTGGACCAAGATCCCTCATGCTTCATGGTTTGTATAGCAAGGAAGTTTCATGTGAACTAGAAATGATCAAGTTGCAAAACCACTCATCACACTCCACCAACTAGTTGCCTTGGCTGCTGAGCCACCCTAGCCTCATTCACACACCATGCCGCGCCAGTCCATGTACTTGTGCTAGCCTAGAACCAAGCCCATGCCTCTCTTACAACAAAGTGGACTTTTTGCAAAAGTAGACATCCCAATCACAGCAGGCCAGGTCACATCACCTGACCAATGGGAGTTCTTTATGCAAGGAAAATGCTGGCCATAACACCCAAGAAGCAGGCCTGAAACACAACACAACATCACATTCACAAAATCACCCTCACTTGCTTTTTCCTTCGAAACTCTTTGCACAAACCACCAACATTCAAACCAGTTTCACCAATCATTTCACCATGTTCCATTGAGCCAAAACCAACAAGACACAAGCCTGAATCAAGAAAGAACACCATTCCTCCATTTTCACTCTCAGAAGCAAAACCATTCGAAACTCACTCCACAGGCCATAAACACCCAAACAAACTCCACAAACCTTCTCCACTCATCATCCTGATCACAAAGAACCACTCACATTGACCTGAAACAGCCTGAATCACCATCACCATTTTCAACTGAGCTTGAACAGAACTTGTTCAATCTCTCAAACCAGCCAACATAAACTCCTTCTAAGCATTCAAGGATCATCAGGGGACCAAGTAGAGTGGATTGCATCAAAGGGAAAGGTCAGAAAGTTGCTGGGGTGAAAGCTTCGAAACTCAGGTAGCTCAAGAACATTTTTTCCAGAAATCATTTTTTAAGTTCTTAAGTTGTTCTATATGCTTCACTGATTGTTCTGATGCCTTTAGTTTTGAAAATGGTGGAGAGATGAGAGTTTAATTTGTTTCTGAAAGTTTTTCCCTAAAATCTTCCTTGTTTCGATTCATGAGATTAATGGAATATAAATGGTTTCTAGCTTAGGGTTTTGATTCAGTGGGTTATGGGGATCATTTCCATGTTCTTAGATTTCATTTTGGTTAGGTTTTGAGAGTTTTGGAGATTTTCAGGTGGGGTTCCCACCGGAGAAGACGACCGGAGGTCTTCTCCGGCCACCTGAAAATCATTAGGGCATAATCCCAGTCATTAAGGCAGTTTGAATCTGGAGCGTTGGATGCCTTGACTCTGTTGACTTCGCGCGCGTGTGAACGGTCCAGATGTGGTCATTAAACCCTAATCTCTATTATTTATTTAATTAATTGAGTTTAAGTCAGTTTGAATATGGGCCATCAGATGACGCGCGCAGTCAACCCATTCAAACCCAGAAGCTATCCCAGCCCTCCATTCAGTTGACTTTCCTTTTTTTCTTTGTTTAATTCATCTATTTCATAATTATTTTGCATAATTTATTAAAAAATAGCAAAATTGTTTTAAAAATTATGAAACTTTTTGTCAAGAGTTTCAATAATTTTTAAAACACAAAAATATTTTTATTTTCATTTTTAGCATTTAAAAAGTATTTTTAAATATTTAAAAGTTTATTTTTAATTGATTAATGAGAATTAATTTATTAAAAATACTTTTAGGTATTTAAAAATCACCAAAAAATTCATGAAATGTTCTAAGACATTTAGAAACATTGTCCAACTTTCAAACCAAATTTATTTTTTGATCATGATGCATTTTAAGAATTTCTCATTGAATTAAAATCATTTTTATGCATTAATTTAATCCAAAGTTCCAAAAATCATTTCTGCCTATCCATGAAGAGTTGGACATTGATTCTTTTTGCATTGCATTGTGCTTAGCATGTAGTTTGTGAGATTAAATGGCCATGATTTTATCTTTCATTTTCAATTTGTTTGTTAATTTTCTTGTTTGGAAACCCTAAAACCCCAAAAATCTTGTAAAAATCATATCTTGAGATTGGTTAGGAGTTGAGACCTCTCCTTTGGGCATTGGTTTAGTATAGGATTAGGGGTCCTTTGAGTGCATTTTCAATTTTTTGTAATGTTGTTTGCTTCTGATTTTGGTTTGTGTTTGATGTATGATTCATAAACCCTAATTTGGGCTTCCATATGCATCCATCTTGCATTCTCTTGCATAACATGACTTGCCATGACATCTCAAGCATCCATTTGATTCATTTGACATCATAAGACATATTGGAAGCATGTTTGATCATTGCATCATGTATTTGCCATGTTGTATGTCATGTGCACTTCATAACTTCTCATGTGTGTTCATGGTTCCTAACTTATTTCATTTGCATTCATGAACTTGTATGATCATTTCCATGTGCTGCCTCATGTTTGTAGAATCCCATAGCATCATTAGCATCATGCATTTGCTTCTGGTTTGGTCTTTCATCATGTCATTTCATCTCATTTCACATTGCATTGCATTCTCTTTTCTAACTTTTCAGGTGGTAAGTGATTCTGAGAAGTGGATTTGCCTTCACTTCTCATAACTCTTCTTTTCATTTCTCTTGCATCCATTGATGCATTTTTATATGTGTTTGAGTTTGAGCTTTCTCATTCCTCTTCTTCTTACTTTCTTTCTTCAAGTGACTTGACTTCTTGAGTGAAGCAAGTTGTTTTGCTTCTCTTGATCCTTTCATCTGCTTCCTGGTGGTTCCATTGAAGATTGTTCTTGCAAACCTCACAAACCTTAGGAACAACCAAGCATGACAATGAATAGGGTTTTGACTAGTCTCCCCTTTTAGTTTTTACCTTTGTGTCTCTTTTGGGTCTTCTCTTCTCATCTCATAATCAGGGACTAAACCCTAAAGGCTTTAAGGCTTTGTGATTAAGCTTATGCCTGCATCCTTCTCTTAGGATGGAGTGTATAACTTTAATCCTAAGTGTTAAACCCTTAATGTGTTTAAATCTCTTAATCAATTCACTTAATAATCATCAAGACATCACACTTGTAACTTGGGCCTTGCATTAGGGTTCTAATTCTTCCTTAATTGGTTAAGAAGGACTAACCCTAGTGTTAATGGACAAGTCCCCCTCAAGTTGTCTTACAAACCCTAAAAATCACTTCATCATCATACCATTAAATAAAATCCACTTAATCAAAGGCTTGTTTCGTCATGAGTTTAATCCCTAATCATGGATTAAGTTGAGGAGCTTTCCTCAGCTTAAACATTCTCATCTATTATCCTTCTATTAGGATGGTGTAATGAGTCTGTTCAATCCCTGATTATGGCTTAACTTCATTACTTAACACTAAACAAAAACACCAAAAACATCTAAATAATCACAAATAGGTTAATGATCTTAATCCTATACCAAAGGTGATTAAGTGTGAGAATCTGACTTCACACTTAAAGTATTCTCATTACCCCTAATCAGAGGGAAGATGTGATGAGTTTACTAAATCCATTGGTTTAGGCTTAAGCTCATTAACTTATGACAAACTTCAAAAAGCAATAAAAGACTGAAAATACAAAAAACAAACAATAATCGTCTCCTCTGGGATTCTTTTCTCATCATCTTCACTCATAAACGAGAACTTGCTTCTTCCGTCTAATGCAAGACAGTTTGCATCTGTGCCAGACAGACCATACACTTGAGCATAGGCAAGTAAGCAGTTCACAAGTCAATTCATCTTTCAGTCTCTTTGGGTCGAACTACGGTGTTCTGACTTCCTCATTGCACGAGAGGATACATAGGCATAACTTAACAGTTATCGAACAAAAGTCTCTGTATATTCCCCCTCTTTCAGTATCATTCTTTAAGCCTCATGATCTTGAGCATATCATTCCTGTTCCTGCACTGGCACTGTATATATCACACTTTGCACTTCTTTTGCACTGACACCTGTACATCCTTTTCCAGCTACTTTATACACAGATTGCACTGACACTACCCCTTTAAAAACACAAATCTTTTAAGCATGGATCCCGTCGAGTACGGCGGACAATCTGGGTGCTAATACCTTCCCAGGTTGTAACCAACCCCTTTCTCAGTCTCTCTGGTTCGCAACCGTCTTATCCATCTTTTTCTAGGTCTATGCAGCATTGCCTTTCCTCCGGGATAAAAATGCCTAGCTGGCGACTCTATTCATCTCCAGTGAGTTCACGGCTGTGTGTTCTCATTGTTCCCTTCGCCGACCGTTCGCGTCTGTACCTTTATCTGGGCCATTCCCATTTATCGGGAGCGACAGCTTGGCGACTCTGCTGGGGACCCTTATACTGCAACCAGGGCTTCTGGTTCTTTTTGTGGGTTCCTCCTAGCGCTTGTTTGATTTGTGTTTACTGGGGTGTTATGTGCTTATTTGTGTTTGTGTATTTGTATTTATTTTGTACAGTTTTGTTTATTGCTTTCTTTATAGCGTTATGCATATATTATCATATTGTCATACTGTGCTGCTGGCTGGATCTGGTTTTGCTTTGGTGGGTGGGTGTTTCATTGAGAGTTAAGGTCCTATACCTGGGACCTGAGTGACACCTAGGCTAGAGTGAATCATATTCTTTCCCATTCCATCTCGGTCTGGTGCGGGAATATGAAACACGGTTCAGATATGGGTTTCTTCTTGAGAACTCTGTGTTGCAGATTTCCTGCAGTGCTAGGGCTATCTGGGAAGCCTGCTAAGTCTGGATGACCTTTTAGTATTGACCTTCAGAAACTGAGGTGAATTAGAGGAGGAACTTTTATGGTTATTGTAAACACTGTACCTCCGGGTTAGAAGTGTTTACACTTCTCATAACTGATCCAAGTCTGAGGATCCTTGTTTTAGAACACCACCTGTGAGGGGGTTGGGTTGTTTACAGGTTTGCAGGTACCTTGACCTCAGAACACCCTGTTACTTTGATTTGATTAAGAATACTCCATTTTGGGACAGTTCTTGTGATTCTAAGACCCTGGACATGTGGCTCTTTATTTGAGTCCCCCACCTTGGTTACTGGATTTATAGACCTCCATCTGGATTTCTTGAACATACTTGGACCTATATCAAGGCATCTGATCAGATCCAGCTCAGTCACAGACCCTTGCATATCATTTGCATACATAAACATTGCATCATATTGACATTTGCTTATTTGTGTTTCAGGGTATCCATCTTCATTCTTTTGGTTTGGTTTTGACCCTATCTTCAGTATTTGACCTATCTTCATCAGCACCTGCTTCAGCTATCAGCTATCTATTCCAGTCACCTGCATCAGCCAATCAGTGGCCCATTCTTCAGTGTTATCATCAGCACCTGTCAGCATCATGGCTCCTAAAAAGAGCAACATCACCTATCACTTCTTCCAGCCAGAACTAGCTGACATCAGGAGGATTCAGACCCTGATCACTCCAGATCACATACCATTGTTCAGGGAACACTTTGGAGATATACTTGATATGGTTATGGATCTGGACCCCTCACAGAGAAGCCTGATCCACACTTGCATTCAGTTCTATGATCCCCCACTGAGATGTTTTACTTTCCAAGACTTTCAGTTGGGCCCTCTATTGGAAGAATACTCATCATTGGTTGGTATGCCTATCAGGGGTGGAATCCCTTTCAACCCTGAGATGGTCTTTCCCGGTAATGGAGAAGTAGCAAAGGCTTTGCATCTGGAACCTGTTCTGATTGAGCAGCATATGACTTCTAAAGCTGGAATCCCTGGTTTTCATCTGGATTTCTTGATCTCTCAAGCTACCCTGAAAGCCTCTTTAGGAGAGTGGAAAGTAGTCTGTGCTTTGCTGGCCCTGAGCATATATGGAATTGTATTGTTTGCAGATGAGCCTCGATTCATTAGCAAGAATGCAATCCATCTTTTCATCTTGCAGAACCCAGTGCCCACTTTATTGGGGGATCTCTATTATTCGGTGCATCAGAGGAATGAAAAGCAGAGGGGAAGATTAGTGAGGTGTTGTGCTCCATTGTTCCATACCTGGCTTCTCAGGCATCTACCCAGGACAGATGCATTTTTGAACCCTCATCAGCAAAAAAACTGGGCTAAGAGACTCACTGCTCTAACTTCAGCCGATATCAGATGGTGCACCCAAAGCACCAAGGGCGGGGATATCATCACCAGCTGTGGGCATTTTCCCAATGTGCCCCTAATAGGAGTTAAGGGTAGTATCAATTACAATCCTCTGTTGTTCAAAAGGCAACTGGGCTATGCGCTGGTCCACACTCCTAAGGCACAGGACTTGGTTGAGACTCTTTATTGTGAGAACAAGCCTAATCTGGCTATTGTTAGGCAGGTTGCCTGGGCCTGGGATAATGTTCAAACCAAGGGAATAACCATTTTGGGGAAGTGCAACAATGTGGCATCAGCACAATATTATGAATGGTCCCATACTAGGGCTCAATTCTCTGGAATGCCCTTTACCATAGAAGATATGCCCGAATCATCTTCAGCACCACCCCCTGCCACTGTCAGTTTAGAGGAGTTTGAGAGCTTGAAGGAAAGAAATGAGAAGTTAACCCAGGCCTTGCAGAAGACTCTCCGGGAGAGGAGTGACGGTAGGATGGAGATTGAGAGGTTAGAGAAGCTGAGAGTGGAGCATCTGACTAAAATTGAGAAGTCTGGGGATTATATCAAAAAGTCTAAAGCTGGAGAACAAATCCTGAAGAATGCTTGCAAGGAAGCCCAGTTCCAGAGAGCAAGGACAGACTTGTATCTAAAGGAGAGTCAGGCTAGGTGGGTCAGGATCACTGAGGCTCGTACCCTGGAGGACAAAAGGGTCCAAGACAAGATGGAGCAACTAGAAGCTAGTGCAAAAGAGCAGCAAGAAGCCCTGGCAGCAGCCCAGAGGGAGATATCAGAGCTAAAGATCAAAGCCGGAGTGAAGAGGTCGAAGGACCAAAGTCAGCACAAGAAGCTAACTGTAGCTGTTACAACCCGGAATCTCCTCATCAGGAATCTCACGGAGCGTCCGGCGGATCCTGTGACCGAAGCACTTCTCAAGGAAGTTCGTGAGGATGAGTTTGGTCTTGGTGTTTGACCATTTGTTTGTTGTTGCTTTCATTCAATGTACTTTTATTTTCCTGTAATGTATTTTGACCCCTCAGAGGGCTTGTATTTGTAAACAAACTATGTACCATTTGCTTTTTTTTGTAATATATGTATTAGTTTGTTCCATCCAAGTTTCACTTCAAAAGCAACATCAACAGCATCTTCAAGGGTCTGGAAGGGTCAAAACTGAATGCCAAGCCGGATACCTTGAAAACAAATAAGCATACTGCATTGCATGCTAACCCTTTTGTTTGTTTTGTAGGTTTTTGCTTTATTGCCACTAACTCTGTTGTGATGTTCAGGAACTATTGCTCGGCGCCGCGTATTTCCCCTCAATCGTCCGCACCGTTATCCGACCCGTAACAACCTTCCGGGCATTCAAATGGATCAGATGCAGCAGGACCTTACTGAGGTCAGAAACCAAATGGCCAATGAAAGGCTAGAAATGAGGAATCAAATGACGCAGTTTATGGAAGTAATGAACAACATGGCTCAGAGCCAAGAAAGATTGAGGGCCATGGTGGAAAGGCAAAATCAAGAAGATCCACATATAGGAACTGCTGGCACAAGCAATAACGAGAGGGTCCAACCTCATGTTAACCCCCCTGTATTTGGCCCCCATCTTCATCCAGAGGTTAATATTCCTGCAAATGTTCAAGGGACTGCCACTGCATCCAGGGTACTTCAAGAAGACCCCCAGGAGGATCAGTTCACAGTAATGGGTGCTGGGGAAGAAGCTTATGATAGAAGGTTGGATGAGATAGCTGAGAAATTAAGATCCTTAGAGTCTCAAAACTCTTTGGGTTTTGATGTTATGGATATGGGCTTGGTAGATGGGGTCAGGATTCCCCACAAGTTTAAGCCACCATGATTTGAAAAGTATAATGGGACTTCCTGTCCCCGAACCCATCTACAATCTTTTCTCGGGAGGCTGAAGGCCTATACTATGGATGAGAAGCTTTGGATGTTCTATTTCGAGGATAGCTTAACTGGAGCGTCAAGAGAATGGTACTCTCACTTGACAAGGGCAACCATTAGATGCTGGAAGGACCTGGCAGAGGCCTTCATCAGACAGTATCAGTATAACCTGGACATGGCACCCAACAGGACCCTCCTAATGGGAATGTCACAGTCGTCAAGAGAAAGTTTCCGAGAATATGCCCAGAGATGGAGGCAACTGGCTGCTGCTGTTCAACCACCTATGTCTGAGAGGGAAATGGCAGACATGTTTATGAACACCCTTCAGGGGACATATATTGACAGGCTGGCTGCTTTCTCTTCCACTAGCTTTGCAGATGTTGTCATAGCTGGGGAGAGAATTGAGAGCCTGTTAAAAATGGGTAAGATTTCTGACAATGGTGCAAGCTCGTCCAGTAGTACAAGAAAGCCTTTTGCAGGCCCGAGAAGAACTGGCGAGGCCAATGCCATCCACACCAACAGGGGTAGGCCCCAGTATGTTCACAGATCAGTGGCAGCAGTCACCATTCCCGCTCCAGCTCATCCTCAACCAGCTTATCAACCTCCGCAACAAAACTATCAACAACCTCAGTACCACCAACAAGCTCAGTATCCTTCGAGAAATTACAACAACAGTAACACCAACAACAACAACCAGCAAAGGCCGTTCCAACAGAGGCCTTCTCAAGCCAACATGGTAATCGATCCGATCCCTATGCCATATGCTACATTGCTGCCACAACTCCTGAAACTCAACCTAGTTGAGCTAAGGACGTTGGCACCTCCAGATCCCAACAGTCTACCCAGGAATTATGACTCCAACGCCAGATGTGCCTTCCATTCAAATGCACCTGGCCACAGTACAGAAAAGTGCAGAGCCTTGCACATGAAGGTACAAGACCTGGTAGACTCGAAAGCTCTGAATTTCGCACCACCACCCAATGTCAACAAAAATCCTATGCCAAACCACGGTGGTCCCAGAATTAACGCTATTGAAGAAGACAAGCCGTCTTATTTAATAACCAGTGTGGGTCAGATCAGGACACCGTTGGTAGAAATCAAGGCTCAACTCCTTGAATGTCAAATGTTCCCGGGGTGTGAGTTAGGGTGTGCTTACTGCAATATTTCAGTAAATGGGTGCGATAACCTGAGGAATGGCATAGACGGTCTCATTCAGAGTGGCCAACTTCAGATCACCACATCATTTCCTACAAATCCAACAATCTCATCAGCAACAATTCCAGAACCTCCTACAACTGCAACAACCATTGTTCCTGACAATTCTTCGGCTTCATCAACAAGTACTTCATCTATTATCTCAACTGATCAGTTATCAACAAATTTTTCTTCTACAACTCCAGCACCACTCCATTTTGAAACTCCTACAACAACAACATCCATTCTTCCACCAATGTCTCCCACAACATCAGTAACAAATCATGAAGATGTCTCAACTGTCACAATATTTTATGATCCTGAAAACAACTCTGCCTACAACTCAGAAGGTGCTGCTCCCACCAGGGCACCAGTCACAATTTATTATGATCCACAGACTATCACAATTCCTTCCGCAGCTGCAGTCAGTCCAGTCACTATCACGGTGCCTGGACCAGTACCTTATGAAAGTAGTAATGCCATCCCCTGGCATTACGGCTCTGACCTGTCTGTGAAGGACAAAGAATCACTTTTGAATCATCAACCCCTGCACCACAAATTGACAATGTGGGAGGAGGCGGAGGCTTCACTCGAAGCGGACGTCTTTTCGCTCCACAAATTCAGAGACCCACTGCCGAAGCAGAAGCTGCTGCTAAAGCAAAAGGAAAAAGCTTGGTGCAGGAAGAGCAGACCGTTAAAGAAGCCTTGAAAACACCCTTTGACCAAGAGGTTGATGAGTTCATGCGAATCATCAAGAAGAGTGATTATAAAATAGTGGATCAGCTTCACCAGACGCCTTCCAAGATCTCAATCCTATCATTGCTTATGTGCTCCGAAGCCCATCGGAATGCACTACTCAAAGTCTTGCACGCAGCTTACGTGCCTGAAGAGATCACTGTCAATCAGCTGGAAGCTGTAGTTGGAAATGTTAATGCTAGTCACGGACTAGGGTTCACCAATACTGATTTGACAACGGAAGGCCGCAACCATAACAAAGCCTTGCACATAACCATGGAATGCAAAGGTGTTGTCCTTTCTCATGTGCTGGTAGACACGGGGTCATCCCTCAATGTCTTACCTAAAAAGGCCTTGGTGAAGCTAGAATATGACGGATTGGCGTTGAGACCCAGCAACCTGGTGGTGAGAGCCTTTGATGGTTCAAAGAGATCGGTTCTGGGAGAGATTGAATTTCCCATAACGATTGGCCCGCAAACCTTCAAAACGACCTTCTACGTGATGGATATACAGCCTGCCTACAGCTGTCTATTGGGTAGGCCATGGATTCACGCCGCTGGCGCCGTGACCTCTACCCTTCACCAGAAGTTAAAATACGAGTGGGAGGGTCAAATCGTTACAATCTGTGGAGAAGAGGATATTTTTGTCAGCCACCTGGCCACCTATAAGTATATTGAGATGGATGGGGAGATCCATGAAACAATGAGCCAGGGTTTTGAAGCCTTGAATGTCAATGAAACATCTGCTGTGCCTGGCACTTCAATATCATCATACCAACAAGCCCGGAAGGTTGTTGAAGGAGGAAACGCCCAAGGCTGGGGCAAACTGTTATCGGTGGAGAAGAAAGAAGACAGATTTGGGTTGGGTTACAAACCAACTCAACAAGATCAAGCAGAGGCTGCGAAAGAGCCCAACTTTGTGAGTGGGGGGATGCTCACCCCTGATGCTATCAACTGTCTGGAAGACGAGCTGGAAGAAGAGCGCAACCTGGAAAGCTGGATTCGTCCAAAGATCCCGGGGAGCAGTATCTCAAACTGGTCTTCCCAGGAAATTATAAGAGTTACTCATGCAGAGTAATTATTATTTCCTGTATTTTTATAGCATGCATCAAAGTCTTGCATCTTGCCCAAGATGACAAGACTCATTTTGTAATCGGGCCATCTGTACTTTTTGTGCAAACAATATTAATCAATGAAATATCAGACATCTTTTTGCAAATGAGTCTTTCTCTTTTCCGTCCACTGTTTTTCCATTTTTCTTTTTGTACAAAAAATAAATGGCAGTGTTTTCAAAATGACAACTTTATTTCACTTTTCTAAAATAAGATTAAAATCAAATCACTAAAATGAACAAACTGAACCCTTGCAGAGAGTGCCTTCCAGACAGCACCAACAACAGCACGGCTATGACTTCGTATGACTTTGACAATCCAATCAATCAAGCTGATGAAGGGGTTGAAGAAGAATATGAGCTTCCTGAAGAGCTAGCCAGGTTGTTGAGACAAGAGGAAAAGGTTATTACTCCTCACCAGGAGGAGGTCGAAGTGATTAATCTTGGTACAGATGAAGACGTGAAAGAGGTTAAAATCGGGGCCTGCTTACAAGACTCAGTGAAGAGACAACTGATTGATCTGCTTCGAGAATATGTGGACGTGTTTGCTTGGTCATATCAAGACATGCCGGGTTTGGATACCGATATTGTTGTGCACAAGCTGCCTTTGAGGGAAGAATGCCCGCCAGTTAAGCAGAAACTGCGCCGTACTCGCCCGGACATGGCAATGAAGATCAAGGAGGAGGTACAAAAGCAATGGGACGCCGGGTTCCTTGCTGTGACTAGCTATCCGCCGTGGGTTGCTAATATAGTACCTGTGCCTAAGAAAGACGGCAAAGTAAGAATGTGTGTTGATTACCGGGATCTGAACAGAGCCAGCCCGAAAGATGACTTCCCATTACCTCACATTGATGTATTGGTGGATAACACGGCTCAGTTCTCGGTATTCTCCTTCATGGACGGATTTTCAGGGTACAACCAGATTAAGATGTCACCTGAAGACATGGAGAAGACAACCTTCATCACACCCTGGGGCACGTTCTGTTACAAAGTGATGCCATTCGGACTGAAGAATGATGGTGCCACATATCAACGGGCTATGGTAACATTATTCCACGATATGATCCATAAAGAGATAGAATGTTATGTGGATGACATGATTGCCAAGTCCCTTACTGAAGAAGACCACTTGGTAAACCTGCTGAAATTGTTCAAGCGTCTAAGGAAATACCAACTGAAGTTGAACCCCAACAAATGCACATTCGGGGTGCGATCTGGTAAGCTGCTAGGGTTTATCGTAAGCGAGAAAGGGATTGAAGTTGACCCTGATAAAGTCAAAGCCATCCAAGAGATGCCTGCACCGAAGACAGAAAAAGAAGTTCGAGGGTTCTTAGGTCGATTGAACTACATTTCGCGGTTCATATCTCACCTTACGGCCACCTGTGAACCCTTGTTCAAGTTGTTAAGAAAAGAACAAACGGTCAGGTGGAATGAAGACTGCCAGAAGGCATTTGACAAGATCAAGGAATACCTGCAAGAACCTCCAATCCTTATGCCTCCAGTTGAAGGAAGACCTCTGATCATGTACTTGACAGTATTAGAAGAGTCAATGGGGTGTGTGCTGGGCCAGCATGACGAGTCTGGTCGAAAAGAGTATGCAATATACTACCTAAGCAAAAAGTTTACCGACTGTGAACAGCGTTATTCACTGCTCGAGAAAACTTGCTGTGCTTTAGCGTGGGCTGCTCGCCGACTGAGACAGTATATGCTGACCCACACTACTTTGTTGATCTCAAAAATGGACCCAGTTAAGTACATTTTCGAGAAGCCAACACTTACCGGACGGGTTGCAAGATGGCAAATGATCCTTACTGAATATGACATCCAGTACACATCTCAGAAAGCCATTAAGGGCAGTGTATTGTCTGAATATCTTGCTGAGCAACCTATCGATGATTACCGGCCTATGAGATTTGACTTCCCTGATGAAGACATCATGTTCATAAAAGCAAAAGATCATGAAGAGCCTATTCACACTGAAGGGCCTGACCCGGAAGAAGAATGGACTATGATGTTTGATGGGGCTGTTAATATGAATGGTCGTGGTGTTGGTGCAGTACTCATTACACCCAAAGGAGTTCACATGCCTTTCTCGGCAAAGCTCACTTTCAACTGCACTAACAACGAAGCTGAATACGAAGCTTGCATTATGGGTCTTGAAGAGGCCATCGACCTCAGGATCAAGACATTGACTGTATTCGGAGATTCAGCTCTGGTAATCAATCAGACCAACGGCAAATGGTATACACACCAGGATCATCTGATACCTTACCGGGACTATACAAGGAGGTTATTGACTTTCTTCACAACGGTCAAGCTTGAGTATATCCCTCGGGACGAGAATCAGTTTGCAGATGCCCTGGCTACCATTTCATCCATGATCAAAGTTCAGGCTGCCAACTTTGTACCTTAGATTTCAGTGTCCAGACTTGACAGACCAGCATATGTGTTCGCAGCAGATGTTGTTAAAGATGATAAGCCTTGGTTCCATGACATTAAATGCTTCTTGGAGGATCAAACATACCCACCTGGGGCATCTTCCAATGATAAGAAGACTTTGAGAAGGCTTGCTGGTAGTTTCTTTCTGAACACTGATGGGTCTTTATACAAAAGGAACTTTGATATGGTACTCCTCAGATGTGTTGATAAGACAGAAGCGGAGTTGTTAATGCATGAAGTGCACGAGGGATCCTTTGGTACCCATGCAGGAGGGCATGCCATGGCCAAGAAATTGTTGAGATCAGGTTATTACTGGATCACGATGGATGCTGACTGTTGTGCTTACGCCAGAAAATGCCATAAATGCCAGATTTATGCAGATAAGGTGCATGTGCCTCCCAATCCTTTGAACATCATGTCTTCACCCTGGCCCTTTGCTATGTGGGGCATTGACATGATTGGCAAGATCGAGCCAACTGCTTCAAATGGCCACAGATTCATCCTGGTCGCCATTGACTACTTCACCAAGTGGGTTGAAGCAGCCTCATATGCAAATGTCACAAGGCAAGTGGTAGCCAGATTTCTGAAGAAAGATATCATCTGTCGATACGGAGTTCCCGAGCGAATCATTACTGACAATGGTTCTAATTTAAACAACAAAATGATGGCAGAGCTATGCCGGGACTTCAAGATCCAACACCACAATTCTTCTCCTTACAGGCCAAAGATGAATGGCGCTGTTGAGGCAGCCAATAAGAATATCAAGAAGATTGTGCAGAAGATGGTAGTCACTTACAAAGACTGGCATGAAATGCTACCGTTTGCCTTGCATGGGTACCGCACGTCAATCAGGACATCCACTGGGGCAACACCGTATCAACTTGTGTATGGTATGGAGGCAGTCCTACCAGTTGAAGTTGAATTACCCTCTCTACGGGTACTGATGGATGTTAAACTGAGTGAAGCAGAATGGGTCCGGGCCCGGTACGAACAACTGAGTCTGATTGAAGAGAAAAGATTGGCTGCAATCTGTCATGGGCAGTTATATCAGAAAAGAATGAAGAAAGCCTTCGATCAGAAAGTCAGGCACCGAGAGTACCAAGTAGGAGATCTTGTGCTGAAAAGAATCCTCCCTCCTCATACAGACCACAGGGGCAAGTGGACTCCGAACTATGAAGGACCATTCGTAGTAAAGAAAGTTTTCTCTGGTGGGGCACTGATGCTCAGCACCATGGATGGTGAAGATTTCCCGTCCCCTGTGAATTCAGATGCAGTTAAAAAATACTTCGCATAAAAATGACCCGCTGGACATAAAAACAGAATGTAAGTCCAGGCAAAAAACAGGGCATCCCGGCGAGTCAAAAACAGAATAAAAGACTCGGGCAAAAATAAGGGAAAAATAAAAAATGTACACCCGCTGAGTTGAAAAGCCGCATTGGACAGCTCAGGCAAAAATGGGTATCCCGATGGATTGAAAACCCGAAAGGGCGATCCATGCAAAATAAGGGAATAAGCGAACAACTGCATTCTGAATTCGTCTGTATCATCTGCAACTTGGTAAACCTTGAAAGGATCAAGCTTCAATCAGAATCAACCTTCTTCAGAAAGCAAGATGAGAAGAGCGTCAAAAGTCATACGGGCCATAGTGAAGAGGAAGCTCCTCAAAGCGTCATCAACACTGCCAACATTTTGTTTCTCAATTTGTAACGATCTCCTCATTTCAGGGGATATGTTCCTTTGACTGTATCTCGCCAATTCAGGGCATATGAATTAATAAAATCAGATTTTCATTCATGTCTCGTTTTGTACATTTTATTTGCAAAAAATGTCTGATGTCTTAAAAGAAAAAAAACTGATTGCATAAGAATACAGATGCTTATCTTCAAATAAAAAACGTGCTTGCAGGAAATATACTTACTCTCAGAAGTGCCTAACTCCTATGACGGAATCTAGAAAAGGATACCTCGGGATTACTTGTGCGTTCCTCTGTCTTTTCAGGATTTCAGGAATCCAGAGCACAACTTGGGGCATGTAAGCTTCATCCCAGCAAGCTGGCAAATCAACACTCAATTTTAGCACCCGAAGTGCTCTCTCCCCAGCTGAGTTGCCTCTCATGACTCCCCCAGCTGAGCTGCCACTTGCCACTGCTCCCAGCCGAGTTGCCATTTCATCCTCAGCCGGAGTACAAAAGTCAGGGAACCATCTCCCCACAGAGCTCCAGCCTCTATCCAGAAAGAGCAACGCACGAAGAATCACAACAGAGTGAAGAAAGTTTCTTCAAACCCCAGCTGGGTCCATCATTACCAGATTAGGTTCATCAATGACCTATATCCCCAAGCAATATCATCTCATTAGATCTGCCAACGATCTCATCCCCAGCTGGGATGTCCACTTCAAACAGATCGGCCAGAGACCTTCGCGGCAACGGGATCCGAATCCCGGTTTGGTATCTTTGCATAATCATAGCATTCGCATCATATTCACCCACAAAGCGTAGCATTCCATCTAATACGGAGCATTACGGCAAAAATCAAACATATAGCATAATCATAAGCCATGTCTTGAACCAACACTTGTGAATAATGACAGTTCATCAACGTACAGAAAAATCCTCACCAGAATCCCCACCAGAGTCCCCAGTAAAGTCGCCCAAACACTCTTTACAAACAAGACCACCAGTATATACTCATTTTGACGCCCGTCCGTGTCATATCCCCAGCGGAAAGCCAAAGACATCATCTTTGCACTCACATATACCTATATACACTTTCTTGACACCCGTCCGTGTCGTATCCCCAACGCAGTCGCCTACACTTTTACAACCCATATACTCGCTGATATTATTATACTTTTCTCTCTTGACACTCGTCCGTGTCACCCTCCCCAGCAGTTAAATACTCATCTATATACCAATCACTCTCATACAGATACTCGTCTGTGTCTTGTACATATCACTCAAATCCCCTCAGAGTCGACATTTGTCCGTGTTTTTTGTTAACCAGTTGGTACTTGTCCGTACCATCATCTCAGAACATGCGTCAAGCGTTTGCTTCTACATGATACTCGTCCATATCATAGTCTTAAGGATGCTCGTCCGCATCTTTAATCCGTACACCGTGTCAAACACTTTTGTCTCCTTGAATATAGATACTCGCCTGTGTCTACTATTCCCCAGAAAAGTCCCTTCAGATTCAACACTCGTCCGTGTTCTCTGTTAACCAGTTGATACTCGTCCGTATCATCATCTTTGAACACGCGTCAGTATTTGTTTCTACCCGATACTCGTCCGTATCGTAGTCTTAAGGATGCTCGTCCGCATCTTTAATCTATACACAACACCTAAACACTCATACCTTTTGTTTCTTGGATGTAAACACTCGTCCGTGTTTACTATTCCCCAGTAGATTACCAACAAAACAATTTTTTTCTTTTTATCTGACACTCGTCCTGTGTTATGATAAACCTTGAGAGCAGCCGTACCCTGCTAGGTGATCGTCCTCCACCTCTTGATGGTCGTCCTCCATCATGCTCATCCGATGGCCGTCCCCATCGTTGATATTTAGCAGCCGTCCCCTGCTAGGTGGTCGTCCTCCACCTCTTGATGATCGTCCTTCATCAATTTTATCCAATGGCCGTCCCCATTGTTGATTTTGGTTATCTGGCATTCGTCCTATGTCATGATAAACCCTGAGAGCAGCCGTCCCTTGCTAGGTGGTCGTCCTCCACCTCTTGATGGTCGTCCTCCATCATGCTCATCCGATGGCCGTCCCCATCGTTGATATTTTCGGCAGCCGTACCCTGCCAGGTGGTCGTCCTCCACCTTTGATGGCCGTCCCCATCATAATTCTTTTATTCCCCAACAGAGCAGCCGTCCCCTGCTAGGTGATCGTCCTTCACCTTTGATGGCCGTACCCCATCATCTGTTTATTTCATTTATTCTTTAACCCGATGGCCGTCCCCGTCGTGGTCCCTTTGCCTTTTCTTTTAGCCCGATGGCCGTCCCCATCGTCGGTTACCTTGCTTTATGAACTTGATGGCCGTCCCCGTCATGTTTCATCAATCCCCATAGAATTTTACTGCTTTATCTTGATGGCCGTCCCCATCATTACCTTTTTTCCCAGCTAGTCGGCCGTCCCCGTCTTGGCTTTACCTTTTATTCCCAGCATGTCGGCCGTCCCCGTCATTGCTCTTTACCCAGCAGTCGTCCTCTGCTCGACGGTCGTCCTCCGTCGCCCATACTTTACCATATACTTTATTTTCTTTTACAATCCATATCCCTTTTCTTCTTCATTTTGTGAGTGCAAATTTTGGACTGTCTTTGGTATTCAACCACAAGTTATCTTGTTTGCCTGTTAAGCCGTTGCTTACATCCTGCACAGCTAACTCATGTTTGAATAGGGGCAGCTGTAAACAACCCAAATTTGCCCTCACCCATTCACACCATGGCTTGTGATCATTTCATATGCATAAACACAATCATAACATCTCATATCTCAATTTTGAGTCATTGCATTGCTTCTAAGTCATCTGCACCTAGGGTTTGTGATCTGAGCAATCCAAGAGCCTCTTGAGCCACTCCAAAGGTCAACAATCACTTCAAAGGGATCCATGTTTGTTCTTATATCATATTACATCCTCTCAAAGTCAAAAAATGCCAAGGAATCACAAGAACTGAGATTGGTATGGATGCAGAGCCAGGTTTGACTGCACAGTTGACCTAAAATTAGGGTTTTGGTTTCAGAGGCCATAACTTCAAAGTTTTTGGTCATTCTTGTTTCTATTGGTCTCTATATGGTGTAGGTAGTATGCATATCAATTTTCATGAAGAAATTCCATGGGGAAGTCATCTGATCAAGAGTTGACTTTTCAGACAAGTCAGTGCAAAATCAGGGCATCTGAGGCCCCCAATGACCCAACCAAGGGGTGATCTTCATCATTTTGAGTGTATATGATCTTTATTTGATCATGGAAGAAGGTTGAAGTTCACAAAATTCAAGAATTACAAGTTTTTGCAAAGTTGACTTTTTAGGGCATGGTTGACTTTTCATGAAATGTCATTTTATGCCACTTTTTCAACCCTTGCTTTTTGATCCAAAAATGCTTCAAATGGAGAAACTTTGGTCATGAAAGTTGTAGAATACATTTTTCCCTTTTCAAAAAGTACAAGAACATGACCTAATTCATTTTGGATCAAAAGTTATGGTGTGACAAAGTTGGCAAAAATCACTAATTTTCAAGTTATGCACCAAATGGAAAACTTGCAAGAACTTTGTACCAAGGCAATTGTAACTTCAAATTCATATCAAACCAATGTACAAACATTCTATGTGACCTAAAAATCAGATTTGGACCAAGATCCCTCATGCTTCATGGTTTGTATAGCAAGGAAGTTTCATGTGAACTAGAAATGATCAAGTTGCAAAACCACTCATCACACTCCACCAACTAGTTGCCTTGGCTGCTGAGCCACCCTAGCCTCATTCACACACCATGCCGCGCCAGTCCATGTACTTGTGCTAGCCTAGAACCAAGCCCATGCCTCTCTTACAACAAAGTGGACTTTTTGCAAAAGTAGACATCCCAATCACAGCAGGCCAGGTCACATCACCTGACCAATGGGAGTTCTTTATGCAAGGAAAATGCTGGCCATAACACCCAAGAAGCAGGCCTGAAACACAACACAACATCACATTCACAAAATCACCCTCACTTGCTTTTTCCTTCGAAACTCTTTGCACAAACCACCAACATTCAAACCAGTTTCACCAATCATTTCACCATGTTCCATTGAGCCAAAACCAACAAGACACAAGCCTGAATCAAGAAAGAACACCATTCCTCCATTTTCACTCTCAGAAGCAAAACCGTTCGAAACTCACTCCACAGGCCATAAACACCCAAACAAACTCCACAAACCTTCTCCACTCATCATCCTGATCACAAAGAACCACTCACATTGACCTGAAACAGCCTGAATCACCATCACCATTTTCAACTGAGCTTGAACAGAACTTGTTCAATCTCTCAAACCAGCCAACATAAACTCCTTCTAAGCATTCAAGGATCATCAGGGGACCAAGTAGAGTGGATTGCATCAAAGGGAAAGGTCAGAAAGTTGCTGGGGTGAAAGCTTCGAAACTCAGGTAGCTCAAGAACATTTTTTCCAGAAATCATTTTTTAAGTTCTTAAGTTGTTCTATATGCTTCACTGATTGTTCTGATGCCTTTAGTTTTGAAAATGGTGGAGAGATGAGAGTTTAATTTGTTTCTGAAAGTTTTGCCCTAAAATCTTCCTTGTTTCGATTCATGAGATTAATGGAATATAAATGGTTTCTAGCTTAGGGTTTTGATTCAGTGGGTTATGGGGATCATTTCCATGTTCTTAGATTTCATTTTGGTTAGGTTTTGAGAGTTTTGGAGATTTTCAGGTGGGGTTCCCACCGGAGAAGACGACCGGAGGTCTTCTCCGGCCACCTGAAAATCATTAGGGCATAATCCCAGTCATTAAGGCAGTTTGAATCTGGAGCGTTGGATGCCTTGACTCTGTTGACTTCGCGCGCGTGTGAACGGTCCAGATGTGGTCATTAAACCCTAATCTCTATTATTTATTTAATTAATTGAGTTTAAGTCAGTTTGAATATGGGCCATCAGATGACGCGCGCAGTCAACCCATTCAAACCCAGAAGCTATCCCAGCCCTCCATTCAGTTGACTTTCCTTTTTTTCTTTGTTTAATTCATTTATTTCATAATTATTTTGCATAATTTATTAAAAATAGCAAAATTGTTTTAAAAATTATGAAACTTTTTGTCAAGAGTTTCAATAATTTTTAAAACACAAAAATATTTTTATTTTAATTTTTAGCATTTAAAAAGTATTTTTAAATATTTAAAAGTTTATTTTTAATTGATTAATGAGAATTAATTTATTAAAAATACTTTTAGGTATTTAAAAATCACCAAAAAATTCATGAAATGTTCTAAGACATTTAGAAACATTGTCCAACTTTCAAACCAAATTTATTTTTTGATCATGATGCATTTTAAGAATTTCTCATTGAATTAAAATCATTTTTATGCATTAATTTAATCCAAAGTTCCAAAAATCATTTCTGCCTATCCATGAAGAGTTGGACATTGATTCTTTTTGCATTGCATTGTGCTTAGCATGTAGTTTGTGAGATTAAATGGCCATGATTTGATCTTTCATTTTCAATTTGTTTGTTAATTTTCTTGTTTGGAAACCCTAAAACCCCAAAAATCTTGTAAAAATCATATCTTGAGATTGGTTAGGAGTTGAGACCTCTCCTTTGGGCATTGGTTTAGTATAGGATTAGGGGTCCTTTGAGTGCATTTTCAATTTTTTGTAATGTTGTTTGCTTCTGATTTTGGTTTGTGTTTGATGTATGATTCACAAACCCTAATTTGGGCTTCCATATGCATCCATCTTGCATTCTCTTGCATAACATGACTTGCCATGACATCTCAAGCATCCATTTGATTCATTTGACATCATAAGACATATTGGAAGCATGTTTGATCATTGCATCATGTATTTGCCATGTTGTATGTCATGTGCACTTCATAACTTCTCATGTGTGTTCATGGTTCCTAACTTATTTCATTTGCATTCATGAACTTGTATGATCATTTCCATGTGCTGCCTCATGTTTGTAGCATCCCATAGCATCATTAGCATCATGCATTTGCTTCTGGTTTGGTCTTTCATCATGTCATTTCATCTCATTTCACATTGCATTGCATTCTCTTTTCTAACTTTTCAGGTGGTAAGTGATTCTGAGAAGTGGATTTGCCTTCACTTCTCATAACTCTTCTTTTCATTTCTCTTGCATCCATTGCTGCATTTTTATATGTGTTTGAGTTTGAGCTTGCTCATTCCTCTTCTTCTTACTTTCTTTCTTCAAGTGACTTGACTTCTTGAGTGAAGCAAGTTGCTTTGCTTCTCTTGATCCTTTCATCTGCTTCCTGGTGGTTCCATTGAAGATTGTTCTTGCAAACCTCACAAACCTTAGGAACAACCAAGCATGACAATGATTAGGGTTTTGACTAGTCTCCCCTTTTAGTTTTTACCTTTGTGTCTCTTTTGGGTCTTCTCTTCTCATCTCATAATCAGGGACTAAACCCTAAAGGCTTTAAGGCTTTGTGATTAAGCTTATGCCTGCATCCTTCTCTTAGGATGGAGTGTATAACTTTAACCCTAAGTGTTAAACCCTTAATGTGTTTAAATCTCTTAATCAATTCACTTAATAATCATCAAGACATCACACTTGTAACTTGGGCCTTGCATTAGGGTTCTAATTCTTCCTTAATTGGTTAAGAAGGACTAACCCTAGTGTTAATGGACAAGTCCCCCTCAAGTTGTCTTACAAACCCTAAAAATCACTTCATCATCATACCATTAAATAAAATCCACTTAATCAAAGGCTTGTTTCGTCATGAGTTTAATCCCTAATCATGGATTAAGTTGAGGAGCTTTCCTCAGCTTAAACATTCTCATCTATTATCCTTCTATTAGGATGGTGTAATGAGTCTGTTCAATCCCTGATTATGGCTTAACTTCATTACTTAACACTAAACAAAAACACCAAAAACATCTAAATAATCACAAATAGGTTAATGATCTTAATCCTATACCAAAGGTGATTAAGTGTGAGAATCTGACTTCACACTTAAAGTATTCTCATTACCCCTAATCAGAGGGAAGATGTGATGAGTTTACTAAATCCATTGGTTTAGGCTTAAGCTCATTAACTTATGACAAACTTCAAAAAGCAATAAAAGACTGAAAATACAAAAAACAAACAATAATCGTCTCCTCTGGGATTCTTTTCTCATCATCTTCACTCATAAACGAGAACTTGCTTCTTCCGTCTAATGCAAGACAGTTTGCATCTGTGCCAGACAGACCATACACTTGAGCATAGGCAAGTAAGCAGTTCACAAGTCAATTCATCTTTCAGTCTCTTTGGGTCGAACTACGGTGTTCTGACTTCCTCATTGCACGAGAGGATACGTAGGCATAACTTAACAGTTATCGAACAAAAGTCTCTGTATATTCCCCCTCTTTCAGTATCATTCTTTAAGCCTCATGATCTTGAGCATATCATTCCTGTTCCTGCACTGGCACTGTATATATCACACTTTGCACTTCTTTTGCACTGACACCTGTACATCCTTTTCCAGCTACTTTATACACAGATTGCACTAACACTACCCCTTTAAAAACACAAATCTTTTAAGCGTGGATCCCGTCGAGTACGGCGGACAATCTGGGTGCTAATACCTTCCCAGGTTGTAACCAACCCCTTTCTCAGTCTCTCTGGTTCGCAACCGTCTTATCCATCTTTTTCTAGGTCTATGCAGCATTGCCTTTCCTCCGGGATAAAAATGCCTAGCTGGCGACTCTATTCATCTCCAGTGAGTTCACGGCTGTGTGTTCTCATTGTTCCCTTCGCCGACCGTTCGCGTCTGTACCTTTATCTGGGCCATTCCCATTTATCGGGAGCGACAGCATGCTTTCAGAATAAACCGCGCCTCAATTAGGTCTTTTGAGAGTTGTAACGTGGTCTGGTTAATGGTTTTGAGAAACAAAGGATATAAGGCTCAAAGTTTGATTTGTCCCCACCCCTTCTTCGTGATATTCTCCAGTCCTACGTTCAGTTAACTTTACACATGCATTTATTTTGATGTTGCAAGAATGAAGATGAAGCTTCAAAGTTTGCTTGAAGTGGCAGTCATCTTATTTTGCTGGTGACCCTTTGATTTTTTTTTGGTCACTGATATTTGTTTTGTTTTTGCTGAGGATTTGAGTTCCTCTTTTGATTTGTTTTTTTTCCGACTAAGTCTCCCTTCGGGTGCTCAACTTAGTGTTTTTTTTTCTTTTCTTTTCTTTTTGTTTGAATATTGTGACTGCCAATTCATTTGTTGATGGTCCTCCGACGGGATGTCTCATCTTGCGATTTTAAGGTGTAGCTAGGTTAACTGAACAACTACCCTGCCCCGGGTTAAATGTAAGGGTTGTATCCGAAAGAAACTCCTACTTCTAGGCTCGAAGTGGTTGACTAGGGATTAACTCCTTGTATCTCCAGTGTTTGGGAATTTGAAAGAATGTCTGTACATCATTGACGAGTTTTATCCGAAAGCATACCGCAACAGTTATGGGTATTTTGTTTTCATCATCCTCCCTCAAATATTTGCTAAAGTGAAGTGAGGGAATATTTTTTGTGATTTTTGTGATAAATGATAAATATGAGCGAATGCGAATAGATTAATTCAAAACATGCATAAACATAACATTAACATAACCAAGTACAAACGATAACAATGTTAAGAGCAAATAGTACTTAACAAACAATACAAAACAACAGGAATGCGGAAATAATAAATGGCGATGGCTGCCTTGATTTGAGGAATTGAACTTCTCTTGATTGAATGCTTCAAAGTCGGAGACTACTCAGCTTGGTCTTCAACAACCCTTTCAAACGTCTTTACTTGTTGGCGTCGTGTGACGGCATTGGATCGTTCTGGACATTTGGATTTCTCGGAGTGAGAGTGAGGTCCTTAGAGTTGATCATATCCTGAATCAAGTGTTTGAAGGCATAGCAGTTCTCGATGGTGTGACCTGGAGCACCTTTGTGATACTCACAGCGAGCATTGGCATCATAGTTCTGGGCATTGCCAGTCTGAGGTGGCATATCTTTCAACACAAGAGTTCCTTTTGCCATTAGCCCCTTAAAGATTTCGGTATACGTCATAGGCAAGGGATCAATGTGCCTATCATATCCTCTTTGCTGATATGGGGGACGTTGTTGAGGAGCGCGTTGTTGTTGCTGACCAGGCCGTGGTTGATAAGCCTGTTGCTGGTATGGATTGGGTGCATACTGTGCAGCTGCAACCATAGGACGTGGTTGATGAGCCATCTGAGGCGGAAATAGAGCTTGAAAGGCCTGCTGATAAGGCATTGGAGGAACTGGCTGATATGGCATAGGAGCATATTGCGCAGCAGCAACATAAGGATATTGATAGTAGGGAACCGGTGCCGGTGCACTTTGTTGGAAATTCCCACTTGCAGCAGAAATGGCATTTGTGTCGCCCTTTTTGTATCCGTTGAAAGGCTTCTTGGCATTGTTCTGGCTGCTAGAACCTCCTTGGATCTTTCCTCTTTTCAGACCTTCTTCGATTCTTTCTCCTACCATCACCATGTCCGAAAATCCAGAAGATACGCTGCTGATCAGCTTCTCGTAGTATTGCCCCTGTAGGGTACCCATGAAGATGTCAATTAGTTCATGGTCAACCAAATGAGGATGCACTCTGGCGGCTAGCTCTCTCCAGCGTTGGGCGTACTCTTTAAAGGATTCGCTCTCTTTTTGAGACATACTCTGAAGCTGAGTACGGTTAGGAGCTAGGTCAGTGTTGTACTTGTACTGCTTTTTGAATGCATCAGATAGATCAAGCCAAGTACGAACATTGTTGCGTTCGAGCTGCATGTACCATTCTAGAGACGCTCCAGACAGGCTGTCTTGGAAGCAATGGATCATGAGCTTGTCATCTTTGGCGTGAGCGGCCATTTTTCTACAGTACATCCTCAAATGAAGCTCAGGACAGCTGAGGCCTTTGTATTTCTCGAATTCTGGAAGTTTGAATTTAGCAGGGATCACAACATCTGGAACTAAGCACATGTCTGAGGCACTCAGAGAGGTTGAGTTGTGTCCTTCCATGATTCGGAGTTTTTCAGCTAACTCGCGGCACATTGTCATAGCTTCAGACTCTTGAGCAGCCTGAGGACTGGTGATTGGAACAGCAGTATGCATCTCATACTCAACTTGATGGTTCTCCTCAGTTTGAGGAAACTGGACTTGAGTTGGAATAGGTTGAGCTTGAGGAATGGCACCAACAGTAACACCAGAAGCAGGTATTGGTTGGGAAGTGACCTCTTCAACAGCAGGAGTGAAGCCCGGAGGCAAACCGTATACCAAAGGATTTGGAACTGGAACTGAAGGCATTGCGCGCGAGGTAGATCCTTGCACCTGAGCATTGTTCATTGCGGCAGCAGCTTCGCGACGTTCTTCCATCCTTGCCAAAGATTGCAGTGTCTCATAAATCTGGTCAATCTTGCCCTTGACCGAGTCGATCTCTTCCCTCATAGCAGCTTGCTCTTCTTGAATCGCGTCCATCAGTCTTCTAGTGTTGGCTCTAGTTAGATACGGTCGTCTAGCTCGATACGGGCGTCGAGAAACCAGTTTGATTTACTGAAGATGGAGGAACATGAAATAAGTTTTTTTGATTTGGAATGAAATGCAATATGAATAAGTGATGCAAATATAATGATATGCAATTTCAGAATCCAGGATCACAAGATCAGGGTCTCACGAGTTCAAGGTACAAATGGAGGATACTCCGATCAAGAGCTCACTAGGCAGACTCTAAAGTTTTAAGGATCCCAAAGTTATCAATTCATATGGTTGTTCATCACACACGCCATAAGCATGACGGTTGATTGACTCCGTCATATGAATCTATTTTGGGTGAGATCTTCGTATCGACAACCCACGAGAGCAAGTTTTCTCGGGAGTCCATACTACGTGATCATCGACACAAGGTTTAAAACAAAGTCCTGGAGTTATGGAACTTCCTCAACTGTTTGATGCACGTGTCAATTCTTGACAGTCAATCAACTCCATTGAGTAAGTCTATTCCAAATGAGGTTTTCGTATCGAGCCACGCGAGGGCGAACCCTGGTGCCCAATACTACGCAACCATCAACCGATGTTTTAACCAAAAGGTTCTAAAGGTCCTCAGAGTCGACGACTTTAATGAAAACAACTGAGCACACACGCCAAAAGCTTGACGGTTGTCAGTATTTCTATTAAAATCTACTTCGAGTGAGGTTTTCGTATCGACAACCCACGAGAGAGGTTCTCTCGGGAGCCCATACTACACAACCTCGCTAACTTAAGTTTATACTCGCAAGCCCGGGTATAGAGCTTTTCCCTCAAGTTTCTTTTTCAAAGTATCGATCCAAATTATAGTACCAAGGAGCCACAAGATATATAAGATGGAATGCGATAAAGAAAGCGATAAAAATAAACAAGCAAGGCATAAAAACAAACATTCAAACAAGCGCGGGAACCTAGACTAGGCTTGACTCGCATAGGGGTGAACCATTCCCCAGCAGAGTCGCCAGCTGTCGTACCCCGAAAAATACGACCTCACGCGATCCGAATGGACGGAGTCACGCGCTGGACAGACTGAAGAGTCGCCACCTAATTCTATTTATTCCCGAATAGGGAAAGGGAAGATATAGATATAACCCGGGAGGAAAAGGATGAGGACAAAGGTCAACGAAACCATTGCCTGGGTTCGGGAGTCGGTTATGCAGGGGGAAGGTATTAGCACCCCCTACATCCATCGTACTCGATGGGAACCATCTAAGTTAACGCGCGAGAAAGGATGTCTATGCTTAAACGAATTGCTTGCTAGAGGGAAATGAGTTGAATTATAAGTTAGATTGAACCTAGGTGCTCGGCAAGGATGGAGATCCTCGTGCCTACGTACTCCCGTGTGCAATGGGAAAGTCAGAGCCTCGTAGTTCGGCCTACTAAGGGTAATGGTTGTTGATTTTATTACCTTTCGTCGATGAAAGGGTTTAGGAGTTGAAATGTACTAAAGACTATGGATAGTTTATCTCGCCCAACAGGACGAGTGTCCTGCGTCGAAATAATCGGAGCGAGTAACGAAAGCTCGTTATCCTCCTTTCTACCGCTTAAGGCTCGTGGCGTACAAATCTTCTCGTATTTATTGGAGTGTTTTATTTCCTAAGACCGCTTGACGTTGGATCAAGGGTTTGGATCTAATCGAAAAATTTTAGTTTTTTGAGGTTAAAGGGTAAATGCAACTTGGAGTTTATTTTTGTGGTTTGTTAGCGAGGCACGAAGCGCTCGGCTCGCAAGGTAGGATGGATCCTAAACGAAACGAATAACTGAATAATAAAGTGCAATTGTGCAAGTGAGATCGCTTGGCGTTGGACCAAGGATTTAGAATAAAATGCGAGAAATAAAAGTGCGTACAAATTAAGGGGAGAGGGATACAAAATAAATACAGGGGATTGCGAGAAATAAAGGGTATCATTGTATTTTGCCCAAGAGGAAGCGTGTGTGCAGTGTGTTTTGAACTATTCAAAGGCGTTCGGCCTATTTAATCGGGACGCAACTATTTGAAGGCGTTGGACCTTTTTCGAGCGCAACTATTCGAAGGCGTTGGACCTTTTCGGGACGCGACAAAATTTTGTTCGTGAACTGCCTTAGAATCGGTTCAAAATGGGAACCATTCTATAAGGAGTCGAATCGTAATTTTTTAATGCGAAAATAAATGAATTGAATTGTTAGAAAAATAAAATAATGAATATAAATAATAAATGAATTAAATAATATCAAGGATAATAAAATGAACTAAATTAGATTACATGTTTGTTTTGTCGGAATGATAAAATGAAAAATTAAATACAAAGGGGGGCCTCATATTGACCAAAAATCACCGATTAGAATCGGGCGATAAATTGACCGTTTAGTATATCATTGGCCCTAATAAATAAAATTAAGATGAACAAAAAAAATTTAAAAAAACATTTTCTTAAAAACGATCATTAATCAAGGCAAATGAAATCATAAGAGTATATTATGTAGAAACAAAACAGCAAATTCTAATCTTATAAAATACTAATAACAAAATAATAAACAAAAACAAAATAAAATAAACAAAATAAAATAGGATGTGAAGGGTGGATCAGTCGGTTATATGCATGTGGTGTGATTAGATAACATATGGCCATAAACTAAAACACAAATAAAATAAGATAAAATAAAAAGTTAAAAAATAAAATAAAAGACAAGGAAAGAGTTATACGTTGGATGATGGTGGTGATAGATTGAAAATAAAAGAATGGATTCATTATTAACATTAAAACAAAATATATAATGAATAAAAAACAAGGTTTTAAGAAAACATAATATATAATAGGAAAACTGCATCAGTAAGAAAATTAGGTTTTAAATGTTTGAAACAGACACGCATAGCAGCAACATTGTCACTTTAGAAAAAAAAAAGGAAGAGGCGGAAACCCACCCTTACTTCTCCCTCTCGCGGATGGCTCTCTCACAAACTCTCTTGACGCTCCGTTTCGATCTCGCGGAGGTTCGCCCACTTGCGCTTGCCGGAGCTTGGCTTTGACGGCAGTTTCTTCACGGTGGCAACACGTTTCGGATCCGGCGCGGTTTCCGGTGGTTTCACGGCGATGGGTTGTGAGATGATTTGAAACGGTTGATGAAGGTATGCGGTAGTTCACGGATCTTGCGGCGGGTGGTTTCGCGATTTCCGGCACAGTGAGGTTCTGCTTCACGGTGGTGGTCAGCGGCGGAAAGGTTAAAAGGGGTTTCGGATCTGTTTTTTTCTGCGGTTGTTGGCTGAGTTTTTGGTGATAAAAGTCGTGCTGCGGAATGGTTTTGGGTGGCGGAAAGGGGTGCTGTTTGTGAAGGTCCGATTTGTTTTTGCGCGGAATCTCTCTCAGGCTTTGGTTTCTCTGCACTTTCTGATTTGATTTGGATTTTTGGTTTTCGGTTAGGTTGTGATGAATAGATTATTTGCGGTTTTGATGACGGAAAAAAAAAGTGGTGAGTTCCAAGATTCTATTATTTTGTGAAAAAAGAAAAATTGTTTACTGTCTGTTTATTGAAGAAGGTTGAAGAATTTTTGTTTTTTTGTTTTTGTTTGAAGCTGAAATTATTTTCTGCAGGGTTTTGAGATTGTCCAAGCTTTCTTTGGTTGTTGTGAAGAATGAGTTATTTAAATAGGGTGATGTTGTGAGGGTATAAATGGATATTTTGATGAAAATTTTGTTGACAGACTGTGTGGGATATGCGTTGTAGAATCCGCTCCTTGTGAAATTCGTTTCGTATAGTACACAGGTTGTGCGTTCTTCCTTAAAAATAGTGGAGTGGAGATTTGCTTTGATACTGGTAGTGGAAATATTTGTACGGGTCAGTTGGATGAAAAAAAATGTGTGATGTGGGTGGACTATGTGAGATGCTGTAAAATGAAGGAATAACTTGAAGGTTAGTAATAAACATAATAAACATAATAAAAAAACTAATTACTAATAATAGAAATTATAATAAAAAGCTAAAAACCTAATAATAGAGATAATTAATAATAATAAAAATACTAGTAAAAAAATATAATAATAATAACTATAATAATGGAGAAAAATAATGACAATAAAAATGGGATGAATTTTTTATTTTTGTTATAGAAACAGTTAAATGGGTTTTTTTTCTTTGTTAGTAGTGAATAGACTTTGTTTTTAAAAAAAATGGTGGATAAGATAAAAAAAAAGTGGGTTAAAATAATAATAATAAATGGTTTAAAAAAGAATTAGATAAATGGTGGATAATTGAATTTAAAAGAAATGGTTTAGAAATGGAACATGGATTAAAAAAATAAGAAAAATAAAGAAATTGATTTGATTTTTTTTAGAATTTTATGATAAAATGACTTATAAAAGCAAAGATGAAATCGGATAAACAGCCTCCACACACCACACTGATTTTTTAGAATTGCTCACACACACACTCGACACAACAATCTCGATTAGACCATAACCTTTCGCACAATTTGAATATCAGACAGAAAAATAAAATGATACGTATTTTTTTGATTTTTTTGAAATAATGATTAGACAGAAAATAAAATAGTGCGGGTAGGACAATTTTGGGGTATGACAAGTGGGACGCCGGGTTCCTTGCTGTAACTAGCTATCCGCCGTGGGTTGCTAATATTGTACCTGTGCCTAAGAAAGACGGCAAAGTGAGAATGTGTGTTGACTACCGGGATCTGAACAGAGCCAGCCCGAAAGATGACTTCCCATTACCTCACATTGATGTATTGGTTGATAATACGGCTCAGTTCTCGGTATTCTCCTTCATGGACGGATTTTCAGGATACAATCAGATCAAGATGTCACCTGAAGACATGGAGAAGACAACTTTCATCACACCCTGGGGCACGTTCTGTTATAAGGTGATGCCATTTGGACTGAAGAATGCTGGTGCAACTTATCAACGGGCTATGGTAACGTTATTCCACGATATGATCCATAAAGAAATTGAATGTTATGTGGATGACATGATTGCCAAGTCCCTCACGGAAGAAGACCACCTGGTAAATCTGCTGAAACTATTCAAGCGTCTGAGGAAGTACCAACTGAAATTGAACCCCAACAAGTGCACATTCGGGGTGCGATCTGGTAAGCTGCTGGGATTTATTGTAAGCGAAAAAGGGATTGAAGTTGACCCTGATAAAGTCAAAGCCATTCAAGAGATGCCTGCACCAAAGTCAGAAAAAGAAGTTCGAGGGTTTCTAGGTAGATTGAACTACATTTCGAGGTTCATATGTCACCTTACAGCAACCTGTGAACCTTTGTTCAAGCTATTGAGAAAGGAACAAACGGTCAGGTGGAACGAAGACTGCCAAAAGGCTTTAGTTGAAGGAAGACCTCTGATAATGTACTTGACAGTATTAGAAGAGTCAATGGGGTGTGTGCTGGGCCAGCATGACGAGTCTGGTCGAAAAGAGTATGCAATTTACTACCTAAGCAAAAAGTTTACCGACTGTGAACAACGTTATTCACTGCTCGAGAAAACTTGTTGTGCTTTAGCGTGGGCTGCTCGCCGACTGAGACAGTATATGTTGACCCACACTACTTTATTGATCTCAAAGATGGACCCAGTTAAGTACATATTTGAGAAGCCAGCACTTACCGGACGGGTTGCAAGATGGCAAATGATCCTCACAGAATATGACATCCAATACACATCTCAGAAAGCCATCAAGGGCAGTGTATTGTCTGATTATCTTATTGAGCAACCTATCGATGATTACCAGCCTATGAGATTTGAATTCCCTGATGAAGACATCATGTTCATAAAGGCAAAAGATCATGAAGAGCCTGTTCACACTGAAGGGCCTGACCCGGAAGAAGAATGGACCATGATGTTTGATGGGGCTGTTAATATGAATGGTCGTGGTGTTGGTGCAGTACTCATTACACCCAAGGGAGTTCACATGCCTTTCTCGGCAAAGCTCACCTTTAACTGCACTAACAACGAAGCTGAATACGAAGCTTGCATTATGGTTCTTGAGGAGGCTATCGACCTCAGGATCAAGACATTGAATGTATTCGGAGATTCAGCTCTGGTAGTTAATCAAACCAATGGCAAATGGTAAACCCATCAGGATCATCTGATACCTTACAGGGATTATACAAGAAGGTTATTGACCTTCTTTACAACGGTCAAGCTTGAGTATATCCCTCGGGACGAGAATCAGTTTGCAGATGCTCTTGCCACCATTTCATCCATGATCAAAGTTCAAGCTGCCAACTTTGTACCTCGGATTTCAGTGTCCAGACTTGACAAACCAGCGTATGTATTCGCAGCAGATGTTGCCAAAGATGATAAGCCTTGGTTCCATGACATTAAGTGCTTCTTGGAGGATCAAACATACCCACCTGGGGCATCTTCCAATGATAAGAAGACATTAAGAAGGCTAGCTGGTAGTTTCTTTCTGAATGCTGATGGTTCCCTGTACAAGAGAAACTTTGATATGGTACTCCTCAGATGCGTTGATAGAACAGAAGCAGACTTGTTGATGCACGAGGTGCACGAAGGATCCTTTGGTACCCATGCTGGAGGACATGCAATGGCTAAGAAATTGCTAAGATCAGGCTATTACTGGATCACAATGGATGCCGACTGTTGCGCCTACGCCAGAAAATGCCATAAATGCCAGATCTATGCGGATAAGGTGCATGTGCCTCCCAATCCTCTGAATGTGATTTCTTCACCTTGGCCCTTTGCTATGTGGGGCATTGATATGATTGGCAAGATTGAACCGACTGCTTCAAACGGCCACAGATTCATCCTGGTTGCCATTGACTATTTTACCAAGTGGGTTAAAGCAGCTTCCTATGCAAACGTTACAAGGCAAGTGGTAGCCCGATTTCTGAAAAGAGACATCATCTGTCGGTATGGAGTTCCCGAGCGAATTATTACTGATAATGGTTCCAATTTAAACAACAAAATGATGGCAGAGCTATGCCGGGACTTCAAGATCCAACACCACAATTCTTCTCCTTACAGGCCAAAGATGAATGGCGCTGTTGAGGCAGCTAATAAGAATATCAAGAAGATTGTGCAGAAGATGGTAGTCACCTACAAAGACTGGCATGAAATGCTACCATTTGCCTTGCATGGGTACCGCACGTCAATCAGAACATCTACTGGGGCAACACCGTATCAGCTTGTGTATGGTATGGAAGCAGTCCTACCAGTTGAAGTTGAACTACCCTCCCTACGAGTACTGATGGATGTTAAGCTGAACGAAGCAGAATGGGTTCGATCCCGATACGAACAACTGAGTCTGATTGAAGAGAAAAGATTGGCTGCAATCTGTCATGGGCAGTTATATCAGAAGAGAATGAAGAAAGCCTTCGATCAGAAAGTCAGGCTCCGAGAGTACCAAGTAGGAGATCTTGTGCTGAAAAGACTCCTCCCTCCTCATACAGACCACAGGGGCAAGTGGACTCCGAACTATGAAGGACCATTCGTAGTAAAGAAAGTTTTCTCCGGTGGAGCACTCATGCTCAGCACTATGGATGGTGAAGATTTCCCGTCCCCTATGAATTCAGATGCAGTTAAAAAATACTTCGCATAAAATGACCCGCTGGACATAAAAACAGAATGTAAGTCCAGGCAAAAATAGGGCATCCCGGCGAGTCAAAAACAGAATAAAAGACTCGGGCAAAAATAAGGGAAAATAAACAAAAAATGTACACCCGCTGAGTTGAAAAGCCGCATTGGACAACTCAGGCAAAAATGGGTATCCCGATGGATTGAAAACCCGAAAGGGCGATCCATGCAAAATAAGGGAATAAGCGAACAACTGCATTTTGAATTCGTCTTACAACTTGGTAAGCTTCGAAAGGATCAAGTTTCTTTCAGAATCAGCCTTCTTCAGAAAGCAAGACGAGAAAAACGTCAAATGTCATACGAGTCATAGCGAAGGGAAGCTCCTTAAAGCGTCGTCAACATTGCCAACATTTTGTTTCTCAATTTGTAACAATCTCCTCATTCTAGGAGATATGTTTCTTTAACTGTATCTTGCCAATTCAGGGCATATGAATTAATAAAATCAGATTTTCAGTCACATTTCGTCTCGTACATTTTATTTTCATTTGCAAGAATGTCCGATGTCTCTAAAATACTGATTGCATAAGTACAAATGTTTTTCTTCTAAAATACGTGCTTGCAGGAAATATGCTTACTCCCGGGAGTGTCTGAACTCTTACAACGATGGAATCCGGTAAGGGATACCTCGGGATTGCTTGTGTGTTTCTCTGTCTTTGCAGGATTGCAGGTATTCAAAACGCAACATGGGGCATAAAAGCTTCATCCCAGCAAGCTGGCAAATCAACACTCACTCAGTCTTAGCACCCAAAGTGCTTTCTCCCCAGCTGAGTTGCCACTTATTATTTTTCCCCAGCCGAGATACCAATCATTCTTCCTCCTCAGCCATGTACAGAAGCCAGGGAACCATCTCCCCACAAAGCTTCAGCCTCTATCCAAAAGAGCAACACACGAAGGAATCACAATAGAGTGACGAAAGCTTCTACAAACCCCAGCTGGGTCCCTCATTACCAAGGATGGGTCTATCAGTTACCTATTCCCCCAAGCAGATACATCTCATCAGATCTACCAATGATCTCATCCCCGGCTGGGATGTCCACTTCAAACAGATCAACCAGAGATCTTCGTGGCAACGGGATCCGAATCCCGGATCATTATCTTTTGCATAATCATGGCATTCGCATCATATTCACCCCACAAGGCATAGCATTCCGTCTAATACGGAGCATTACGGCAAAAATCAAACATATTGCATAATCATAAGCCATGTTCCGAATCAAACACTTGTGAATATTGACAATTCATCAACAATATACATAATGCTCCCCAGATTCCCCAGTGAAGAGCTAAAGCAGTTGCCCTACGCTCGCAAACATCAGTACATACTCCTTGTGACACCTACCCGTGTCATACCCCCAGCAGAAAGCCAAAGCGTCCCCTTTGCACTCACAGATACATATACATATATATATTTTTCTTGACACTCGTCCGTGTCACCTTCCCCGGCATAATTACCTAAACACTTTATAAAGCATATACTTGTTTATAATATACCTCTCGACACTCGTCCGTGTCACTTTCTCCAGCAGGTTAAACACTCAACCATACACCACTCATACTTATTACTCTTATTTCACTTATACAGATACTCGTCTGTATCTTATATACACCACTTACTCCTCAGATTCGACACTCGTCCGTGTTCTTTGTTAACCAGTTGGTACTCGTCCGTACCATCATCTCAGAACATGCGTCAAGCGTTTGTTTCTACCTGATACTCGTCTGTATCATAGTCTTAAGGATGCTCGTCCGCATCTTTAATCCATACACTGTGCCAAACACTCATGTCTTCTCGAATTTAGACACTCGTCTGTGTCTACTTCTCCCCAGAAGAGTCCCCTCAGAATCAACACTCGTCCGTGTTCCTTATTAACCTGTTGATACTCGTCCGTATCGTCATCTCTGAACACGTGTCAGTATTTGTTTCTACCCGATACTCGTCCGTATCGCAGTCTTAGGGATGCTCGTCCGCATCTTTAATCTATACACAACGTCAAAACACTTATACCTTTTATTTCTCGGATATAAACACTCGTCCGTGTTTACTATTCCCCAGTAAGTCGCCACCAAAGCAAAATTTCTTTGTTATCTGACATTCATCCTATGTCATGATAAACCCTGAGAGCAGCCGTACCCTGCTAGGTGATCGTCCTTCACCTCGTGATGATCGTCCTTCATCATGCTCATCCGATGGCCATCCCCATCATTGACCTTTTCTATCCGACATTCGTCATATGTCGTGATATTTAGCAGCCGTCCCCTGCTAGGTGATCGTCCTTCACCTTTTGATGATCGTCCTTCATCATTTTATCTGATGGTCGTCCCCATCGTTGATATTGTTATCTGACATTCGTCCTATGTCATGATAAACCTTGAGAGCAGCCGTCCCCTGCTAGGTGATCGTCCTTCACCTCTTGATGATCGTCCTTCATCATGCTCGTCCGATGGCCGTCCCCATCGTCGACCTTTTTATCCGGCATTCGTCCTATGTCGCGATACTTCCGGCAGCCGTACCCTGCCAGGTGATCGTCCTTCACCTTAGATGACCGTCCCTCATCTTATCCCTTTGAGCAGCCGTCCCCTGCTAGGTGATCGTCTTTCACCTTTGATGACCGTCCCTCATCATTATTTCATTTATTCTTTAACCCGATGGCTGTCCCCGTCGTGGTCCCTTTTCCTTTTCCTGATGATCGTCCTTCATCAGTTCAGCCCGATGGTCGTCCCCATCGTTGTTTGCATTACTTTATGAACCTGATGACCGTACCTCATCATTTACTTTTTACATACTCCCCAGAGAATCTTACAGCTTTACTTAATGGCCGTCCCCGTCACAATCTCTCACATCCCCAACATGTCGGTCGTCCCCGTCATAGCTTTATTTCCCGCGTCTCCCCAGCATGCCGGTCGTCCCCGTCATTGCCCTTTCCCCAGCAGTCGTCCTCTGCTCGGCGGTCGTCCTCCGTCGCCCGCACTGTATATTATATTTTATTTTCCTTTACAATCTATATCCCTTTTCTTCTTCATTCTGTGAGTGCAAATTTTGGACTGTCTTGGGTATTCAACCACAAGTTATCTTGTTTGCCTGATAAGTCGTTGCTTACATCCTGCACAGCTAACTCATGTTTGAATAGGGGCAGCTGTAAACACCCCAAATTTGCCCTCACCCATTCACAACATGGCTTGTGATCTCTTCATATGCATACACTCAATCATAGCATCTTATACCACATTTTTTATTCACTGCATTGGTTCAAAGTCATCTGCATCTAGGGTTTTTGATCTGAGCAATCCAAGAGCTTTTTGAGCCACTCCAAAGGTAATCAATCACTTCAAAGGGGTCCATGTATGTTCAAGCATCATATTGTATCTCCTCAAAGTCAAGAATATCAAAAAAATCACAAGAACTGAGAATGGCATGGAAGCAGAGCTATGTTTGACTGCACAGATGACCTAAAATTAGGGTTTTGGTTTCAGAGGCCATAACTCCAAATTTTTTGGTCATTCTTGTTTCTATTGGTCTCTATATGGTATAGGGAGCATGCATATCAATTTTCATGAAGAAATTCAATGGGGAAGTCATCTGATCAAGAGTTGACTTTCTGAGCAAGTCAGTGTAAAATCAGGGCATCTAGGACCCCCAATGACCCAACCAAAGGGTGTTCATCATCATTTTGATTATGTATGATCTTTATTTGATCATAGAAGATGTTAGAAGTTCACAAAATTGGAGAATTTCAAGTCATTTGCAAAGTTGACTTTTTGGGAAAGTTGACTTATGTTGAAAATTGCCATTTTGGGAAACTTTTGCAACCCTTGCTTTTTGATTCAAAAATGCTTCAAATGGAAAAACTTTGGTCATGAAAGTTGTAGAATGGATCATTCCCTTTTCAAAAAGTACAAGAACATGACCTAATTCATTTTGGATCAAAAGTTATGGTTTGTCAAAGTTGGCTAAAATCACAAAATTTGAAGTTTTCTACCAAAGAGGCAAAGTTGCAAAATCACTTGTCAAGGCAAATTGTGCTATCAAATGGACTTCTAATCTTCATACAAGCATGTACCAAGACCTAAAAGTCAGATTGCACCAAAGTATCACTCATTTTTATGGCTTATGGAGCAAGAAATGTCAAAAGGGGGCAAACATGAACCAACTTGCAAAACCTATCACAAATTACAAACCACTTGCTGCATTGCCTCTAGACTTTTTCCATAGCATTCCTTGATTCAAGCTGAGCAGAAGCATGCCAAAAAGCAAGTTGTACCATTGCCCATACCTCAAGTACAAATCAAGTTGACATTTTGGCCAAAGACCCATACCAATCACCATAGGCCACCAACAACTTTCTGACCTATCACCTTTTGATACATGGACCAAAGCCAGCATAACACACCACTCACCACAAGCTGAAACACACACAAGCCATAGTTATCACTTTTTGCTCCAACTTGCAAAAGCATTCGAAACATTCAGCACAAGCCTCAAACACACAAACAAACTTCACAAACAAACTCAGCATGCTTCACTGATCAAAAACCACCCATCACCATAGCCTGAAAGTTACTGAAACAAAAACACGATCACCACCCTCCCTTGAACAGAACTTCTGCCATCTCTCAAACCAGCCATCAACAAGAGTTGTGAAGCATTCCATTGAGCTCAGGGGGACCAAAGGAGTGAGTTTGCATAGGAGAGAGAGTCAGAAAGCTCCTGTTCGAAGGACTTCAGTTCAGGTATCCATCAAGAACAAATTTTCCAGAACTTCATTTACTTGTTATAAATTGATTCTAGATGTTATCCTGATCATCATGATGTGTTTAAAAGTGAAAATGGTGGAGTATTGAGTATGTATGAACTGTCTGAAGTTTTCTGCCCTAAAAATGTCTTGCTTCGATTTGCTTGATTAGTGAATGAAAAATGGTTTTTGTTTGGGGGTTTTGATTTAGTTTTGAATGGGGTTTGATTCTGGGCAATTAGATTTCATTTTCATGGCGTTTTGAGAAAGTTAGCAACTTTCAGGTGAGGGTCTGGCTGGAGAAGACGACCGGAAGTCTTCTCCGGCCACCTGAAATTAATTAGGGTTAATCTGTGTAATTATGAGAGTTTGAATGTGGAGCGTTGATCTGGTTGACTTAGTCAACTTCCCGCGCGCGTGTGTGGTCCAGATTTGCCACTTAGCCCTAATCTCACTTAATTAAATTAATTAATCAATATTAGCCAGTTTGAATGTCAACCCTTGGATCTGGCGCGCAGTCTTTCCCTCCTTCCTGAGTTTGAATGTTGTCCCTTGGATGCGCATACTTTTCATTTAATTCAATTTTATTTGCATTTAAATTCATTTGTTTTCTACATTTTATTTAAAATAGTAAAACATTTTGAAAAATTCTGAAAATTTTTATCCAAGCTTTTATTAATTTTCAGAAACCAAAAACATTTTTATTTTTATTTTTTTTGCATTAAAAAATATTTTTAAATCATTTAAAAGTTTATTTTTAATTAATTAATGAGAATTAATTGATTAAAAATACTTTTAGGTATTTAAAAATCACAAAAAAATTCATGAAACATTTAAAATCATTTAGAAACATTGTCCAACTCTCAAACTAAATTTCTTTTTTGATCTTGATGTCTTTTGACAATTTTCCATGGAATTAATTTCATTTCAAGGCATTATTTTGATCCAATCTTCAAAAATTCATTTTTGCCTAGCCTTCAAGAGTTGGACCTTGATTCTTTTTGCATTACATCATGTTTAGCATGTATTTTATAGGATTAAATTGGCATGAATTGATCTTGCATTTCCTTTTTGTTTGGCATTTTTCTTGACAAGGTACCCTAAAACCCTAGCAATCTTAAGAAATTCATAACCCTCATTAGGTTAAGAGTTAGAACCCCTCCTTTGGGCAGTGAGTTTGTATAGGTTTAGGGTTCCTTTTAATGCATTTTCAATTTTTTATCATGATGTTTGCTTCTGGTTTTGGTTTTTGTTTTGTGCATTGATCATGAACCCTAATTTTGGGCTTTCATTTGCATCCATCTTCCATTTGTTTGCATACCATGACTTTCCATGACATTTTGTGCATCCATTTGATTCATAATACATCTTAGGACATATTAGAATCATGTTTGATCATTGCATCTTTCATTTGCCATGTTGTATGCCATTTGCATTTCATAACTTTTCATGTATGTTCATGATTCTAAGCATGCTTCTCTTGCATCCACATGTTTGTTTGATCATCCCCATGCCTTGCCTCATGTTTGCATCATCTCTTAGAATCATTAACACCACACACATGCTTCTGGTTTTGATTTGCATCATGCCATTTCATCTCATTTTGCATTGCATTGCATTCTTTTCACTAACTTTTCAGGTGGTAAGTAACTTTGAGAAGTGAATTTGCCTTCACTTCTCCCAATCTCTTTTCATCCCTCTTATGCATCATTGCTGCACTTTGTCTTGTGTTTGAGATTGAGCTTGCTCATTCTTCTTCATCTTACTTTCTTTCTTCAAGTGACTTGTCTTCTTAAATGAAGCAAGTTACTTTGCTTCTCTTTGCTCCTTTCATCTGCTTCCTGGTGGTTTCTCTGAAGATCTCTCTTGTAAAACTCACAAACCTTAGGAACAACCAAGCATGACAATGATTAGGGTTTTGATTAGTTCCCTATTTAGATTTTACCTTTGTGTCCCATTGAGTCTTCTCTTCTCATCTCATAATCAGGGACTAAACCCTAAAGGCTTTAAGGCTTTGTGATTAAGCTTATGCCTGCATCCTTCTATTAGGATGGAGTGTATAACTTTAATCCTAAGTGTTAAACCCTCAATGTGTTTAAATCCTTTAATCAAATCACTTAATAATCATCAAGACATCAAGCTTGTAACTTGGGCCTTGCATTAGGGTTCTAATTCTTCCTTAATTGGTTAAGAAGGACTAACCCTAGTGTTAATGGATAAGTCCCCCTTAAGTTGTCTTACAAACCATAAAACTCACTTCATCATCTAATCATTAAATACAATCCACTTAATAAAGGCCTTGTTTTGTCATGAGTTTAATCCCTAATCATGGATTAAGTTGAGGAGCATTCCTCAGCTTAAACATTCTCATCTATTATCCTTCTATTAGGATGGTGTAATGAGTCTGTTTAATCCCTGATTATGGCTTAATCTCATTACTTAACACTAAACAAAACCCACAAAAACATCTAAATAATCACAAGTAGGTTAATGATCTTAATCCTACACCATGGTGATTAAGTGTGAGAAACTGACTTCACACTTAAGGCATTCTCATTACCCCTAATCAGAGGGAAGATGTGATGAGTTTACTAAATCCATTGGTTTAGGCTTAAGCTCATTAATCTATGACAAACTGTCAAAAGCAGTAAAAGACTGAAAATACAAAAACAAACAATAATCGTCTCCTCCGGGATTCTTTTCTCATCTCATTCACTCATAAACGAGAACTCGCTTCTTCCGTCTAATGCAAGACAGTTTGCACCTGAGCCAGACAGGTCATACACTTTAGCATAGACAAGTAAGCAGTTCATCAGTCAATTTACCTTTCAGTCTCTTTGGGTCGAACTACGGTGTTCTGACTTCCTCATTGCACGAGAGGATACGTAGGCATAACTTAACAGTTATCGAACAAAAGTCTCTGTATATTCCCCCTCTTTCTAGCTTTATTATTCTAGCCTCATGGTCTTGAGCTTCTTATTCCTTTTCTTACACTGACACTTCACTTATACACCTCACACTTCTTTTACACTGACACCTGTACATCCTTTTCCAGCTCTTTTCACACAAATTTCACTGACACTACCCCTTTAAAACACAAATCTTTTAAGCGTGGATCCCGTCGAGTACGACGGACAATCTGGGTGCTAATACCTTCCCAGGTTGTAACCAACCCCCTTTCTCAGTCTCTCTGGTTCGCAACCGTCTTATCCATCTTTTCTTAGGTTCATGCAGCATTACCTTTCCCTCGGGATAAAAATGCCTAGCTGGCGACTCTTTCTTTTCCCTTGAGTTCACTCCTGTGTGTTCTCATTTCATCCTTTCGCCGATCGTTCGTGTCTGTACCTTATCTGAGTTAGCCTCATTTGTTGGGAGCGACAGGGCCTCAAGGGAGTGGTACTCACACTTAACCAGAGCTACTATCAGGTGCTGGAAGGACCTAGCTGAAGCCTTCATCAGACAATACCAATACAATCTGAACATGGCTCCTAACAGGACCCTTTTGATGGGAATGTCTCAGTCCTCCAGAGAAAGCTTCAGGGAATATGCCCAGAGGTGGAGACAGCTTGCTGCTGCTGTCCAACCACCCATGTCGGAAAGAGAAATGGTCGACATGTTTATGAATACTCTGCAAGGAACATACATTGATAGGCTAGCTGCCTTTTCTTCCACCAGCTTCGTTGACGTAGTTATAGCTGGAGAAAGAATTGAAAGCCTTCTGAAGATGGGTAAGATTTCTGATAATGGTGCAAGTTCGTCTAGTAACCCCAGGAAGCCTTTTGTGGGACCTAGAAGAACTGGTGAGACAAATGCCATCCGTGCTAGCAGGGGCAGACCTCAGTATGCCCACAGATCAGTAGCAGCTGTCACCATTCCAACTCCGATTCCTCAGCAACCGGCATATCAACAACCACAACAACCACACTATCAACAGCAAGTTCAGTATCCGCCACAAAGGACCTACAACAACAACAACAGCAATTAACAGCAAAGACCCTTTCAGCAAAGACCATCACAGGCCAATAGGGTGATTGATCCAATCCCTATGCCTTATGCCGCTTTATTGCCACAACTCCTGAAACTCAACTTGGTTGAATTAAGGACATTGGCACCACCATATCCCTCTAATCTTCCAAGAAATTATGATGTCAACGCCAGATGTGCTTTCCATTCCAATGCACCTGGCCACAATACGGAGAAATGCAGGGCTTTACAAATGAAGGTACAAGACCTGGTGGATTCTAAAGCCCTCAATTTTGCACCCCCTCCAAGTGTCACCAAGAATCCCATGCCCAATCATGGAGGACCAAGAATTAATGTCATTGAGGAAGACAAGCCATCTTTCTTAATCACTAGTGTTGGGCAGATTCGGACACCTCTGGTAGAAATTAAAGCTCAGCTCCTAGAATGCCAGATGTTCCCCGGGTGTGAGCTCGGTTGTGGTTATTGCAACATTTCGGTCAACGGGTGTGACAACTTAAGAAGCGGCATAGACGGTCTTATCAAAAGTGGTATCCTTCAGATCACAACATCGACGCCTACAAATCCAGCAATCCCTTTGACAACAATTCCCGAGTCTCCTACAACTGCAACAACAATCATTCCGACCAATTCATCAATATCATCAACAATGGCTTCATCCATCACTTCAACAAACCAGATGTCAACAACCATTTCTTCTACAACATCAGCATCCATTTATTCAGCAGGATCTTCTACAACACCAACAACAATTAATGAAGATATCTCAGCAGTCACTATCTACTATGATCCGTCAAGTGTTCCTCCGAACAACAACTTTCAACAACAAACAGTGGCACCTCCTGCCAGGTCACCAGTCACCATTTACTACGATCCGCACACTATTTCAGTACTCTCCTCTGCAGCAGTCAGTCCAGTTACTATTACGGTACCTGGACCCGTTCCATATGAAAGCAGTAATGCCATACCTTGGCATTATGGCTCTGATCTTTACTGCAATGGGGAGAAAATCACTTTGGATTCTTCAACCTCTTCTCCACAGATTGATAATGTTGGGGGAGGCGGAGGCTTCACCAGAAGCGGACGCCTTTTTGCCTCACAAGTGCAAAGACCTAATGCTGAAGCAGATGCTGTTGCCAAAGCAAAAGGGAAAAGTGTGATATCTGAAGAACCAATTCTCAAAGAAACTCAGAAGACATCTTTTGAACAAGATGTAGATGAGTTTATGAGGATTATAAAGAGAAGTGATTACAAAGTGGTGGATCAGCTTCACCAAACTCCCTCAAAGATCTCCATATTATCCCTGTTGATGTGTTCTGAAGCTCACAGGAATGCATTATTGAAAGTCCTGCACGCAGCATATGTGCCAGAGGAGATCACTGTTAATCAGCTAGAAACTGTGGTGGCAAATGTCAACACCAGTCATGGACTGGGCTTCACCAATACTGACTTAACAACTGAGGGACGTAACCACAACAAGGCTTTACACATCACTCTAGAATGCAAGGGTGCTGTTCTATCCCATGTACTGGTGGACACTGGGTTTTCACTCAATGTTCTACAAAAGAAAGCCTTGGTGAAGCTGGAGTACGATGGCTTGGCATTGCGTCCAAGTAATTTGGTGGTGAGAGCATTTGATGGCTCTAAAAGATCAGTGCTTGGGGAGATTGATCTGCCTGTGATGATTGGCCCGCAGACTTTTAAAATTACCTTCTATGTGATGGACATTCAGCCGGCCTACAGCTGTTTGTTGGGTAGACCCTGGATCCATGCCGCTGGCGCTGTTACGTCTACCCTTCACCAAAAGCTGAAATTCGAGTGGGAAGGTCAGATCATCACCATCTGTGGTGAAGAAGATATCTTTGTTAGCCATCTGGCTACGTACAAGTATATTGAGGATGATGGAGAAATCCATGAAACCATGAGCCATGGATTTGAAGCCCTGAACATAAATGAAGCATCTGCTGTAGTAGGAACCTCCATGACATCTTATCAGCAAGCCAGGAAGGTTGTTGAAGAGGGGACTACCCAAGGCTGGGGCAAGCTGCTGCCCGTGGAGAAGAAGGAGGACAGATTTGGGTTGGGTTACAAACCAACTCAACAAGATCAATCAGAGGCTGCCAAGAAGCCCAATTTTGTCAGCGGGGGAATGCTCACCCCTGATGCAGTGAACAACTTGGAAGACGAGGATGAAAGCGACCGCAACCTGGAGAGCTGGATACGTCCAAGGATCCCGGGGAGCCAAGTCCTTAACTGGTCTTCCCAGGAAATTATAAGGGTTACTCCTGCAGAGTAATTATTATTTCCTGTATTTTTAAGCATGCATCAAGTTTTGCATCTTGCCCAAGATGACAAGACTCATTTTGTAATCGGGCCATCTTGTAATTTTGTGCAAACAGATTAATCAATGAATATCGGACATCTTTTGCAAATGAGTCTTTTTCTTTTCCGATCACTGTTTTTCATTTTTCTTTTTGTACAAAAATAAAATGGCAATGTTTTCCAAAATGATAAACTTTACTTCACTTTTTCTAAACAAGATTAAAATCGATCACTAAAATGAACAATCTAAACCCTTGCAGAGAGTGCCTTCCAGACTGCACCGACAACAGCACAGCTATGGCTTCGTATGACTTTGACAATCCAATCAATCAAGCTGATGAAGGGGTTGAAGAAGATTATGAGCTTCCTGAAGAGCTAGCCAGGTTGTTAAGGCAAGAGGAGAAGGTTATCACCCCTCATCAGGAGGAGGTCGAAACGGTTAATCTTGGTACGGAAGAAGATGTGAAAGAGGTTAAGATCGGGGCCTGCCTACAAGACTCAGTAAAAGAACAGCTGATTGATATGCTTCGAGAGTATGTGGATGTTTTCGCTTGGTCTTATCAGGATATGCCAGGGTTGGACACCGATATTGTCATGCACAAGCTGCCTTTAAAAGAAGACTGCCCGCCGGTTAAACAAAAGTTGCGCCGTACTCGCCCAGATATAGCAATGAAGATAAAAGAAGAGGTGCAAAAGCAGTGGGATGCCGGTTTCCTTGCTGTAACTAGTTACCCGCCGTGGGTCGCTAATATTGTACATGTGCCTAAGAAAGACGGCAAAGTGAGGATGTGTGTTGACTACCGAGATCTGAACAGAGACAGCCCGAAAGATGACTTCCCTTTACTTCACATTGATGTATTGGTTGATAATACGGCTCAGTTCTCGGTATTCTCTTTCATGGATGGATTTTCAGGATATAATCAGATCAAGATGTCACCTGAAGACATGGAGAAGACAACTTTCATCACACCTTGGGGCACGTTCTGTTATAAGGTGATGCCATTCGGACTGAAGAATGCTGGTGCAACTTATCAACGGGCTATGGTAACATTATTCCACGACATGATACATAAAGAAATTGAATGTTATGTGGATGACATGATTGCCAAGTCCCTCACAGAAGAAGACCACCTGGTGAATCTGCTGAAGTTATTCAAGCGCCTGAGGAAGTACCAACTGAAGTTGAACCCCAACAAGTGCACATTCGGGGTGCGATCTGGTAAGTTGCTGGGATTTATTGTAAGTGAGAAAGGGATTGAAATTGACCCTGATAAATTCAAAGCCATTCAAGAAATGCCTGCACCGAAGACAGAAAAAGAAGTTCGGGGGTTCCTAGGTAGATTGAACTACATCTCAAGGTTCATATCTCACCTTACAGCAACTTGTGAACCCTTGTTCAAGCTATTGAGAAAAGAGCAAACGGTTAGGTGGAACGAAGACTGCCAAAGGGCTTTTGACAAAATCAAGGAATACTTACAAGAGCCTCCAATCCTTATGCCTCCAGTTGAAGGAAGACCTCTGATAATGTACTTGACAGTACTAGAAAAGTCAATGGGGTGTGTGTCGCTCCCGAAGATTTGCATCTCGGTACAAGCGCGAACGGTCGGCGAGAGGGACAATGAGAACACACAGCCGTGAACTCACTGGAGATGAAAAGAGTCGCCAGCTAGGCATTTTTATCCCGGAGGAAAGGTAATGCTGCATAGACCTAGAAAAAGATGGATAAGACGGTTGCGAACCAGAGAGACTGAGAAAGGGGGTTGGTTACAACCTGGGAAGGTATTAGCACCCAGATTGTCCGCCGTACTCGACGGGATCCACGCTTAAAAGATTTGTGTTTTAAAGGGGTAGTGTCAGTGCAATTTGTGTATAAAGTGGCTGGAAAAGAATGTACAGGTGTCAGTGTAAAATAAATGTAAAGTGTGGTATGAAAGTGTCAGTGTGAGAACAAGAATAAGATGCTCAAGATCATGAGGCTTAAAGAATAATGCTGGAAGGAGGGGGGATGTACAGAGACTTTTGTTCGATAACTGTTAAGTTATGCCTACGTATCCTCTCGTGCAATGAGGAAGTCAGAACACCGTAGTTCGACCCAAAGAGACTGAAAGATGAATTGACTTGTGAACTGCTTGCTTGCCTATGCTCAAGTGTATGATCTGTCTGGCACAGATGCAAACTGTCTTGCATTAGACGGAAGTAGCAAGTTCTCGTTTGTGAGTGAAGGTGATGAGGAAAGAATCCCGAAGGAGACGATTATTGTTTGTTTTTTTGTGTTTTCAGTCTTTTATTGCTTTTGAAAGTTTGTCATAAGTTAATGAGCTTAAGTCTAAACCAATGGGTTAGTAAACTCATCACATCTTCCCTCTGATTAGGGGTAATGAGAGTACCTTAAGTGTGAAGTCAGATTCTCACACTTAATCACCTTTGATGCAGGATTAAGATCATTAACCTACTTGTGATTATTTAGATGTTTTTGGTGTTTTTGTTTAGTGTTAAGTAATGAGGTTAAGCCATAATCAAGGATTAAACAGACTCATTACACCATCCTAATAGAAGGATAATAGATGAGAATGTTTAAGCTGAGGAAAGCTCCTCAACTTAATCCATGATTAGGGATTAAACTCATGACAAAACAAGCCTTTGATTAAGTGGATTTTATTTAGTGGTATGATGATGAAGTGATTTTTAGGGTTTGTCAGACAACTTGAGGGGGACTTGTCCATTAACACTAGGGTTAGTCCTTCTTAACCAATTAAGGAAGAATTAGAACCCTAATGCAAGGCCCAAGTTACAAGTGTGATGTCTTGATGATTATTATGTGAATTGATTAAGAGATTTAAACACATTAAGGGTTTAACACTTAGGATTATAGTTATACACTCCATCCTAATAGAAGGATGCAGGCATAAGCTTAATCACAAAGCCTTAAAGCCTTTAGGGTTTAGTCCCTGATTATGAGATGAGAAGAGAAGACTCAAAGGAGACACAAAGGTAAAACTAAGAGGGGAGACTAATCAAAACCCTAATCATTGTCATGCTTGGTTGTTCCTAAGGTTTGTGAGGTTTACAAGAGAAGATCTTCAAGGAGAAACACCAGGATGCAGATGAACAGGATCAAGAGAAGCAAGGTAACTTGCTTCATCCAAGAAGTCAAGCCACTTGAAGAAAGAAAGTAAGAAGAAGAGGGATGAGCACACACAAACTCAAACACATATAAGAATGCAGCAATGGATGCAAGAGAGATGAAAAGAAAAGTTATGAAAAGTGAAGGCAAATTCACTTCTCAAGGTTACTTACCACCTGAAAAGGTTAGAAAAGAAATGCAATGTAATGCAAAATGGGATGAGATGACATGATGATAAGCAAAACCAGAAGCATGTTGATGATGACAATAATGCTATGAGATGCTACAAACATGAGGCAGCACATGAAAATGTTCATACAAGTTTATGGATGCATATGAAGCAAGGTTTAGAAGCATGGACATACATGAAAAGTTATGAAGCATGCATGGCATACAACATGGCAAACACATGATGCAATGATCAAACATGCTTTCAATATGTCTTATGATGTCAAATGAATCAAATGGATGCTTGAAATGTCATGGCAAGTCATGTTATGCAAGAGAATGCAAGATGGATGCATATGGAAGCCCAAATTAGGGTTTATGGATCAAACAACAAACAACAACCAAGAACAGAAGCAAACCCTAAGATAAAAAATGGAAAATTCCACCCAAAGAAACCCTAAACCTATACTAAACCAATGCCCAAAGGGGAGATCTCAACTCTTAACCAATCTCAAGTTATGAATTTTACAAGTTATTAGGGTTTTTAGGGTTCTTAAACAAAAGAAATGCCAAACAAATTGAAAATGAGGAATCAAATCATGGCCATTTAATCCTATAAACTACATGCTAAACACGATGCAATGCAAGAAGAATCAATGTCCAACTCTTCATAGATAGGCAGAAATGATTTTTTGAACTTAGGATCAAAATAATGCACAAAAATGATTTTTATTCAATGAAAAATTCTCAAAATGCATCAAGATCCAAAAAAAAATTTGGTTTGAAGGTTGGACAATGTTTCTAAATGTCCTAGAACATTTCATGAATTTTTTGGTGATTTTTAAATACCTAAAAGCATTTTTAATAAATTAATTTCCATTAATCAATTAAAAATAATCTTTTAAATATTTAAAAATACTTTTTTAATGATAAAAATAAAAACAAAAATATTTTTGTGTCATAAAAAATTATTAAAACCCATGAGAAAAAGTTTCATAATTTTTACACATTTTTTACTATTTTAAAATAATTATGCAAATAAAAGGAAAAGAAATGAAATAAAAAATAAAGAAAATGGAAAAGTAAACAGAATGGATGGTTGCGATTGAGACTGGGTTTGAATTGGTTGACCAGCGCGCATCTGGACGGCTGGGGTTGCATCTGAGTTAATCCCAATTAATTAAATAAATAATGAAGATTAGGGCTAAGCAAAGTGATCTGGGCTTTTCATTCGCGCGGGGAGTCAACTAGGTCAACCAATCCAACGCCCAGAATTCAAATGGAAATTAATTACAGGATTAGGGCACAAATGACTTTCAGGTGACTGGAGAAGACTTCCGGTCGTCTTCTCCGGCCAGCATCCCCCCTGAGAATCCCCAAAACTCTAAAAACCTAACTAAAACGAAATCTAAAAACTGGGAAATGATCCCCACTCACTCACGAACCAAAACCCCTAATCAAAACAAATTTATATTTCCTAACAAGGCTGAATCGAAGCAAACAAAGATTAGGTCAACTGAGTTTCAGAGATCAATTAAACTCTCATTTCATCACCATTTCAAAAACTAAAAGCATATTCATGATCAGGAAGACATAAAGAACAAGTTTAGAACTTAAAAATCCATTTCTGGAAAAAAAGTTCTTGAGCTACCTGAGATTCGAAGCTTTCACTCCAGCAACTTTCAGACCCCTTTTCCTTGTGCAATCCATTCCTTAGGACCTCTTGATGATGTTTGAATACTCAGGAGAAATTTATAATGGCTGGATGAAGAGTTTGAGTAACTTCTGCTCAAACTCAGTTGAACATGGCAATGATGATTCTGGCTATTTCTGGCAAGGGTGAAAGGTTGTTTTTGATCCAGGTGATGAGTGGAGAAGGTTTGTGAAGTTTGTTTGGATGTTTGTGAGCTGTGGAGAGAGATTCGAATGAAACTGCAGCTTGAGGTGAATGATGGCAATGGGGTGTTCTTGATCAAAACAGGCCTGGCTCTTGGTGGTTTCTACTCAACAAGGCAAGGTGAGATGATTAAAGGAATTTGTTTGAGTGTTTGTGTGTTGTGCAAGCAGATTCGAAGCAAGATGCAAATGGGGTGTGTTTTGTGTATGTGATGCTTGAGAGTGTTTCAGCCTGGCCTGGTGGTGTGTTTAACTTGCAAATGGAAAGTATAAACAATTCTAATTGGCCAGATGATGTGACATGGCCTGCTGTGATAGGTAAGTCACCTTTTGCAAAATGTTAACTTCTTTATAAGAGAGGCATGGGCTAAGTTATAGTTTGGTACATGAGCATGAGCTGGCGCAGCATGGTATGTGAGTGAGGCTAGAGAGGTTCAGCATCCAATGCATCAAGTTGGTGAAGTGTCATGAGTGTTTTTGCAAGTTGTTACTTTTTGAAACTTTGTGAAAAATGCCTTGTTACACAAACCATAAACATGTGATCTTGGTTCCATTCTGATTTTTAGGACCTATAGAATGTTTATGTCATGGTTTGAAGTGAATTAGAAGTTACAAATGGCATTGGTTCATGATTTTGCAAAATTCTCATTTGGTGCACATCTTGAAAATCAATGATTTTTGCCAACTTTGTCACACCATAACTTTTGATCCAAGAAGAATTTGATCATGTTCTTGTACTTTTTGAAAAGGGAAATATGTAATCTACAACTTTCATGACCAAAGTTTTTTCCATTTGAAGCATTTTTGGACCAAGAATCAAGGCTTGAAAAATGACCTAAAATGAAGCATTCTTGAAAAGTCAACCATGCCCAAAAAGTCAACATTTGCAAAAACTCCAAATTCTTGATTTTTGTGGACTTCAACCTTCTTCCATGATCAAGTAAAGATCATATACACTCAAAATGATGAAGATCACCCATTGGTTGGGTCATTGGGGGCCTCAGATGCCCTGATTTTACACTGACTTGTCCAGAAAGTCAACTCTTGATCAGATGACTTCCCCATGGAATTTCTTCATGAAACTTGATATGCAGAATCCCTATACCATATAGAGACCAATGGAAACAAGAATGACCAAAAAATTTGGAGTTATGGCCTCTGAAACCAAAACCCTAATTTTAGGTCAACTGTGCAGTCAAACCTGGCTCTGCTTCCATACAAACCTCAGTTCTTGTGATCCTTTTGCAATCTTGACTTTGAGAGGATGGAATATGATACAAGAACACATATGGATCCCTTTGAAGTGATTGGTTGCCTTTGGGATGGCTCAAGAGGCTCTTGGATTGCTCAGATCACAAACCCTAGGTGCAGATGACTTAGAAACTATGCAGTGAACCAAAAATGAGATATGAGATGATATGATTGTGTTTATGCATATGAAATGATCACAAGCCATGGTGTGAATGGGTGAGGGCAAATTTGGGGTGTTTACAGCTGCCCCTATTCAAACATGAGTTAGCTGTGTAGGATGTAAGCAACGGCTTAACAGGCAAGCGAGATAACTTGTGGTTGAATACCAAAGACAATCCAAAATTTGCACTCACAGAATGAAGAAGAAAAGGGATATAGATTGTAAAGGAAAATAAAGTATATTGTAAAATGGGTGATAGAGCAATGACGGGGACGACCGACATGCTGGGGATAAAAGGTAAAGCCAAGACGGGGACGGCCGACTAGCTGGGGAAAATCAAATTATGATGCGGACGGCCATCAGGATAAAGCTGTAAAATTCTCTGGGGATTAATGAAACATGACGGGGACGGCCGTCAAGTTCACAAAGGTAAAGTAACCAACGATGGGGACGGCCATCGGGCTAAAAAGGAAAAGGGACCACGACGGGGGCGGCCATCGGGTTAAAGAATAAATGAAATAAACAGATGGTGGGTACGACCATCAAAGGTGAAGGACGATCACCTAGCAGGGGACGGCTGCTCTGTTGGGAATAAAAGAAATATGATGGGGACGGCCATCAAAGGTGGAGGACGACCACCTGGCAGGGTACGGCTGCCGAAAATATCGCGACATAGGACGAATGCCGGATAGAAAAGGTCAACGATGGGGACGGCCATCGGACGAGCATGATGGAGGACGACCATCAAGAAGTGGAGGACGACCACTCAGCAGGGTACGGCTGCTCTCGAGGTTTCTCATGACACAGGACGAATGCCAGATAACCAAAAATCAACAATGGGGACGGCCATTGGATAAAATGATGAAGGACGATCATCAAGAGGTGGAGGACGACCACCTAGCAGGGGACGGCTGCTAAAAATCAACGATGGGGACGGCCATCGGATGAGCATGATGGAGGACGACCATCAAGAAGTGGAGGACGACCACTCAGCATGGTACGGCTGCTCTCAGGGTTTATCATGGCACAAGACGGATGTCAGATAAAGGAATGCTTGTTGGCGATCTACTGGGGATATAGTGAACACGGACGAGCGTTCACATCCAAGAAACAAAGGGTATGAGTGTTTAGATGTTGTGTATAGATTAAAGATGCGGACGAGCATCCTTAAGACTACGATACGGACGAGTATCGGGTAGAAACAAATACTGACACGTGTTCAGAGATGATGATACGGACGGGTATCAACTGGTTAACAAAGAACACGGACGAGTGTTGAATCTGAAGGTTCTTCTGGGGGAATAGTAGACACGGACGAGCATCTATATTCAAGAAGACATGAGTGTTTTGACACGGTGTATGGATTAAAGATGCGGACGAGCATCCTCAAGACTATGATACGGACGAGTATCATGTAGAAACAAACACTGGACGCATATTCTGAGATGATGGTACGGACGAGTACCAACTGGTTAACAAAGAACATGAACCAAAGTCGAATCTGCGGGGATGTAACTGGTATATACAAGATACGGACGAGTATCTGTATAAGAGCGAGTGGTGTAAAAATGAGTGTTTAGCTGCTGGGGAGAGTGACACGGACGAGTGTCAGAAGGAGAAGAGTGTAATATGAACAAATATCTGATATACAAAGTCTAGGCGACTGCGCTGGGGATATGACACGGACGAGTGTCAAGAAAGGGTATATATAGGTATATGTGAGTGCAAAGGGGATGTCTTTGGCTTTCTGCTGGGGATATGACACGGACGGGTGTCAGGACGTATCTGTAATATGGGTGATCTTGTTGTAAGAGTGTTCAGACGACTTTACTGGGGAAAAATGGCACGGACGGGTGTCAAAATGAGTATATACTGGTGTTTGTGAATTGTGAGGCAACTGCTTTTGCTGGGGACTCTGGGGGGATTTTGGGGAAAGTATTCTGCATTCTGATGAATGGTTATTTATTCACAAGCGTTGGTTCAAATCATGGCTTATGATTATGCTATGTGTTGGATTTTTGCCGTAATGCTCCGTGTTAAAACGGAATGCTACGCTTTGTGGGTGAACATGATGCGAATGCTATGATTGTGCAAAGATATCAAATCCGGGATTCGGATCCCGTTGCTGTGAAGATCTCTGATCGATCTGTATGGAGTGGACATCCCAGCTGGGGATAAGATCACTGGTAGACCTCACTGATTGACATATCCTTGTAATGTGGGACCCCGCTGGGGGTTGTAAGAGTCTTCTGTACTCTGTTGTGATCTTCATGCATTGCTCTTCTGAATAGAGACTGAGACTCTATAGGGAGATGGTTCCCTGACTTTTGTACTCGGCTGAGGAGGAAGAGATGGCAACTCGGCTGGGGAGAAAGAGAGATCATCACTGAAAGACCTCCCTAGAAATTCTGTTACGGTGACTTCTTGACTCAGCCGGGGATATGGGCATCTTCTGTGATATCTGCCCATTCTGATGGGGATAAGTAGTAAATGGCAACTCCACTGGGGAAGTTATGAGAGGAAACTCAGCTGGGGAGAGAGCACTTCGGGTGCTAAAATCGAGTGTTGATCTGCCAGCTTGTTGGGATGGAGCTTACACGCCCCAAGTTGCGTTCTGGATACCTGCAATCCTGAAAAAGATAGAGAAACGCACAAGATAATCCCGAGGTATCCCTTACTGGATTCCATCATAGGAGTTAGGATACTTCTGAGAGTAAGCAAATTTCCTGCAAGCATGTTTTTACCTTTGAAGATAAGCATCTGTATTCTTATGCAATCAGTTTTTTCTTTTAAGACATCAGACATTTTTTTGCAAATAAAATGTACAAAATGAGACATGACTGAAAATCTGATTTTATTAATTCATATGCCCTGAATTGGCAAGATACAGTCAAAGAAACAAATCCCCTGAAATGAGGAGATTGTTACAAATTGAGAAATAAAGTGCCGGCAATGTTGATGACGCTTTAAGGAGCTTCCTTTCCTGCTATGACTTGTTATGACAATGACGTTCTTCTCGTCTTGCTTACTGAAGAAGGCTGATTCTGATCGAAGCTTGATTCTGTTGAAGCTTTCCAAGTTGTAAGTGATACAGACGAATTCAGAGTGCAGTTGTTCGCTTATTCCCTTATTTTGCATGGATCTCCCTTCCGGGTTTTCAATCCATCGGGATACCCATTTTTGCCTGAGCTGTCCAATGCGGCTTTTCAACTCAGCGGGTGTACATTCTTTTTTTTATTTTCCCTTATTTTTGCCCGAGTCTTTTATTCTGTTTTTGACTCGCCGGAATGCCCTCTTTTTGCCTGGACTTACATTCTGTTTTTATGTCCAGCGGGTCATTTTCATGCGAAGTATTTTTTAACTGCATCTGAATTCACAGGGGACGGGAAATCTTCACCATCCATGGTGCTGAGCATCAGTGCTCCACCAGAGAAAACTTTCTTTACCACGAATGGCCCTTCATAGTTTGGAGTCCACTTGCCCCTGTGGTCTGTATGAGGAGGGAGGATTCTCTTCAGCACAAGATCTCCCACTTGGTACTCTCGGTGCCTGACTTTCTGATCGAAGGCTTTCTTCATTCTCTTTTGATACAATTGTCCATGACATATTGCAGCCAATCTCTTCTCTTCAATCAGACTCAGTTGTTCGTATCGGGACCTAACCCATTCTGCTTCGTTCAGCTTAACATCCATCAGTACTCGCAAAGAGGGTAATTCGACTTCGACAGGTAGGACTGCTTCCATACCATACACAAGCTGATACGGTGTTGCCCCAGTGGACGTTCTGACGGACGTGCGGTACCCATGCAAGGCAAACGGTAGCATTTCATGCCAGTCTTTGTAGGTGACTACCATCTTCTGCACAATCTTCTTGATATTTTTATTTGCTGCCTCAACAGCGCCATTCATCTTCGGCCTGTAAGGAGAAGAATTGTGATGTTGAATCTTGAAGTCCCGGCACAACTCAGCCATCATCTTATTGTTTAAGTTGGAACCATTATCAGTAATGATTCGCTCGGGAACTCCATATCGACAGATGATATCTCTTTTCAGAAATCTGGCTACCACTTGCCTGGTGACGTTTGCATATGAGGCTGCTTCAACCCACTTGGTGAAATAATCAATGGCGACCAGGATGAATCTGTGGCCATTTGAAGCAGTTGGCTCGATCTTGCCAATCATATCAATGCCCCACATGGCAAAGGGCCAAGGTGAAGACATCACATTCAGAGGGTTCGGAGGCACGTGCACTTTATCCGCATAGATCTGGCATTTGTGGCATTTCCTGGCGTAGACACAACAGTCTGCATCCATTGTGATCCAATAATAGCCTGATCTTAACAACTTCTTAGCCATGGCATGTCCTCCAGCATGGGTACCAAAGGAGCCTTCGTGCACTTCATGCATCAATAAATCTGCTTCTGTCTTGTCAACACATCTGAGGAGTACCATATCAAAGTTCCTCTTGTATAAAGACCCATCAGTGTTCAGAAAGAAACTACCAGCAAGCCTTCTCAAAGTCTTCTTATCATTGGAAGATGCCCCAGGTGGGTATGTTTGATCCTCCAAAAAGCACTTAATGTCATGGAACCAAGGCTTATCATCTTTGACAACATCTGCTGCAAATACATATGCTGGCCTGTCGAGTCTGGACACTGAAATCTGAGGTACAAAGTTAGTAGCTTGAACTTTGATCATGGACGAAATGGTAGCAAGAGCATCTGCAAACTGATTCTCGTCCCGAGGGATATACTCAAGCTTGACTGTTGTGAAGAAAGTCAATAACCTCCTTGTATAATCCCTGTAAGGTATCAGATGATCCTGGTGGGTGTACCATTTTCCGTTGGTTTGATTGATTACCAAAGCCGAATCTCCGAATACGGTCAATGTCTTGATCCTGAGGTCAATGGCTTCCTCAAGACCCATAATGCAAGCTTCGTATTCAGCTTCGTTGTTAGTGCAGTTGAAAGTGAGTTTTGCCGAGAAAGGCATGTGAACTCCTTTAGGTGTAATGAGTACTGCACCAACACCACGGCCATTCATGTTAACAGCCCCATCAAACATCATAGTCCATTCTTCTTCCGGGTTAGGCCCTTCAGTGTGAACAGGCTCTTCATGATCTTTTGCTTTTATGAACATGATGTCTTCATCAGGGAAGTCAAACCTCATAGGCTGGTAATCATCAATAGGTTGCTCGGCAAGATATTCAGACAATACACTGCCTTTGATGGCTTTCTGAGATGTGTATTGGATGTCATATTCCGTAAGAATCATTTGCCATCTTGCAACCCGTCCGGTAAGCGCCGGTTTCTCAAATATGTACTTGACTGGGTCCATCTTTGAGATCAGTAAGGTAGTGTGGGTCAACATATACTGCCTTAGTCGGCGAGCAGCCCACGCTAAAGCACAGCAAGTTTTCTCGAGCAGTGAATAACGTTGTTCACAGTCGGTAAACTTTTTGCTTAGGTAGTATATTGCGTACTCTTTTCGACCAGACTCGTCATGCTGGCCCAGCACACACCCCATTGACTCTTCTAATACTGCCAAGTACATTATCAGAGGTCTTCCTTCAACTGGAGGCATAAGGATTGGAGGTTCTTGCAGGTATTCCTTGATCTTGTCAAATGCCTTCTGGCAATCTTCATTCCACCTGACCGTTTGTTCTTTTCTCAACAGCTTGAACAAGGGTTCACAGGTTGCTGTAAGGTGAGATATGAACCTTGAGATGTAGTTCAATCGACCTAAGAACCCTCGAACTTCCTTTTCAGTTTTCGGTGCAGGCATCTCTTGAATAGCTTTGACTTTATCAGGGTCAACTTCAATCCCTTTCTCGCTTACAATAAATCCCAGCAGCTTACCGGATCGCACCCCGAATGTGCATTTGTTGGGGTTCAACTTCAGTTGGTATTTCCTCAGACGCTTGAATAATTTGAGCAGATTCACCAGGTGGTCTTCTTCAGTGAGGGACTTGGCAATCATATCATCCACATAGCATTCTATTTCTTTATGGATCATATCGTGGAATAATGTTACCATAGCCCGTTGATACGTCGCACCGGCATTCTTGAGCCCAAATGGCATTACTTTGTAGCAGAACGTGCCCCAAGGTGTGATGAATGTTGTTTTCTCCATGTCTTCAGGTGACATTTTAATCTGATTGTATCCTGAAAATCCGTCCATGAAGGAGAATACTGAGAACTGAGCCGTGTTATCCACCAATACGTCAATGTGAGGTAATGGAAAATCATCTTTTGGGCTGGCTCTGTTCAGATCCCGGTAATCCACACACATTCTTACTTTGCCGTCCTTCTTAGGCACAGGTACAATATTAGCCACCCACGGCGGATAGCTAGTCACAGCAAGGAACCCGGCGTCCCATTGCTTTTGTACCTCTTCTTTGATTTTCATAGCCATGTCTGGACGAGTACGGCGCAGTTTCTGCTTAACTGGCGGGCATTCTTCTCTCAGAGGCAGCTTGTGCATAACAATATCGGTATCCAACCCTGGCATATCTTGGTAAGACCAAGCAAACACGTCCACATATTCTTGAAGCAGATCAGTCAGTTGTCTCTTCACTGAGTCTTGCAGGCAGGCCCCGATCTTGACTTCTTTCACGTCTTCATCCGTACCAAGATTGATCACTTCAACCTCCTCCTGGTGAGGAGTAATAACCTTTTCCTCTTGTCTTAACAACCTGGCTAGCTCTTCAGGAAGCTCATATTCTTCATCAACCCCTTCATCAGCTTGATTGATTGGATTGTCAAAGTCATACGAAGTCATAGCCGTGCTGTTGTCGGTGCTGTCTGGAAGGCATTCTCTGCAAGGGTTCAGTTTGTTCATTTTAGTGATCTGATTTTAGTCTTGTTTAGAAAAGTGAAATAAAAGTTGTCATTTTGAAAACACTGCCATTTATTTTTTGTACAAAAAGAAAAATAGAAAAACAGTGAACGAAAAGAAAAAGACTCATTTGCAAAAAGATGTCTGATATTTCATTGATTAATCTTGTTTGCACAAAAAGTACAGATGGCCCGATTACAAAATGAGTCTTGTCATCTTGGGCAAGATGCAAGACTTTGATGCATGCTTATAAAATACAGGAAATAATAATTACTCTGCATGAGTAACTCTTATAATTTCCTGGGAAGACCAGTTCGAGACACTGCTCCCCGGGATCTTTGGACGAATCCAGCTTTCCAGGTTGCGTTCTTCTTCCAGCTCGTCTTCCAGACAGTTGATAGCATCAGGGGTAAGCATCCCCCCACTCACAAAATTGGGCTCTTTCGCAGCCGCTGCTTGATCTTGTTGAGTTGGTCTGTAACCCAACCCAAATCTGTCCTCTTTCTTCTCTACCGATAGCAATTTGCCCCAGCCTTGGGCAGTTCCTTCCTCAACAACCTTCCGGGCTTGTTGGTATGATGACATTGGAGTACCAGATACAGCAGATGTCTCATTCACATTCAAGGCTTCAAACCCCTGGCTCATTGTTTCATGGATCTCCCCATCCATCTCAATGTACTTATAGGTAGCCAGGTGGCTGACAAAAATATCCTCTTCTCCACAGATTGTAACGATTTGGCCCTCCCACTCGTATTTTAACTTCTGGTGAAGGGTAGAGGTCACGGTGCCAGCAGCGTGAATCCATGGCCTACCCAATAAACAGCTGTAGGCGGGCTGTATATCCATCACATAGAAGATAGTTGTAAAGGTCTGCGGGCCAATTGTTACGGGTAACTCAATCTCTCCCAGAACCGATCTCTTTGAGCCATCAAAAGCTCTTACCACCAGGTTGCTGGGTCTCAACGCCAATCCGTCATATTCTAGCTTCACCAGAGCCTTTTTAGGTAGGACATTAAGGGATGACCCCGTGTCTACCAGCACATGGGAAAGGACAGCACCTTTGCATTCCATGGTTATGTGCAAGGCTTTGTTGTGGTTGCGGCCTTCCACTGTCAAATCAGTATTGGTGAACCCTAGTCCGTGACTAGCATTAACATTCCCCACTACAGCTTCCAGCTGATTGACAGTGATCTCTTCAGGCACGTAAGCTGCGTGCAGGACTTTGAGTAGTGCATTCCGATGGGCTTCGGAGCACATAAGCAATGATAGGATTGAGATCTTGGAAGGTGTCTGATGAAGCTGATCCACTATTTTATAATCACTCTTTTTGATGATTCGCATGAACTCATCAACCTCTTGATCGAATGGTGTTTTCAAGGCTTCTTTAACAACTTGATCTTCCTGCACGGGGCTCTTCCCTTTTGCCTTGGCAGCAACTTCTGCTTCGGCAGTGGGTCTCTGAATTTGTGGAGCAAAAAGACGTCCGCTTCGAGTGAAGCCTCCGCCTCCGCCCACATTGTCAATTTGTAGTGCAGGGGTTGATGATTCAAAAGTGATTCTTTGTCCTTCACAGTACAAGTCAGAGCCGTAATGCCAGGGGATGGCATTACTGCTTTCATAAGGTACGGGTCCAGGCACCGTGATGGTGACTGGACTGATTGCAGCTGTTGAAGGAATTGTGATAGTCTGTGGATCGTAATAAATTGTAACTGGTGCTCTAACGGGAGCAGCACCTTCTGAGTTGTAGGCAGAGTTGCTTTCAGGATCATAGAATATGGTGACAGTTGAGACTTCTTCATGATTTGTTGCTGGTGTTGTAGGAGACATCGGTGGAAGGATGGATGCTGTTGTTGTAGGAGCTTCATAATGGAGCGGTGCTGAAGTTGTAGCAGGCAAATTTGTTGAAAACTGATCAGTTGAGAAGACAGATGAAGTACTTGTTGATGAAACCGAAGAATTGTCAGGAACAATGGTTGTTGCAGTTGTAGGAGGTTCTGGAATCGTTGCTGATGAGATTGGTGGATTTGTTGGAAATGATGTGGTGATCTGAAGCTGGCCACTCTGGATAAGGCCATCTATGCCATTCCTCAAATTATCGCACCCATTTACTGAGATATTGCAGTAAGCACAACCCAACTCACACCCCGGGAACATTTGACATTCCAAGAGCTGAGCTTTGATTTCCACCAACGGTGTCCGGATCTGTCCCACACTGGTTATTAAATAAGACGGCTTGTCTTCTTCAATAGCGTTAATTCTGGGACCACCGTGGTTCGGCATCGGGTTCTTATTGACATTGGGTGGTGGTGCGAAATTCAGAGCCTTTGAGTCTACCAGGTCTTGTACCTTCATATGCAGAGCCCTGCATTTTTCCGTACTGTGGTCAGGTGCGTTTGAATGGAAGGCACACCTAGCGTTGGAGTCATAGTTCCTGGGTAGACTGTTGGGATCTGGAGGTGCCAGCGTCCTTAGCTCAACTAGGTTGAGTTTCAGGAGTTGTGGCAGCAGAGTAGCATATGGCATAGGGATCGGATCGATCACCCTGTTAGCTTGAGATGGCCTCTGTTGAAATGGCCTCTGTTGAGTGTTGTTGTTGGTGTTGCTGTTGTTGTAATTTCTTGGAGGATACTGATTTTGTTGGTGGTACTGAGGTTGTTGCTGATAGTTTTGCTGAGGAGGTTGATAGACTGGTTGTGGATGAGCTGGAGCAGGGATGGTGACTGCTGCTATTGACCTGTGAACAAATTGGGGTCTGCCCCTGTTTGAATGGATGGCATTGGTCTCGCCGGTTCTTCTCGGTCCTGCAAAAGGCTTTCTTGTACTACTGGACGAGCTGGCACCATTGTCGGAAATCTTGCCCATCTTCAATAGGCTTTCGATTCTCTCCCCAGCTATGACAACATCCGTAAAGCTAATGGAAGAGAAAGCAGCCAGCCTGTCAATATAAGTTCCCTGAAGGGTGTTCATAAACATATCTGCCATTTCCCTTTCAGACATAGGTGGCTGAACAGCAGCAGCCAATTGCCTCCATCTCTGTGCATATTCTCGGAAACTTTCCCTTGACGACTGTGACATTCCCATTAGGAGAGTCCTGTTGGGTGCCATGTCTAAGTTGTACTGATACTGTCTGATGAAGGCCTCTGCCAGGTCCTTCCAGCACCTAATAGTTGCTCTTGTTAAGTGAGAGTACCATTCTCTTGACGCTCCAGTCAGGCTGTCTTCGAAATAGAACATCCAAAGCTTCTCATCCATAGTATAGGCCTTCAGCCTTCCCAGAAATGACTGTAAGTGAGTCCGGGGGCATGAAGTCCCGTTGTATTTTTCAAAGCAAGGAGGCTTGAACTTATGGGGAATCCTGACCCCGTCTACCAAGCCCATGTCCATGACGTCGAAACCCAAAGAATTTTGAGATTCTAAGGACCTCAACTTCTCAGCTATCTCATCCAATCTTCTATCATAAGCTTCTTCCCCAGCACCCATTACCGTGAACTGGTCCTCTTGAGGATCTTCTTGAAGTACCCTAGCTGCGGTGGCAGTCCCTTGAACATTTGCTGGAATATTGACCTCAGGATGGAGGTGTGGCCCAAAGACAGGGGGGTTAACATGAGGTTGTACCCTTTCATTGTTGCTGGTGCCGGCAGTCCCTATATGTGGATCTTCTTGATTCTGCCTTTCCACCATGGCCCTCAATCTTTCTTGGCTCTGAGCCATGTTGTTCATCACTTCCATAAACTGAGTCATTTGATTCCTCATCTCTAGCCTTTCATTTGCCATTTGATTTCTGACCTCAGTAAGGTCCTGCTGCATCTGATCCATTTGAATTCCCGGAAGGTTGCTACGGGTCGGATAACGGTGCGGACGGTTGAGGGGAAAAACTCGGCGCCTAGCAATAGTTCCTGAACATCACAACAGAGTTAGTGGCAAGAAAACAAAAACCTACAAAACAAACAAAAGTGTTAGCATGCAATGCAGTATGCTTATTTGTCCTCAAGGTATCCGGCTTGGCCTTCAGTTTTGACCCCTCCAGACCCTTGGAGATGCTGTTGTTGTTGCTTGAAGAAAACTCACATGAAGCAAACTAACACAAATATATTACAGAAGGTGAAATAATACAAATTGTTCATTTTACAACACAAGCCCTCTAAGGGGTCGAAATACATTACAAGAAAATAAAAGTACATGGAAAGGAAGCAACAACAAACAAATGGTCAAACACCAAGACCAAACTCATCCTCACGAACTTCCTTGTGAAGTGCTTCGGTCACAGGATCAGCCGGACGCTCCGTGAGATTCCTGATGAGGAGGTTCCGGGTTGTAACAGCTGTAGTGAGCTTCTTGTGCTGAGTTTGGTCCTTTGACCTCTTCACCCCTGCTTTGATCTTCAGTTCTGATATCTCCCTCTGGGCTGCTGCCAGGGCTTCTTGTTGTTCTTTTGCACTAGCTTCAAGTTGCTCCATCTTGTCTTGAACTCTCTTGTCTTCCAGGGTACGAGCCTCGGTGATCCTGACCCACCGGGCTTGACTCTCCTTCAAATACGAGTCTGTCCTTGCTCTTTGGAACTGGGCTTCTTTGCAAGCATTCTTCAGAATTTGTTCTCCGGCCTTAGACTTCTTGATATAATCCCCAGACTTCTCAATCTTAGTCAGATGCTCTACTTTCAACTTCTCCAACCTCTCAATCTCCCTCATACCTTCACTCCTCTCCCGGAGGGTCTTCTGCAAAGCCTGGGTTAGCTTCTCATTTCTTTCCTTCAAACTCTCAAACTCCTCCAAACTGACAGTGGCAGGTGGTGGTGTTGAAGATGACTCAGGCATGTCTTCTATGGTAAAGGGCATCCCAGAGAATTGAGCCCTGGCACGAGACCACTCATAATATTGTGCTGATGCCACATTATTGCACTTCCCCAGAATGGTTATTCCCTTGGTTTGAACATTATCCCAGGCCCAGGCAGCCTGCCTAACAGTAGCCAGATTAGTCTTGTTCTCACAATAAAGAGTTTCCACCAAGTCCTGTGCCTTAGGAGTGTGGACCAGTGCATAGCCCAGTTGCCTTCTGAACAGCAGAGGATTGTAATTGATATTACCCTTAACTCCTATTAGGGGCACATTGGGAAAATGCCCACAGCTGGTGATGATATCTCTGCCCTTGGTGCTCTGAGTGCACCATCTGATATCTGCTGAAGTCAGAATAGTGAGTCTCTTAGCCCAGTTGCTTTGCTGATGAGGATTTAGAAATGCATCTGTCCTGGGTAGATGCTTGAGAAGCCAAGTGTGGAACAATGGAGCACAACACCTCACTAATCTTCCCCTCTGCTTTTCATTTCTCTGATGTACTGAGTGATAGAGATCCCCTAATAAAGTTGGCACTAGGTTCTTCAGGATGAACAGATGGATTGCATTCTTACTGATGAATCGAGGCTCATCTGCAAACAATACTATTCCATATATGCTCAAGGCCAGTAAAGCACAAACAGCTTTCCACTCTCCTAGAGAAGCTTTCAGGGTAGCTTGAGAGATCAAGAAATCCAGATGAAAGCCAGGGATCCCAGCTTTAGAAGTCATATGCTGCTCAATCAAAGCAAGTTCCAGATGCAAAGCCTTTGCTACTTCTCCGTTGCTGGGAAAGACCATCTCAGGGTTGAAAGGGATTCCAGCCCTGATAGGCATACCAACTAATGAGGAGTACTCTTCCAATAAGGGGCCCAACTGAAAGTCTTGAAAGGTGAAACATCTCAGTGGGGGATCATAGAACTGAATGCAAGTGTGGATCAGGCTCCTCTGTGATGGGTCCAGATCCATAACCATGTCAAGTATATCCCCATAATGTTCCCTGAACAAAGGTATGTGACCTGGAGTGATCAGGGTCTGAATCCTCCTGATATCTGATAGCTCTGGCTGGAAAAAGTGATAGGTGATGTTGCTCTTTTTAGGAGCCATGATGCTGAAGACTGAGGAGAGGTAGGTACTGATGATAATACTGAAGAAGGGGCCACTGATTGGCTGATGCTGGTGATAACTGAAGCAGATGCTGGTGAAGATAGGTCAAAACTGAAGATGGGGTCAAAACCAAAACCAAATGAAGATGGGTACCCTGAAATACAAATAAGCAAATGTCAATATGATGCAATGATTATGTATGCAAATGAAATGCAAGGGTCTGTGACTGAGCTGGATCTGATCAAAATGCCCTGATATGAGTCCATGTGTGTTCAAGAATTCCAGATGGAGGTCTATAAATCCAATAACCAAGGCGGGGGACTCAAATAAAGAGCCACATGTCCAGGGTTTTAGAATCACAAGAACTGTCCCAAATTAGAGTATTCTTAAACAATCAAAGTAACAAGGTATTCAGAGGTCAAGGTACCTGCAAACCTGTAAACAGCCCGACCCCCTCACAGGTGGTGTTCTAGAACAAGGATCCTCAGACTTGGATCAGTTATGAGGAGTGTAAATACTTCTAACCCGGAGGTACAGTGTTTACAATAACCATAACAGTTCCTCCTCTAATTCACCTCAGTTTCTGAAGGTCAATACTAAAAGGTCATCCAGACTTAGCAGGCTTCCCAGATAGCCCTAGCATTGCAGGAAATCTGCAACACAGAGTTCTCAAGAAGAAACCCACATCTGAACCGTGTTTCATATTCCCGCACCAGACCGAAATGGAATGGGAAAGAATATGATTCACTCTAGCCTAGGTGTCACTCAGGTCCCAGGTATAGGACCTTAACTCTCAATGAATCACCCACCCACCAAAATAAAGACCAGATCCAGCCAGCAGCATGACAGTATGATATATACAAAAGCAATAGAGAAAGCAGTAAAGCAAATGTACATAAAACAGAGATAAATACAAAAATACAAACACAAATAAGCACATAACACCCCAGTAAACACAAATCAATCAAGCGCTAGGAGGAACCCACAAAAAGAACCAGAAGCCCTGGTTGCAGTATAAGGGTCCCCAGCAGAGTCGCCAAGCTGTCGCTCCCGAAGATTTGCATCCCGGGACAAGCGCGAACGGTCGGCGAGAGGGACAATGAGAACACACAGCCGTGAACTCACTGGAGATGAAAAGAGTCGCCAGCTAGGCATTTTTATCCCGGAGGAAAGGTAATGCTGCATAGACCTAGAAAAAGATGGATAAGACGGTTGCGAACCAGAGAGACTGAGAAAGGGGGTTGGTTACAACCTGGGAAGGTATTAGCACCCAGATTGTCTGCCGTACTCGACGGGATCCACGCTTAAAAGATTTGTGTTTTAAAGGGGTAGTGTCAGTGCAATTTGTGTATAAAGTGGCTGGAAAAGAATGTACAGGTGTCAGTGTAAAATAAATGTAAAGTGTGGTATGAAAGTGTCAGTGTGAGAACAAGAATAAGATGCTCAAGATCATGAGGCTTAAAGAATAATGCTGGAAGGAGGGGGGATGTACAGAGACTTTTGTTCGATAACTGTTAAGTTATGCCTACGTATCCTCTCGTGCAATGAGGAAGTCAGAACACCGTAGTTCGACCCAAAGAGACTGAAAGATGAATTGACTTGTGAACTGCTTGCTTGCCTATGCTCAAGTGTATGATCTGTCTGGCACAGATGCAAACTGTCTTGCATTAGACGGAAGTAGCAAGTTCTCGTTTGTGAGTGAAGGTGATGAGGAAAGAATCCCGAAGGAGACGATTATTGTTTGTTTTTTTGTGTTTTCAGTCTTTTATTGCTTTTGAAAGTTTGTCATAAGTTAATGAGCTTAAGTCTAAACCAATGGGTTAGTAAACTCATCACATCTTCCCTCTGATTAGGGGTAATGAGAGTACCTTAAGTGTGAAGTCAGATTCTCACACTTAATCACCTTTGATGCAGGATTAAGATCATTAACCTACTTGTGATTATTTAGATGTTTTTGGTGTTTTTGTTTAGTGTTAAGTAATGAGGTTAAGCCATAATCAAGGATTAAACAAACTCATTACACCATCCTAATAGAAGGATAATAGATGAGAATGTTTAAGCTGAGGAAAGCTCCTCAACTTAATCCATGATTAGGGATTAAACTCATGACAAAACAAGCCTTTGATTAAGTGGATTTTATTTAGTGGTATGATGATGAAGTGATTTTTAGGGTTTGTCAGACAACTTGAGGGGGACTTGTCCATTAACACTAGGGTTAGTCCTTCTTAACCAATTAAGGAAGAATTAGAACCCTAATGCAAGGCCCAAGTTACAAGTGTGATGTCTTGATGATTATTATGTGAATTGATTAAGAGATTTAAACACATTAAGGGTTTAACACTTAGGATTATAGTTATACACTCCATCCTAATAGAAGGATGCAGGCATAAGCTTAATCACAAAGCCTTAAAGCCTTTAGGGTTTAGTCCCTGATTATGAGATGAGAAGAGAAGACTCAAAGGAGACACAAAGGTAAAACTAAGAGGGGAGACTAATCAAAACCCTAATCATTGTCATGCTTGGTTGTTCCTAAGGTTTGTGAGGTTTACAAGAGAAGATCTTCAAGGAGAAACACCAGGATGCAGATGAACAGGATCAAGAGAAGCAAGGTAACTTGCTTCATCCAAGAAGTCAAGCCACTTGAAGAAAGAAAGTAAGAAGAAGAGGGATGAGCACACACAAACTCAAACACATATAAGAATGCAGCAATGGATGCAAGAGAGATGAAAAGAAAAGTTATGAAAAGTGAAGGCAAATTCACTTCTCAAGGTTACTTACCACCTGAAAAGGTTAGAAAAGAAATGCAATGTAATGCAAAATGGGATGAGATGACATGATGATAAGCAAAACCAGAAGCATGTTGATGATGACAATAATGCTATGAGATGCTACAAACATGAGGCAGCACATGAAAATGTTCATACAAGTTTATGGATGCATATGAAGCAAGGTTTAGAAGCATGGACATACATGAAAAGTTATGAAGCATGCATGGCATACAACATGGCAAACACATGATGCAATGATCAAACATGCTTTCAATATGTCTTATGATGTCAAATGAATCAAATGGATGCTTGAAATGTCATGGCAAGTCATGTTATGCAAGAGAATGCAAGATGGATGCATATGGAAGCCCAAATTAGGGTTTATGGATCAAACAACAAACAACAACCAAGAACAGAAGCAAACCCTAAGATAAAAAATGGAAAATGCCACCCAAAGAAACCCTAAACCTATACTAAACCAATGCCCAAAGGGGAGATCTCAACTCTTAACCAATCTCAAGTTATGAATTTTACAAGTTATTAGGGTTTTTAGGGTTCTTAAACAAAAGAAATGCCAAACAAATTGAAAATGAGGAATCAAATCATGGCCATTTAATCCTAGAAACTACATGCTAAACACAATGCAATGCAAGAAGAATCAATGTCCAACTCTTCATAGATAGGCAGAAATGATTTTTTGAACTTAGGATCAAAATAATGCACAAAAATGATTTTTATTCAATGAAAAATTCTCAAAATGCATCAAGATCCAAAAAGAAATTTGGTTTGAAGGTTGGACAATGTTTCTAAATGTCCTAGAACATTTCATGAATTTTTTGGTGATTTTTAAATACCTAAAAGCATTTTTAATAAATTAATTTCCATTAATCAATTAAAAATAATCTTTTAAATATTTAAAAATACTTTTTTAATGATAAAAATAAAAACAAAAATATTTTTGTGTCATAAAAAATTATTAAAACCCATGAGAAAAAGTTTCATAATTTTTACACATTTTTTACTATTTTAAAATAATTATGCAAATAAAAGGAAAAGAAATGAAATAAAAAATAAAGAAAATGGAAAAGTAAACAGAATGGATGGTTGCGATTGAGACTGGGTTTGAATTGGTTGACCAGTGCGCATCTGGACGGCTGGGGTTGCATCTGAGTTAATCCCAATTAATTAAATAAATAATGAAGATTAGGGCTAAGCAAAGTGATCTGGGCCTTTCATTCGCGCGGGGAGTCAACTAGGTCAACCAATCCAACGCCCAGAATTCAAATGGAAATTAATTACAGGATTAGGGCACAAATGACTTTCAGGTGACCGGAGAAGACTTCCGGTCGTCTTCTCCGGCCAGCATCCCCCCTGAGAATCCCCAAAACTCTAAAAACCTAACTAAAACGAAATCTAAAAACTGGGAAATGATCCCCACTCACTCACGAACCAAAACCCCTAATCAAAACAAATTTATATTTCCTAACAAGGCTGAATCGAAGCAAACAAAGATTAGGTCAACTGAGTTTCAGAGATCAATTAAACTCTCATTTCATCACCATTTCAAAAACTAAAAGCATATTCATGATCAGGAAGACATAAAGAACAAGTTTAGAACTTAAAAATCCATTTCTGGAAAAAAAGTTCTTGAGCTACCTGAGATTCGAAGCTTTCACTCCAGCAACTTTCAGACCCCTTTTCCTTGTGCAATCCACTCCTTAGGACCTCTTGATGATGTTTGAATACTCAGGAGAAATTTATAATGGCTGGATGAAGAGTTTGAGTAACTTCTGCTCAAACTCAGTTGAACATGGCAATGATGATTCTGGCTATTTCTGGCAAGGGTGAAAGGTTGTTTTTGATCCAGGTGATGAGTGGAGAAGGTTTGTGAAGTTTGTTTGGATGTTTGTGAGCTGTGGAGAGAGATTCGAATGAAACTGCAGCTTGAGGTGAATGATGGCAATGGGGTGTTCTTGATCAAAACAGGCCTGGCTCTTGGTGGTTTCTACTCAATAAGGCAAGGTGAGATGATTAAAGGAATTTGTTTGAGTGTTTGTGTGTTGTGCAAGCAGATTCGAAGCAAGATGCAAATGGGGTGTGTTTTGTGTATGTGATGCTTGAGAGTGTTTCAGCCTGGCCTGGTGGTGTGTTTAACTTGCAAATGGAAAGTATAAACAATTCTAATTGGCCAGATGATGTGACATGGCCTGCTGTGATAGGTAAGTCACCTTTTGCAAAATGTCAACTTCTTTATAAGAGAGGCATGGGCTAAGTTATAGTTTGGTACATGAGCATGAGCTGGCGCAGCATGGTATGTGAGTGAGGCTAGAGAGGTTCAGCATCCAATGCATCAAGTTGGTGAAGTGTCATGAGTGTTTTTGCAAGTTGTTACTTTTTGAAACTTTGTGAAAAATGCCTTGTTACACAAACCATAAACATGTGATCTTGGTTCCATTCTGATTTTTAGGACCTATAGAATGTTTATGTCATGGTTTGAAGTGAATTAGAAGTTACAAATGGCATTGGTTCATGATTTTGCAAAATTCTCATTTGGTGCACATCTTGAAAATCAATGATTTTTGCCAACTTTGTCACACCATAACTTTTGATCCAAGAAGAATTTGATCATGTTCTTGTACTTTTTGAAAAGGGAAAGATGTAATCTACAACTTTCATGACCAAAGTTTTTTCCATTTGAAGCATTTTTGGACCAAGAATCAAGGCTTGAAAAATGACCTAAAATGAAGCATTCTTGAAAAGTCAACCATGCCCAAAAAGTCAACATTTGCAAAAACTCCAAATTCTTGATTTTTGTGGACTTCAACCTTCTTCCATGATCAAGTAAAGATCATATACACTCAAAATGATGAAGATCACCCATTGGTTGGGTCATTGGGGGCCTCAGATGCCCTGATTTTACACTGACTTGTCCAGAAAGTCAACTCTTGATCAGATGACTTCCCCATGGAATTTCTTCATGAAACTTGATATGCACACTCCCTATACCATATAGAGACCAATGGAAACAAGAATGACCAAAAAATTTGGAGTTATGGCCTCTGAAACCAAAACCCTAATTTTAGGTCAACTGTGCAGTCAAACCTGGCTCTGCTTCCATACAAACCTCAGTTCTTGTGATCCTTTTGCAATATTGACTTTGAGAGGATGGAATATGATACAAGAACACATATGGATCCCTTTGAAGTGATTAGTTGCCTTTGGGATGGCTCAAGAGGCTCTTGGATTGCTCAGATCACAAACCCTAGGTGCAGATGACTTAGAAACTATGCAGTGAACCAAAAATGAGATATGAGATGATATGATTGTGTTTATGCATATGAAATGATCACAAGCCATGGTGTGAATGGGTGAGGGCAAATTTGGGGTGTTTACAGTGTGTGTTGGGCCAGCATGACGAGTCTGGTCAAAAAGAGTATGCAATTTACTACCTAAGCAAAAAGTTTACCGACTGTGAACAACGTTATTCACTGCTCGAGAAAACTTGTTGTGCTTTAGCGTGGGCTGCTCGCCGACTAAGGCAGTATATGTTGACCCACACTACTTTATTGATATCAAAGATGGACCCAGTTAAGTACATTTTTGAGAAGCCAGCGCTTACCGGACGGGTTGCAAGATGGCAAATGATCCTCACAGAATATGACATCCAGTACACATCTCAGAAAGCCATCAAGGGCAGTGTATTGTCTGATTACCTTGCTGAGCAACCCATTGATAATTACCAGCCTATGAGATTTGACTTCCCTGATGAAGACATCATGTTCATAAAAGCAAAAGATCATGAAGAGCCTGTTCACACTGAAGGGCCTGACCCGGAAGAAGAATGGACTATGATGTTTGATGGGGCTGTTAATATGAATGGTCGTGGTGTTGGTGCAGTACTCATTAAACCTAAGGGAGTTCACATGCCTTTCTCGGCAAAGCTCACCTTTAACTGCACTAATAATGAAGCTGAATACGAAGCTTGCATTATGGGTCTCGAGGAAGCCATTGACCTCAGGATCAAAACTTTGACTGTATTCGGAGATTCAGCTCTGGTGATTAATCAAACCAACGACAAATGGTACACACACCAGGATCATCTGATACCTTACAGGGATTATACGAGGAGGTTATTGACTTTTTTCACAACGGTCAAGCTCGAGTATATCCCTCGGGACGAGAATCAATTTGCAGATGCTCTGGCTACCATTTCATCCATGATCAAAGTTCAAGCTGCCAACTTTGTACCTCGGATTTCAGTGTCCAGATTAGACAGACCAGCATATATGTTCTCAGCAGATGTTGTTAAAGATGATAAGCCTTTGTTCCATGATATCAAATGCTTCTTGGAGGATCAAACATACCCACCTGGGGCATCTTCCAATGATAAGAAGACTTTAAGAAGGCTTGCTGGTAGTTTCTTCCTGAATACTGATGGTTCCCTGTACAAGAGAAACTTTGATATGGTACTTCTCAGATGCGTTGATAGAACAGAAGCAGACTTGTTGATGCACGAGGTGCACGAAGGATCCTTTGGTACCCATGCAGGAGGGCATGCAATGGCTTAGAAGTTGCTAAGATCAGGTTATTACTGGATCACAATGGATGCTGACTGTTGTGCCTATGCCAGGAAATGCCACAAATGCTAGATTTATGCGGATAAGGTGCATGTGCCTCCCAATCCTCTGAATGTGATGTCTTCACCTTGGCCCTTTGCAATGTGGGGCATTGATATGATTGGCAAGATTGAACCGACTGCTTCAAATGGCCACAGATTCATCTTGGTAGCCATTGACTATTTTACCAAGTGGGTTGAAGCAGCTTCCTATGCAAATGTTACAATGCAAGTGGTAGCCCGATTTCTGAAGAGAGACATCATCTGTCGGTATGGAGTGCCCGAGCGAATCATTACTGATAATGGTTCCAACTTAAACAATAAAATGATGGCAGAACTATGCCGGGACTTCAAGATCCAACACCACAATTCTTCTCCTTACAGGCCAAAGATGAATGGCGCTGTTGAGGCAGCTAATAAGAATATCAAGAAGATTGTGCAAAAGATGGTAGTCACATACAAAGACTGGCATGAAATGCTGCCGTTTGCCTTGCATGGGTACCGCACGTCAATTAGAACATCTACTGGGGCAACACCGTATCAACTTGTGTATGGTATGGAGGAAGTCCTGCCTGTTGAAGTTGAGTTACCCTCCCTGCGGGTACTGATGGATGTTAAGTTGAATGAAGCAGAGTGGGTCCGATCCCGATACGAACAACTGAGTTTGATTAAAGAGAAGAGATTGGCTGCAATTTGTCATGGACAGCTATATCAAAAGAGAATGAAGAAAGCCTTCGATCAGAAAGTCAGGCTTCGAGAGTACCAAGTAGGAGATCTCGTGCTGAAGAGACTCCTCCCTCCTCATACAGACCACAGGGGCAAGTGGACTTCGAACTATGAAGGACCATTCGTAGTAAAGAAAGTTTTCTCCGGTGGAGCACTCATGCTCAGTACTATGGATGGTGAAGATTTCCCGTCCCTTGTGAATTCAGATGCAGTTAAAAAATACTTCGCATAAAATGACCCGCTGGACATAAAAACAGAATGTAAGTTCAGGCAAAAATAGGGCATCCCGGCGAGTCAAAAACAGAATAAGGGACTCGGGCAAAAATAAGGGAAATAAATAAAAAATGTACACCCGCTGAGTTGAAAAGCCACATTGGACAGCTCAGGCAAAAATGGGTATCCCGGTGGATTGAAAACCCGAAAGGGCGATCCACGCAAAAATAAGGGAATAAGCGAACGACTGCATTCTGAATTCGTCTGTATCACTTACAACTTGGTAAGATTCGATAGGATCAAGCTTCTTTCAGAATCAGCCTTCTTTAGAAAGCAAGACGAAAAGAACGTCAAATGTCATACGAGTCATAGCAAAGGGAAGCTCCTCGAAGCGTCGCCAACATTGCCAATATCTTGTTTCTCAATTTATAACGATCTCCTCATTTTAGGGGATTTGTTTCTTTGACTGTATCTTGCCAATTCAGGGCACATGAATTAATAAAATCAGATTTTCAGTCACACATTGTCTCGTACTCTTTTATTTGCAAAAATATCCGATGTCGTTAATATATTGATTGCATAAATACAGATGCGTCTTTCTGAAACTACGTGCTTGCAGGAAATATACTTACTCCCGGGAGTGTCTGAACTCCTATGATGGAATCTGGTAAGGGATACCTCGGGATTACTTGTGCGTTTCTCTGACTTTTCAGGATTGCAGGTATTCAAAGCACAATATGGGGCATGAAAGCTTCACCCCAACAAGCTGGCAAATCATTACCTACTCAGTCTTGGCACCGGAGTTGTTTTCTCCCCAGCTGAGTTGCCATCCATTATTCCTCCTCAGCCAAGTACAAAAGCCAGAGAACCATCTCCCCACATGGTGTCAACCTCTACCCAGAAGAGCAACGCGCGAAGGAATCACAACAGAGTGAAGAAAACTTCTACAGACCCCAGCTGGGTCCCTCGTTAATGAAATAGGTTTATCAGTGACCTATTTCCCCAAGCAGAGTCATATATGCTAGATCTACCAATGATCTCACCCCCAGTTGGGATGTCCACTTCGAGCAGATCGGCCAGAGATCTTCGCAGTAACGGGATCCGAATCCCGGATGGTTACCTCTTGCATAAACATAGCATTCGTATCATTATTCTCCCCACAGAGCGTAGCATTCCATCTAATACGGAGCATTACGGCAAAAATCAAACATATTGCATAATCATAAGCCATGATCTGAATCAAACACTTGTAAATTTTAACAATTCATCAAAGATATGCAGAAAAACTCCCCGGATTCCCCGGCAGAAAGCCAAGGCATTTGCCTTACACTCATAAATAAAAATGCACACTCCTTTTGACACTCGTCCGTGTCATCGTTCCCCTAGTAAAGTCGCCCGAGCTTTCTTTACGAACAGACACTTATATATTACAGATGCTTCTTTACACCCGTCCGTGTCATATCCCAGTAGAAAGCCAAAGCGTCCTCTTTGCACTCACAGATACATATATCCATACAGGTTCCCTGACATAACTACCTGAATACTTTGTAAAGCATATACTTGTCTATAATATACCTTTTGACACTCGTCTGTGTCACTCTCCCCAGCAGGTTAAACACTCTCCTGTTCACCACTCATACTTATTTCACTCATACAGATACTTGTTCGTATCTTGTATACACCACTTATACCTCCTCAGATTCAGCACTCGTCCGTGTTCTTTGTTAACCCGTTGGTACTCGTCCGTATCATCATCTCAGAACATGCGTCAAGCGTTTGCTTCTACCTGATACTCGTCCGTATCACAGTCTTAAGGATGCTCGTCCGCATCTTTAATCCATACACGTGTCAAACACTTATGTCTTCTTGAATTTAGACACTCGCCTGTGTCTGCCATTCCCCAGGAGAGTCCCCGCAGAATCAATACTCGTCTGTGTTCTTTGTTAACCAGTTGATACTCGTCCGTATCATCATCTCTGAACATGTGTCAGTTTTTGTTTCTGCCTGATACTCGTCCGTATCATAGTCTTAAGGATGCTCGTCCGCATCTTTAATCTATACACAGTGCCAAAACACTTATACCTTTCATTTTCTTGGATATAAACACTCGTCCGTGTTTACTATTCCCCAGCGAAGTCCTCAACAAAACTTGTTAAACTATTTCTTTTCTATCTGACATTCGTCCTATGTCATGATACCTTTTCGGCAGCCGTACCCTGCCAGGTGATCGTCCTTCACCTTTGGATGACCGTCCCTCATCCTTTCCCCAGCGGAGTCTCCATTATTGGAACCCTTTTCTATCCGGCATTCGTCCTATGTCGCGATACTCTCAGCAGCCGTCCCCTGCTAGGTGATCGTCCTTCACCTCTTGATGATCGTCCTTCATCATGCTTATCCGATAGCCGTACCCATCGTCGACTTTTCTATCCGGCATTCGTCCTATGTCGCGATACTCTCAGCAGTCGTCCCCTGCTAGGTGATCGTCCTTCACCTCTTGATGATCGTCCTTCATCATGCTTATCCGATGGTCGTCCCCATCGTCGACCTTTCATCCGACATTCGTCCTTTGTCGTGATACCTTTCGGCAACCGTACCTTGCCCGGTGATCGTCCTTCACCTTAGATGACCGTCCCTCATCTTATCCCCGTCAGAGCAGCCGTCCCCTGCTAGGCGATCGTCCTTCACCTTTGATGACCGTACCTCATCATTTATTTTTACCTATAATCCCCAGAGAATCTTATATCTTTACCTGATGGTCGTCCCCTTCATAATTTCTTATATCCCCAGCATCTCGGCCGTCCCCGTCATTGCTTCATCCCCAGAAGTCGTCCTCTGCTCGGCGGTCGTCCTCCGTCACATGCACTTTATAGTTATACTTTATTTTCTTTTACAATCTATATCCCTTTTCTTCTTCATTCTGTGAGTGCAAATTTTGGATCTTTGTACAGACCGTTTGCCTACTCTCCGAGGACATCTTGAGTAATGTATAGATCCTGGATTAGGGAATGGATCTTTGTACAGACCGTTTGCCTACTCTCCGAGGACATCTTGAGTAATGTATAGATCATTTCTGACCTGTTGTGGATTGTTGATAGTGTTTTATCTGCATATAACCATCCTGCAAAGAGAATGTTAGTTTATGCAATATGTATGCATGTATGGCATGATGCACCTAAGTAAATGTATTATGCATTATGGATGCGTATGCTATGATATGATGTAAATGATGTATGTACGAATCATGCAGCCTGAAGCGTCTGGATATCTTTGTATAACAACGGCTGGCTAGGGAAAATAAATCCCGATTCGTTGCTGAAGAATACGAGAACCTCGTTCCCGTTTTGTTTGATAGTATAGTATTTATAATCTCCCGTCTTCATTTGTCGTACTTCTATTGAAGGAATAAGTTCCTGAGTATCCCGACTGAGGATAAAAGAGATAGACATAAATTCAAGGGGAGATGTAACTTGAAGCATAGATTTGTTGTACTGGGGATTTGTAGTTTTCTTGTAAGGATGAACCGGCGAAGCTTCGTTGAATTCCTACCTTCATTCGTCCTTAGTAAATACTATTACTGCATTTTCATGCATTTCTGGTAAACATCAATCATATTCAAAAGCATACATACATTCAAACACAACCAATGGACGTTTCGCTTATGTAAATAGGGTAAAAGTAAATCTGGATTCAAAGATGAAATTTTATTTATATCACAAAGTGACCTATACATAGGCAAGTTTGTACAAGGAGACAGAAATCCTAGTAAGAGGAATTCGTCGTAAATTTTTTACAAAACAAAGAAAATCAGCTATGCGAGAAATAATCCTATTGAGTTTCAATTCTACTATTGCCATTATCTTCAAGTATCTCATCTTCTGCTATTGAGACGGAAACGATTGGATTGATCTTTATCTGTTCGAGCTTGAATTAAGTAGCACAACTGGTTGGAGTTACATGGGTGATCCAAACGAGACATAGTCATACGCTTTAATCCCTAACTTTTGCCTGGATTGCCCTTTCAGGTTTTCAATCCACCGGGATACCCTTTTTTGCCCAAGCCGCCTTTTCAGGTTTTCGACTTGCCAGGTGTACATTTTTTTTTATATATCCCTAATTTTTGCCCGAACCCTTTTGGTTCGCCGGGATGCCCTTATTTTTGCCTAGGCCAGTCAACCTAGCGGGTCTCTTTTTATGCGTAGTATTTTTTAACTATGTCTGCGTTTACAGGCTGTGGGAAGTCTTCACCATCCATAGTAGTAAGCATCATGGCACCTCCTGAGAATACTGTTTTAACCACAAATGGACCTTCATAAGTAGGAGTCCACTTGCCCCTAGGATCACCCTGTGGTAATATGATACGCTTGATTACCAAGTCACCAGCCAGATATACCTTTGGCTTAACCTTCTTATTAAAAGCCTTGATCATTCGTTTCTGGTACATCTGACCATGACAAACAGCTGCCAACCTCTTCTCATCAATCAAATTTATCTGGTCAAGTCGAGTCTGAATCCACTCATCTTCATCCAAGCCTGCATCCTTCATGATTCTTAAGGAGGGTTGTAAACACCCCAAATTTGCCCTCACCCATTCACACCATGGCTTGTGATCTCTTCATATACATAAGCTCAATCATAGCATCTCATATTGCATTTTTGATTCACTGCATTGATTCTAAATCATTTGCATCTAGGGGTTTGTGGTTTGAGCTATCCAAGAGCCATTTGAGCCACTCCAAAGGTCTTCAATCACTTCAAAGGGGTCCATGAATGTTCAAGCATCATATTATATCCTCTCAAAGTCAAAGAAGTCAAAGAATCACAAGAACTGAGAATGGCATGGAAGCAGAGCCAGGTTTAACTGCACAGATGACCTAGAATTAGGGTTTTGGTTTCAAAGGCCATAACTCCAATTTTTTTGGTCATTCTTGTTTTTATTGGTCTCTATATGGTATAGGGATCATGCATATCAATTTTCATGAAGAAATTCCATGGGGAAGGCATCTAATCAAGAGTTGACTTTTTGAGCAAGTCAGTGTAAAATCAGGGCATCTGAGGCCCCCAGTGACCCAACCAAAGGGTGTTCTTCATCATTTTGATTGTGTAAGATCTTTATTTGATCATAGAAGATGTTAGAAGTTCACAAAATTGAAGAATTTCAAGCCATTTGCAAAGTTGACTTTTTGGGAAAATGACTTATAATGGAAACTTGCCATTTTGGGAAACTTTTTCAACCCTTGCTTTTTGATTCAAAAATGCTTCAAATGGAAAAACTTTGGTCATGAAAGTTGTAGAATGGATCATTCCCTTTTCAAAAAGTACAATAACTTGTTCTAATTCATTTTGGATCAAAAGTTATGGCTTGTCAAAGTTGGTAAAAATCACATAATTTCAAGTTTTCTACCAAAGAGGCAAAGTTGCAAAACCACTTGCCAAGACAAATTGTGCTATCAAATGGACTTCTAATCTTCATACAAACATAAACCAATGTCTAAAAATCAGTTTGGCCCAAAGAATTTTCCATTTCTATGCCTTGATTTTCACATAACCATAAGTCATTTTTCATGAAAGTGCAAAGAGGAATTTCTTGCAATTTGATTCTCAAAGGGTTTGTTTGACCTCTAACTGATTTAAAGACTTTGCCATGACCTAATGAAGCATGCCTCACCAACAATTCAGCAAGTTTTCTCACATTCACATAGCCAAAAGTCATGAAATGTAACAAGTTGTCAAATTGCAAAAACCCTTCCAACTCATGATCCAAATGCAGCAGTCTTTCATGAGCCATCCAAGGGCCATCCTTGACTCAAGCTGAGGCAGGACAAGCCTCTAGACTGCCTCTGCCACAGCCCATGCTGCAAGTACACAAAACTTGACTTTTTGGCCAATCATCCCATACCAATCCCACAGTGCACACCTGCTCTCCAGATTTGTTGGGATAGTTTATGGATCACCTAAGGATCATAAAACATAACATACACAAGCCTGAAACACACACATTGCAGCATACTCCAAAAATTGTCAAAACCTTTCCCTCTTCGAATCACACAACACAGCCATCAAACTTCAATATTTCCTTCACCAATCAACCAGAAATCATCCATAGAACAGATCCCACCCCTCACAATGATCTGAAACAGCACACACAAGAACCTCATTTCCTGCTACACCAGAACTGAACCACAAAAACTAGCCACTCTCAACTTCATCCAAGGGTTCCATCAACCTCAGGAGGATCAAGGGAGATCATTGGCACGAAAGGAAGGCTCTGAAAGTTCATTTTTGAAGGTCTCCAGCTCAGGTACAACCTAAGAACTTTTTTCTTAGAACCTCATTTTCTTGTTACAAATTGAATCTACATGTTGCACTGATCATCTGGATGTATTTAGATTTGAAAATAAGTAAGAGATGACCATTTCATGTCACTCTGAAAGTTTGCTCGTGTTTCGTATTTTCCTTCGATTCAGGCTTGTTAATGAAAATAAATGATTTTTGAAAGAGGGGTTAGGTTTAGATTGGGGAGAGGATCATTTCTGTGGAAGAAATTGCTTGTTTAGTAACTTGTAGCGAAATCTAGGGTTTTGGTTCGCCGGAGAAGACGACCGGAAGTCTTCTTCGGCCACCTGAAAATCATTAGCCCTAATCTGTGTAATTATTGAACTTTGAATTCTGGCCGTGGATGCGTTTGACTTCCTTTGACCCGCGCGTGTTTGGATGGCCAGGATCTCTTCATTTAGCCCTAATCCTCAATTAACTTAATTAATTCAGTTTAATTAATTTTAAAATCAGAATTAGCCAGGTTTGAACTTGGGCCATTGGATGTGGCGCCAAGTCAACCTTTCCCAGCCCAGAATCAATCTGGTGCGTCCATTGTGCATACTTCTCATTATTTTAATTTTAATTTTCATTTAAATTGTTTTATCTTTCACATTTAATTTAAAATAGCAAAAAATGTTTAAAAATTATGAAAATTTTTGTCAAGGTTTTCATTAATTTTTAGAACACAAAAATATTTTTATTTTTATTTTTTGCATTAAAAATTATTTTTAAATCATTTAAAAGATTATTTTTAATTAATTAATGAAAGTTAATTAATTAAAAATACTTTTAGGTATTTAAAAATCACAAAAAAAATTCATGTAACCTCTAAAAACATTTAGAAACATTTTCCAACTCTCAAACCAAATTTCTTTTTTGTTCTTGATGCCTTTTGATAATTTTCTTTGGATTTAATTTCATTTCAAGGCATTATTTTGTGACAAACTTCAAAAATTCATTTCTGTCTAACCTTTGAGAGTTGGATCATGATTCTTTTTGCGTTGCATCTTGTATGGCATGTAGTTCATAGAATAAAATTGGCATGAATTGATCTTGCATTTTCAATTTTTTTTGCATTTTTCTTGACAAGGTACCTTAAAACCCTAGCAATCTTAGAAATTTCATAACTCTCACTAGGTTAAGAGTTGGATCCCCTCCTTTGGGCAGTGAGTTTGTATAGGTTTAGGGTTCCTTTGTTTGCATTTTCAAATTTTTATCATGTCATTTGCTTTTGGTTTTGGATTTTTGCTTTGTGTGTTGATCATAAACCCTAATTTATGCCTTCCTTTGCATTCATCTTCCATTTACTTGCATACCATGACTTGCCATGACATTTTGTGCATTCATTTGATTCATAAAACATCTTAGGACATATTAGAATCATGTTTGATCATTGCATCTTCCATTTGCCATGTTGTATGTCATTTGCATTTCATAACTTTTCATGAACTTTCATGGTTCAATACATGCCTCATTTGCATCTTTATGCATGTTTGATCATTCTCATGCCTTACCTCATGTTTGCATCATCTCTTAGCATCATCAACATCATGTTTATGCTCCTGGTTTTGGTTTGCATCATGACATTGCATCCCATTTTGCATTGCATTTCATTTCTTTACTAACTTTTCAGGTGGTAAGTTGCATTGAGAAGTGAATTTGCCTTCACTTCTCATAATCCCTTTTCATCTCCCTTATGCATCATTACTGAATTTTATCTTGTGCTTTGGATTGAGTTTGCTCATTCTTGTTCATCTTACTTTCTTTCTTCAAGCAACTTGTCTTCTTAAGTGAAGCAAGTTGTTTTGCTTCTCTTTGCTCCTTTAAACTGCTTCTCTCCTTGGTGGCTCTTTGAAGTTTCCTTCTTTCTTAAACCTCACAAACCCTAGGACTTCCAAGCATGATAACTTTTTAGGATTGTTTAGTCCCCCATTTAGCTTTTTACCTTTGTGTCATCTTTGAGTCTTCTCTTCTCACCTCATAATCAGGGACTAAACCATAAAGGTTTTAAGGCTTTGTGATTAAGCTTATGCCTGCATCCTTCTATTAGGATGGAGTGTATAACTTTAATCCTAAGTGTTAAACCCTTAATGTGTTTAAATCCTTTAATCAATCCACTTAATAATCATCAAGACATCAAGCTTGTAACTTGGGCCTTGCATTAGGGTTCTAATTCTTCCTTAATTGGTTAAGAAGGACTAACCCTAGTGTTAATGGACAAGTCCCCCTCAAGTTGTCTTACAAATCATAAAACTCACTTCTTAATCTTATCATTAACTAAAATCCATATAATAAAGGTTTTGTTTTGTCATGAGGTTAATCCCTAATCATGGATTAAGTTGAGGAGTCTTTCTCAACTTAAATATTCTCATCTATTATCCTTCTATTAGGATGGTGTAATGAGTCTGTTTAATCCTTGATTATGGCTTAAACTCATTACTTAACACTAAACAAAAACAACAAAAAAAACATCTAAATAAACAACAAGTAGGTTAATGATCTTAATCCTACATCAGGGTGGTTAAGTGTGAGATGCTAACTTCACATTTAAGGTATTCTCATTACCCCTAACCAGAGGGATGATGTGATGAGTTTACTAACCCGTTGGTTTAAGCTTAAGCTCATTAACTTATGACAAACTTCCAAAAGCAATAAAAGACTGAAAACACAAAAAGCAAACAATAATCGTCTCCTCCGGGATTCTTTTCTCATCTCATTCACTCATAAACGAGAACTTGCTTCTTCCGTCCAATGCAAGACAGTTTGCACCTGAGCCAGACAGGTCATACACTTGAGCATAGGCAAGCAAGCAGTTCACAAGTCAATTCATCTTTCAGTCTCTTTGGGTCGAACTACGGTGTTCTGACTTCCTCATTGCACGAGAGGATACGTAGGCATAACTTAACAGTTATCGAACAAAAGTCTCTGTATATTCCCCCTCCTTCCAGCATCATTCTCTAGCCTCATGATCTTGAGCATTTCATTCCTGTTCTTACACTGACACTGTACATTTATACACTTTACACTTCTTTTACACTGACACTTGCATTCTTTCCCAGCTTTGATACACAAATTGCACTGACACTACCCCTTTAAAACACAAATCTTTTAAGCGTGGATCCCGTCGAGTACGACGGACAATCTGGGTGCTAATACCTTCCCAGGTTGTAACCAACCCCCTTTCTCAGTTTCTCTGGTTCGCGACCGTCTTATCCATATTTTTCTAGGTCTATGCAGCATTACCTTTCCTCCGGGATAAAAATGCCTAGCTGGCGACTCTATTCATTTCTCTTTCGCCGACCGTTCGCGTCTGTACCCCTTCTGACCAGGTGTCATTTGGTGGGAGCGACAAGGGTATCTGAACTTTAATTGGCAGAACTGCTTCCATACCATAGACTAAGGAGAATGGGGTTGCCCCTGTTGAAGTATGTATTGTAGTACGATAACCATGAAGAGCAAATGGTAACATCTCGTGCCAATCTTTATAAGTAACAGTCATCTTCTGTAGAATCTTCTTAATGTTCTTATTAGCAGCTTCTACTGCCTCATTCATCTTTGGACGATACGGAGAAGAGTTGTGATGCTTAATCTTGAACTGCGTGCAGAGATCAGTAATCATAGTGTTGTTCAGATTGGAGCCATTGTCAGTAATAATCCTTTCAGGGATGCCATACCTACATATGAGATTAGTCTTAATGAATCGGGCCACCACATTCTTAGTAACAGATGCAAATAAAGCTGCCTCCACCCACTTTGTAAAGTAATCAATAGCAACCAGGATGAAACGATGCCCATTAGAAGCAGTAGGTTTGATCTCACCAATCATGTCAATGCCCCACATGGCAAAAGGCCAAGGAGCAGTCAACACATTCAATGGTGATGGAGGTATATGCACTTTGTCAGCATAGATTTGACACTTGTGACATGTTCTGGAATGTTGATAGCAGTCAGCTTCCATGGTAGACCAATAGTAACCTGCTCTCAATATCTTCTTTGCCATAGTATGACCACTAGAATGAGTGCCAAATATCCAATCATGCATGTCTTCCATTATCTTTATTGCTTCCCTCTTATCCACACAACGAAGCAAAGTTGAATCATGATTGCGCTTGTACAAAATTCCATTACTCAAAAAGAACTTAGCAGAAAACCTCCTCAGAAACTTCTTATCTTTGACAGATGCCCCTTCAGGGAACTCCTGAGCTTCAAGATATCTTTTCACTTCATAGAACCAAGGCTTCCCTTCTGCTTCTTCAGTGTCAATCTCATTGCAGTATGCAGGCTTCTCAAATCTATCAATAGTAATCTTGGGAGCTTCATCATCCCAGCTAATCTCAAACATAGATGCCATGGTGGCTAATGCATCTGCATACTGATTCTCTTTTTGTGGAATATGTCCAAAGGTAATCTCTTCAAAATAAGGGATCAAAGACAACACATGCTCTTTGTAAGGAATGAGATTATCATGCTTGGTATCCCAATCTCCTTTGATCTAACTTACTACCAGGGCTGAATCTCCATATACGTCCAGGAACTGAATCTTCATATTAATGGCAGCTTTGATACCCAGGATACATACCTCATACTCAGCCATGTTATTGGTACAATAGAAACAAAGTCTTGCAGTAATCGGGGTATGACAACCTTCAGGGGAAATGATCACAACACTAACACCATTACCAAGTGCATTAGAAGCTCCATCAAAAACCATAGTCCATCGGGATCCTTGTTCAGGTACGTCATATTGTCCAGGTTCTTTGGTAATAATCATAATGTCTTCATCAGGGAACTCAAAACTCATTGACTGGTAATCATCTACTGCTTGATGAGCCAATGATCAGCTACAACACTTCCTTTAATGGCCTTCTGAGTAGTATACTATATATCATATTCTGTTAAGATCATTTGCCATCTTGCTATTCGTCCGGAGAGAGTAGGTTTCTCGAATATGTACTTGATTGGATCCATCTTCGAAATCAATAAGGTAGTATGAGTCAACATATACTGTCTTAGTCGGCGAGCAGCCCATGCCAAAGCGCAACAAGTTTTCTCGAGCAGTGAGTATCTTGTTTCACAGTCGGTAAACTTTTTGCTAAGGTAGTATATTGCCTGCTCTTTTCGACCAGACTCGTCATGTTGCCCCAATACACACCCCATTGAGTTGTCTAACACTATTAAGTACATGATCAAGGGTCTTCCATCAACTGGTGGCATCAAAATTGGAGGTTCTAGAAGATATTTCTTAATTTCATCAAAGGCTGTCTGGCACTCATCATTCCACTCCATTACCTGATCTTTCTTCAACAACTTGAAGATTGGCTCACAGGTAGCAGTTAATTAATAAATAAATCTTGCAATGTAATTCAATCGTCCCAAGAAACCTCTAACTTCCTTCTCAGTATGGGGAGCTGGCATTTCTTGTATAGCTTTCACTTTTGCGGGATCTACTTCAATACCTTTTCCACTGACAATCAAACCCAGGAGTTTACCAGATTTAACTCCAAAAGTACATTTGTTTGGGTTCAATCTCAACTTGTATTTCTTCAACCTTTCAAACAACTTATGCAGATGATCAAGGTGTTGCTCTTCATTCTGGGACCTGGTTATCATATCATCCACATATACCTCTATCTCATGATGAATCATATCATGAAACAAAGCCACCATAGCACGTTGATATGTTGCCCCGGCATTCTTCAAACTAAATGGCATCACTTTATAACAAAAAGTGCCCCACTGTGTAACAAATGTAGTCTTCTCCATATCTTCAGGTGCCATCTTGATTTGATTGTAACCATAGAAACCATCCATGAAAGAGAATACCTTATGCTGAGCAGTGTTGTCTACCAGAACATCAATATGAGGAAGTGGAAAGTCATCTTTGGGGTTGGCCTTATTCAAATCCCTGTAATCCACAAACATACGTACCTTACCATCTTTCTTAGGTACCGGTACCACATTTGCAACCCACTGAGGATAAGAAGTCACGGCTAAGAACCCTGCATCAAACTGTTTCATCACCTCTGCTTTAATCTTCTCTGACATTTCAGGACGCATGCGACGAACCTTCTGTTTCTTTGGATGACAATCTTCTTTTACCGGTAAACGATGAACCACAATGTCTGCATCCAACCCTGGCATATCTTCATAGGACCAAGCAAAGATCTCCACATAATCATGTAACATCTGAATTAATCTGCTCTTAACACCATCCTCTAGTTCAGCCCCTATCTTGACCTCTTTCTTGTTTTCTTCAGTCCCCAGATTCACAACTTCGACTGGCTCTTCATGTGGCTGTATAGCTTTCTCTTCTTGTTGTAACAACCTAGCAAGCTCTACAGGTACTTCACAATCTTCCTCCTTTCCATCTTCAGCTTGATAGATCGGATTCTCGAAATTATAATTGGCAATAGTAAAACTGTTATCAACAGGATCCAGAGTGGATGAGGATCTGCATTTTAGTGATGTGGGTGTGTGTAAGAACACATAGCTGATAAAACAAAAAATAAAAAATAAAAGAAAGACAGGGAGCACAATATTTACGAAAACGAAACGTCCACTGATTTTTATTGAATGAAGTATGCAAATGAAATTACATCCCGAAACAAGCATACCATTGTGCCCCGGGTAAGGCACAAGGCTTAAGAGTTTAATTGTTCAAAAATTACAAACTTAATAACAACACAGTAATAGTATTTACTCCTGACTAAAGGAGATAGGAATAACGTCTTCAGCCTTCCAATTATTGAGCCCATCACCCACAGTAGGAAAAATCCAAGCATCCAGGTTGTAGTCTTCATTATAGTCACCCACAACATTGATTTGGTCTTTCATGATCCCTTGATTGGTGATACGAACAGCACGAGCACGACGAACATCCTTCTGGGACTCTGCAGTGAAACCCAAACCAAACTTGTCAGACTTGTAAGGAATGTCAGGAAGCTGACCCCAAATAGTACAACCACCTTCTTCAACCACAGCTCTGGCATCTTTGAGGGAGGCCATTGTAGGAGGTACTCTGGTAACCACAAGAACTTTTTTAACAACAGAAGGAGCTTCAGCAGTAGGAACAACCCAAGGAACTACTTCAAATGTCTGACAAGGAGTCTCAACATATTCACCTTCCACTTCAAGGTACTTAAATGTATTCACATGACTGATCATATATTCTTCCTCTCCGTAAACAGTTACAACCTTTCCCTTCACTGGATATCTCAACTTCTGATGTAGAGTGGAGGTCACAGCACCTGCCCCGTGGATCCAGGGGCGCCCAAGCAAACAAGAGTACGAAGGACGAATATCCATTACATAGAAGGTTGAATTGAAAACTTGAGAGCCTACTTTGATCGGGAGATCTATTTCTCCATGCACCACCCTTCTTGAGCCATCAAAAGCCCTTACCACTATATTACTTGGTCTCAACACAGCATCTTCAGGACTGAGCTTGTTCAGGACCTCTTTGGGAAGTACATTCAGTGAAGAACCATTGTCTATCAACACATGAGACAAGGTAGTGCCCCTACATTCAATAGAGATATGTAAAGCTCTGTTATAATTTCTTTTGGCAGGAGTCAAATCAGCATCAGAAAAACCTAACCCATTATCATAAGTCAGGTGTGCAACACAGTTTTCAAACTGATCCATAGAAATCTCATTTGGCACGTGAGTAGTCTTCAGGAACTTAATCAAGGCTTTAGCGTGAGCCTCAAAACACAGCAACAAAGACAACATGGAAATTTTGGAGGGAGTGTGCCCCAATTGATCAACAATATCATAATCACTCTTGCGAATGATCTTCAGTACTTCTTCCATCTGCTTAGAAAGATTCTCAGCAGTTGGTGTCTCAGTTTGCACAGGTTCAATAACAGGGCCTTTGCCCCGGGCATCAGTATTTGTCTCAGCAGTGGAGGTAGTAGTTGGAGTAACTGTATTCTTGGAGGTAGCCGAAGGAGAGAAAATTCTTCCACTTCTTGTGATCTTACTAGATCCAGCAATATTATCAACATCAAGGTTTTCATCAGCAACAGGGGTATCAGTCGAAGGTTCTTGTTTAACACCATGGATATAAACATCAGAACCGTAATTCCAAGGTATAGCTTTATCAGAGGTATAAGGAATAGGACCAGGAGTGGTAATAATCATAGGAGCCACTCTAGCTTCAGCAACAGTCTTTATAGGGCCTTCAGCAGTAATCTTGATAGGACCCTTATGAGTGATCTTGACAGGGCCTTTGGAGGTAATCCTTATTGGTACTTTATCAACCATATCCACCTCTTCAACCTTCGCACCTTGAGTTAGATGTTCCACCATACTCTCCACAGAAGGTGTCCTCTCAAACAATATGGTGTAATTGTCCATGAGGTGTTGAATACCATCCTTCAACTTCCAGCAGCTATCAGGTTTATAAGCACAATAAAAACAATCTTCGTTACAACCTGGAAAGAACCCAGCTTGTACCAACTTCTTCTTGATAACAGACAATGGAGTAGTCACATCTGCAACTGAGGAAATATATGAAACTTCATCAATGGCATTAACAGTCTTCTCATGATTTGGCATGAGAGCAGTAATCACATTTGGGGTACCAGGAGGGTCAAATTCAATCTCTCCCGCATCAATTATATCTTGAATCTTGTTTTTCAATATCCAGCAGTTGTTGGTGTCATGTCCTGGACAATTAGAATGATAGGCACATCGTGCATTAGGATTGTACCGAGGAGAGGTAACATTAGGATTCTGAGGAGGGTCCTTCAAAGTAATGAGTTCCCCTTTCAACAAGTGTTGCAAGGCTTGGGCCAGTGACATGTTGATCTTGGTGAACTGTCTTCTAGGCTTCTGCTGATTGCTCTGTGGTGGCTCTGGTGCTGCAGGAGTAGGATTGGAGATGTGAACTGCACTCACAGATTGGTGACTCCTATTACGACCAGGTTGACCATAAACATCATTTGACTCCTTCTTCCCACTAGGGGGCTTCTTTGCAGTACTTGATGAAGATGCACCCACCTGTATCTTGCCACTTCTTATGCCACTTTCCACACGTTCTCCAGTCATTATCAGCTTAGTGAAGCCAGATGATGAGCTTCCAATGAGATGACTATAGAAAGGACCATTCAGCGTACTCATAAACATATCCACTAGCTCCCTGTCAGTCAGAGGCGGTTGAACTCAGCCAGCCAGGTCTCTCCACTTCTGGGCATACTCCTTGAAATTCTCCTTAGCACCCATTGACATGCTTTGGAGTTGCATGCGATTTGGTGCTAAATCAGCATTGTATTGGTATTGCCTGTAGAAGGCCTCAGCAAGATCATTCCAATCACGAATATTGGCACTCTCCAATTGATAATACCATTCCAATTGAGCTCCGGACAAGCTCTCTTGGAAGAAATGAATCCATAACTTCTTATCAGCAGTATGGGGTTGAATCCTTCGGACATAGGATCTTAGATGCAGCTTAGGGCATGAGACACCATCATATACTACAAAATCAGGGACCTTGAAACCAATGGGTATAACCACTCCGGATATCAAACTCAGATCTTCACAATCCAGTCCAGAAGACTTTTGTAACTCCATAGCATTCATTCTATCCACCAGCATCTTGAACTTATCTTCATTAGGATCATGATAGTAATTTGCTTCAGAATCAGAATCCCCCATAGTATTATGGAGACTGCCTCCCTCTTTCTCAGACTCTTCAGACTCATAATCTTCAACCTGTTCCTTGGTCTTGACAGGACCTTTGAACCTTCTTCCCAAATTAATAAGGCCTCCTGATCTTCTAGCCTTCTTAGTCTTCTTAGCCAGCAGTGTCTTCAATTCATCCTGTCCCTTGAACAAGTTCAGGATTAGCTCTTGGAATTGTGCATTCTGTGCCTGGAGATCTTTGACAGTCTGTTCAAGAGCCATTTCTGCTGAAATAAACAGCGAGAAGATAAGATACATGTACATAAGAAACCTGTGATGCAATGATATGGTGTTTAAATGCATATGCAATGTTTTTAAGGACCGCAGGATTTAAATTTGTTTAAACAACCAAAAAGTAAACTTTTATTAGTAATAAATTTGTTTGCCCCTTGGGCTTACAATAAAAATGAAATGAATACAAAAAATGGGGTTTTAAGTCTCCCATGGACGTTTCCTCTTTGTGTTGAGGTATGAGTTGAGATTCCGCTCCTCGTGAAGTTGTTTTGTTAGCTCCAAGATTCTTTCTTGACTTGCTTTGTAATGAGTCTCAAAAGTATCTCTTTGCTCCTTCAACTGGATTCAGGACCTCTGTAACTCCTTCATGTCAGTGGGCATGTCTGGATGAAGAATGATGTTAGCAGTGTCTTCCTCAGTAACAGGCTCCATAGTAACTGGCAGGATGGCAGGATATGGCATCATAAGAGTCTGAGCACGAGATCGCACCCATCTGAGATAAGCTTCCATAGGAATAGTGTACTTGGGATCCAGAGTCTTGTTGTCAACCTTGTTCACTTTTCCCCATGCTCGTATAAACCTTTGACGGTAACCTTGCAGATCGTTGTCGTAGTCGAACACAATACCCTGAATCAACATGTCATGAGGACCATCACTCCGAGCATAACCAAACTGACGTAAAGCTAAGGAAGGGTTGTAGGTAATGCCTCCTCTTATGCCAAGGAGTGGCACATTAGGAAACTCCCCACAACGGTCAATGATATTAACATTCTCCATAGATCTAGAGCACCAATGAATATCTGAATGAGAAAGTGACATGATCCTCTTGGACCACCTGAACCCTTGTTCATTCTTCATCACTGATTGAGGAAGGTGAGAAATAAACCACCTAGACAATAGAGGTATACAACACATCAGAGTTCCTCGTGCCTTCGTAGTACGAGTGTAGAGAGAATGTAAGATGTCCCCAAGCAATGTAGGCACTGGATTGCGAGTCAGAAATATGTTGATAGCGTGTACGTCTATGAACTGGTCTGGATTGGGGAACAACACTAAGCCATAAATCAATAAGGCTAAGATCTCCTCAAAAGCATCATAACTCATAGCCTTCAAGAACACTTGAGCCTTCTCTATCAACACCTTAGCAAGAATGCCCTTAACTTCACTCCTTGTTTCTAGGACAATGTCTGATTTCTTCAGATGTAGGGCTGCAACAATGACTTCAGGTTTAGGCTCTTTTTCCAAGCCTGTGAAGGGTTTCTGGTCAAGAATAGGTATACCCAGAAGCTTGGAGAACTCCTCCATTGTAGGAACCAGCTGATAGTCGGGGAATGTGAAGCAATGATGTTTAGGATCAAAGAACTGAAACAGAACACTCATCATATCTTCATTGAACCCTGAAGTGACTAGATCCAGTAGGTGACCATGCTTCTTAATGAATTGGGAGTTTTCAGAAACTTGAGAGACCAACTCCTTAAGCTTAGGAGGTATTCCTACAAAGTTGATCCGGATAGTATTCCTACGAGCAGAAGCCATGACCTGCAACAAAGAACAAAGATAAATCCTTTGGTCCTTGAAATGGTTAGTGAAAATGCTATGCTTATGATGCTATGATGATGCTATGATGTTATGCTCAATCACAAACATGTGGCACACACAAACAAGTCACACAATAGCCTTAGATTTGAAGGCTTGCATGAGGTTTAAATGTAAGTACCCTCCCCTGAAGTTTAGTTGGTTCATCCTGTCCTATAAAGTAACCAGGTTCTAAGGGATCTCAATATCATTGATCCTTCACAAGGGTGGTTGTTCAGTAGGCAACTTACTTGCCAACCAAAACCCTCCAAGTTTAGGATCTCAATGAGTGTAGCATCGAGTATCAACCAACTTCAGTCTTCACCAAAGCCGGTTATCTCATTACTCTTCTAAAGGCCAAGATGGGATGACTAGGGTTCTAAAAGTCAGTTAGTGTATTGACAACATATGGCAGCCTCATATTATCCTCAACTTTCTTAAGGAACATAAGCACCAACCAAGAAGTCACACTAACTATAGCCACCAGATCAACCATATCGGTATACGCCGTACAGTTTCCTTGGTCTATTGCCATTTACCTAAGGCACACTAGATCTGGGTTAGGATCTTTCACACATAAAGCCCAACAAGTAATATAAAGCAAACAAGGCAAACAATTTAAGTGGTCTAATTCCTAAGGGTACCCCTCTTTAATATTAGTCCCCAGCAGAGTCGCCAGTTCTGTAACACGGTGGGAGAACTGACTTTAGTTATGTTGCGGATAGCAAGAGTCGCCACCGACTTTTATTTTATCCAAAGGAAAGGGCATAAAAGAACAGGAGAGACCTTAAAAGATTTTTGAGTTCGGGGGGTAGGTTATGTAAAGGGAAGGTGTTAGCACCCTTTACATCCATGGTTATCCATGGGCTCTTAGTTACTTAGCTCACTTTAAACTGTTTTGAGAAGTGTAGTGTGTGATTAAAAAATTTCTTAAGTACTTTATAATGATCCTTGTATGGATATATATAAAGACTTTGTTTTGAAAATTGTTTGAAAATGTGAAGTGTAATGAAGTAATTTGATGAAAAGTGAGCAAGTACTTAAGAGAAACCTACCCTAATTTGAATCTTTATTGTTCTTAAATGTTCTTTCAATGGTAAGACTATCCCTATTATTAAGGAATAGGTAGTCATTACCTTGGATGTTGTAAGGGACACGTGAAGGGTCATCTGTGTTTAGGCAACTGTAAGGTGTCTTAGCAATACGAAGGGACTTATCATCTTTTATTCGAAAGGGACAAGATCATTTACGTAGGCAACATCGAAGGGACTTGATCTTATAATCTTTAAAGGGACTTGATGATATTTCATGAGAAGGGACTTTGCTTTAAGACACCTTACTTGACCTTATAGTTTAGGCAACATGAGGGATAACCATAGAAAGTGAGAGATGGCGATCAAAGATCGACTTACGTGTATGCGTGTATATGTTCAAATTTTTATCTTATGATTAGTGATCTAAATTAATTTTAAAGCAAATAGATTATCATTCCCTATATTACTAACCATAACAAGAATAAATAAACGATAAAAAAAAACTACGACTATTACAACGCTTTTACAGTTACATTTATAATAATAAAAATAATTAAATGATAAATATAAGCAATAAATAAAAAGGGTTAGTAATAAGACGATGATAAGAAAAAGAAGTTAGCACAAAATATAAAATATATACAAGTTAATTAAATATTTTAAAATTAAATAAACGTTTTTTTAAGAATTTTTTGAAATAAAAATAAAATAATAAACCATATACTAATTTATTTACAAAATAAAGCATGATTAATTAGTTAATTATATACATTAGAAAAAATTATTAAGTTTAATATTTAAACAAAATAATTAAGGTAATAAATTAAGGTTTTTAAAAAATATTAGGGTTTTTAGAAATTAGGGTTAGAATTTTTTAGGAAATAGGATTAACTTAAACTTAATTAAATTATATATATACATATATTAAAAAACATATAATAAAATAATTATGCTAATTAGATTTTAAGAAAATAATATGAATTTTAAAAGAATATAAAGTTTTATTAAAAAATGATTTCGGTATTTTTTAGAAATTATTTTAATTAATTTAAAGAATAAAAATAAAGAAATAACAAAAATAAATGAAACAAAACCTAAAAAACAGGACCTGGGATTTGAACCCAGGTCCTTTACCTGGCCAATCTTGCTTCAAAACCAACTGGGCCACTGCACGCAGCTGGTAGCAATCCACCCCAATGTGGTTTTGTTGTTATCCTGTAAAACAAAATAAATTAAAGCAAAAAAATTTTCTTGGCCGGTTTCGAACCCAGGCCTTTCATTATGATATACACGCACCAAAACCAGCTGAGCTACACGCTCATTGTGACATATATATGAAACGAATTCGTTTTAAGCCCTTTACGAAATTCAAATATCACTTTCGCGCGCAACAGCTTTGTCTCCTACCTCTGGACCTGCGAAATATCCTACGAAATTTCCTACGAGCTTTCCTGCGATTTTGCTTTCGTATGAAAACCTTCCAAATGAAGCATTTTTGGGCTTGGCTTGTGAGACACAAAGTTGTAGAGAATTCAATTTCCTTAAAAATGAGCTTTGGATGGAAAAATTTTGATGAAGCATGTGAAAGTTATGGCTGGTCAAAGTTCAGTTGACTTTTCCTATGAAAACCCAAATTTAGAAACTCCTGATTCTTGATGATCTGAAATCTCCTTGATGAATCATGATCAACCCTTGATCAAATGATGAATTTTACTTCATATACTTGATGTTGGCAAAAATTCATGAAGTTTGACTTTGGTTTGACTACAGTTGACCTCAGTTTGACCTTTTAACTACTTTGACTGATTTTAACCTATCTGATCATCTGACTGAGCAAACCTTTGGGGAAAGTCTTGAAACTTGCCATAGGGATTCTTGAACACATATAGGATGCTATGAAGCTCACTTGAAGTCTTGGAAGTCCATTTAGCCTGATAAAAGTCAAAACCCTAGTTTAAGATGCATTGCTTATGAGGATGCATTGTCTGAGGGAATTGTCAAACTTTTTGACTAATTGTGAACTTTGTGAACCTTGTGAACCTCATGAGATGTCTTGTGAACATTGTGAACCTTGTGAACCTCTTAGTACACAATGTCTTGTCTTGTGGAGGGCAAATTTTGGGGTGCAACAACTACCAAGATTGTTGGACCTGAATTTGATACAACTGAGGACTTTGGCACCACCGCCACCTGGAGAGCTTCCAGTGGGGTACAATGTCAATGCTAGATGCGCTTTCCATTCAGGGGCACCCGGGCACTCAACTGAGAAGTGTAGGGCGCTACATCACAAAGTTCAAGATTTGATCGACTCCAAGGCGATTAACTTTGCACCACCGCCAAATGTTACTTCAAACCCTATTCTGAATCACGGAGGGGCTAGAATAAATGTTGTTGATAGTGGTGAGAAGTTAAGTCTGATTCTGAGCATAGAAGAAGTGAAGACTCCGCTGTTGGTAGTGAAAGAGAGGTTGTTGAAAGGACAGGTGTTTCCAGGATGCAGTTTTGATTGTGAAAAGTGTGTGAATTCAGTGAACGGTTGTGAAGACCTGAAGGTGGGGTTGTAGAATCTGATTGATGAAGGATCTTTGCAGTTTGACAAAGTTGATAATGAAGTTGATGATGTGTCCACTATAACCATTTTCTATGATCCAGATGAGATGTCTGCTAGAAGAGAACCTGTGACTATTTATGCTCCTGAAGTCAGTCCTGTGACTATCACTGTTCCTGGGCCTATTCCTTATACAGATGATAAAGCCATCCCATGGCATTACGGCTCAGATGTGTACATGGAAGGACAAAAGATCGAGAGTAAGTCGGTTGCTATTGACCCGACTGTAGTGAACGTCATAGGGGTTGGAGGTTTTACGAGAAGTGGTCGTCTATTTGCTCCCCCAGTTCTGAGAGGAGATCTTGAGGCTGAGGCTGAGGCAAAGGCTAAAGGAAAGCAAACAGCGACTAAAGAAACAATAACTCCTGTTGCTGGACAAGGTACCTTTGAGAAGGAGGTGGAGGAATTTATGCGTATAATTAAAAAGAGTGATTATAAGGTGGTCGAACAGTTGAACCAGACGCCGTCCAAGATATCAATTATGTCTTTGCTGATGTGTTCTCCTGCACATAGGGAAGCCTTGCTGAAAGTGTTGCAGATGGCATATGTTCCTCAAGAGATAACTGTTAATCAACTGGAAGTTGCAATGGGCAGCGTGAATGCAAGCCACGGGCTGGGCTTTACAGATAGAGACCTTACGTCAGAGGGCCGTAACCATAACAAAGCACTGCATATTACTATGGAGTGCAAGGGTGCTATTTTGTCGCATGTCCTGGTGGACACAGGCTCTTCTCTTAATGTACTTCCGAAGAAAGCATTAATGAAGCTCAATGTTGATGGTATCGTCCTAAGACTTAGTGATTTGATAGTTAAGGCTTTTGATGGGTCGAGAAGGTCAGTGTTTGGAGAAGTTGAGTTACCTGTGAAAATAGGTTCCCAAGTTTTCAAAAGCACCTTTTACGTCATGGACATTCAGCCCGCGTACAGCTGCTTATTGGGACGTCCATGGATTCATGTTGCCGGAGCTGTAACTTCCACTCTACATCAAAAGCTCAAATACGTGGTTGATGGCCAAGTAATCCCTGTGTGCAGAGCGGAAGATATCTTTGTGAGCCACTTATCAACTTTCAAATATGTGGAGATGGACGGAGAAATCCACGAAACTCTGTGTCAAGCCTTCGAAGCGGTTAATGTCAGCATTTTGACTCCAGTAGAGAAGAGCAATGAGAAAGAAGGTACTTCCATTCATTCCTACAAGCAGGCAAAAGAAGTGGTTCAGTCGAGAAGCGCCCAAGGCTGGGGCAAATTGCTGGAATTGGAAAAGAAAGACGACAAGTTTGGTTTGGGTTATCAGCCTAGTGGGTCTAATTGGCCTTCAAGTGGTAAAGCTATTACTTTTACAAGTGTTGGGACGCTCGACCACAACCATATCTGTGCAACTAATGAAGAGGGAGACAGTGATGGTGACTGAGACAACTGGATTCATCCGTGTACGCCTGGAGAGGAGCTGAAGAACTGGTATGCTGAAGACATTGTCCAAGTTACCTGGCACTCAGAGTAATTTATTTGTTTCCTTTTCTTAATCATGCTGCATTGTCAAATCCTACACTCTGCCCAAGGTGCTAGGATCCATTGTATGGGCCACCATGTTTGTTATGCATTTATTTTACCATGAAATAAAGGACATTTTCATACAAATTGTGTTCTCTTTCTTTCGTTTTAAATTTTTCACAAAAAAATAAAAAAAATGGCAATGTGTTTTTCCTTTTTGTTTGTGTTTGCGTCTCTTTTGAAAAATAAACAGATTCTGAAATAAGCACATCATATGTGCAGTGTTGATCATCCGGATTCCATTGATAACATTCCTGCTATGACCACGCATGACTTTGACAATCCTGTCTACCAAGCTGATGAAGGGGTTGAGGAAGACTGTGAACTCCCTGAAGAATTGGTCAGATTGTTGAAACAAGAGGAACGAGTTATTCAGCCTCATCAAGAAGAAATTGAGATCATCAACATCGGCACTGAAGATATGAAGAAAGAGATCAAGATTGGGGCCAGTCTGCAGGCCGAAGTAAAGAAAGAGCTGATTGGTATGTTGCGTGAGTATGTGGATATCTTTGCCTGGTCGTATCAAGATATGCCAGGTTTGGATACCGACATCGTTGTGCATAAGCTACCATTGAAAGAAGACTGTCCTCCTATGAAACAGAAGTTGAGAAGAACGCGTCCTAACATGGCGATGAAGATCAAGGAGGAAGTTCAGAAGCAATGGGATGTCGGATTCCTTGTTGTAACTAGTTACCCACCTTGGGTAGCTAACATTGTACCTGTACCAAAGAAGGACGGCAAGGTCCGAATGTGCGTTGATTACCGGGATTTGAATAGAGCGAGCCCAAAAGATGACTATCTGTTACCTCACATTGATGTGTTGGTAGATAACACTGCTCAATTCTCGGTATTTTCCTTCATGGATGGCTTCTCCGGGTATAATCAGATTAAGATGGCACCGGAAGACATGGAGAAAACAACGTTCATTACCCTGTGGGGTACATTCTGCTACAAGGTGATGCCCTTTGGTTTGAAGAACGCCGGGGCAACTTATCAACGGGCTATGGTCATATTGTTCCACGACATGATACACAAAGAGATAGAGTGTTATGTGGACGATATGATTGCTAAGTCCCGAGACGAAGAAGAGCATCTGGTCAACCTCAAGAAGTTGTTTGATAGACTGATAAAATATAAGCTGAGGTTGAATCCAAACAAGTGCACTTTCGGAGTACGTTCCGGGAAATTGCTGGGTTTCATTGTTAGTCAGAAAGGAATTGAGGTGGATCCTACAAAAGTAAAAGCAATTCAAGATATGCCTGCACCGAGAACAAAAAAAGAGGTGTGCAAGTTCTTAGGGAGGTTGAACTACATTTCTCGGTTCATATCTCATCTAACTGCCACGTGCGAGCCAATATTTAAATTGCTAAGAAAAGAGAAAATGGTCAGGTGGAATGAGGACTGCCAAAGAGCTTTTGATAAGATAAAAGAATATTTGCAGACGCCTCCGATTCTAAAGCCTCCAGTTCCAGGACGGCCGCTGATCATGTACTTGACTGTGCTAGAAGGGTCAATGGGGTGTGTTCTAGGCCAACATGACGAGTCTGGTCGAAAAGAGTACGCTATTTATTACCTTAGCAAAAATTTTACCGACTGTGAATCCCGTTACTCACTGCTCGAGAAAACTTGTTGCGCTTTGGTATGGGCTGCTCGCCGACTGAGACAGTACATGTTGACCCATACCACACTGCTAATTTCCAAAATGGATCCTGTCAAGTATATCTTTGAGAAACCAGCGTTAACCGGAAGGGTTGCTAGGTGGCAAATGATTTTAACAGAATATGACATACAATATACTTCTCAGAAAGCCATCAAAGGAAGTGTATTGTCAGATTACCTTGCACAACAACCTCTTGAAGATGATTATCAGCCAATGAAGTTTGATTTCCCTGATGAGGACATCATGTACCTCAAAGCAAACGATTGCGAGGAACCACTTCCGGATGAGGGGCCAGACCCTGAATCCAAATGGAAGTTGATGTTTGATAGGGCAGTCAATATCAACGGACGTGGAGTTGGTGTTGTTCTTATTACTCCTGAAGGTGTTCACTTTCCCTTCGCTGCCAGAATTACTTTTGGTTGCACCAACAATGAAGCGGAATATGAGGCGTGCATAATGGGAATAAAGGAGGCAATTAATCTTCGGATTAAGACCCTCGACATATTCGGAGATTCAGCCCTCGTCATCAACCAGGTTACCGGCAAGTGGTATACGCATCAAGAGCATTTAATTCCATACAGGGATTATGCCAGAAAACTGTTGACGTTCTTCACGACGGTTAAGCTTCAGTACATACCACGTGATGAGAATCAATTTGTCGACGCATTGGCTACTCTTTCTTCGTCTATCAAAGTCTTGTGTTGGAATTATGTGCCCAGAATTGACATTTCCAGGCTTGACGCACCAGCTCATGCTTTCTCTGTAGACGCAATGTCTGACGAGAAACCTTGGTATTTTGATATCAAGTTATTCCTGGAAAAGCAAGAATACCCAGCTGAGGCATCTTCCAATGACAAGAAGACCTTAAGGCGACTTGCTGTTAGCTTCTTCTTGAATACAGACGGGGTTTTGTATAAGAGGAACTTTGACATGGTTTTGCTCAGATGCGTGGATAGACACGAAGCAAGCCTGTTAATGCAGGATCTCCACGAGGGATCTTTCGGTACTCATGCAGGAGGGCATGCTATGGCAAAGAAATTGTTGAGATCGGGGTATTACTGGATGACAATGGATGCAGACTGTTGTTCATACGCTCGTAAGTGCCACAAGTGCCAGATTTATGCAGACAAAGTGCATATTCCTCCAAGCCTGCTCAACGTCATGTCATCTCCTTGGCCTTTTTTTATGTGGGGCATTGACATGATCGGGAAGATAGAGCCCACTCCTTCAAATGGTCATCGCTTCATCTTGGTCGCGATCGATTACTTCACTAAGTGGGTTGAAGCAGCGTCTTATGCCAATGTCACTCGTCAAGTGGTAGCCATATTTTTGAAAAGAGACATCATTTGTAGATACGGAGTGCCCGAAAGAATCATTATTGACAATGGTTCTAACTTGAACAACAAGATGATGGCAGAATTGTGTCGGGAATTCAAATTCCAGCATCACAATTCTTCTCCTTACCGACCAAAGATGAATGGTGCGGTAGAGGCGGCAAATAAGAATATCAAGAAGATTGTGCAAAAGATGGTTGTCACCTACAAATATTGGCATGAGATATTACCATTTGCGCTGCATGGGTACCGAACGTCAGGCAGGACGTCAACTGGGGCAACTTCTTTCTCATTGATATATGGTATGGAGGCAGTCTTGCCTGTTGAAGTAGAGATTCCTTCATTGCGTGTGATGATGGATGTGAAGCTTGATGAGGCTGAATGGGTGCGTGCCCGTTACAATCAGTTATGCTTAATTGAGGAAAAGAGATTAGCGGCTATCTATCATGGTCAGCTTTATCAGAGGAGAATGAAGTGAGCATTCGACCAACGAGTACGTACTCGGGAGTATCAAGTGGGAGAGCTTGTGCTCAGGAGGATATTTCCTCCAGGTTCATATCACAGGGGCAAGTGGACCCCAAACTACGAAGGACCATTCATAGTGAAGAAAGTTTTCTCAGGAGGAGCACTGATGCTCACCACTATGGATGGAGAAGATCTCCAATCCCCTGTTAATTCGGACGCAGTTAAAAAATACTTCGCATAAAAAGACCCGCTGGACACAAAGATAGAATTAAAGTCCAGGCAAGAAAAGGGCATCCCGGCGAGCTAAAAACAGAATAAAAAGCTCGGGCAAAAGTTAGGGAAAATAAATAAAAAAAAAGGTACCCCCGCTGAGTTGAAAAGCCACATCGGACAGCTCAGGCAAAAAAGGGTATCCCGGTGGATTGAAAACCCGAAAGGGCGATCCACGCAAAATAAGGGAATAAGCGAACAACTGCGATCCGAGTAATCTGAACCAGATCATCGTTTCATACAGCTTGACAATATCAGAAGGATAGGAATCAGTCCCCTCATCTTCTCAGAAAGCAAAGGCAAGAATGGTGAGTTTTGAAGATATGTTGGTCATAGCAGAAAGGGAACTCATTGGAATGTCGTGCCCATTGCCATTAGGATAGTTTATTTTCTCAATTTTATGGTGGCTACCTCTTTCCAGGTGGTTGCTTCCTGATGTAAAACTTTGCCTATTCAGACGCCTTTCAATAAAAGAATATTCAGTCAAAAAGTTGTGTTGTGTTTATTTTTGTTTGCAAAATGTCCTGAATTTTTGGCAAAAATAACATTGCATTTAAAACATGGTGATAATTTGAAAGAAAATGACATTGCAGGGAAACATTTGAAATCCTCTTTGAGTGTCGGGTGACGATGGATGAACAGATCATACCATGCAAGTCCCCGAGGCACATATGTGTTTTCTGTTGTTGCAGGTTGTAGGATGGCGTCACATTCTCCCAAGACAGATTTTCCCCAGCTAGGTCGTGGCAGGAGGGATTCCCAAGCAGTTTATTTCCCCAGTGGAGTATACCCAGCAAGCAGTGGGAGGCCCATTCCCCACAGAGTTTATTTGTCAGAACTCTTTTCATTAACAAAAGATATTCAGGGAAATATTCTCCAGCACTCGTCTGTGTTCATACTTTATTGCCGATCGTCTGCATTTCTCACCACTCGTTTGTGTTCATACTTTATTGTTGCTCGTCTGCACTTCCCAACACTCGTCTATGTTTGATATTTGGTATTGTTTGTTGCTCGTCTGCACTTCCCAGCACTCGTCTGTGTTTGATATTTATGGTTGCTCGTCTGCATTTTTCCGGCACTCGTTTGTGTTTATTATCTGTTTGAAGCTCGTCCGCACTGTTTGGATACTCGTCTGTATCATCCCTTACACTTGTCTGTATTGCTACTCCAAACGCTCGTCTGTGGTTGAATTCCTGGTATTCATCTGTACCAGTGGCTGATATTCGTCTGTATCATCGCCTGAAGCGCTCGTCTGTGTTTCTCAGATCATCGTCTGATATTCGTTTGTATCATTGACTTATGGCACTCGTCTGTGTTCTCTTGATGATCATCCAATACTCGTCTATATTGAAGAGGTTTTAAATCCTGACTGTGGGAATAAATGTCAAAACAGTTACCGATCCTGGCGTAACAGGATTATCCGAAGGAGGCTCGTCTGTCTCAAGCACCACTTATTAATGTTGCACCTGGCGTAACAGGTTCGCTCGAAGAAGGCTCGTCTGTCTTATACCATATATCCACGGATAATATATGAAGAGGGTTCGTCTACCTTGATTATGCATGTTTATCCCACAGACTTAAGCGCATCATTGGTCCTGGCATAACAGGAATATCCGAAGGAGATTCGTCTGTCTCAAGTTATATGTCTTGCAGAGTGTGAGGGCTCGTATGTCCAACTCCTGGCGTAACAGGATTGTTCAAAGAAGACTCGTCTGTCAAAGTATTCTGATTCCAAATAACAGTTTCAACTTGGAAGGAGCTCGTCTGCTTTCTCTCCACTTCAGCTACCAAAGCGTCATTTGGTTGGGTTTATTTCCCAGTGTTTTCATTCTTCGTCAGAGTGCAAATTTCAGGTCTTCTTGGTATTCAACCACAGTTTATCTTGAACGGTCGATACCCTGTGCTACCGTCCTTTTCAGATTAACAGTTGTTTGAATAGGGGCAGCTGTAACACCCCAAATTTGCCCTCTTCTTTTTAAGCATCATATCACATCATATTCATCATGAACATATCATATTTTTAGCATCTTAGCATAGAAAGATGAGGCATAACATCCTCATGACCTAGCACTAGGCATATGATCATCTGTGGAGGGTTCTTGAAGCATCACAAGCTATGATAAGTGATCCAATGGATTTATACAAGTCCTATGAGGGTTCTATGTTGCATTCACAAGCTCAAGTTCATTTACAAAAGCTCAGAAGGTTGGAAGATCATCAGGGAATCCAGGCTAGGGCAAAGCTCCTACACAATGATCCCAAATTAGGGTTTGAGTTTCAAGCATGAAAACCTCAAGATTTTTGCCATTTCATTTGGGCAAAGTCTTTTATATGTTAAGAGGATCCTAGGGATGAAATTTGGTGAGAATATTCCCTGTGGAAGTCAAGTATTTCTTCAGTTGCTTGTAAATGAAGAAACTGGTCAATTGTGCCTTAGAAAAGTCAACTGTGAGATTTCAAGGGGTCCCACCCCATTTTTCTAGCTAAGGTATGTTCTTATAATGTTAAAAGAGGTTTGGAAAGATCAAAGATCAAGAATCATGAGGTTTTGAGGTGTTTTGCGAAATTGGTGTAAGGTTGGTCATGGAAAATGCCATTTTTAGCAAGTTTTTGCCCTAATTTTCAAGTAAGCATAACTTGGTGAAAAATTCTTCAAATGGACCAAAGTCAAACATGAAAGTTGGAGATTAAGGCCTCCAATTTTCAAAAAGTGCAAGTACTTTTTCATAGCCTTTATGGTTTGAAAGATAAGGCCCTCGAAAATTAGTGAAAAATGAGGGCAAGGCTTGAATTTTCATTTGTACACAAAGGCAAAAAGTCATGAAACTTATTTTTGGGTGTTTGTATGAACCAAATGAGGTTACAATGTTACAAAGCAATGCAAATAAGCCATTTTTCTCTAAGAATGACATCAAATTCGTGCATGGTATGAAATTTATTCCATAAGTGCAAAAATTGCATGATCATGAGAATTGTGTGATACTTGCATCCAAAGGCCAGAATCTTTTTGATTTAAATCAAGGGTGAGATGTGGAATTCACATTGGCAAGAAAAAAGGTAGTGCACAAATGTTTCACCTCTTCACAACAAATTTTCAAATTGTGCAAATTCTCTCACACACTCTCTTCCCACGTGCAAAGGTCTTCATTCTTTCAGTATTGCTTCATGAGCTCATTTATAAGAGAATTAGGGTTTTAGAAAGGTTCAGATCCATCACATTTCATAGCTCTTAAGTTTTGGCTCATTTTTCATTTTACTTCGAATCACTCTCTACACTTTCTCTCTTCACAAACCAACCACATATTCTTCATCCTTGAGAGCTCAGGATCACAAATCCATCCATTGTTCAAGCTGATTCTCAAGATTCAACACCTTGCCATTTCAGAGAAGCAAGCTTCAAGCTCTTAGATCCAGCAACTTTCAAGGCTTTAGTTGCATTTATTTTTCAACTAGAGTGTATTTGGAGTGGATTGACATCTATTTCTTGGCTTCTAACAAGCTATTTCCAGATCTGCAAGTCTCAGGTAAGTTCAAAATTCTTGGATCTAGAAATGAAAATAGAAGTGTGCATTATGATCTACTGGTTATGTTGATGACTCTGCTTGTTTTAAATTTGAATTTGGTGCATTATTGAGCTTTGTATGTGGATTTGAATTTTCATGGTGAAACCTGTTTGCTTTCGATCCAGTCTATTCATTGTTCTATTGAGATTTTCATGGCCATATTTGAGTTCAGGGTGACTTAATGATCTGATCTGGAGCATTTTGTGTATTTTTATTGATGTTTATTCATTATATGCATTTTCCGGTGCCGGAGCCCTAGCTCCGGTCACCGGATTCTGGGCCTATGCGTTTAGGGTTTCAGAGGAGGAAGACAACTCCTGGACCCTTGGATCTATCATCTTAACGTCCCTGCTTGTGCCACCTCCTTTAATGAGACACTCCCCCCTCACGTGCTTTTTGTTTTCTATTTTCATTCTGATAATTCATTTTGTCACGCACCCCATGATACTTATTGTGTACACTCTCTCCAGACCAATTGTTTTGCTGACTAGGATTAATGAGTTGACTATTAGGATGCGTCCATTTGATCTCAAGGCCATTGTTTTTTCCAGTATTTTCTGAATATCCACCCTTGCAATTGTGTATTGCGCAGGACCCAGTGGGCCTGAATCACTATCCCCACCCCCCTTTACATGAGGCCCAAACCAGTTGAACTAGAATTCCTTCTATTCACACCTCTCAGTTCATCTTTCATTTTTATTTCTTTTTTTATTTCATTTCATTTCTGTTTTGCTTTTTAATTTTTAAAAATAGTTCTAAGTTTCAAAAAATTATGAAAAAATTCATGGAAGATCATTTGAGTTTTCTTTAATTTTTAATATTTTTATTTTCCATTTATTTTATTTTGACACATGTAAATTAATTCTCTCCTTTAATTAATTCATTTTAATTCTTTTTTAAGCATGATGTCTTGTCCATTTTCCATATTGATCCTCATTTTGAATTTTTGATTGGTTTTTTCTGCTCTGGACTCTTAATAGAGTGTACTTTATGTGTGATTTTTGTTCTAATTTTTAGAAACTTGTTCAATTGGTTTTGGTCATTGACTTGTGAGTGAAGTTTCTTAACCCTAATTGATGTTTGAATCCTCATTTGACTTGTATAGCTTCTGAATTTCTTCCTATCCTTTTGGCATGTTGTTATATCATGATTGAAGGTCTCTTGTCCAAGGTTGTGGAATTTTTGGATGCATACTTGATTTGATTTGAATTTTGGTTCTTAACTTGTCCCATTTTGCTTCTTTTTTATCATAAGTCCTCTTCTTAGCTTAGAAGGGCACTTGTGCCAACTTCTTCATCTTGTTTAGGGTCTCTTTAGGGCATTGGTACCTCTCTGATCTTGGGTTGGGGTTTGTGTTTTTGAAATCTTGTATTTTGTTTATCTTTTAAGTTCTTCCATTCTTATGTACATCCACCTCACTTTTTTGCTTCTTTCTTCCCCATAATGTGTTTGCTTAGCTTTGTGCTTCTCTTATCTTCATCTCTCTTGCTTCTTAAGCACTTCTTTAACTTGATTAGGGTTCTGGTCTTGTGCTTTGAGTTTTTGTTTTGTGTATTTTGCTTTGTATCTTACCAAGTTTTCTTTGCTTTGCCATGTGATTCATGTTGCCTCATATTGACTTGTGTGATTCTTTTCTCATTCTTGTGACTTGCATTTGCATTGAACATTTGTGGGGATGACTTCACTTTTGTTTGTATGATGATGGTATGACATTATGTTCATTTTGTTTTGCTTGTATGCTTGTGTTGCTAACCTTTTCAGGGGCTATGGTAAGTGAGGGGTGTGGATGTGATTCCCACATCTCCAAATCTTATCTCTTCTCTTCTTATCATTATTTATTCTAACCTTGTGATTGTTGGGCTTAGGCCTTACTTCCTCCTTTTCTATTCTTCTTTCTTCTTCTTCTCTTCTTCTTTCTTTCTTCTTTAGGATAGTAAGCCTCACTAACCTAGGATTTCCATGCATGACAACACTTAGGATTCATTAGTCCCCCATTAGACTTTTGCCTTTGTGATCCTTTTGGTTTCTTTTCTCCTCTCATCTCAAAACTCTAAAGAAAAAACTTAATAAAGTTTGAAGTGATACCTTGAGCAATAGCCTTATCCCATGAGATACTTGTAGTCTTCCCATCTTGGGATAGTACAAGCCTATCTTGTGATGCATAAGTCTGATCAGGATATCATCTTCACAAGGAAAATCATAAAACACACTTCTTCATTGTAAATACCAAAAACACTTAATAAGTTAATGAGTTAGTGAGCTTAGGCCCTAATCCATGGGTTCAAGTTTTGGGGATCTTCTCCTTACTTGGGTGTGCTTGTTCTATTATTCCATCTTGGAATGTAGTGACAAGTGCACATTCCATGGAAAAGAGCTTAAGTTCACTTCCTTGTGACACACTCATAAAAAGCTTCATAAAAAACACAAACAAACAATAAGCGCCTCCCCTTCGGGACTTCTTTTCTCATCCCACTCACTCCTTATGTACGAACTTGCCACTACTTGTCATTTTGCAAGACGGTTACGCACTCGTCGTCCGAGTCTGCAACACCTGAGCATTGATATAGGCAGTCCAAGCCTTAAGACACAAACAATCTTTTTCACCTCTAGTTAGGGGAACTACGGCGACTCTGATCCTCATTTTCCAGATGAGGTACGTAGGCAGCGGGGTAGGGCCCGTTCGAGCACAATCTTTATTTTCCCTACATTTTTTCCTTTTCATTTCTTGTTTAGTTTCCTCTTGTTTTCTTTGTATCCAGTTCAGTTCATTTTCTTTGCAGCAGCTTTCATTTCTTCACCCTTTGAAACAGTTTCTTTGCAAGCGTGGATCCCGTCGGGTACGGCGGACGATCTGGGTGCTAATACCTTCCCAGGTCGTAACCGACTCCCGAACTCAGTCTCTTTGGTTCGCAGGACCCGTGTCCTTCCTTTTCTTTTCTTCTGGTTTGTGCAGCATTACCATTCCCGTTCCTTCGGGATAAAAATGCCTGGTTGGCGACTCTACCTCTTTCCGCGCCACTTTCGCGTTTTACCAGGATGGAAATCCGGGGAGCGACAATACCCTAAACTCGTTTGGGTTTTCCCATGTCGGTCATTATCCCTATATATAAGAAGACCTCTTTAACAAGGTGTCCTTATATTCGGTATTATCCTTAACCAATATGTAGGTTTTATATTCATAATCATCCTAAACCTACAAGGGTTTCCTTTCATATGTCACTGTCCTAATGTGACACTTGCATTACATCCATAAATATTTTTTTAGCATACCTAAAAATGAGGGACAAATATTTTTGCATACCCATGTATTTTCATGCATTTACATACATACCCATGCACTTGCATATCGCTTCTGATTTTACCCTTATCCAATTGCCAAGAGCTAAGAGATTTCCCGATACTCACAAGTGAACTCAAAGAATATCTCAAGAAGCCATGGAAGAACTTAAGAGGGGCAAGTACCATTGAAAAGGATAAGGTAATCCTTCACCATATAAGCCATAGGCCTACCTAATTCGTCAAATACAACAATCTTGGATGATACCTCCACAACAGGGTCTGTAACAATATCTACTTAAGCAACAACCTCATGAGCATCATCAATTACAACAAAGGAAACTTGTAAGGGAATTGGATCCTACGCCAATGTCTCATGACTCACATAGAAGTGTCCTAATAAAGTAAGGAGTTACAGGATCCTATTCAGATCCTACAAGTGATAAATACGAAGTCTAAGACCTAATCAACAACAATCAATTGACTTTCAAAGGAGGAGTCCCAGTGGCAAACGGTTATCCCTTACCTTCATTAAGGTGGAAGAACATTAAGGAACATCCCTTAAATACAATGGATTAACAAGGAAGCTCACTTCTAGGATCATTAGGCGTTTATCATTTTCGGTTGTATTTTCTTTTCTGCTAAGTATTGGTTGTATTAAAGATTGTACTTTTTGGAAAATAATTTTAATAAAATGAGAATGTATATTTTTGGAATTCATCCATCGTTTTCACTAATTCTTAGGCCATCACGAAAATGGAAATAAAAATAAATTACCTTTTCTTTTCACTTCTCACCTATTGACAAACTTAGGAGGAGAATGATGTAAATAAAATAAACGAATTTGCTGATGTATGCTTTAATGGTAAGACCTAGCTGACGATGTAAGGCATTGTTTCATTCCCTAAACACTGGAGAAATAAGGAGATAATCCGTAGTCAACCCCTTTGAACTAGAAGTCGGTGTTCTTTCTCTTTTCAACAAAACCTTAATCTTAACCAGGGGCAGGGTAGATTTCAATTAATCCAATGACACATTCTAATGCAAGGGAATTAATACATCTAATCACACGAAAAAAGTTTTAAGCACATCTTCTTCCTCGTGTACATCATCGAAGGTTGAGGAATTAATGAAGAAATAAAGCTAGCAATGTCTTCTTCCTCACATCATTCAACATTGAGGAAGAAATCAAGGGTAACATGGCACTCACAACTTTCGGAAATCAAAGACAAAGTCACTCAGGAATTGTTCCAAAAAAAGAAGAAGAAAATAAGCCCTCTAAGTCAAAGGAAAAACACGTTGAAAATAAAGTTGACTTTGACTTAGGCAAAAATTAGGGTATCCTGATGGACCACAAACTCTAAAGAATTAGTCCATGCAAAAATAAGGGATTAAAAAAGAGGAAAATAAGAAAACAATCTTATAAATTGGAGTGGATGATTGCCATCTCAAAGATCTCATCAAGTGTTTAAATCATTATCACCATAGCTAAAGAAATTCTCTTGCAGAATGAACGTATTTATTGGGTTAATTGAATTTAGGAACGGAGAACATCAAGGAAAATGGGGTGGGTTAGATTTCAAATTTTGAGCCTTGTATCTTTTTTTCTTAAACTGTGAACCAGACCACATTACAACATTTAAAAGTCCTAATTGAAGCCAGGGGCACTATAAAAGCATACTTGGCAAAGTCGTTGTTGAACTGACTCAAAATCCGAATGTTTGTTAGATCATCATTTTCCCATCTTCATTTGTGCCAACCTCATGGCCGGATATCATCTATCATATGCGTCATATATATTTTGGGTTTCAAAACTTGCATGAACATGGCGTTTTAATTACTTTTAAAAGGGAATAATGTTACTTGCAAATCAATACTTAGCATTGAAGGAATATCAACAAGGGTTTAATCAAGGGCAAGTCGATTCACGACACTTCTGACTAGGGGCAAGTTATCTAGGAATCGTTCTAATTAAAGGGAAAATCCTTATGATCCTAGAGGCACGTCATTTTAAGATCCTACTGACTAGAGGCAAAATAGTTCAAGATTTGACTACCTATACATTCATGACTCTAATGATAAGGGTTAGATCTTTTCAAGAGGCTCATACTGGGGCAGGCAACCTCAAGAGCACAATGAAACAAATCATTCCAAGAGTCAATCTAATCAAAGGCATACCTTTTCAAAGGATTCAAACATTGGGGAACACTTTTCAAGATCCAAATATTGGGGGCAGTCCTTGTCAAGGTCATAACATGGTGAGATCCAAGTTCTTTCTCAAGGTACTCCTCCAGATCCTAATAATCAGGGGCATACTTTTCAAGACTCAAATACTAAGGAAATTCGTCTCAAGGTAGTATCAGGGCATGGTGGGATCCAAGTTCCTTTTCAGGCATACCTTTCAAACCTCAATCAAGGAAGGGAAATACTCTCTAGAGCACAACTAAATCTGGGACATAGTACTGCAAGGCTTAATCAAAGGAAATCGCTTCACAAAATGGATTATCTGGGGCACTTATGGAGACATTTAAATCATTGACATGCATTAATTATGTCGCTACGCTCTAGTACCTAATCATGCACATATAACATAACATCACATGCATACATGAACATGCATACATAACATAGGATTTATGAACACTCATAGAAGTCAAATCCTCAGCTATACCAATACAATTCCTAAGTAGGAATGCTTATTGGCCTTTCCCAAGGTTATATTAAGGGTTTTTATCAAAAGTTTCTATTAGGTGTTCTCATCAAATTTTTATCAGAGGGATTCCACTAAGGTTTCACATAGGGGTTTTATTTGAAGGATTCGTCTAAGGGCTTGAGTTAAAGGATTCATCTAAGGGATTGAGTTAAAGGATTCATTTAAGGGTTTTATTTGAAGGGTTAATTTAAGGGTTTGATTTAGAGGATTCGTCTAAGGGTTGGATTTAAAAGATTCGTCTAAGGGTTCACTAGGGTTTTACAAAAAGTTTCAACAAAGTGGTTTTTAAGGGGTTTCATCAGGGATTTATCAAAGGGTTCACCGGAATTTCCTATCAAAGGGTTCCCCTAGAATCTCATCTGGGATTTTATCAAAAGGGTTTATCGTGATTATCATCAAAGGATTATATCAAGGGGTTTCATCATATTTCATCAATGGGTTTTATCAAAAGGGGTTTCATCAGTCGGTTTTATCAAAAAGGGTTTCATCAATCGAAATTATCAAAAGGATTTCAGTATGACTTTTTTTCTCAAAAGGGATTTCATCAGGATTTTTTTTAAGGGATTCACCGAAATGGATTTAGAAAGGGGTTCTACCAAGGGATTTTTTAAAGGGATTTTATTAATGGGACTTGTCAAATATGGGTTTCATTAGGGTTTCTATCAAGGAATTTTCATCAAAAGGGGTTCTATCGAAATTTTTTCAAGAGGATTTTACTAAGGGATTTATATCAAAAGGGGCTCTATCAAAGGATTTTTATCCAAAAGGGGTTATATCGGAATTTTGTCAAGGGGTTCTACCGGATATATATCAAAGAGATTTTATCAAGGAATTTTTATTCAAAAAAGGTTATATAAAATTTTCTCAAATGGGGTTCTACCAGAGTTTTATCCAAGGGTCCTATCAAGGGATTTTTATCCAAAAGGAGTTCTATTAGATTTTATCAGAGAGCTTTTGCCATAATTATATCAAGGGACTATCATCTAAGGATGGTACACTGGATTGCACCAATGGAATATGTATAAAGGATTCTATAAGGTATTCAACAAGGGATTTACATAAAGAGATTTCATCAAGGTTTTTATCAAAGACTCATTCAGGGTCTGTCAAGTTTCGTCAAAGAATTTTAAGGGATTTTCATTAACAAGGGTTCTATTGGAATTTTCTCAAGGGATTGCACTGTATTCCATCAACAGAATTTATCAAAGGGATATATCAAAAGAATCTTACTAAGGGGTTTATACTAAGGGATTTCTCAAAGAGTTCTACTATAATATTACTCAAAAGTGGTTATATCAGGGGTTGTATCAAGGGTTCAATAATATCAGATTATATGGGGTTCTACTAGATGTTCATCCAAATGGGTTATATGAAATGGATTTATGGGGTTCTACAGGAAATGGTTCTATCTAATACATGTAAAAGAGGTTATATATGGGGTTCTAATCGGGAGTGAAGGGATTCTATTCAAGGGTTTGTATCCAAGGTTATCAAGGTATCACTAAAGTCCTATTTGATTCCAACAACATGATTAGAGGATCATAGGAATCATATGCGATGTTAACCAAGAAGGGATGAAAGGGATTAAGGGGTTCTATAAGAGATTGATAAGGGGTTCTACCAGGGATTGAAAAGGGGTTCTATAAGACAAAGGGTTATATCGTTTTTTTTTATCTAATGGGTTATCTCAGAATTTTATACCAGAAAGTTTTACCAAATGGGTCCTACCATATGTCTATTCAAAAGAGTTATATCAGGGGTTTTATCAACAAATTTGAAGGAAATGTTATCGGATTTTTATCTGAGGGATTTATACGGTTTTGCAAGAAGGGGTTCCATCTAATATTTGTTAAAGGGGTTATCCATTGGTGTTCTAATCGGGATTGAAGAAGTTATATTCAGGGGTTCGTATCCAGAGTGATTAAGGTATCACTAAAAGTCTTATCCCATTCCAGCAGCATGATCAGAAGATCATAGGAATCATAGGCAATGTTCACCCAGAAGGGTTAAAGGAGATTAATAAAGGGATCTACCAGGGATTGATAAGGGATTTTATCGGGAATTAATTAGAGGTTCTATAAGGGATTGATAAACGGGTTTCACCAGGATTATTTAGTCAGAATTTGACACCAATGGGTTCCATCGGGGTCTTCATCATAAAATTCAGTGAATATTGGTCATAAGGGGGTTTATCAGGATTTATCAAAACAGTTTAAGTTGGAATTGCTATATGGGGCTCTATCGGGATTTGTTATCTAATTAAATATGGATTTACAAGAATTCTACAAGGATATTGGAGTAATCAGAGTATCAATATTTGATATGTTCCAAAGACTTAGTTTGTTTTTATCAAAATTTGGGGTCCTATTATATTTAATCGCCCCCTCCTCGGAAGGAGGAAGGCTTGTCGACATCATCCATCCGATTCGAAGTCGATGAAATAGGGGCAGCTGTCGTACCCCAAAATTTGACCGCACTCTTCATTTTATTTATTCATTTTCTTCTGTTTTGCTGTCTTCTTATAAATGGGGTTAAATTACTATTATTTTAATATTAAGTTATATTATTATAGTATAATGATTAATTAGGATTAGATTAATTTTTAATCAAATTATATTAAGGTCATAGTGGGGTTATTAGAACATATTAATATTATGATTAATATTATCATGATATTCTCATTTAATTTATTATATACTAATGTTATTCTATTTTGAATAAATAGAAAGGTCTAGCTGGTTGGGTAATATAAGTAAAGTTTAAGGTTCCAATCCCGGGTTCAAATCTCACTTTTCTCATTTTTGGATAAAAAAGAGGTGCATTCTATTTTTTAAATAGCTTTTTAAAAATACTTCAAAATGGCCATTTTTTTATATTTAATTATTATTTTTCGCATTTGTTAAGTTAGATTTTTAAAAATTGATTCATTATTATTATTATTATTATTCTTATTATTATTTTTTATGCACTTTTTAACTAAAAAATAAACCACAAAATAGTCAAATCATAAAAATTGCTTTTTTTTTCATTTCGAATTGATTAAATATACTTTTATATATTTATTTAATTTTCAGATCTTTTTTACTTTTTATGCAGGAAATTTTAAAGAAATCATAAGAGGATTTGAAAATAATTTGTTCACATTTTATTCAATGCCATTGAATATTCTTAGCAGGATAATATTTTCAATTTTTTTTAAAGAATCAATATGAGTAATTAGATAAAGAAAAATAAAATAAAATATATATTTATATTTATATTATTATCATTATTATTATTATTATTATTAATTAATTGTAAATAGTGTTTAGAATTACTCATAGTAATTAGAAAAATTAAAATAAAATACACTTGTAATATTTAGACTATTTTGTCACTTGTAAATAGTAATTAATTATATTTAAGGTGATACATATCTTGTGAGGTAATATGCTCATATTTATATTTATACACTTATTATTGCTTACTAGTATATTTATATTTGTACACTTATTATTGCTTACTAGTATTATTATGTATGTTATTAGTCATTATTAAGGGATAAAAAAACTGCTACAAAATACGTAGAAGACATCCGAATGAGAAAATCAATATCAATTCCATGATTGCCAAAATCAAACCAGACCCAAATTTGCACCAAAATCATACCAAATTAATTTCTAATTTCCATTAAAATCAAAATCAATAATCATTATCAATAATCAATGTCACAATCTTTCTCAAAATAACACAATCAAAATTAATTTATAATCATGAATTTACATATAAAAAAATAGGAACACGTGAAGTATAAGAATGGAATTCCAAAACAAAACAAATCATCCGGCTTTAATTTCACAATTCAATTCCTTTCCAAAAATCCTGGAACATCATCCAAAATCCTCACTAAAATAAGCTCTGTGTAGAAAAAAAGATTAAAATTCCACATCCTGGGAACATCATCCAAAACCCTCACTAAAATAAGCTCTGTGTAGAAAAAAAAGATAAAATTAAAAAAGATTAAAATTCCACATCGAAATTCTTAACGTGAGCGTAGCCACCACCATTACAACCTCTCAGCAAGCATAAAAAAGGAGAACACAAAAAGAAAGGATGCATTTTACTATTTAACCGAGGACAACCTCCTCCTCGTAGGTTGGTTTTCTTGTACTTGTAGTCTGCGTATGATTTTATTGTTGTGTGAATTGATCGATGATTTTGGGTGACGTACCTTTTAATTTGACATATTTCTGATTATGTTAATGTCTTGTATCTAATATTCTATATGGATTTTTCTATTCACATTCTGGTGTTTAATGTATTAAATCCTAAGAGATAGTTCAAATATATAGTAAAATAATCTTAGATAAGTAAGTATTCACTTTTAACTGTCAGCCTGATAATATAACAAAAAAGTATATAAAAAAAGACATATTCTCACTTAATATTAACCTTTAAGTTTCATAAGAAAATATCTCAATACAAATTTTAATAATAACAAAGTTGTAAAGCCTAATAATATTGTTACTGTTCAAATTAACAAAATACATATTCAACGTGTAACCCTTTCTTTTTTTTCTTTTTTTCATAAATAATTAATTATTAAAAAAGAAGGGTACTTGTTTATGACTTTAAATCATTAAATTTAGGATTAAAAAAAGGGATTTACAAAATAATTTTAAAGTGAAACAATATGTATATTGTTTTATAAATAATATTTTGTTTTTTTTTATAAAATATATATTATAATCAAGTACGGAAGATTCTTAAAATATAAAAAAATTAAAAAATAAAAAAGGTCATAAAGTCAAAAAGGTCATATCTTTTTATATTTAATTTTAATTGTAGAAATTTAGTTAATTTAATTTAGAATATTCTAGGGTTCAATTAACATCATGTCTGAGTTAAAAATAATTAAATATTTAGATTTTTTTTATTCAAATAACTTAATATCTAAATGATTGGGATTTTTGTTTGTGATTTAAATATTTTATTAAACAATTAGGGATCTTTAAATATTTAAGATTTTTATATATTAAATTTATGTAAATCAACTTAATACTTAATTAATTAGGGTTTGATTTTTTTTTAATTATTTAACAAATTTTATAATTTAATTATTAAGGTTAATTTGTACAATTAAGATTTATTTTTAACTTTATATTAATTTGGAGTTGTATTTAATCAATTTTATAATCAATAGGTTTGGGGTTGTTATAGTAACGTATACATTTAAGGTTTATTATATTTATCTATTATTATTATTATTAATGAATTTTTGGTTCAGTTATACTTTTGAGTTTATTATGATTTACTTATTTGTATAATTAACAAGTTGGGGGTTATTTAATTTATTTAACCTATTTTTATAATTAAAAATATGAGTTTATTTATTTTCTCTAAATTAGAATTTTATTTACTTTTTATAGTAAACGTAGGTTTATGTGGGTATATTATAATAATTAAATATTTGGGGTTTGTTTTTTTTCTTAATTTATTTTGATAATTAAATAATTGGGGTTTAACTTGGTTAAGTAATTTTTATAATTTATCTAATTAATTTTCATAATTGAGTAAATTAGAATTAAGGGATAACTTAGCATAAAAAGGGATTTATGGGGTTTTATCTAAAGGGTACTTGATGGGGTTTTATAAGGAATGTTAAGGGGTTTCATTTTAGGGGTTTAAAAGTTTAGTTAAGGGGTAGTAAATGAATTAGGATTAGGATTTAGGGATAGAGGGAATGGAACTACGATGCTCTGATCCCTCTTGTGAGGGTACGTAGGCATAAAGTTTTTGAACAAAGACTCTAACGAGTACAATAGGGGTTAAAATTAGGGTTTTGGAATTATTTAAGTCGGATTTATTTGGATTAAAAGACAAACAAAACATACCCTAGAAACTTAGAAAGGATCTTATTAAGTATAATAGAAGTGAGGGGTGCCTAACACCTTCCTCTCATTTAACTGATTTCCGAATCGTAGGTCTCTCCCTTAGAATTTAGGTTTATCCTTTATTTCCCTTAAAAAATAGGATGGTGACTCTTAATTTTTAAGCCGGCCGCGACAATTGGCATAAGACACTGCTTCCACCCACTTTGTGAAGTAGTCAATGGCGACCAAGATGAAACGATGGCCATTAAAAGCGGTAGGCTCAATCTTCCCATTCATGCCAATGCCCCAAATTGCAAAGGGACAACGAGAAAACATGAAGCTCAACATATTTGGAGGAACATGCACCTTATCAGCATAAATTTGACACTTATGGAATTTATGGACGTACTTGGAACAATCAGACTCCATGGTCATCCAGTAATACCCCGATCTTAAAAGTTTCTTTTCCATGGCATGTCCTTCAACATGGGTACTGAAGGAGCCCTCGTGAACTTCTTACATTAATATTTCCATTTCGTGTCTATCCACGCATCTTAGCAGGACCATGTCAAAATTCCTCTTATATAACATGTCATCCTGATTTAAAAAGAAACTGCCAGAAAACCTCCTCATAGTCTTTTTACCCTTGTTGGATGCCCTTGTAGGGTACTTTTGGCTCTTCAGGAAATGTTTAATGTCGTAGAACCACGTCTTATAGTCGTTAATAACCTCAGCTGCAAACATAAAAGCATGTCTCTTAAGACGTGTCACTTCTATTTTGGGCACATAGTTCCACAATTGCACTTTTATCATGGAAGACAAGGTTGTTAAGGCGTCAGCCAATTGATTCTCCTCACAAGGCACATGATAAAGCTTTACCGTCATAAAGAACGTCAACAATCTCCTCGTGTAATCTCTGTATGGAATCAGGTGAGGCTGGTGAACATGCCACTTTCCGTTAACCTGATTAATGACCAAATCTGAATCTCCGGAAATGTCGAGGGTCTTAATCCAAAAATTAACCGCCTCTTCAATTCCCATTACGAAAGCTTTGTATTCTGCCTCATTGTTGGTGCATTCAAAAGTAAATCAGGCAGTGAAAGGCATGTGAACTCCTTCCGGTGTGATAATGACGACACTAACTTCGCTGCCATTCATGTTAACGGCCCCATCAAACATCAGACTCCATTTGGATTCAGGGTCTGGCCCCTCCTCTAGAGTAGTTCTTCGCAATCTTTCATTTTGAGGAACATGATGTCTTCATCAGGGAAATCAAACTTCATTGGCTGATAGTCGTTGATTGGTTGTTGTGCAAGATAGTTTGACACTACGTTTCCCTTGATGGCTTTTTGGGAAGTATACTGATTGTCATACTCAGTCAGAACCATTTGCCATCGTGCAACCCTTCTGGTCAATGTTGGCTTCTCGAAGATGTACTTGATAGGATCCATCTTAGAAATCAACAAGGTTGTGTGAGTAAGCATGGATTGCCTCAATCTCTTGGCGTCCCATGCAAGTGCACATCATGTCTTCTCAAGCATCGAGTATTTGAATTCGCAATCTGTGAACTTCTTACTCAGGTAGTAGATGACATGCTCTTTCCTACCTATCTCATCATGTTAACTAAGGACATAACCCATTGAACCCTCAAGCATAGTGGGGTACATAATCAAAGGCCTCCCTAGAACTTGAGGCATGAGAATTGGAGGTTACTGTAGATATTCTTTTATTTTGTCAAAAGTCGCTTCACAATCGTCGTTCCACCTGACAACCTGATTTTTTCTCAATAGCTTGAATATTGGTTCACACGTAGTTGTTAGATGAGATATGAACCTTGCAATGTAGTTCAATCTACCTAAGAAACCACACACTTCTTTTTTAGTTCTAGGCTCAGGCATCTCTTGTATAGCTTTCACTTTTACAGGATTAACCTCAATCCCTTTTTCACTCACGATGAAACCGAGCAATCTACCGGAACGCACTCTGAAGGTGCTCTTGTTCGGATTCAACCTTATTCTGAATTTTCGTAACCTGTCAAACAATTTGGCAAATTTTACTAAGTGTTCTTCTTCTATTTGTGACTTTGCAATCATGTCATAAACATATACTTCAATCTCATGATGAATTATATCATGAAAAAGAGTCACCATAGCCCGTTGGTAAGTAATCCCAGCATTCTTAAGACCGAATGACATCACTTTATAATGGAAGGTCCCCCAAAGGGTGACGAATGTCGTTTTTTCCATGCCATATGGCGACATTTTAATTTTATTGTAGCCCGAAAAGCCATCCATGAAGGAAAATATCTAGTATTGAGTTGTAATGTCGACTAACACATCAATGTAAGGCAGAGGGAAATTGTCCTTTGGACTAGCTCTATTCAGATCTTGGTAATCTACACACATGTTCACTTTGCCGTCTTTCTTCAGTACTGGCACAATGTTGGTAACACATGGAGGATAACTTGTGACGGCCAAAAACCCAACATCAAACTGTTTCTGAACTTCTTCCTTGATTTTCACGCCCATATCAAGTCGAGTTATACGCAATTTATGTTTCATTGGCGGACAATCCTCCCGAAGCAGTAGTCTATGCACTACAATGTCGATGTCAAGCCTTGACATATCTTGGTAGGACCAGACGAAGATGTCAACATACTTTCGGAGCATTTCGATCAACATGTTCTTCATAGACTCTTCTAATGCGGCCCCAATCTTCACCTTTTTTCTGGCCTCTTCCGTTCCCAGATTCACAATTTCAAATACTTCCTTGTTAGCATCAAAACATAGAGATGAAATTCATAGACAACTCTTGTTCTTACAAAGGTTACCTGCTATCGAAATTGTAAAGTAATGGAAATATTATATTACTTCTCTGAGGAGAACGATATTCCAAAGATATTGTCTCTTGTCTACAGTTCGAGTCTTCCTTTACTGCCCTCACAATTTTGGCTTAAGAACAAACATCTCAGACATTCTCTATTTTATATAATTAACTATATGTTTTTGTTTTTTTCTTGCAACATTTCTCACAATGATTGGTGAAGAAGAATATGAAGGTTGAAGTATGTTCAAACAGTGAGATGAATGTTAGAGTTATGTTATGAGAGAGAATAATGAAATATGTTACGGTTTTCATTTGACAGAAATGGTTGTTAAAAAGAAAAAATGTGAGATGGATAATAGGGTTACTGATGAACGATAGATACTTTCGCTTATAGAGTAAAAAATATCACGTATCATCACTACTTTTTTATAAGGAAAATGGAATTATAATTGAATACAATGGGTATTCAACCCTTATAGACAAATAAAATGGCAACCAACATCTCTACCCTAAAAAGGTTTCATACAAAATTCATGAAAAGAAAGGTTGAAATAAGAATTTTCTTTTATGCATCCCTATTTCCAATCAAATAATTTAACACCCCAACATATGTTTAAAACACTAATCGAATTCAAATTAAATAAAAAAACTAACCTAAGTCAATCCTAATTTTACTCGCTAGGGTTTCTATACAAAAACTATATGCCTACGTACCTTCAAAAGAAGGATCATAGCGTCGTAGTTTAATTCTCCTAATCCTCTACACCTTACTAAGTGATAAAAAAAAACCTTATTTTAACCATTTTTTTATAAACCCTGATTTATTTTGAAAACTCCACATTTGAAACCCCATAATATTTATAAAACCCTAAAATATTTATAAAACACCAAAACATTTGTGAAACCTTAAAAATCCTAACTGAAAATCCTTTTATTTCATTAGAAAACCTTATTTCAAAACCCCTTAAAAATGATTTCTTTAACCCCAAAACATAAAATAATTTAAATTAAAAAAAACCCAATAATTTATCCCACATGAAAATAGTAATAAAAAATACTTTATCATTTTTGTATAATAAAATCTAGAAATACTCAATCTTTTTATATCAAATTGAGATCTAATTTATAATAAAGATAAATAATTTCAAAAGAACCAAATTGTGAAAAATCCCATGAAAAATAAATGAATTTAACATCCCAAAAGAGTTTAACATTTATTCCTAATTTCTCTCATAACCCTTAGTTAAAACCTAAGTTCTAATTAATCAATTAATCAAGTAATTGATTAATTAATTAATAATAAAAACCTAAAACAATAATAATAACAATTATTAATTTTCTTTTTCAAACCCTACAATTAAATTCCAAAATTATATAGTCAAATCCTTAATAAAAAAAAAAATTAATTAATTAAGGGATAAATATACAAATCCCTCTGTCATTAGGGCGAGATTCGGTTTTTTTTCCCTGAAGTTTTTTTTTTTATGAACTTCCCCTTATAAAATCAAAAACCATATTTCACCACCCCCTTTTACTATCTGTGCAACTAGAGTTCATATTCTTCCATTTTCCTGCAAATAGGGTTCATGTTCTTCCCCTTTTGCCATGGTTTCTTCCCCTTCTGCCATGGTTTCGCATCAATGGCTCCGTTCTCATCATGGTTTCGCATCAATGGCTCCATTCTCATCAATCGCATCTGAACCCTCGCGAAATTCTGATTCGTTCTCATCAATGGCTCTTGCTACCTCTCATCGAACCGAGCTCGCCAAGCTTTGTAGCTCCAAGGACTGGTCCAAGGCAATTCAAATCCTCGATACACTTGTTTCTCAGTCTGGTGTTGTTCAAGATATATGGTTCAATCTTCGTTTCTATCCGATTCAATTTTTTCTCATTCGTTGTGCTTGTTTTCAATTTTGTTCTTGTTACTTAGTCTGATGTGTAGTACTTGTTAGCAGGTTTTTCGATTTTCTAAATTTGAATTTCAGATACTTGGTTTTGGGGAAAGCTTGTTGCCATTTAGGTTTTTCAATTTTGTTCAATTTTGCTGGATTTTTCAATTTGGGGATGAATGTTCCCATTTGGGGTTTGGGGAAGATGATGAACAATAGACACAGTAATAGGGGGTGGTAATTTCTGGTTTTGGCTTTTATAAGGGGGTCTCTATTAAAAAAAACTTAAAGGGGGGAAAACCAAATCACGCCCTAATGGCAGAGGGATTTGTATATTTATCTCATTAATTAATTAAGTGATTAATTAATGAATTAATAAAAATAAATCCAGGGGGTGTAATTCGCACTGAGATAGTAATTATGCTCCAACAGAGGTTGCCAATAGTACTTTGTGCGTAAAGCCCATTAAATGACCTGAAGAACAGGTCGCCAAAAAAAGGAACCTGAGAAGTTGACCTGGTGTTGCCGGTGACAGTTACCTGGTAACCTGAACCAGAGGTTATAAAAACCTTATTCCTTCCCTCTCTTCTCATTTTTCTACCCTCTTTATCTCTTTTCACTCCAATTTCTCTCTATTCTCTTTGAACTCCATTCACCGTCTCCGACCAACCACCTTGAAGACCACCGTTGGCCGCCATTCAAACCCAGTTTCCGGTTGAAACTCAATCGGAAACTTCAACCCCTCCATGAACCCTACCCAGAAACCCCTTAAGTGGTGAACCCTAGGGTTCTTGAACCCTAGCCCTAACCTCCAATCAAAATCCAGATATTCAAGAACGCTAAGGGTTCAAAGGATGAACTCTAACCCTAACCCGTATGAACCCTAACCAAAGCAAGAACCCTGAACCTATTTTTTCAGAAATCTAAATCCTAACACATCAACACACAATAATTAACAACAACATACAACACTAAAAAAGCTAAATGTTGGATTTACCTCCCATTGTCTGTCTAAATTATGCTGCTCTGAATTCTTCTTCTTCTTTAATCCTCTATTGAACTTTGTCCCTCCCTTCTAATCTCTGTTTTTTTTTTCTATTTTTCAGGTACAATTATTTGAAGGCTTAGCTCAGATAAATTAGGGTTCTGATGAAGAACCCTAATTCTCTAAAAAAGTTAGGAGTTTTAGTGAAAAGGGTGGGAATTGCAGCAATTTCCAATTTTAGGGTTCAATTTTTTGTCCCTCTTTTGTTCTTAGGATTAGGCTTTTATAGATAAATTTTAGGTTTAGGATTCAATTAGATTTATAACAATATTATTTGTTGTGATCTGATTTATGTAATTTTTGGATCCTTGTTGTAATTTGATTTTAAAGATGGGTTAATAGTCATTTACCCTCTGCAATATAGATGTGTTTTGATTTACCCTTTTAAAAAATAAATTTTGGATTACCCCTGAAATTTTAAAATTCAAAGCCTTTTTCCCCTAAGTGGAAAAATTACCGTTGTAAAATATCTTTTTTTTATTTACTCCCTGATTTTTACACGCTTAAGGGGTGCCCAAAAATTTCAGTGGGTAATCCAAAATTTATTTTTTAAAGGGGTAAATCAAAACTCGCCTATATTGTAGGGGGTAAATGACTATTAACCCTTTAAAAATTAATAAATTTAGGATTTGATTGAGTTTTGATTGATATGATTGAGAGTTTTGTTTATAATTCAGATCTGATTTGTGTATTTTATATGTTATTTGATTTTTGTTGTGAAAATAAAAAAGATTGGATTTTGATCTTCCTCCCTTTTACTGTGCATAACAATTATGTTTATGATTCGGTCAACAAAAAAATAACATTAATAATAATAATAATAATAATAATAATAATAATAATAATAATAATAATAATAATAATATCCATAATATAATTATATTAAATGATAGTTAAAAAACGATCCTTCTCAAAAATCTTATACTAATATATATTTTTAATTATAATAGTAATTAATTTTTTGATTTTTTTATTTCATTGAAAGTGTATGATACTTTTGTTATTGAAGATGATGAAGCACATATGTCTCTCTTTTCCATTATTATTATTATTATTATTATTATTATTATTATTATTATTATTATTATTATGTTCAATAATAATAATGACAAAAATAAAGAAGAAATGATTATAAACTTGAATAAGAAATGTTAGAATAAATTAAAAAACTGACTTAATTTTACTAATAAATAAATTTTTAATATTAATTATTAAATTGAGAGCTATTAATATTTTTTCATTCTTCCTATTCTTTAGCAATTATTATAAAAAGATATAATTAATAACAAAATTTTCCATATGTGTCATTTTTTGAAGTAATGGGAAATTCTTTAGTTATTTTTTAAATTAATAATTAATAATAACAAATAAATAAGAAATCAATTTTTTTTGTAGTGGAAGTTAGTTGTGAGAGAGAAAAATCAGGGAATGATTGAAGGAGTTTTAATTTGATTTTCATTAATTCAATTTTTATTTATTAAAAAGAAAAATATAATTTAATTAATTAGTTAACCATCGGAGAAAATTAAGCGGGTAATGATTTTTTTTTTTAGAATACTAGTTTATTGGGATATTGTGACCTCTAAAGATAATGATAATAATATTTAATAATAATTAATAATAATTCATAATTTTTATTCATTTTTTATTAATGATTAATTAATTGAATAAAATTGATAATAACCAAAATATCAAAAATTTGTTAAATTCAAGATGAAAAGTTAACGTGTAACTTTTTTCTACCCGGTACTAGAAATATTTCATAATTTATATAATAATAATACCATAAATGATAATAACTTAATAAGAATTTTTATGTTATTATTAATAAGCCATTAAGTCATAATAATATTGTTACGTAATAAATATATTAATTTCAATTAATAATAACAATAATAATGATTCATAATAATAAAAAGATTTGAATTTTTGATTGACTTTCTTTTTTATTTAGTTATTACTACTTTTTATTAGATTTAAAAAACTAATATAATAAATTAAATTAATACCGAATTTTGAATATAAAACAAGGCAAGGGAGATTAAATTCTAAATAGGCAAAAATTCTAAAATATAGGTGTTCTGAACTGGGCCTCTAGACTATATTGGGTTGTGGTCCAATAATGTCGAGCAGATGCCTATCCACTCGGGCAAAGATATTATGAGGCCGATCGGACTCCTCATAGGTCGAGCATACGCTTGACATGTCGGGCAAGTGACAACTCCACTATCCCACTTGCCACGTCACCCAACTACCCCCTATTATCTCCTGAAATATGGACTGTTGGACCAAGGACAAGACTAGTTGTTAGGTCTACACGCTCCTTACACGTACCTTGACAGTTCTTCTTTGGGCCTCGCTAACCCAGCCCAAGAAAGGACCTTGGCCCAGCGCTGAGGCTCACTATAAATACCCTTTTTCACTAAAGGGTCAGGTATTCTGAAACACTTCTTGCTTACCATTTTTTATGTACCTCTTACTTACTTTGGCATCAGAGTGCCTTGCAGGTACACCCCCTTTCCATTTATCAACCACCTTTGTTGTTCGCGCTCAATTACTGGAAGGGCTTCCTGATCCGGTAAGATCAGTGACGCCGTCTGTGGGAAACTAGCTATCCCCTTCTTCCACAACAGAAAATCAAAGCTCAAATATACCCTTACCCTTCTAGTATGGCCGGAGAACACGCCAACGACCATCACCGTCCCCTCGTCGACTACACGACGGAGGATAATCTGAATTACCACGAAGCTGATGCTATAGACGGGAAACCTTCCACCATGTCTCCTGAACCCGAAGATAATGGGATCCAACAACCTCAGTCTCAAATCCCGCCGGTCGCTCCATTCCAGCTCATCCCAGTGCCCGTCGAAGGAGACGTCACCATGATTGCTATGGTGAACGCCCTTAACCAGGCCAGCTCCATGCTCTACCAGCAGCACGAGAGGATCATGGCCTTGGAGGCTGACCGACGGGAAGATCGACCCCAGCAAGAACGAAGGACGCTACAACGTCCAGAAGCTGCGAGAAACAAGGACATTCTCCTCCGCGGCGAGGACGACGCTCGCCCGAGCCTAACACGAGCAGTTCCAGGATACGCCATGAGACTGATCGATCGAGGGTCTCGCCTAGACGCGAGCAAAGTCCTGGCAATGATGAGTTTTCCCCGTTGAGGAGTGACGAGGAGGACCCCCATTGCCCTATTTCACGAGCAATTATAGAGACACCACTCCCTAAAGGTATGGAGAAACCCCCGCACCTGGCCATCTATGACGGGACCACTGATCCTGATGATCATGTCGACAATATCAACGCTATGCTCGATTGCCGCAATGACATCACCGGGCATCTAAAATGCAGACTGTTTTCAACAACTCTCAGGAAAAGAGCCATGGCCTGGTACAAAAGCCTAGCCCTAAAATCCATCACATCCTGGAGGGTCATGAAATCCACGTTCACGAGGCATTTCACAGCCTCCCGACGCCATCCCAAAATTAAGGCAACCCTCGAAGCTATAGTGCAGAGGAAGAACGAGACGTTGCGCTCGTACATCGAGCGGTTCAACCAAGAAGCCGTCGAGGTAGACACGACGGAGCACATGAAGAAATACCTCCTCGAGAGAGGACTCTTGCCCAGAAGTGAACTCAGTAGAGCGGTCAGGATAGAGCCTCCCCGCACCCTGGACGAGCTCCTGCACAAAGCTCAAGCTTACATTAGATATGAAGAAAAATAGGTTGCCCACAATGCTTAGAGTAACCGCAACACCGGTGAGACCGACCACCCCAAGCGGGAGGATCCCAATGCTCCCCGCCGTAATGGAGACAGCCGAATGGAGGAAAAACCCCGTGAGCCCCGTGAAGGAAGGGGACCCGCAGACTGTTACAACGAATATACATTGCTAACAGCTCCCCGCGAGCGCATCCTCGCCGAGTGCATCAATTTCGAATTCAAACAGGGCAGGGTAAGGTTCCCAAACCTTCTACACCCAAGCCCCATACGGACAAATCTAAGTACTGCCATTTTCATAGAAGTCACGGACACGTGACCGAAGACTGCGTCCATCTGAAGGATGCAATTGAGATTTTGATTCAAGAAGGCCACCTCAAACAGTACACAAAGAGGAATGAAACTCCCCGGCACGAGGAACAAGAAAAGAAGAGACCTCGCAAGGACACACCACCCGACGACTCCTCATATCAAGTGGCCATGTGCATATCGCGCTTGAAGGACTTTCACCTCCCCGACTCGGGACCAAAGGGACGACTCACGGCTCTCAGTCCCTGGGAAGACTTCCCGACGACTCTCGTTATATCAGGGGGTGGGATGAACAACGAAAACGATGCCCTCTCAGTGAAACGTAAGTTTGATGAACTCCTACTAACCGCACCCAAACAGTTGGCAACACTAACAAAGTACGGGTGAAAGTCCAACCCAATATCTTTCTTCCTAGAAGATCTGTCAGGCGGTTCCCCCAATTCCAGCATCCCTTTACTAATAAGGGCTAAGATGACACGCTTCGACATTCGACGCATCCTGGTCGACCAAGGCAATTCAGTGGACATCATGTACGTCCACCTATTCAAGACCCTCAAGCTGGACAAGACCAATTTATCCATGTATGTTGGATCCGACCTTCAAGGATTCAATGAGGCCACAACAAAACTGTGGGGTTATGTCGAGCCCCTCGTCACCTTCGGAGAGCAAGAAATAGCTAGATAAGTCAAAATCCAATTCCTTGTGATAGAGTGCCCCTCTCTTTACAACTGCATCCTCAGCCGCCCAACTCTGGCCGAATTAACTGCGCCCCCTCCACCGTCCACCTAAAGATGAAGTACTACACCAAGCTAGGTCGTGTAGTCACGATCCACGGTGACATCGAAGCCGCTCGTAGATGCTATGATGCTGCAGTAAAAGAACATGCCATAATTAACACCAAGAATAGCAAGAAAACCAGGGTCGAAGAACAACCTCCCCCCAGGGAATCAACGCCATCGACCTCGACAGCCGCATCGGAGAGGAAGTCACTGAAGAACAGGAGCCCATCCACGGGCAAGCCCCGACACATCCATTCCGCCCGGTCCCAGACGGAGAGTTCGAGCTTGCTCCCCTGAGCGACAACCCCGACAGAGCTGTGAAGATAGGCACGGGGCTACCCGCTGAAACAAGGGAGCAACTCGCAATCTGCTTCAAGGAGAACACATACCTTTTCACATGGAACGCTGCAGAAATGCCTAGACTCGATCCTGAGGTCGTCTGTCATTAGTTAGCTTTAGACCGGGCAGTTAAGCATGTAGCACAGTGTAGGCGCAAATAGTCTCCCAAGAAAGCGAAGGCTGCTGAGCGAGCTGTAAAAGACCTCTTAGAGGAACATTTTATTTTTGAAGCCCAGTACACAACCTGGCTCTCTAATATAGTCCTCGTTAAGAAAAATAATGGAAAACGGCGTATGTGCGTTGACTATACTGATCTCAATCGGGCTTGTCCCAAAGATGCCTTTCCTCTGCCTAACATATATAAATTGATCCACAATTCTGCAGGTTTCAAACTCTTATATTTTATGGACTCATATAATGGATACAACCAAATCCCTATGTCGGACACAAACAAGAGACACACGACCTTCGTGACCCCGACGGGCAATTACTATTAAAACGTAATGTCCTTCGGACTAAAGAACGTTGGGGCCACATACCAACGTATGATGAACAAGGTCTTCCGAGGAGAGATCGGGGACATGCTCAAAATATACATGGACGAAATGATCGTGAAATCACACTAGGAGGTCGAACATGCACAACACCTCCGCAAGGTTTTCGAGCAGGAGAGACAATGCAAAATGAGGTTCAACCCTTAAAAGTGCACATTCGGTGTCCGGGCAGGGAAGTTCCTCGGCTTCTATCTCATCGAGCGCGGGATTGAGGCCAACCCCGACAAATGCCGAGCGTGAAGTTAAAACAATCTCACAGCGCGAAGTTAAAAAATATTGTTGCAATCGTGCGATGGTGTCATACATGCGCAAGAAGGGAACAAATAAACAGAGGCTGTTTTGGAGATCTCCAATCTGTAAAAATCAGGGTATATGTAATTTGTTCATTTGGGATGATGAAATTGCAGAAGAGAAGGATGTTGTTCACGGTTTGGAAGCAGAATATGAAAGGAATATTCAAATTCTTGAAACAGTTAGAGAACTGTATGAAGCTTCACTGAAGAAAAACAATAGGTTGAAGTTGAAGCTCAAGGAAAAGACATTTTATGGAAAATTGAAGACTGCTTGTGTTATTCTTTTAGTTTTGATAAACATGTATTTTATTTTTAGGTGTAGCTGTTGAAGTGTCCTTAGATACTTGTTAAAAGGTCTGAAATATTTGTAAGGTTGATTTGGTATGATCAATAAATTTGGTTTTAGTTGTAAGTCTGAAATATTTGTAATGGATATTATAATGTAATGTTTGAATGCAATGAAATTTGGTTTTAGTTGTTAATTTTTGATTCATTGTTGTTTAGTTTATGGGTTTATTGCTTTCATCTGACTTTTAGATTTGTACCCAAGTTAACAGACAATATGTAACCAAAATATCATAATATGATTGTATCCAACAACGTTTAGTACACTAGTAGATTACATCAAAAGTTAACCAGTAGATTACATCAAAAGTTAACCAAAATACTAACATAAGTAATTCAACAAAATACTAACATAAGTAATTCAACAAAACATCATAAAAATTGTTAAGAAAACATCAGTTCCTTCATTGTGTTTCACTCTTCTCAATTATGTTGTCATCTCCAGGTATAACCACAAGGTCCTCAACCTTTTTTCCTGGACCTGGTATGTTCTTAGTCTTTAGTGTCCTCAACCTATCATTAAATCTCTGAACAAAGTCCCTCCACCAAATTTCTTCTTGAAGTTGACATATAAATTCCTTAAACAAAATTTGTGTGCATATGCAGGGTACTCTTCTTCAAATACTTGGACCAGACCCTAACAAAGAACAACAATTGTTATATCAAATAAATGTAATATAACAAAGAACAACAACATTTGCATCAAATTAATGTAATATATAATAAATACCTTTTGTTGGTTAGAAATGAAGCACCACCTTCTATCACCTATGTCTTCAATTAACAACTTTATAAACTAACTCCAAGAATCTTTGGTCTCCATTTCTACCACTACAAAAGCAATAGGAAGGTATTGGTCATTATAGTCTCTACCAACAACAATAAAAAATAATTCCACCATATTTTTGTTTCAAGTGGCATCCATCCAAGCCAATGAATGGTCTACATGCCTTAGTCAAAGCCTTCTTAGTTCCATCAAATGACATATAGCATCTCTCAAACCTCAGTTTCAAACCTTCACTTGGAGCAGATGTATTAATCTTAAATGTATTGCCAACTGAAGTCCTTTTTAATTCAGCACCATAAGACCACAATAGACTATATTGTTTGCTTGAGTCACCTTCAACAATATGTCTTGCTATTTGTCTTTCCTTGAAAGCTCTGCACCCTGGTATCTCTGTTGCATACCTCTTTCTTACATCAACCAGTACCTCACTTAACCTCATTCTAGAGTTATTCTTCAAACCATCCACAATCACTTTTGCAACCCACTATGCTATAACATTTCTATTATAAAATTTTCCACCACACTTGTGCTTTGCAAACAAAGTTTTGATACTATACGTGGTTAATGTAAGAACCCTGCTACATAGCAATGTATAGTCACATTTCTTCTTTTCCTTGCATACTACCCTGCATCTGACAACATCATTTTTTTCAAACTTTACTTCCCTCCCATTCAAGACATTATATTCTAGGATGGCATCCTTGAACTGCCTTAAAGAAGAGAACTCCATACCAACTTTAAAAACAAAATCTTTGCTCAAAGATTCTTCCTCACTAAACCTCAGTATGCATGGTCTTTCATCACAACTATCATCATCACCACTAATGTCAAGTTCATCTGTCACATACTCAAACTCAAATAACACGTTCCTTGCTCATTTCTTGAGTGATATATACCTTATTATCTTGCTGACTATTCCCCTCATCAGTTGCAGCAGCTATTATGTTTTGTTCTCTATCAACATCATTAATAAATACATAATCTAAACCTTCATCAAAACCTACCATTCTTTCCTCCTAACTATCCTCAAAATGAACACATACTACTGAATCATCACTGCTTTCATCACTAGATTCACTCAAAACATCAACATTTCCATCACATTTCACTCCCTTTCCTCTCTTTCTAAAACTTTCCATAAAGGTATCCTCACCTTCAGTTTTCGGCTCACAATAAATCTTCACCTCACAATTATTTGCTACTGCATACAAAACTAATTCAGAGGCATCACCATCATACTTAAGGCTCCCTTCTTCATGCTTCCACCACATCTTAACAGAATTATAATCAAACTCAGGTTCAATTACCTTAACTAAATCACAGGCCTAAAAGAATGACCAAAATTCAGGATCTTGTCCCCGAAAAGCATTCACATCCCTTATCATATCTTAGGTTTGTGTCTTTTACGAAACAACCCTTATTGTAAATTACAACTGTGAACTTATCCATAATCCTATAAACATAAATTAACCTAACTTTAATTTTTACCATTTCAAAATAAACAACAACTAACCTAATTTTTACTTTCGGTAAACATTAATATTTGATCAAGTTATTTATATTATTTCAACAATCAAATTAGGATTCATGTTTTTTTATACCATTTCATATTAATACGAATATTATTATTCACGTGCTTTTTTTTTGGATTGTCCACTTAAGAAAATACAAATATTATTATTCTCCTCTCTATAAAAATGAGCTTGCTTTTATTTGACACTTAGTAATAGTAATTGCTTTTATACAATTGATTTAGTAATATTTCAATAATTTCAATTTTATTCCAGCTATTAAAATATTGTTAATATGTTAAATCAGTTTAAATGGTAGTATGAACGTAAAATCGAATATATGATATCTTATTTATCCATCTTGAAATGGTGAATTTTAATCATTAAATTATTTGATTAAAAAAATTAAAATATTATCTTACTAAATTAATTTTAAATTTTTATGACAAAAATATTTTCTAATAATATTTATCTCAAAAGTTAATTTGGATTTGTAGCTTACTTTGAAAGTAATTTTTTTTATAATAATTTTATGAAGAGTTAAATACCAAATAATACAAAATTAAATTATAATTATTCTATAACATAGATATTTTGTGTTAAATTTATAGTAACACGAAAATAAATCAATAATACAATAACTTTGAAATATATTTACCCCACAACTCAATATTTCTTGATAATAAATAATGATGAAAACAAAAACTAGAAAGGAAAGGACAGCATCTTACCAGGCATATTCCCCTAGTGAAATAAGAACAGATAGAATCAAATAAGTGTTCGCCCAAAATTGATGTCATGAAGTAAAATAATATTTATTTTTGTTTTGTTTTTTATATATATTATCTTAACAATATAATATTGGTTAATTGAGTATATCATATAATAACTGATTTACACGTAAAATGCATGTTGTTGCAAAAAAATAATAATAATAAAAAACTCAATTAGTTTTCTTCAGAACAGAAGAGAAAAAAATTCACATTTGACTCTGCAGCTAGAGTGAGACAACTGACAAAAGCGATGCCGGAGGAAACGACGTCGATTGATTACGCCATGGAGGCGGCCTCCGGGCCCCACTTTTCCGGCCTTCGACTTGACGGCGGTCGACCGTCATCTTCTTCCCCAACCTCTTCTCTCGCTCCCAATTCAACCCTAACCACGGATTCTCTTCTCAATCAACCCTTCGTTATCGGTTACTCTCTTTTCTCTTTTTTTTCTCTCTTGCTCTCGCTCTCTTTGAATTTGAATGGAATGAACAACGTGCGGTGACGGTGCAGGTGTTTCCGGTGGAACTGCTTCTGGAAAGACCACCGTTTGTGATATGATCATTCAACAGCTTCACGATCATCGCGTAGTTCTTGTTAATCAGGTACCGTACTGCATTCTTTCTCTTCGTTCAATCATAGTTTTTCTTTTTAAATTTTTTTTTAACCGTACAGGATTCGTTTTATCGTGGGTTGAAACCGGACGAATTGGAGCGCGTTCATGAGTACAATTTTGATCACCCTGGTAATTAGTTTAATTGATTAATCAATCATTTTAGCTTAAAGTTTAGAGTAAACTAGATACACTTTATTCCTCCAATGTGGGAGACTACGCCAATTAAGAAAGTTTGTTGGAGTACTAATTTTGTTGACTATTTATATAATTTTACATCTTTATCTTCAAAAGAGAGAATTATTTAATGGAGATAGTAGAAAAAAAAATAATTAGGGTATATGTGTAAAGAAATGATTGATGCACAATGAAATGTGAAGAGAGTCTTATAAAAACGGATAAAGAAAAAACTCACGTCTTATAATTAGGAAGAGGTAGTAAAACAAGAGAAATAAAATTATCTGAATGTGTCTTTTATTAGTTGGTTTGGCTTTGGTATGTGTATTTTATCAATTAGTTTGGGGTAACTTGTTAGGGTTGAAGAATTGATTTACTCTACTTCGAGAGTAGAGAAGCCTCCTAAAAAGAAGTTACAAAGAAAAGACTAATTTCTCATTCAATAATCAATGGTTTAGTCAATACAACAAACTTATATATAAATTTTTCTTAATAGAATTTGTAACAAAAAATAACAAATGCTAACAAAGTTATTCTATATTGTAGAATAGTCCCCACTTTATCTCACCAAATGAATTTTCTATATTTGTGGGCCTCCAATTCGTAACATTTGGTCATTAGATGCGATATTAGTTAGTTAGGTCTATGAAATTTCTAACTGACACACTCAGAAATGTTTTTGTTATTCCAATACATTTTGGAACTATACCGACACCGTCTCACACATCTAAGGGACCAAGACAACGGATTACCCTAGGGTTTAAAGTACATACATTGTGAGTGTAAATCAAATTTAGTCCATTATTTTGCCACGCCATTCTATTCTTATATAAACTTATTTTGAAATTGATTGTATGAAGTAGCAAAGTAGTGATTTTTTATTGGATGGCGGTGGAAAACTAATGTACGCCAACAATCCTTTGAATGTTGTGCAGATGCTTTTGACACAGAGCAACTGTTAGAGTGTATGAAACAGCTCATCAGTGGCCAAAGAGTTAAAATTCCCATTTACGACTTCAAGAAGCACCAACGCTCTTCTGATAGTTTTCGCCAGGTATACAATGTGGATTGTGTATCTCTGTCTATATTGACATTGCCAATTTTAGGTCACCTATTCTTTTTATTGTTAACTAAACAAGTAAAAGCGTGTATAAAGAAGTGTCTTTAGATGGTAAGACGGGACCGAAGATTTAAATAAATGCTGCGGTAACATTTTTGTCACAACAATACATGATATTATGGAAAATCGTGGTCAAATGTGATTCAGTCTCATTCGCGGCCGTGTTAGTTTTCCATGAACAAAGCCAAGATTCAGCATGAAAATAAAAAAATCCTTCTCCTCACTGAAAGGGCTGATGAGAAATTCAAAAACATTTGTCGTTGTTTCCTTTTTAGAATTACTTCATCACTATGACACACACAGAGGACAGAACTTAATTGGTTTTATGAATCATACACTTTGTAAGCATTTCATGTTGCACCTAATGAAATCTCTGTTGTATGAGCAATGAAACGTATCATTTGGTTTCTGTTTGATTCCTGGATACTTGATATGACACAAATACTATATGACATGACTATGGGGGATACAGTAAGTTCTTAAAAATCAAAGATACGATACAACCTAGATACGTTATCACAAATTTCTGATTTATGATAAATGTCAATATTTTACTTAAATGCTTATGCATCACATTTGCAGAGATGCTTTGACATTTTTAATTTACATATAGTTTTATATGTAGATATATGTAGATGATGACAACAATTTACCTAAAGATACTTGTGATTGTAACAAAAAAGAAAAGTCATGTGTATTTTATCGGTCTATATAAAAAATTATTATATTCCTTGTGAACATGCCACAGATGTATTTTTTCCCTAACCAATGTCGAGTTTTACAAAAATTATCACTAGACCTATTTAAAATAAGGCTTACTATATACTGTCTAAAACTAATTGTATCATTTTAAAAAGCATAGCGTTTAAGTTTAATTCACCTAGAAACAACTTCATCAATTCAAGAAGTTGGTCGCCACGGTCATCAAATAGATCATGTACATCTTTACTTATGTGCCACAACCACGTCTATCCTTTCCTATATATATATATATATATATATATATATATATATATATATATATATATATATATATATATATATATATATATCATTAAAGAATGAATACCACACACAATAATAATGAAGAACAAAGTTGTACAAAAAACTATAGATATTTCTAAAGTGTCAAAAACGGCCTTCCAAATGTATCAGTCAATATTTTTGTTAAAATGTTGATATTTTCTTAGGATATGTGGTATCTAGGGTATCATATCGGACTAATATGAGTATGACACTGATACTTCAGCAATTTTGGAGTAGATGGTCTTCTTATGTGCCATTAACTTTTTCCTTTTTCCTATTTGACAGTTTTTCTGGTTATTTTTTAATAGTAATTGACATTTGTAGAGTCTATGCTCAGGTCAATGCATCTGACGTCATAATATTGGAGGGAATTCTTGTATTCCATGATCAAGGTGTCCGTGATCTGATGAACATGAAGATCTTTGTTGACACAGGTTTGATACATTTTGATTTTCATGCCAACCCTCTACAGTGATGTGTCATATCATGTGTAAATATTTTAACAGTCTACAAATACAGCAGAGTGTGTGAGATAAGAAGTCTTGAGTTGCCCCCCTTCCCTTACCTTATGCCACATCAGCATAACTAAGCAAAATTTAACTATGACTGAGTGTAGAATAAGGCACCCTGGGTGTTGGATTAGGCTAGCTATAACGACCTAGGTTCAGTTATGGCTGAATCAATTAACCATTGTAACATATTTCACTGAGTAGGAATCACTTTATTTTTGTGAATTTTCTCTCATCCTACCAAGTGCTATGATTACTAATTACTACCCCTGGTCCAGTGTTGTCAAATTGCGGCGCCATGATCACTATGGCAGATATACATGGCAGTTTTTGGGCACGCGCAATGGAAAATATCGACTGATATTACGGATTTTTCCACGATAATCCGTTATAATGGCGCATAAAGCGTCCGTTATGGCAGGATTTTGACTCCGCCATTGACAACACTGCTATGGTCCTTAATATAAGAAAAAGTTTACTTTTTTATTTTTAGATTAATCGAAGAATCAATGTATCTGGACTATTCCTCTGGACTATTCCAGATACATTGATTCTTCAATGAATTTAAAAAGTAAATATTTTCTTATATTAAGGACTAGAGGGAGAGTATTTGGAACCATTTTCTGTCTCTTTATTTCTCCTATTATTACATTTTTGTGTTGCATTCATGTAGGTACTTGGTAAAATCAAGTACTTGGAAACATATATGAATCATTTGTTAAGAATGTGAAAATATGAACTCGTACTAGAAACAGCAAATGCACAATAAAACTGATGTAGAACGAGGATGAACCAAGGGGACACTAATTATTATCATAGTTTTTTAGAATATTTGAAAAGTTAAATGAGTAGAGTAACTTGGATTATATTTTTTAACTGTATAGGATTTAAAATTTTCTAACCAAAACCAATATAGGCATTCCACTCACAGTTATTAATAGCGGCCTGGAGCGGCGCTATCTCTGGATTCTTTCCCGGTGCGGCAACCCTCCACTACGGAGGAGCGGGGCGCATCTCAGTTTGAGATTGTGGCCGCAATTGCAGTGATAGTGGGTCGCGGGAGCGTGGCGCATCTCAGTTTGAGATTGCGGCCGCAATTGCAGTGATAGTGGGTCGCGGGAGCGTGGCACATCTCAGTTTGAGATTGCGGCCGCAATTGCAGTGATAGTGGGTCGCGGGAGTGGGGCGCTTCCCGTCTTGGGAAGGTTTTTGACCCGTTTTGGGTTTAGTTTTTTTTTTTGTTGCAAAATGTCGTTTTTGTCCTTAAAAAATAAAAAATGGAAAGATATTTCAATTCATCCATCACGTTTCTGCTCTCTTCGTTTTATCTACTTCGTTTCTGTTCTCCATCACGTTTTTGCTCTCTATTCTTCTTCTCTACTTCTATTTTTCTCTAAACTTGCTTTCTGTTTTTCCATTTTAAATCTGTTGTGCAATGATATTACTTTTTGAGTATGGACTAGTTTTGGTGGAAACATATTTCTATTGAGTATTCAAGCAAAACCAAACATTTCCTTGTTCTGTTTTTACCCTAACTAGTATTCTAGCATTTTCTTCCATTTCTTCTTTTTCTTTTTTAAATTCTGTTTTAAATTTTATTATTGTTTTAAATATCTGTTTTACTGGTTATACCATACTTGTTTTTAACTAGTATTGTTTTAAAATTAAACTTTATCGCTTGCTTCTTTATTGTTTATAAATTTTTATGGGTGTTGGTTGTTTCTTTAGTTTTACATTAAATTTAGTTTTAAATTAAATATATGTTTTTATAGATAATTGATATAATTAGTCTAAAATATTTATCCCGCTATCCGCTATCTCACTTTGGGGGTAAATATATGTTTTTATAGATAATTGATATCTCACTTTGGGGGTAAATATATGTTTTTATAGATAATTGATATAATTAGTCTAAAATATTTATCCCGCTATCCGCTATCTCACTTTGGGGGTCGGTCGCTTCGATCCACTATCTGTGATTAATAACTCTGATTTCAGAGATATATTTCTGACAATTTGGGTTGAGTCTAACTCATCCCTACAAAACCAGCTTGTATGGTGTAGATTGCCCCCACTTATAAACACAACACATGCCATATCTCTAAGCAATGTGGGACTAAATCCACCCCCTTCAAACCCAACACAATGGAGGTGTTGGGGCTGTAATGAAGGCGAGCCAAATGCCACAATTAAGGCGACTACGACTAGGCAGACCACGACTAAGGCAGAAAGTCCAACAATATTATTAATATCTATACTAATTATTATCATAGTTTTCTAGAATATTTGAAAAATTAAACGAGTAGGGTAACTTGGATTATATTTTTTAACTGTATAGGATTTAAATATTTTTAACCAGAACCAATAGGCGTTCCACTGATATATTATTAAGATCTATACTTCCTTCTCACGTAAATTTAGTGTTTTTGAACTGCAACTTCCCTGATATATGATCAATGACATGATATACGGGTTTAGTAAGCTCATTTCTCTATATGTTCCCTACATTCACAGTTCACCTCCTTTCATTCTGTCATTTTGTGGTAAATTCTTTGATTAGCTACTGGTCCTTGATTGAATACCACATCACAAGAGGTTGCTGTTATTTTATTTTATGTAGTGTTGGAAGCTACCCTACCCTTCCTCTCTTTGTTTAATAATATATTTGGTTATTAATTGCATACAGATGCTGATGTGAGGCTTGCTCGTAGAATTAGACGTGACACAGTGGAAAGGGGCAGAGACATAAACTCCGTTCTTGAAATGGTAAGTCCAGTAATTTAATCAGGAGTCACAGTTTTACAACAGTTAGGCTAATATTTATAACTCTTCCATACAAAATTTATATTTTTAAAAAAGCTTGACATGTTAACAGAATTTTATATTGTTTATTCCTTATGAGATGCGATCAATCACATTGCATGGTTATTCCTAACTGCCTTAATATTGGCTTTTGTAGTATGCAAAGTTTGTTAAGCCTGCTTTTGATGACTTTGTTCTACCATCAAAAAAATATGCTGATGTGATCATTCCTCGTGGAGGTGATAATCATGTTGCCATTGATTTGATTGTGCAACACCTCCGTACAAAGCTTGGTCAACATGATCTATGCAAAATATATCCAAACGTGTATGTTATTCAATCTACATTCCAGGTATCTTTGAACATAATGTGTCAATTTCTTTTTCCATTTTAAATAATTGAAAATTTGTAGAAGATCTTGCTTTTTGTTTCTCACCCAAACATATTGGAATACCTTGGATTTTAATTTCAATATAAGAAAAGTACTTGTTCAGTTATGATTTATGACAAAAAAGAGTTGGTATTTTTTATAAGACATGCAGATCGGTTGATTTTTATGGTTAATGTTGTCAAGTCAGTTTAGTCTTTAGTTCCTAAATATTGAATAAACAGTCATAAGTTATAGGTGCTTACAGAGAAGTGAGATGAAACAACTTCTGAGAGAGTTGAAGTGCATAGGCTAGTCTCAATTTATATAAAAATATTATTCGTTAAAAGAATCATAGGCTCTATTTGGATTGTTTTATCTGAGCTTATCTATTGGCATAAACACTTATGACAAACTTATTTCCTAAGCTGTTTTCAACTTATTTCTATAAGCTCTCCAGAACAACTTGTAAAAACAGCTTATGGATAATGCAATAACAGTTTGACTATCTTGTAAAATAAAAACAGTTTGACTTTAATTTATCTTGTGTCATAGAGATAGTTTTTTCATAAGCGCTTATACTAAAAACATCTTAAATTTTCTTTTCCATATAAGTTCTATTGGAAAGGGTTATCCAATTTGACTCTTCATGGTTAATTTGGACATACGATCAAGATTTTTATTGTTTATGGTTATATATTTCAGATAAGAGGGATGCATACATTGATTCGTGACACAGAAATATCAAAGCATGATTTTGTATTTTATTCTGATCGACTTATACGCCTGGTACTGTATGCTTTATTGCTCTGATGAACATTTTTACTTAATGGGGTTTTAGTACTTACAGATATAATATAATAACTACCTTTGCTGATTTTGGTCATCAGGTTGTTGAGCATGGTCTAGGTCATCTTCCTTTTACCGAAAAGCAAGTTGTTACTCCAACAGGCAGTCATCTCTCCTTGTACTCAGTTCTTGCAGTTTTTCATTTTTTATGTTTATATCATCCTCTCTTTTGTGGGGACAATATTTGTGCTTTGTGAACTAGAACGTGTATGGCTAAGAAGCAATAGGACACAGTGATTGATGTTGACACCATTAATTAACTGAAATGAGGCTTACATTACAGGATCTGTCTATACTGGTGTTGATTTCTGCAAGAAATTATGCGGTGTTTCAATTATTCGAAGGTGAGCAAAACTCTGAACTAGGTATTAATTTCCGCAGGTCCAGTCCAAATGATAGGTTACTCCCATAAATGCAACGGTGCACCTAATAAAATTAGTTCCTTTGTTGCACTCTCAGATGCTTGCTTTGGATGTGCTTACCATCTAGAATATTGAATCATTGTACTAAAACTTATTCACTTTCGCATTCTATCTTAAGCTGTTTCCAGTTGGCTGAAATTTTTTCGTTGTCCTTTTATTATAGTGGTGAAAGCATGGAAAATGCACTTCGTGCATGTTGTAAAGGCATTAAAATTGGAAAAATTCTGATTCACCGGGATGGAGACAATGGAAAACAGGTAGGTAAATTATTTGGAATCCATGAAGTTGACTAGGGCAGCTCTCATCTATATGTTTGCTATGGTAGTTTGTATTTAATGGTAATACTTCTCTGAGCAGCTTATCTATGAGAAGCTTCCCAAGGATATCTCAGAACGACATGTCTTGCTTCTTGACCCTGTCCTTGCAACAGGTGAAATGTCCTTCCACTATTAATTGTTCCACTTAATCTTACTGTGTCATATTATGAAAGGCTTTATTTGCTTAACTCTTGATAAAAGTGGTAATCATTTAGAGAAGAAGAGAGTAGAGAGAATTAGGAAAGGGAAAGGGAATTGGGAAGTGAGCAGAGAGAATTAGGAACAATACAATGGAAAGGGAAAGGGAATTGGGCCAAGGCCCAACTCTTAATTGGAAAGCCCAATCTTATATTCCAAATAGCTCCCCCTTCAAACCCAGGGTGGTTGATCAAGTGTTAACTTGTCAATTATACTTAGTTTGGTCCTTAGTGTTATAAACCTATTTGTGGATAAGGGTTTGGTAAATACATCAGCAGCGGGAATGAATGTGTGACACTACCAAGCTCTTATTAATCACTTTCTCTCTGACCAAAAAGATGTCCACTCCATATGTTTTGTCTTGGAATGTAGTACTGGATTGTGTGCAAGAGACACTGCACTTAGATTATCACACAGAATTCTGGGGACTTGTTGCTTGACTTTGAGTTCCTATAACAATGATTGAGGCCATAGGATTTCTGCAGTTGGATGAGCTAGGCGTCTATATTCTGCCTCAGCACTGGATCAGGCAACCAGTGGCAGTGTCTGCTTTTTGGCCCACCAAGACACAAGATTAGGTCCTAGGTAATACATGCACCAGAAGTTGATCTCCTGTCATCTAGGTCAGAAGCCCAGTTGGCATCACAAAAATCCTGTGATGGTGATAGGTAAATGAAGATTAGCTGGTGCAAGTAGAAGGCCATGATTGGTTGTGGTGGCCATAGGTGATGCAATTCACTTGGCATTGACCATGTTGGTCTTGTTTAGGAGATCCCTAATGTAGTTGCTCTGAAAGTAGTCCAGCTGACCTAGGTCCTTGAGTGAAAAGGAGAGATTTAATTCGGTGATAAGTTGCTGATGAATAATGCTTTGGATGTGCCAGTGATTGATTACATAGACAAGCACAGGGTTATACTGAGATGGAGTGTGAAGCACAAAGAGAGAAGGGTCACACTTGTTGGCTGTGAATTTTAGGGATAGAAGAGCACCTTTGAGTCTATCAAACCAGACTCTTGGGGATTGTTTGAGGCCATATAGGGATTTATTGAGCTTGTAAGCTAAGTCAGGACCTGTTTTCTAAAAACCAGGGGGCTGAACCATGTACACTTCCTCGTTTAGAAATCCATTTAGATATGCATTATTCTAGTGTGCGTTTTGAGGATGAATTCTTGGGGCAGGTATGGGTGATTTTGTTGTAGTGTGCAGTGATGACAGCAGTAGGTTGAATGACAGATGTTGAATGAGATACAAAATGGGATGTTGTAGTGGGACTAGGTTAGTGTGTGAATTGGTGGTATTTTGAGATGTGGTGTATGTGTTTGTATGTTGACTCCAATATGGTGTGTGAGGTATTGGAGTTATCATTTGGAGATGTGAAATTATGGCTTATGTGTTGGCTGGATGTGGATACTATATAGGTGGATTGGTTGAGTTACTAAGGTTAGGTATAGTGTTATGATTGGGTGTGTGGTATGAGTTAAATTGGCTGGGGCATTTGGAATAAATTGGGAAGTAGATGATGCAACAGTCCTAGGTGATATTGATTTTGACACAGGTTGACTCTAACAGAGGGGAAGAGAACAATTCAGGATAGGGAAAACAACTTACATTGAATATAACATCTTTAAAGATGAAAACTCTGCCACTAGGATCTAGGCATTTGTAGCCTTTGTGGATAGGTGAGTAACCAAGGAATTTACATTCCTTTGAGTGCATTGCTAGTTTTTTAGAGTCATAAGGTCTTAGGTTGGGAAAGCAAGCATAACCAAAGGCTTTAAGAAATTTATTGTCAGAAAATTGAAAATTCTAAAGGAAGAAAGGAGAGGAGTTGGCTAATATGATGGAGTGGGTAGTCTATTGATAAATTAGTGGCCAGCCCACTTTCAGGATAAAAGCAAAAACTTTCCTTTTTGTTGTTTGCTTTAAAGGGCAACATTTTGTTATATAAAATACTATTTACTAGTCAGTTGGTTATGTGAGAGGAGATGGTAAAAATATAACTTGTTTTATTTGTCAATTGCATTAGCTAGCTAGATACCATATAATCGGTAAAAGCTGAAAGCAGGGACTGATGATTTGTTTGAATCATGCTCAACTTCTGGTTTACTGAATCCATTTTTTTCTGCACTGTTGATGAATAATTATAATTAACATCAATAATTTTACTGCAGGTAACTCAGCCAACCAAGCAATTGAATTACTCATTCAAAAAGGAGTGCCAGAATCCCACATTATATTTCTGAATCTCATTTCTGTGAGTTTATTTTGATGCTTTTCTTTACAAATACAATCATATGGTTATTTGATTAGAATTTCACTCTATTTACATGCATTGATTGTGTGAATCTTTGTGATTTCAGGCTCCTGAGGGAATCCACTGTGTGTGTAAAAGGTTCCCATCATTGAAAATTGTCACATCTGAGATTGATGTTGCATTAAATGAAGAGTTTCGTGTTATCCCAGGATTGGGTGAATTTGGTGACCGCTACTTTGGCACCGATGATTGATCCTGCAGCGTGGTGTCGAATGGTGGATACATCTTTTAGTCCACAGATGTCTTGGCTGCATCGTATTGAAATATTAAAGAGTTAGCAAATGGCTGCTATGTGATTTGAGGCAAGCTGATTAGAATAATATGAATGCAAACTCATTCTTTGGCTGATATGCAGGATTGGTTTTCAGCTCATAGAATGTATAGATAAATTCTAGCTAGATGATGATGATGCTATCATAAAAAAGTTCTGAGTAGACAATTCTATCTAGTTCAGCCTAGGTTATTTTGAAAAATATTGAATAGGCACCAAACTCAAACTATATCAACTGTTGATCACTATATGCAAACTTTTATTATATTCCACTAATTCTATCATATATATGAACATTTCTCTTAAAATACACAAGCTTGCCATATTTTAGGAATTAATTGCCACTATACCATGTGTTGATATATATATATATATATATATATATATATATATATATATATATATATATATATATATATATATATATATATATATATATATATATATATATATATATATATATATATATATATATATATATATATATTAATTGCCACTATACATACATACATACATTGTTAAGAATATTTGTATATAGAATAGTCCCACATCGACTATATCATGTAATTAGTTGTAATCTATCTATATATAATAATGTCTCCGTAGTCTCGCTTAATCTAAATGTCTCTTAGTCTCGCTTATTTCAACATGGTATCTAGAGCCTGCTAAGAGGCAATTCTTTCTTCACCGTGCTTTACTCGGTCGACCCACTGTCTTCCGGTGAAAATATTTTTTTGCAAACCGTGTTGTCACTCCGGTTTGCCTCTCATTTTTCAATATTCTTCGGTAATCACCTTGCTGTCGCCACTGCCGCCGTTACTATTCCGGCAAAACTTCCGACGACGTTTTGAAAAATTGTTCTCACCATTCAACTCGCCGTCCTCCGATCCGGTCATCGCCCTTTTCTTTCGCTGTTGCCCCGCGTGTCCGGTGTCTGATTCCGACCATTTTTTCGCCGATCTACTCGCCTCTCCCTATCTGTTTCAGATCCGGTTTCTGTTTTACTTTCCGACTCACGGAAAACGGTGCTCCAGTGCAAACAGTCCCGATTTCACTCCGTTTTTTTGTGTCACTAAGCCATGGGAGACACTGATTCTTTCTCGTTTACTAAAGTTCCACTTATCCCATGTGAAAAACTAACCGGATCAACAAACTATAACATATGGGCTCGTGCTGTCGATATGTGTGTCACTCCCACCAAATGAAGCTGGGTCAAATGGGGTACATACGCGAACGGTCGGCGAAAGGAGGATGTGAGAACACACAGGAGTGAACTCATAGGGAATGAAAAGAGTCGCCAGCTAGGCATTTTTTATCCTGGAGGAAAGGCAATGCTGCATAGACCTAGAAAGACATGGATAAGACGGTTGCGAACCAGAGAGACTGAGAAAGGGGGTTGGTTACAACCTGGGAAGGTATTAGCACCCAGATTGTCCGCCGTACTCGACGGGATCCACGCTTAAAAGATTTGTGTTTAAAAGGGGTAGTGTCAGTGCAATTTGTGTATAAAAGAGCTGGAAAAGGATGTACAGGTGTCAGTGTAAAGGAAAGTGAAGTGTAATATATACAGTGTCAGTGTAAGAACAGGAATAAGATGCTCAAGATCACAGGGCTAAAAGAATAAAGCCGGGAAGAGGGGGAATATACAGAGATTTTTGTTCGATAACTGTTAAGTTATGCCTACGTATCCTCTCGTGCAATGAGGAAGTCAGAACACCGTAGTTCGACCCAAAGAGACTGAAAGATAAATTGACTTGTGAACTGCTTACTTGTCTATGCTCAAGTGTATGACCTATCTGGCTCAGGTGCAAACTGTCTTGCATTAGACGGAAGAAGCAAGTTCTCGGTTGTGAGAGAATGTGATGAGAAAAGAATCCCGAAGGAGACGATTATTGTTTGTTTTTGAGTTTTCGGCCTTTTATTGCTTTTGGAGATTTGTCATAAGTTAATGAGCTTAAGCCTAAACCAATGGATTTAGTAAACTTATCACATCTTCCCTCTAATTAGGGGTGATGAGAATACCTTAAGTGTGAAGTCAGCTTCTCACACTTAATCACCTTTGATGCAGGATTAAGATCATTAACCTTCTTGTGATTAGTTAGATGTTTTTGTTGTTTTTGTTTAATGTTAAGTAATGAGGTTAAGCCATAATCGAGGATTAAACAGACTCATTACACCATCCTAATAGAAGGATAATAGATGAGAATGTTTAAGCTGAGGAAAACTCCTCAACTTAACCCATGATTAGGGATTAAACTCATGACAAAACAAGCCTATGATTAAGTGGATTTTATTTAATGGTGAGATGATGAAGTGAATTTTATGATTTGTAAGACAACTTGAGGGGGACTTGTCCATTAACACTAGGGTTAGTCCTTCTTAACCAGTTAAGGAAGAATTAGAACCCTAATGCAAGGCCCAAGTTACAAGTATGATGTCTTGATGATTATTAAGTGAATTGATTAAGAGATTTAAACACATTAAGGGTTTAACACTTAGGATTAAAGTTATACACTCCATCCTAATAGAAGGATGCAGGCATAAGCTTAATCACAAAGCCTTAAAGCCTTTAGGGTTTAGTCCCTGATTATGAGATGAGAAGAGAAGACTCAATGAGACACAAAGGTAAAAACTAAGTGGGGGACTAATCAGAACCCTAATTATTGTCATGCTTGGTTGTTCCTAAGGTTTGTGAAGTTTACAAGAGAAGTCTTCAGAGGAACCACCAGGAAGCAGATGAATGGAGCAAAGAGAAAGCAAAGTAACTTGCTTCATTCAAGAAGTCAAGTCACTTGAAGAAAGAAAGTAAGAAGAAGAAGAATGGACAAGCTCAACCTTAAACACATAACAAAATGCAGCATGGATGCATAAAAGAGATGAAAAGAAGTTGTGAGAAGTGAAGGCAAATTCACTTCTCAAAGTTGCTTACCACCTGAAAAGTTAGTGAAAGAAATGCAATGCAATGCAAAATGAAATGAAATGGCATGATGCAACTCAAAACCAGAAGCACATACATGACGTTAATGATTCTATGAGATGCTGCAAACATGAAACAAAGCAAAGGGATGATCATACAAGCTTATGGATTCAAATGAAGCAAGTTAAGAACCATGATCATACATGAAAAGTTATGGAATGCAAATGGTATACAACATGTCAAATACAAGATGCAATAATCAAACATGCTTACAATATGTCTTAAGATGTCAAATGAATCAAATGAATGCACAAAATACTATGGCAAGTCATGTTATGCAAGCAAATGCAAAATGGATGCATATGGAAGCCCAAATTAGGGTTTATGACCAATGCCTCAAACAAAAACCAAAATCAGAAGCAAACATTGAGATAAAAATTTGAAAATGCCCTCAAAGGAACCCTAAACCTAATCTAATTCACTTCCCAAAGGAGAGGTTCCAACTCTTAACCTAATTAGAGTTATGAATTTCCTAAAATTTCTAGGGTTTTTGGGTACCTTAACAAGAAAAATGCCAAACAAATTGAAAATGAAAGATCAAATCATGCCAATTTAATCTCACAAACTACATGCTAAACAAAATGCAATGCAAGAAGAATCAAAGTCCAACTCTCAATGGTTAGGCAGAAATGATTTTTTGAACATTGGATCAAAATAATGCTTTGAAAATGAATTAATTCCATGGAAAATTCTCAAAAGACATCAAGATCAAAAAAGAAATTTGGTTTGAGGGTTGGACAATGTTTCTAAATGATTATGAAGGTTTCATGAATTTTTTGGTGATTTTTAAATACCTAAAAGTATTTTTAATTAATTAATTCTCATTAATTAATTAAAAATAAACTTTTAAATGATTTAAAAATATTTTTTAATGCAAAAAATAAAAATAAAAATGTTTTTGGTTTCTGAAATTAAATAAAAGTTTGTATAAAAAATTTCAGAATTTTTAAAATGGTTTTACTATTTTAAAATAAATGGAGAAATTAAATGAAATAAAATGAAAAATAAAATGAAATAAATGGAAGTATGCTGAATGAGAGGCTTGGATTGAATCTGGAAAAGAGGCTGTTGACTTGGCGCGTGATCCAATGGTCACAATTCAAATCTGGTTAATTAAATTATTAAACCTAATTAATTAAGTTAAGTGGAAATTAAGGATTAATGATGCAATCTGAGCCTTTGGTCCACATGCGGGAAACATGATCCTATGGTCCAGATTTAAAACACACTAATGACTCAGCTAAACCCTAATTAGGGCACACTAATCTCAGACGGCCGGAACAGTGGTTCCGGTCGTCTTCTCCGGCGGGTTGAAAACCCTAGAAAACGCCACAGGCCACCATTCATCAAATTGAAGCTAGGGAAATGATCCTCTACCCAAACCCCATTCAAACCACCCTTCAAACAACATTTATCATTCACAATCAGAGATAATCGAAGCCAACAAGATTCACGGGTGAAATTTCAGAGAGAAACAAAATACTCATTTCTTCACTATTTTTGATTCTAAAGACACCATCATGATCAGCAAGACATGCACTATCAATTTGTAACATAACATACAAGCTCTGAAAAGTTGGAGATTCGAAGCTACCTGAAGTGATGAACTATGGATATGAGCTCTCCAGACCTTGCTTTGGTGCAGAATGCCTCCTCTGAACCCCCTGAAGCCAATGGAATGCTCACAATCCTTTGTTGGTGGCTAATTTGAGAGCTTGAGTTCTGATATGGCAGGTTTCACAGTTGTGATTTGTAGGGTTTCAAGCTGCTTCAATGGTGGATTCTGGTTCTCTTGAGTGTGTATGATGCAATGGTGAAGAGAAAATGAGTGTTTTATGGCTGTAGAGAGAGATTCGAAGAAGAGGAGTTTTTGACAGTTTTTGGAGTGTGCTGCAATGTGTGTGTTCCAGGCTTGTGGGTGTTGTGTTTTATGATCCATATACCATTCCTAAACTATTGGAATGAGTCAGAAGACTTGACATGCACTGTGGGAATGGTATGGAGCAATTGGCCAAAAAGTCAATAGTTGGTGTACTTGCAGCATGGGCTATGGCAGCAGCAGTCTAAGGGCTTGTCTTGCTTCAGCTTGAGTCAAGGATGACCCTTGGATGGCTTGTGAATGTCTGCAGCATGTGGATCATGAATTGAGAGTGATTTTGCAACTTGCCCACTTGTGTTATTCCATGATTTTTGGTTATGTACATGAGATGATCCTTGCTGAATTTTGGTGTATGATACTTCATTTGGTCATGGCAATGTATAGAAAACAATTAGTGATCACACAATTCATGGGAGAATGATTTTGCCAAGAATCCCTCTTTGCACTTTTATGAAAAATGACTTATGGACATTTGAGAATCAAGGCACAAAAATGAGAAATCCCTTGGGCCAATTCTGATTTTATGTCATGTGCAGCATTGGTATGATGATTAGAGGTCATTTTGAAGTCACATAAAGGCTTGCCATGAGAAATTGCAAGTTTTCCATTTGGTGCATAACTTGAAATTTAGTGATTTTTGCCAACTTTGATGAGCCATAACGTTTGATCCAAAATGAATTAGGTCATGTTCTTGTACTTTTTGAAAAGGGAAAGATCTATTCTACAACTTTCATGACCAAAGTTTTTCCATTTGAAGCTTTTTTGAATCAAAAAGTAAGGGTTGAAAAAGTTGCCTAAAATGACAATTTCATTAAAAGTCAAACTTGCCCAAAAAGTCAACTTTGCAAAAGACTTGAAATTCTTCAATTTTGAGAACTTCCAATGTCTTCCATGATCAAATAAAGATCATATACAATCAAAATGATGAAGAACAACCTTTGGTTGGGTCATTGGGGGCCTCAGATGCCCTGATTTTACACTGACTTGCCCAGAAAGTCAACCTTTGATCAGATGACTTCCCCATGAAATTTCTTCATGAAAATTGATATGCATACTCCCTATACCATATAGAGACCAATAGAAACAAGAATGACCAAAAAATTTGGAGTTATGGCCTCTGAAACCAAAACCCTAATTTTAGGTCAACTGTGTAGTCAAACCTGGCTCTGCTTCCACACCATCCTCAGTTCTTGTGATCCTTTGACATTCTTGACTTTGAGAGGATATAATATGATACTTGAACACACATGGACCTCTTTGAAGTGATTGATGGCCTTTGGAGTGGCTCAAGAAGCTCTTGGATTGCTCAGATCACAAACCCTAGATGCAGATGACTTTGAATCTATGCAGTGAATCAAAAGTGTGATATGAGATGGTATGATTGAGATTATGTATATGAAATGTTCACAAGCCATGGTGTGAATGGGTGAGGGCAAATTTGGGGTGTTTACAGCTGCCCCTATTCAAACATGAGTTAGCTGTGCAGGATGTAAGCGACGGCTTATCAGGCAAACAAGATAACTTGTGGTTGAATACCAAAGACAGTCCAAAATTTGCACTCACAGAATGAAGAAGAAAAGGGATATAGATTGTGAAGGAAAATAAAGTATATTGTAAAGTATGGGCGACGGAGGACGACCGTCGAGCAGAGGACGACTGCTGGGTAAAGAGCAATGACGGGGACGGCCGACATGCTGGTAAAGTGCGGAAAATAAAGCAATGACGGGGACGGCCGACATGCTGGGGATAAAAAAAACCATGATGGGGACGGCCATCAAGATAAAGTTGTAAGATTCCCTGGGGATTAATGAAAAATGATGGGGACGACCATCAAGTTCATAAAGCAAAGTAACCAACGATGGGGACGGCCATCGGGCTAAAGAGAAAAGGGACCACGACGGGGACGGCCATCGGGTTAAAGAATAAAATGAAATAAACAGATGATAAGGTACGGTCATCAAAGGTGAAGGACGATCACCTAGCAGGGGACGGCTGCTCTGTAAGGGTTTAGATGAGGGACGGTCATCTAAGGTGGAGGACGACCACCTGGCAGGGTACGGCTGCCGAAAATATCGCGACATAGGACGAATGCCGGATAAAAGGTCAACGATGGGGACGGCCATCGGATGAGCATGATGGAGGACGACCATCAAGAGGTGGAGGACGACCACCTAGCAGGGGACAGCTTCTCTCAAGGTTTATCGTGACGTAGGACGAACGCCAGATAACCAAAATCAACAATGGGGACGGACATTGGATAAAATGATGAAGGACGATCATCAAAAAGGTGAAGGACGATCACCTAGCAGGGGACGACTGCTAAATATATCACGACATAGGACGAATGTCGGATAAATAGGTCAACGATGGGGACGGCCATCGGACGAGCATGATGAAGGACGATCATCAAGAGGTGGAGGACGACCACCTAGCAGGGTACGGCTGCTCTCAAGGTTTATCATGACGAATGTCAGATAAAAGGAAAATTGTTTTACTGGGGAATAGTAAACACGGACGAGTGTTTACATCCAAGAAATAAAAGGTATAAGTGTTTGGTATTGTGTATAGATTAAAGATGCGGACGAGCATCCTTAAGACTATGATACGGACGAGTATCAGGTAGAAACAAGTACTGACACATGTTCAGAGATGATGATACGGACAAGTATCAACTGGTTAACAAAGAACACGGACGAGTGTTGAATCTGAGGGGACTCTTCTGGGGAATAGTAGACACAGGCGAATGTCTATATTCAAGAAGACGTAAGTGTTTGGCACAGTGTATGGATTAAAGATGCGGACGAGCATCCTTAAGACTTATGATACGGACGAGTATCATGTAGAAACAAACGCTTGACGCATGCTCTGAGATAATGATACAGACGAGTACCAACGAGTTAACAAAGAACACGGACTAGTGTCGAATCTGCGGGGATGTAAATGGTGTATACAAGATACGGACGAGTATCTGTATAAGTAAAATAAGTATGAGTGGTGTATAGATGAGTGTTCAATCTGCCGGGGAAGTGACACGGACGAGTGTCGAAAGGAGAAGAGTATAGTATAAACAAATATCTGGTATACAAAGTGTTTATGTTACTGTGTTGGGGAAAATGACATGGACGGATGTCAAGGAAATGTATATATAAGTATATGTGAGTGCAAAGAGGATGTATCTGGCTTTCTGCTGGGGATATAACACGGACGGGTGCCACAAGGAGTGTGTATTCGTATTGGTGAATGCGAGGCAACTGCTTTTGCTGGGGAATCCGGGGGGTATTCTGTATATTGTTGATGGGTTGATAATATTCACAAGTGTTTGATTCAGACCATGACTTATGATTATGCTATATGTTTGATTTTTGCCGTAACACTCCATATTAAACGGAATGCTACGCTTTGTGGGGTGAATATGATGCGAATGCTATGATTATGCAAAGGAAAACAGATCCGGGATTCGGATCCCGTTGCTGTGAAGATCTCTGGTCGATCTGTTGGAGTGAACATCCCAGCTGGGGATAAGATCGTTGGTAGATCTGATGAAATGATTCTGCTTGGGGAAATGGGTCAATGATAGACCTATTCCTGTAAATGAGGGACCCAGCTGGGGTTTGTAGAATCTTTCGTCTCTCTGTTGTGATTCCTTCGTGCGTTGCTCTTCTGGATAGAGGCTGAAACTCTGTGGGGGGATGGTTCCCAGGCTTTTTGTAACGGATGGTAACTCAGCTGGGGAGAAACAACAAGTGGCAACTCAGCTGGGGAGAAAGCACCTGGGTGCTAAGACTGAGTGTTGATTTGCCAGCTTGCTGGGGTGAAGCTTTCATGCCCCATGTTGCGCTTTCGAATACTTGCAATCCTGCAAAGACAGGAGACGCACAAGTAATCCCGAGGTATCCCTTACCGGATTCCGTCGTAGGAGTGAGACACTTCTAAGAGTAAGTATATTTCCTACAAGCACGTATTTTTAGGAGAAAAACATCTGTATTTATGCAATCAGTATTTTAAAGATATCAGACATTCCTTGCAAATAAAATGAAGTGTACGAGGTGAAACTTGACTGAAAATCTGTTTTTATTAATTCATATGTCCTGAATTGGCAAGATACAGTCAAAGAAACATATCCCCTAAAATGAGGAGATTGTTACAAATTGAGAAACAAAATGCTGGCAATGTTGACGATGCTTCAAGGAGCTTCCCTCTTGCTATGACTCGTATGACTTTTGACGTTCTTCTCGTCTTGCTTTCTGAAGAAGGCTGATTCTGACAGAAGCTTGATCCTTTCGAGGTTTACCAAGTTGCAGGTGATACAGACGAATTCAGAATGCAGTTGTTCGCTTATTCCCTTGTTTTGCATGGATCGCCCTTTCGGGTTTTCAATCCATCGGGATACCCATTTTTGCCTGAGCTGTCCAATGCGGCTTTTCAACTCAACGGGTGTACAATTTTTTTTGTTTGTTTCCCTTATTTTTGCCCAAGTCTTTTATTCTGTTTTTGACTTGCCGGGATGCCCTATTTTTGCCTGGACTTACATTCTGTTTTTATGTCCAGCGGGTCATTTTTATGCGAAGTATTTTTTAACTGCATCTGAATTTACAGGGGACGGGAAGTCTTCACCATCCATGGTGCTGAGCATCAGTGCTCCACCAGAGAAAACTTTCTTTACTACAAATGGTCCTTCGTAATTTGGAGTCCACTTGCCCCTGTGGTCTGTATGAGGAGGGAGGATTCTCTTCAGCACAAGATCTCCTACTTGATACTCTCGGTGCCTGACTTTCTGATCGAAGGCTCTCTTCATCCTTTTCTGATACAACTGCCCATGACAGATTGCAGCCAATCTTTTCTCTTCAATCAGACTCAGTTGTTTGTATCGGGACCGAACCCATTCTGCTTCGTTCAACTTAACATCCATCAATACCCGTAGAGAGGGTAATTCGACTTCAACAGGTAGGACTGCCTCCATACCATACACAAGCTGATACGGTGTTTCCCCAGTGGATGTTCTGATTGACGTGCGGTACCCATGCAAGGCAAATGGCAGCATCTCATGCCAGTCTTTGTAGGTGACTACCATCTTCTGCACAATCTTCTTGATATTCTTGTTGGCTGCCTCAACAGCGCCATTCATCTTTGGCCTGTAAGGAGAAGAATTGTGGTGTTGGATCTTGAAGTCCCGGCATAGCTCAGCCATCATTTTATTGTTTAAGTTGGAACCATTATCAGTAATGATTCGCTCGGGCACTCCATACCGACATATGATATCTCTCTTCAGGAATCGGGCTACCACTTGTCTTGTAACATTGGCATAAGAAGCTGCTTCAACCCACTTGGTAAAATAGTCAATGGCTACCAGGATGAATCTGTGGCCATTTGAAGCAGTCGGTTCGATCTTGCCAATCATATCAATGCCCCACATGGCAAAGGGCCAGGGTGAAGACATTATATTCAACGGATTGGGAGGCACATGTACTTTATCCGCATAGATCTGACATTTATGGCATTTCCTGGCATAAGCACAACAGTCGGCATCCATTGTGATCCAGTAATAACCTGATCTCAGCAACTTTTTAGCCATGGCATGCCCTCCAGCATGGGTACCAAAGGATCCTTCGTGCACCTCGTGCATTAACAAGTCTGCTTCTGTTCTATCAACACATCTGAGGAGTACCATATCAAAGTTTCTCTTGTATAGGGAACCATCAGTGTTCAGAAAGAAACTACCAGCAAGCCTTCTCAAAGTCTTCTTATCATTGGAAGATGCCCCAGATGGGTATGTTTGATCCTCCAAGAAGCACTTAATGTCATGGAACCAAGGCTTATCATCTTTGACAATACCTGCTGCAAATACATATGCTGGTTTGTCAAGTCTGGACACTGAAATCTGCGGTACAAAGTTGGCGGCCTGAACTTTGATCATGGATGAAATAGTAGCCAGAGCATCTGCAAACTGATTCTCGTCCCGAGGGATATACTCAAGCTTGACCGTTGTAAAGAAAGTCAATAACCTCCTTGTATAATCCCTGTAAGGTATCAGATGATCCTGGTGAGTGTACCATTTGCCGTTGGTTTGATTAACTACCAGAGCTGAATCTCCGAATACAGTTAAAGTCTTGATCCTGAGGTCAATGGCTTCCTCAAGACCCATAATGCAAGCTTCGTATTCAGCTTCGTTGTTAATGCAATTAAAGGTGAGCTTTGCCGAGAAAGGCATGTGAACTCCCTTAGGTGTAATGAGTACTGCACCAACACCACGACCATTCATATTAACAGCCCCATCAAACATCATAGTCCATTCTTCCTCCGAGTCAGGCCCTTCAGTGTGAATAGGCTCTTCATGATCTTTCGCTTTTATGAACATGATGTCTTCATCAGGGAAGTCAAATCTCATAGGCTGGTAATCATCAATAGGTTGCTCAGCAAGATATTCAGATAGTACACTGCCCTTGATGGATTTCTGAGATGTGTACTGAATGTCATATTCTGTGAGAATCATTTGCCATCTGGCAACCTGTCCGGTAAGAGCTGGCTTCTCGAAAATGTACTTAACTGGGTCCATTTTGGATATCAATAAAGTAGTGTGGGTCAACATATACTGTCTCAGTCGGCGAGCAGCCCACGCTAAAGCACAACAAGTTTTCTCGAGCAGTGAATAACGTTGTTCACAGTCGGTAAACTTTTTGCTCAGGTAGTATATTGCATACTCTTTTCGACCAGACTCGTCATGCTGGCCCAGCACACACCCCATTGACTCTTCTAATACTGTCAAGTACATTATCAAAGGTCTTCCTTCAACTGGAGGCATAAGGATTGGAGGTTCTTGCAAGTACTCCTTGATCTTGTCAAAAGCCCTCTGACAGTCTTCGTTCCACCTGACCGTCTGTTCTTTTCTTAACAGCTTGAACAAGGGTTCACAGGTTGCTGTAAGGTGAGATATGAACCTTGAAATGTAGTTCAATCTACCTAGAAACCCTCGAACTTCTTTTTCAGACTTCGGTGCAGGCATTTCTTGAATGGCTTTGACTTTATCAGGGTCAACTTCAATCCCTTTCTCGCTTACAATAAAACCCAGCAGCTTACCAGATCGCACCCCGAATGTGCATTTGTTGGGGTTCAGCTTCAGTTGGTACTTCCTCAGACGCTTGAATAACTTCAGCAGATTTACCAGGTTGTCTTCTTCTGTGAGGGACTTGGCAATCATGTCATCCACATAACACTCGATTTCTTTATGGATCATATCGTGGAATAATGTTACCATAGCCCATTGATATGTTGCACCAGCATTCTTCAATCCGAATGGCATCACCTTGTAACAGAACGTGCCCCAAGGTGTGATGAAGGTTGTCTTCTCCATGTCTTCAGGTGACATCTTGATCTGATTGTATCCTGAAAATCCGTCCATGAAGGAGAATACCGAGAATTGAGCCGTATTATCAACCAATACATCAATGTGAGGTAATGGGAAATCATCTTTTGGGCTGGCTCTGTTCAGGTCCCGGTAATCAACACACATCCTTACTTTGCCGTCTTTCTTAGGCACAGGTACTATATTAGCAACCCACGGCGGATAGCTAGTTACAGCAAGGAATCCGGCGTCCCACTGCTTTTGTACCTCTTCTTTGATCTTCATTGCCATGTCTGGGCGAGTACGGCGCAATTTCTGTTTAACCGGCGGGCAATCTTCTCTCAAAGGCAGCTTGTGCATAACAATGTCGGTGTCCAACCCTGGCATATTCTGGTAAGACCAGGCAAACACATCCACATATTCTCGAAGCAGGTCAATCAGTTGTTTCTTCACTGAGTCTTGTAGGCAGGCCCCGATTTTAACTTCTTTCACATCTTCATCTGTACCAAGATTGATCGTTTCGACTTCCTCCTGATGAGGAGTGATAACCTTCTCCTCTTGTCTTAACAACCTGGCTAGCTCTTCGGGAAGCTCATAATCTTCTTCAACCCCTTCATCAGCTTGATTGATTGGATTGTCAAAGTCATACGAAGCCATAGCTGTGCTGTTGTCGGTGCGGTCTGGAAGGCATTCTCTGCAAGGGTTCAGTTTGTTCATTTTAGTGATTGATTTTAATCTTGTTTAGAAAAGTGAAATAAAGTTGTCATTTTGAAAACACTGCCATTTATTTTTTTGTACAAAAAGAAAAATGGAAAAACAGTGAGCAGAAAAGAAAAAGACTCATTTGCAAAAGATGTCTGATATTTCATTGATTAATCTTGTTGCACAAAAATTACAGATGGCCCGATTACAAAATGAGTCTTGTCATCTTGGGTAAGATGCAAGACTTGATGCATGCTTAAAATATACAGGAAATAATAATTACTCTGCAGGAGTAACCCTTATAATTTCCTGGGAAGACCAGTTTGAGATACGGCTTCCCGGGATCCTTGGACGTATCCAGCTCTCCAGGTTGCGTTCATCTTCCGACTCATCTTCCAAGTTGTTGACAGCATCAGGGGTGAGCATCCCCCCACTAACAAAGTTGGGCTTCTTAGCAGCCTCTGCTTGATCTTGTTGAGTTGGTTTGTAACCCAACCCAAATCTATCTTCTTTCTTCTCCACAGGCAACAGTTTGCCCCAGCCTTGAGCATTCCCTTCCTCAACAACCTTCCTGGCTTGCTGGTAGGATGTCATGGAAGTCCCAAGTACAGCAGACGTTTCATTAATATTCAGGGCCTCAAACCCTTGACTCATGGTTTCGTGGATCTCCCCATCCATCTCAATGTATTTGTATGTAGCCAGATGGCTAACAAAAATATCTTCCTCTCCACAGATAGTAACGACTTGGCCCTCCCACTCGAATTTTAACTTCTGGTGAAGGGTAGACGTAACTGCGCCAGCGGCATGAATCCATGGTCTACCCAACAAACAACTGTAGGCAGGCTGAATGTCCATCACGTAGAAGGTCGCTTTGAAAGTTTGTGGGCCAATCGTTATAGGCAACTCAATTTCTCCCAGAACTGATCTCTTAGAGCCGTCAAAGGCTCTTACTACCAAGTTACTGGGTCGTAATGCCAATCCTTCATACTCCAGCTTCACAAGGGCTTTTTTAGGCAAGACATTGAGGGATGACCCTGTGTCTACCAGTACATGTGAAAGAACTGCACCCTTACACTCCATGGTAATGTGCAAAGCCTTGTTGTGATTGCGGCCTTCCGTAGTCAAATCAGTGTTGGTAAATCCTAGTCCATTACTAGCATTAACATTTCCAACCACGGCTTCCAACTGATTGACGGTGATCTCTTCTGGCACATAAGCTGCGTGCAAGACTTTGAGTAGTGCGTTCCGATGAGCCTCGGAGCACATAAGCAATGATAGAATGGAGATCTTGGAAGGCGTCTGGTGAAGCTGGTCCACTATCTTGTAATCACTTTTCTTGATGATTCTCATGAATTCATCAACTTCTTGATCAAAAGGTGTTTTCAGAGCTTCCTTAACAACTTGTTCTTCTTGCACCATGCTCTTCCCTTTTGCCTTGGCAGCAGCTTTTGCTTCAGCAGTGGGTCTTTGAATTTGCGGGGCAAAGAGACGTCCGCTTTGAGTGAAGCCTCCGCCTCCCCCCACATTGTCTATTTGTGGTGAAGAAGTTGATGATTCAAGAGTGATTTTCTGTCCTTCGCAGTATAGATCGGAGCCGTAATGCCAAGGGATGGCATTACTGCTTTCATAAGGTACTGGCCCAGGCACTGTGATAGTGACTGGACTGATGGCAGCTGCAGAAGGGACCATGATAGTCTGTGGATCATAGTATATTGTGAGTGGTGCTCTGATAGGAGTGGCATTTTGTGAGTTGTAGGCAGAATCATTGGCAGGATCATAATAAATTGTAACTGTTGAGACGCTTTCTGTTGAAGTTGTAGGAGACATTGTTGGAAGGATGGGTGTTGTTGTTGTAGGAGATTCTGAATGAAGGGGTGCTGAAGTTGTAGAAGGGATGTTTGTTGATATTTGGTCCGTTGAAGTAACAAATGAAGCATTTGTTGATGAGATTGAAGAGTTGTTTGGAACAATGGTTGTTGCAGTTGTAGACGATTCTGGAACTGTTGTTAAGGAGATTGCTGGATTGGTAGGTATTGACGTTGTGATTTGAAGCAGGCCACTCTGGATGAGACCATCTATGCCATCCCTCAAGTTATCACACCCATTCACGGAAATGTTGCAATAAGCACACCCTAACTCACATCCCGGGAACATTTGACATTCAAGGAGTTGAGCTTTAATCTCCACCAAGGGTGTCCGAATCTGACCCACACTGGTTATTAAGTAAGACGGCTTGTCTTCTTCAATAACATTGATTCTGGGACCACCATGGTGTGGCATAGGGTTCTTGTTAACATTTGGTGGTGGTGCAAAGTTTAGAGCTTTGGAATCCACTAAATCCTGTACTTTCATGTGCAAAGCCCTGCACTTCTCTGTACTGTGGCCAGGTGCATTTGAATGAAAAACACATCTGGCGCTGGCGTCATAATTTCTGGGTAGACTGGCAGGATCTGGAGGTGCCAATGTCCTCAGCTCAACTAGGTTGAGTTTTAGGAGTTGTGGCAATAATGTGGCATAGGGCATAGGGATCGGATCGATCACCCTATTGGCCTGAGAAGGTCTCTGTTGGAATGGTCTTTGCTGATTGTTGTTGTTGTTGTTGTTATAATTTCTCTGAGGAGGATACTGAGTTTGTTGCTGATAATTTTGTTGTTGTGGTTGATAAGCTGGTTGAGGATGAATTGGAGCGGGAATGGTGACTGCTGCCACAAACCTATGAACATATTGGGGCCTGCCCCTATTGGCATGGATAGCATTGGTCTCACCAGTTCTTCTTGGGCCCACAAAAGGCTTTCTTGGGTTGCTGGATGAGCTAGCACCGTTGTCAGAAATCTTACCCATCTTTAATAGGCTCTCAATTATTTCCCCAGCTATAACGACATCTGCAAAGTTGGTAGAAGAAAAGGCAGCTAGCCTATCAATGTATGTCCCTTGGAGGGTGTTCATAAACATATCAGCCATCTCCCTCTCTGACATGGGTGGCTGGACAGCAGCAGCAAGCTGTCTCCATCTCTGAGCGTACTCCCGGAAGCTTTCCCTGGATGATTGAGACATTCCCATCAGGAGGGTCCTGTTGGGAGCCATATCCAAGTTGTACTGGTATTGTCTGATAAAGGCCTCAGCCAAGTCCTTCCAACACCTGATGGTTGCTCTGGTCAGGTGAGAGTACCATTCCCTCGAAGCTCCTGTTAAGCTATCCTCAAAATAAAACATCCATAGCTTTTCGTCCATGGTATATGCCTTCAGCCTCCCCAGAAAGGATTGTAAATGGGTCCGGGGACAGGAAGTTCCGTTGTACTTCTCAAAGCACGGTGGTTTAAATTTGTGGGGAATCCTGACCCCGTCCACTAAACCCATGTCCATAACATCAAAGCCCAAAGAATTCTGGGACTCCAGGGACCTCAGTTTCTCAGCAATCTCATCTAGCCTTCTGTCATAGGCTTCCTCCCCAGCTCCCATCACTGTAAATTGATCTTCCCGGGGGTCTTCTTGCAGCACTCTACCTGCAGTGGCAGTCCCTTGCACATTAACAAGAATGTTGATCTCTGGATGAAGGTGGGGTCCATAGACTGGAGGATTAACATGGGGTTGAACTCTCTCATTATTGCTTGTCCCCGCAGTCCCTGGATGGGGGTCTTCCTGATTCCGCCCCTCTACCAGTGCTCTTAATCTCTCTTGGCTTTGAGCCATATTATTCATCACCTCCATAAACTGTGTCATCTGATTCCTCATTTCCAATCTCTCATTGGCCATTTGAGTCCTGACCTCTGTAAGGTCCTGCTGTACTTGGTCCATCTGTATGCCCGGAAGATTGTTGCGGGTGGGATATCTGTGTGGACGGTTGAGTGGGAACACCCGTCGTCGAGCAATAGTTCCTGAAGTCACAACAGAGTTAGTAACAATAAAACAAAAACCTACAAAACAAAACAAAAGGTTAGTATGCAATGTAGTATGCTTATTTGTATCCAAGGTATCCGGCTTGGCACTTGGTTTTGACCTTTCCAGACCCCTGAAGAAGATGCTTTTGATGTTGCTTGAAGAATTCAGATAAAACAAACCAACACATATATTACAAAAAGTAAATGGTACATAGTTTGTTTCTTTTTACAATACATGCCCTCTAAGGGGTCAAAAAATACAACATAAAGAAAAGTACATGAAATGAAAGCAACAACAAGCAAAAGTCAAACACCAAGACCAAACTCATCCTCCTGAACTTCCTTTAGAAGTGCTTCAGTCACAGGATCAGCTGGACGCTCTGTAAGATTCCTGATAAGGAGATTCCTGGTAGTAACAGCTGCAGTTAGCTTCTTGTGTCGATTCTGGTCCTTTGACCTCTTCACACCAGATTTAATCTTCAATTCTGAGATCTCTCTCTGGGCTGCTGCCAGGGCTTCCTGTTGCTCCTTTGCACTAGCCTCCAGCTGCTCAATCTTATCCTGAGTCCTTTTATCCTCCTGAGTGCGAGCTTCGGTGATCCTGACCCACCTAGCCTGACTCTCCTTCAGATACAAATCAGTCCTAGCTCTCTGGAATTGGGCCTCTTTGCAGGCATTCTTCAAGATCTGCTCTCCAGCCCTTGCCTTCTTAATGTAATCCTCTGACTTCTCGATTCTGGCTAGATGCTCCACCTTTAGCTTTTCTAACCTTTCAATGTCCAGCCGACCATCACTCCTCTCCCAGAGGGTCTTCTGTAGAGCTTGAGTCAGATTCTCATTTCTCTCTTTCAATTTCTCAAACTCCTCTAAGCTGACAGTTGCTGGAGGTGGTGCTGTGGAGGGTCCAGGCACATCTTCAAGGGTGAAGGGCATCCCAGAAACTTGAGCCCTGACATGAGACCACTCATAGTACTGAGATGAGGCCACATTGTTGCATCTCCCAAGAATGGTTACCCCTTTAGTCTGTACATTGTCCCAAGCCCAGGATGCTTGCCTGACAATAGCCAGATTAGGCTTGATCTCACAATAAAGGGTCTCAGCTAGATCTTGTACTCTAGGAGGGTGGACCAATGCATAGCCCAGTTGTCTTTTGAATAACAGAGGGTTGTAGTTGATGCAACCCTTCACTCCTATCAGAGGTACATTGGGAAACTGCCCACAACTAGTAATGATGTCTCTGCCCTTAGTGCTCTGATTACACCACCTGATATCATCTGAGGTTAGAGCAACAAGTCTCCTAGCCCAGTTCTTTTGCTGGTGAGGGTTCAAGAATGCATCAGTCTTTGGCAAATGTTTGAGCAGCCAAGTATGGAACAAAGGAGCACAGCATCTCACTAATCTTCCCCTCTGCTTTTCATTCCTTTGGTGAACAGAGTAGTAGAGATCTCCCAGTAAGGTGGGCACTGGGTTCCTCAGGATGAAAAGATGGATTGCATTCTTGCTAACAAACTTAGGCTCATCTGCAAATAAAATAACCCCATATATGCTAAGGGCTAATAATGCACAGACTGCCTTCCACTCCCCCAAGGAGGCCTTCAGAATAGACTGAGAGGTCAAGAAATCCAAGTGAAGACCAGAGACTCCAGCCTTGGCTGTCATGTTCTGCCCAATCAGAACTGGTTCCAGATATAATGCCTTTGCCACTTCTTCATTACTAGGAAAAGCCATCTCAGGGTTGAAGGGGACTCCACCCTTGATAGGTACACAAATCAGTGATGAATACTCTTCCAACAAGGGTCCCAACTGAAAATTCTGAAAGGTGAAGCACCTCAGAGGGGGATCATAGAACTGCAGGAAAGTATGAATCAAGCTCCTATGTGAAGGGTCCAAATCCAAAACCACATCAAGGATTCCTCCATAATGTTCTCTGAAAAGTGGTATATGGTCTGGAGTAATCAGGGTATGAATCTTCCTGATGCTAGCCAACTCAGGCTCAAAGAAATGATAGGAGATATTACTCTTCTTGGGTGCCATTTTGCTGAAGAAGAGCTGAAACAGATGCTGAGAATAACACTGAAGATGTGCCACTGACAGGCTGAGATTGGTGATGCAGGTGACTGAAGCAGGTAGCTGATAGCTGAAGTAAGTACTGGTGAAGATAGGTCTATGCTGAAGAAGGGGTCAAAACCAAGCCAAAATGTAGGATGGATACCCTGAAAAACAAATAAACACATGTTAAAATGATGCAATGAGGATGTATGCAAATGATATGCAAGGGTTTGTGACTGAGCTGGATCTGATTAACTGCCTTGATATAGGTCCATATATGTTCAAGAAATCCAGATGGAGGTTCATAAGTCCAGTAACCAAGGTGGGGGACTCAAATAAAGAGTCACATGTCCAGGGTTAAAATCACAAGAACTGTTCCAACATGGAGTACTCTTAATCAAAACAAAGTAACAGGGTATGCTGAGGTCAAAGGTACCTGCAAACCTGTAAACATCCCAACCCCCTCACAGGTGATGTTCTAAAACAAGGATCCTCAGACTTGGATCAGTTATGAGAAGTGTAAACACTTCTAACCCAGAGGTACAGTGTTTACAATAACCATAAAAGATCCTCCTCTAATTCACCTCAGTTTCTGAAGGTCAATACTAAAGGTCATCCAGACTTAGCAGGCTTCCCAGATAGCCCTAGCACTACAGGAAATCTGCAGTACAAAGTTCTCAAGAAGAAACCCATATCTGAACCGTGTTTCATATTCCCGCACCAGACCGAAATGGAATGGGAAAGAACATGAACCACTCTAGCCTAGGTGTCACTCAGGTCCCAGGTATAGGACCTCAACTCTCAATAGAACACCCACCCATCAAAGCAACAAAACAGATCCAGCCAGCACAGTATGATAGTATGATATATGCAAAGCTATAAAGAAAGCAATAAAACAACTGTACATAAAGCAAAAATAAATACAAATACAAGCACAAATAGCACATAACACCCCAGTAAACACAAATCAATCAAGCGCTAGGAGGAACCCACAAAAAAAGAACCAGAAGCCCTGGTTACAGTATAAGGGTCCCCAGCAGAGTCGCCAAGCTGTCGCTCCCACCAAATGAAGCCGGGTCAAATGGGGTACAGACGCGAACGGTCGGCGAAAGGAGGATGTGAGAACACACAGGAGTGAACTCACAGGGAATGAAAAGAGTCGCCAGCTAGGCATTTTTTATCCCGGAGGAAAGGCAATGCTGCATAGACCTAGAAAGACATGGATAAGACGGTTGCGAACCAGAGAGACTGAGAAAGGGGGTTGGTTACAACCTGGGAAGGTATTAGCACCCAGATTGTCCGCCGTACTCGACGGGATCCACGCTTAAAAGATTTGTGTTTAAAAGGGGTAGTGTCAGTGCAATTTGTGTATAAAAGAGCTGGAAAAGGATGTACAGGTGTCAGTGTAAAGGAAAGTGAAGTGTAATATATACAGTGTCAGTGTAAGAACAGGAATAAGATGCTCAAGATCACGGGGCTAAAAGAATAAAGCCGGGAAGAAGGGGAATATACAGAGACTTTTGTTCGATAACTGTTAAGTTATGCCTACGTATCCTCTCGTGCAATGAGGAAGTCAGAACACCGTAGTTCGACCCAAAGAGACTGAAAGATAAATTGACTTGTGAACTGCTTACTTGTCTATGCTCAAGTGTATGACCTGTCTAGCTCAGGTGCAAACTGTCTTGCATTAGACGGAAGAAGCAAGTTCTCGGTTGTGAGAGAATGTGATGAGAAAAGAATCCCGAAGCAGACGATTATTGTTTGTTTTTGAGTTTTCGGCCTTTTATTGCTTTTGGAGATTTGTCATAAGTTAATGAGCTTAAGCCTAAACCAATGGATTTAGTAAACTTATCACATCTTCCCTCTGATTAGGGGTGATGAGAATACCTTAAGTGTGAAGTCAGTTTCTCACACTTAATCACCTTTGATGCAGGATTAAGATCATTAACCTTCTTGTGATTAGTTAGATGTTTTTGTTGTTTTTGTTTAATGTTAAGTAATGAGGTTAAGCCATAATCGAGGATTAAACAGACTCATTACACCATCCTAATAGAAGGATAATAGATGAGAATGTTTAAGCTGAGGAAAGCTCCTCAACTTAACCCATGATTAGGGATTAAACTCATGACAAAACAAGCCTTTGATTAAGTGGATTTTATTTAATGGTGAGATGATGAAGTGAATTTTATGGTTTGTAAGACAACTTGAGGGGGACTTGTCCATTAACACTAGGGTTAGTCCTTCTTAACCAGTTAAGGAAGAATTAAAACCCTAATGCAAGGCCCAAGTTACAAGTATGATGTCTTGATGATTATTAAGTGAATTGATTAAGAGATTTAAACACATTAAGGGTTTAACACTTAGGATTAAAGTTATACACTCCATCCTAATAGAAGGATGCAGGCATAAGCTTAATCACAAAGCCTTAAAGCCTTTAGGGTTTAGTCCCTGATTATGAGATGAGAAGAGAAGACTCAATGAGACACAAAGGTAAAAACTTAGTGGGGGACTAATCAGAACCCTAATTATTGTCATGCTTGGTTGTTCCTAAGGTTTGTGAAGTTTACAAGAGAAGTCTTCAGAGGAACCACCAGGAAGCAGATGAATGGAGCAAAGAGAAAGCAAAGTAACTTGCTTCATTCAAGAAGTCAAGTCACTTGAAGAAAGAAAGTAAGAAGAAGAAGAATGGACAAGCTCAACCTTAAACACATAACAAAATGCAGCATGGATGCATAAAAGAGATGAAAAGAAGTTGTGAGAAGTGAAGGCAAATTCACTTCTCAAAGTTGCTTACCACCTGAAAAGTTAGTGAAAGAAATGCAATGCAATGCAAAATGAAATGAAATGGCATGATGCAACTCAAAACCAGAAGCACATACATGACGTTAATGATTCTATGAGATGCTGCAAACATGAAACAAAGCAAAGGGATGATCATACAAGCTTATGGATTCAAATGAAGCAAGTTAAGAACCATGATCATACATGAAAAGTTATGGAATGAAAATGGTATACAACATGTCAAATACAAGATGCAATAATCAAACATGCTTACAATATGTCTTAAGATGTCAAATGAATCAAATGAATGCACAAAATACTATGGCAAGTCATGTTATGCAAGCAAATGCAAAATGGATGCATATGGAAGCCCAAATTAGGGTTTATGACCAATGCCTCAAACAAAAACCAAAATCAGAAGCAAACATTGAGATAAAAATTTGAAAATGCCCTCAAAGGAACCCTAAACCTAATCTAATTCACTTCCCAAAGGAGAGGTTCCAACTCTTAACCTAATTAGAGTTATGAATTTCCTAAAATTTCTAGGGTTTTTGGGTACCTTAACAAGAAAAATGCCAAACAAATTGAAAATGAAAGATCAAATCATGCCAATTTAATCTCACAAACTACATGCTAAACAAAATGCAATGCAAGAAGAATCAAAGTCCAACTCTCAATGGTTAGGCAGAAATGATTTTTTGAACATTGGATCAAAATAATGCTTTGAAAATGAATTAATTCCATGGAAAATTCTCAAAAGACATCAAGATCAAAAAAGAAATTTGGTTTGAGGGTTGGACAATGTTTCTAAATGATTATGAAGGTTTCATGAATTTTTTGGTGATTTTTAAATACCTAAAAGTATTTTTAATTAATTAATTCTCATTAATTAATTAAAAATAAACTTTTAAATGATTTAAAAATATTTTTTAATGCAAAAAATAAAAATAAAAATGTTTTTGGTTTCTGAAATTAAATAAAAGTTTGTATAAAAAATTTCAGAATTTTTAAAATGGTTTTACTATTTTAAAATAAATGGAGAAATTAAATGAAATAAAATGAAAAATAAAATGAAATAAATGGAAGTATGCTGAATGAGAGGCTTGGATTGAATCTGGAAAAGAGGCTGTTGACTTGGCGCGTGATCCAATGGTCACAATTCAAATCTGGTTAATTAAATTATTAAACCTAATTAATTAAGTTAAGTGGAAATTAAGGATTAATGATGCAATCTGAGCCTTTGGTCCACATGCGGGAAACATGATCCTATGGTCCAGATTTAAAACACACTAATGACTCAGCTAAACCCTAATTAGGGCACACTAATCTCAGACGGCCGGAACAGTGGTTCCGGTCGTCTTCTCCGGCGGGTTGAAAACCCTAGAAAACGCCACAGGCCACCATTCATCAAATTGAAGCTAGGGAAATGATCCTCTACCCAAACCCCATTCAAACCACCCTTCAAACAACATTTATCATTCACAATCAGAGATAATCGAAGCCAACAAGATTCACGGGTGAAATTTCAGAGAGAAACAAAATACTCATTTCTTCACTATTTTTGATTCTAAAGACACCATCATGATCAGCAAGACATGCACTATCAATTTGTAACATAACATACAAGCTCTGAAAAGTTGGAGATTCGAAGCTACCTGAAGTGATGAACTATGGATATGAGCTCTCCAGACCTTGCTATGGTGCATAATGCCTCCTCTGAACCCCCTGAAGCCAATGGAATGCTCACAATCCTTTGTTGGTGGCTAATTTGAGAGCTTGAGTTCTGATATGGCAGGTTTCACAGTTGTGATTTGTAGGGTTTGAAGCTGCTTCAATGGTGGATTCTGGTTCTCTTGAGTGTGTATGATGCAATGGTGAAGAGAAAATGAGTGTTTTATGGCTGTAGAGAGAGATTCGAAGAAGAGGAGTTTTTGACAGTTTTTGGAGTGTGCTGCAATGTGTGTGTTCCAGGCTTGTGGGTGTTGTGTTTTATGATCCATATACCATTCCTAAACTATTGGAATGAGTCAGAAGACTTGCCATGCACTGTGGGAATGGTATGGAGCAATTGGCCAAAAAGTCAATAGTTGGTGTACTTGCAGCATGGGCTATGGCAGCAGCAGTCTAAGGGCTTGTCTTGCTTCAGCTTGAGTCAAGGATGACCCTTGGATGGCTTGTGAATGTCTGCAGCATGTGGATCATGAATTGAGAGTGATTTTGCAACTTGCCCACTTGTGTTATTCCATGATTTTTGGTTATGTACATGAGATGATCCTTGCTGAATTTTGGTGTATGATACTTCATTTGGTCATGGCAATGTATAGAAAACAATTAGTGATCACACAATTCATGGGAGAATGATTTTGCCAAGAATCCCTCTTTGCACTTTTATGAAAAATGACTTATGGACATTTGAGAATCAAGGCACAAAAATGAGAAATCCCTTGGGCCAATTCTGATTTTATGTCATGTGCAGCATTGGTATGATGATTAGAGGTCATTTTGAAGTCACATAAAGGCTTGCCATGAGAAATTGCAAGTTTTCCATTTGGTGCATAACTTGAAATTTAGTGATTTTTGCCAACTTTGATGAGCCATAACGTTTGATCCAAAATGAATTAGGTCATGTTCTTGTACTTTTTGAAAAGGGAAAGATCTATTCTACAACTTTCATGACCAAAGTTTTTCCATTTGAAGCTTTTTTGAATCAAAAAGTAAGGGTTGAAAAAGTTGCCTAAAATGACAATTTCATTAAAAGTCAAACTTGCCCAAAAAGTCAACTTTGCAAAAGACTTGAAATTCTTCAATTTTGAGAACTTCCAATGTCTTCCATGATCAAATAAAGATCATATACAATCAAAATGATGAAGAACAACCTTTGGTTGGGTCATTGGGGGCCTCAGATGCCCTGATTTTACACTGACTTGCCCAGAAAGTCAACCTTTGATCAGATGACTTCCCCATGAAATTTCTTCATGAAAATTGATATGCATACTCCCTATACCATATAGAGACCAATAGAAACAAGAATGACCAAAAAATTTGGAGTTATGGCCTCTGAAACCAAAACCCTAATTTTAGGTCAACTGTGTAGTCAAACCTGGCTCTGCTTCCACACCATCCTCAGTTCTTGTGATCCTTTGACATTCTTGACTTTGAGAGGATATAATATGATACTTGAACACACATGGACCTCTTTGAAGTGATTGATGGCCTTTGGAGTGGCTCAAGAAGCTCTTGGATTGCTCAGATCACAAACCCTAGATGCAGATGACTTTGAATCTATGCAGTGAATCAAAAGTGTGATATGAGATGGTATGATTGAGATTATGTATATGAAATGTTCACAAGCCATGGTGTGAATGGGTGAGGGCAAATTTGGGGTGTTTACAGCTGCCCCTATTCAAACATGAGTTAGCTGTGCAGGATGTAAGCGACGGCTTATCAGGCAAACAAGATAACTTGTGGTTGAATACCAAAGACAGTCCAAAATTTGCACTCACAGAATGAAGAAGAAAAGGGATATAGATTGTGAAGGAAAATAAAGTATATTGTAAAGTATGGGCGACGGAGGACGACCGTCGAGCAGAGGACGACTGCTGGGTAAAGAGCAATGACGGGGACGGCCGACATGCTGGTAAAGTGCGGAAAATAAAGCAATGACGGGGACGGCCGACATGCTGGGGATAAAAAGAACCATGATGGGGACGGCCATCAAGATAAAGTTGTAAGATTCCCTGGGGATTAATGAAAAATGATGGGGACGGCCATCAAGTTCATAAAGCAAAGTAACCAACGATGGGGACGGCCATCGGGCTAAAGAGAAAAGGGACCACGACGGGGACGGCCATCGGGTTAAAGAATAAAATGAAATAAACAGATGATAAGGTACGGTCATCAAAGGTGAAGGACGATCACCTAGCAGGGGACGACTGCTCTGTAAGGGTTTAGATGAGGGACCGTCATCTAAGGTGGAGGACGACCACCTGGCAGGGTACGGCTGCCGAAAATATCGCGACATAGGACGAATGCCGGATAAAAGGTCAACGATGGGGACGGCCATCGGATGAGCATGATGGAGGACGACCATCAAGAGCTGCTCTCAAGGTTTATCGTGACGTAGGACGAACGCCAGATAACCAAAATCAACAATGGGGACGGACATTGGATAAAATGATGAAGGACGATCATCAAAAAGGTGAAGGACGATCACCTAGCAGGGGACGACTGCTAAATATATCACGACATAGGACGAATGTCGGATAAAAAGGTCAACGATGGGGACGGCCATCGGACGAGCATGATGAAGGACGATCATCAAGAGGTGGAGGACGACCACCTAGCAGGGTACGGCTGCTCTCAAGGTTTATCATGACGAATGTCAGATAAAAGGAAAATTGTTTTACTGGGGAATAGTAAACACGGACGAGTGTTTACATCCAAGAAATAAAAGGTATAAGTGTTTGGTATTGTGTATAGATTAAAGATGCGGACGAGCATCCTTAAGACTATGATACGGACGAGTATCAGGTAGAAACAAGTACTGACACATGTTCAGAGATGATGATACGGACAAGTATCAACTGGTTAACAAAGAACACGGACGAGTGTTGAATCTGAGGGGACTCTTCTGGGGAATAGTAGACACAGGCGAATGTCTATATTCAAGAAGACGTAAGTGTTTGGCACAGTGTATGGATTAAAGATGCGGACGAGCATCCTTAAGACTTATGATACAGACGAGTATCATGTAGAAACAAACGCTTGACGCATGCTCTGAGATAATGATACGGACGAGTACCAACGAGTTAACAAAGAACACGGACTAGTGTTGAATCTGCGGGGATGTAAATGGTGTATACAAGATACGGACGAGTATCTGTATAAGTAAAATAAGTATGAGTGGTGTATAGATGAGTGTTCAATCTGCCGGGGAAGTGACACGGACGAGTGTCGAAAGGAGAAGAGTATAGTATAAACAAATATCTGGTATACAAAGTGTTTATGTTACTGTGCTGGGGAAAATGACATGGACGGATGTCAAGGAAATGTATATATAAGTATATGTGAGTGCAAAGAGGATGTATCTGGCTTTCTACTGGGGATATAACACGGACGGGTGCCACAAGGAGTGTGTATTCGTATTGGTGACCTCAGATGCCCTGATTTTACACTGACTTGCCCAGAAAGTCAACCTTTGATCAGATGACTTCCCCATGGAATTTCTTCATGAAAATTGATATGCATACTCCCTATACCATATAGAGACCAATAGAAACAAGAATGACCAAAAAATTTGGATTTATGGCCTCTGAAACCAAAACCCTAATTTTAGGTCAACTGTGCAGTCAAACCTGGCTCTGCTTCCACACCATCCTCAGTTCTTGTGATCCTTTGACATTCTTGACTTTGAGAGGATATAATATGATACTTGAACACACATGGACCTCTTTGAAGTGATTGATGGCCTTTGGAGTGGCTCAAGAAGCTCTTGGATTGCTCAGATCACAAACCCTAGATGCAGATGACTTTGAATCTATGCAGTGAATCAAAAGTGTGATATGAGATGGTATGATTGAGATTATGTATATGAAATGTTCACAAGCCATGGTGTGAATGGGTGAGGGCAAATTTGGGGTGTTTACAATGTGGTTTCATGGTCAGGGATATGAAGATCACCTAACCACACAATTGACTAATGTTGTTGCCGCCAAACCTGCTAAATGGAAGAAAATTGACGCCTCTCTGCTTACCGTGTTATGGTTCTCCATAGCACCTAACCTCCAAGCGCAATATCAAGCCTTTTCCACTTGCAATGAGGTTTGGGAAAAGGCCAAGAAAGTCTTCTCCAACGACGTTCATTGTCTATATAGTGTCATCCTCAAACTCGACACACTGAAGTTAGAGAATATGGATATGCAAACCTATATGAGTAAGCTTGATGCCTTGAAAGCTAGTTACACAACCCTCATGCCGTACACAAAAGATGCAACAGCTCATGCCGAACAACAGAGTAAATTTTTCATGGTCATGGCACTTAAAGGACTACCATCTGAACTCGACTCCGTTCGTAACCAGATTTTATCAGGTACTACTGTTCCTAACTATGATGCAGTTAGTGAACAATTGTTGCGCTTGGCTACACCTCATGCGTTTGGTCCAGTTACCCCTCCATCTATTGTTGCTCCGACATCAGGTGACACTGCTGCCCTCGCATCTCTTGACAACAATCAGAATCGCCCTCGTGGAGGGTCATCCAACTCCAAACCTCGTCCCAAGTGTGACCATTGTAACCGGCTTGGGCATACTATCGACCGTTGTTGGAAGCTACATGGCAAACCCCCACGTCAGATAAATGCAACTCAAAGTGATAACCCAGACACTATGCAAACTTCACCTTCTATTCAGAACCCTACGCCAAACTACGAGGATTTTCTCTGGTGGTGTTGTAAGCACCCCAAATTTGCCCTCACCCATTCACACATGGCTTGTGATCATCTCATATGCATATACACCATCATATCATCTCATAGTACATTTTTGATTCACTGCATAGCTTCTAAGTCATCTGCACTTAGGGTTTGTGATCTGAGCAATCCCAATGCTTCTTGAGCCATTCCAAAGGCCACCAATCAACTCAAAGAGGTCCATGTGTGTTCTTGTATCATGTTACATCCTCACAAAGTCCAAATTGCAGAGGAATCACAAGAACTAGGGTTTGAGTGGATGCAGAGCCAGGATGAACTGCACAGTTGACTGAAAATTAGGGTTTTGGTTTCAGAGGCCATAACTCCAAATTTTTTGGTCATTCTTGTTTCCATTGATCTCTATATGGTATAGGGAGTGTGCATATCAATTTTCATGAAGAAATTCCATGGGGAAGTCATCTGATCAAGAGTTGACTTTTCAGACAAGTCAGTGCAAAATCAGGGCATCTGAGGCCCCCAATGACCCAACCAATGGGTGATCTTCATCATTTTGAGTGTATATGATCTTTATTTGATCATGGAAGAAGGTTGAAGTTCATAAAAATCAAGAATTTGGAGTTTTTGCAAATGTTGACTTTTTGGGCATAGTTGACTTTTCAAGAATGCACCATTTTAGGTCAATTTTCAAGCCTTGATTCATGATCCAAAAAGGCTTCAAATGGAAAAACTTTGGTCATGAAAGTTGTAGATCTCATCTTTCCCTTTTCAAAAAGTACAAGAACATGATCAAATTCTTCTTGGATCAAAAGTTATGACCATGCAAAGTTGCCAAAAATCACTTATTTTCAAGTTATGCACCAAGTGGAAATTTTGCAAAGTCTTGGATCAAAACACATTGCAGCCTCTAGTTCACTACAAACCATTACACAAACATTTCCCTAAGTCATAAAATCAGATTTTTGATCAAGTTTGCCCATGGTTTAGTTCATGAAACTTGAATTTTTCACATGTGAACCAAAAGCTAGCCAACTTGCAAAAACCACTCATTTCACTTCCTACAACTTATGACATTGGAAGCTGACTTTGGCTAGCCTCTCCCTCACCTTTTGCTGCGCCAGCCATGCTTTGTCCTTGCCTAGATTTGGAGCCATGCCCTATCTTACACAAAAGTGGTTTTTGAGCAAAAAGTGATCTACCAATCCATAAAGCACAAGTCACATCAGCCAGCCAATCAGAATTGTTTATGATTTCAATTTGCAAGTTGAACATAACACAAGCCAAGGCTGAAACACACACACTCATCACATTCACAAAAACTCACCTCATTGCAAGTTCCTTCGAAATTCTGTCCACAGCCATAAAACACTCAAACTCTCATCATCATTCAACTCACCACATCTCATAGACAAGAAACCACCAAAGCTCAAGCCTAAATCAAGCCTGAAAACTCCATTGCCATTATTCACCTCAAGCTGCAGATTCTATCGAATCTCTCTCCACAAGCCACAAACACACCAACCAACACCACAAACTTTCTCAACACACTTCATAGATCACAAACAACTCCTTTTCACAGCCTGAAAGTGCCAAAATCATCATGGCCATTGTTGACTGAACTGAAGCAGTTCCATTCGAATCTCCTTCTCCAGCCAACACAAACTCATTTTGAGCATTCAAACATATTTGGGGGATCAAGTAGAGCAGCTTGCATCAAAGGAAGTGGCCAGAAAGTTCCTAAACTGAAAGCTCCAAATCTCAGGTAGCTCGAAATTAATTTTTCCAGAAATGGTTTTTTATGTTACAAACTTGTTCCTCATGATGCACTGATCATTCTGGTACCTTTAGTTTTTGAAATGGTTTTGTTTTGAGCATTTAATTTGTGTTTGAAGCTCACGAACCCTAGAAATTGTTTGCTTCGATTCAGTTGATTTAGGAACTTTAAATTTGTTTTGAGAGAGGGGTTTGGTTCGTGAGAGGATAAGGATCATTTCCCTGGTCTTAGATTTCATTTTTGTAACGTTTTGAGGAAGTTGGGTGATTCTCAGGTGAGAGCTGGCCGGAGAAGACGACCGGAAGTCTTCTCCGGCCACCTGAATGTGATTAGGGCTTAATCCAGTCATTAATGTCAGTTTGAATTTAGGCCATAGGATGCGTTGACCCCCTTGACTTCGCGCGCAGATAGAAGGCCAGGATCACTTTAATTAGCCCTAATCCACGTGTTAGGGTTAATTAATCATAATTTATTTAATTAAATCAGAAGCTGTATGGACCCTTAGATCTGGCGCGTGGTCAATCCATTTAAACCCAGGATCAATCTCATCCGTCCTTTTGTTTGACTTTCATTTTCTTTTAATTTTTATTCATATTTATTTCATTTAAATTGCACAATTTATTTAAAATAGTTAAAAAATCATAAAAATTATGAAACTTTTTCTTTAAGGTTTTATTAATTTTTATGACACAAAAATATTTTTATTTTATTTTTTATCATTAAAAAAGTATTTTTAAATATTTAAAAGATCATTTTTAATTGATTAATGAGAATTAATTAATTAAAAATACTTTTAGGTATTTAAAAATTACAAAAAAATTCATGAAATGCTCTAAGACATTTAGAAACATTGTCCAACCTTCAAACCAAATTTCTTTTTTGATCTTGATGCACTTTAAGAATTTTTCATTGAATTAAATCATTTTTTATGCATTATTTTGATCACATGTTTGGAAATTCATTTCTGCCTTTTGGTGAAGGTTGAGACATTGATTCTTTTGCATTGTTTTCCATTTGACATGTATTTTCAAAGATAAAAAGGCCATGATTTGATCTTGCATTTTCTAATTGATGGGCATTTGTTTTGATAAGAACCCTAAAAAACCCTAATAACTTGCAAAAATCATATCTTGAGATTGGTAAAGAGTTGGGAGCTCCCCTTTGGGCAGTGGTTTGTTATAGGTCTAGGGTTTCTTTGAGTGCCATTTTCCATTTTTTATCTTAGGGTTTGCTTCTATTTTTGGTTTGTGTTTGATTGTTTGTTTCATAAACCCTAATTTGGGCTTTCTCTTGCATCCTTCTTGCATTCTTTTGCATAAGTTGACTTGCCATTGCATTTTGTGCATTCTTATGATTCATTTGACATCTTAAGACATGTATGAAGCATCATTGATCATTGCATTACATCTTTGCCATGCCATTTGCCTTGTATGCTTCATAACATTTCATGCTTGTTCATGTTCCTTAGCTTGCATCATATGCATTCATGGTCTTGTATGAACATCCCCATGTCATGCCTCATGTTTGCAGCACCTCATAACATCATAATCATCATGTACATGCTTCTGGTTTGGTCTAGCATCATGCCATTTCATCTCATCTTGCATTGCATTGTGTTTCTTTCTGACATTTCAGGTGGTAAGTAAACTTGAGAAGTGAATTTGCCTTCACTTCTCATACCTTTTTCTTTTCATCTCCCTTGCATCCATTGCTGCATTTTTACTTGTGCTTGAGTTTGAGCTTGTTCATCCTTCTTCCTCCCACTTTCTTTCTTCAAGTGACTTGACTTCTTGAATGAAGCAAGTCACTTTGCCTCTCTTGATCTTATTCATCTGCTTCCTGGTGGCTCCTGTGAAGATTGTTCTTGAAAACCTCACAAACCATAGGAACAACCAAGCATGTCAATGAATTAGGGTTTTGATTAGTCTCCCCCATAGTTTTTTACCTTTGTGACTCCCTTTGAGTCTTCTCTTCTCATCTCATAATCAGAGACTAAACCCTAAAGGTTTTAAAACTTTGTGATTAGGGTTATGCCTGTATCCTTCTTTTAGGATGGAGTGTATAACTTTAATCCTAAGTATTAAACCCTTAAGGTGTTTAAATCTCTTAATCAATCCATCTAATAATCATCAAGACATCACACTTGTAACTTGGGCCTTGCATTAGGGTTCTAATTCTTCCTTAAGTGGTTAAGAAGGACTAACCCTAGTGTTAATGGACAAGTCCCCCTCAAGTTGTCTTACAAACAATAAAATCCATTTCATCATCATACCATTAAGTAAAATCCACTTAATCAAAGGTTTGTTTTGTCATGAGTTTAATCCCTAATCATGGATTAAGTTGAGGAGCTTTCCTCAGCTTAAATATTCTCATCTATTATCCTTCTTTTAGGATGGTGTAATGAGTCTGTTAGATCCCTGATTATGGCTTAACCTCATTACTCAACACTAAACAAAAACACCAAAAACATCTAAATAATCACAAGTAGGTTAATGATCTTAACCCTACATCAAAGGTGATTAAGTGTGAGAATCTGACTTCACACTTAAGGTATTCTCATTACCCCTAATCAGAGGGATGATGTGATGAGTTTACCAAATCCATTGGTTTAGGCCTAAGCTCATCAACTTATGACAAACTCCAAAAAGCAATAAAAGATTGAAAGCACCAAAAACAAACAATAATCGTCTCCTCCGGGATTCTTTTCTCATCTCATTCACTCACAAACGAGAGCTCGCTTCTTCCGTCTAATGCAAGACAGTTTGCATCTGTGCCAGACAGATCATACACTTGAGCATAGGCAAGTAAGCAGTTCACAAGTCAATTCACCTTTCAGTCTCTTTGGGTCGAACTACGGTGTTCTGACTTCCTCATTGCACGAGAGGATACGTAGGCATAACTTAACAGTTATCGAACAAAAGTCTCTGTATATTCCCCCTCTTTCTAGCCTTATTCTTTTAAGCCTCATGATCTTGAGCATTCCATTCACTTCTTACACTGACACTTCATTTATACACTTCACTCTCTTTTACACTGACACCTGTACATCTTTTCCAGCTATTTCGTACACAGATTGCACTGACACTACCCCTTTAAAACACAAATCTTTTAAGCGTGGATCCCGTCGAGTACGACGGACAATCTGGGTGCTAATACCTTCCCAGGTTGTAACCAACCCCCTTTCTCAGTCTCTCTGGTTCGCAACCGCCTTATCCAATCTTTTTCTAGGCCTATGCAGCATTGCCTTTCCTCCGGGATAAAAATGCCCAGCTGGCGACTCTATTCATCTCCAGTGAGTTCACGGCTGTGTGTTCTCATTGTCCCTCTCGCCGACCGTTCGCGCTTGTACCGGGATGCAAATCTTTGGGAGCGACAGGTGTCAGACTAATCAGGCCTCTGGTTCCACGACTTCGATTGCACACACTGGTAATTCATCTGTTTGCTTCTCTCAATCATCTTCTCTTGGTCCTTGGGTCCTCGATTCTGGTGCGTCTGATCATGTTACTGGTAATAAAGGTCTTTTTTCTTCCCTCTCTACCTCTGGTTTCTTACCCACTATAACTGCCGCAAATGGTTCTCAAACCCGATCCCAAGGGATTGGTACTATTCAAATTTTACCATATCTCTCTGTTACTTCTGTTCTATATGTACCTAATTGCCCATTTAATTTGCTGTCAATCAGTCGTTTAACCCGTTCCCTTAATTGTTCTATCACCTTTACTAATAGTAATGTCACTTTGCAGGATCAGAGTTCGGGACAAACGATTTGCGTCGGATGTGAGTCTCAAGGCCTCTACTACTTCTCTTCGTCATCTACCACATGCTCCACCATAGATTCTCCTATCATTATACATGCGCAGTTAGGTCATCCAGGTCTTCCCAAGCTACAAAAGTTGGTGCCCAGTTTAACTAAATTATCCACTTTACATTGTGAGTCTTGTCAGTTAGGGAAACATACTCGTAGTCAATTTCCCGATCGAGTCAATAAACGGGCTGCGTCCCCTTTTGCTTTAGTTCACTCCGATGTTTGGGGTCATTCGCGTACTGTGTCTACTTTTGAATCTAGGTATTTTGTAACTTTTATTGATGATTTTTCACGTTGCATATGGCTATTTTTAATGAAGAACAGATCTGAATTGTTTTCCATTTTTGAAAAGTTTTATCGAGAAATAAGAACCCAATTTGGTTTGCCTATTCGTACCTTAAGAAGTCACAATACACGTGAGTATTTATCCCAACAATTTCAAACTTTTATATCATCCAATGGTATTTTTCACCAAACATCTTGCCCTCATACACCCCAACAAAACGGGATAGCCGAACGCAAAAATCAGCACCTCGTAGAAACCACTCGGACCCTACTTCTCCATGGTAATGTTCCTCTCCGATTTTGGGGTGATGTTCCTGTCCCTGAAGTCGTACATGTCCCTGAAGTCGTACCTGTCTCTGAAGTCGTACATGTCCCTGAGGTCAATACAGACTCTCCTCCGACGCTTTCGCCATCACCGAATCTGATCCTGCAACCCGAGTCTGATCTTCCGATTGCCCTTCAAAAAGGTATACGTCAAACACGAAATCCCTCTCCACATTATATTGATTTATGTTATCACCGTCTTTCCCCTTCGCAGTATACTTGTTTGTCTTTCTTGTATTCTGTTTCTATTCCTAAAACTCCAGGTGAAGCATTATCTCACCCTGAGTGGAGGCAAGCAATGATTGATGAAATGTGTGCTCTTCAAAGCAGTGGTACCTGGGAACTGGTTCCTCTACCCCATGGGAAATCTTTAGTAGGTTGTCGTTGGCTTTATACAGTGAAGGTTGGTCCAGATGGTAAGATTGATCGATTTAAAGCTCGCTTGGTAGCCAAAGGATACACTCAGACTTTTGGGTTGGATTATAGTGATATCTTTTCGCCTGTAGCCAAGATGGCATCTGTTAGACTTCTTCTAGCCATTGCAGCCATTCAACATTGGCCTCTTCATCAACTTGACATAAAAAATGCATTCTTACATGGTGATCTTGAAGAGGAAGTATATATGGAGCAACCACCTGGATTTGTTGCTCAGGGGGAGTCATCTAGTATGGTTTGTAGGCTACACAGGTCTCTTTATGGTCTTAAACAATCTCCGAGAGCTTGGTTTGGCAGATTCAGCACTGTAGTACAACAATTTGGTATGGTCCGTAGTGAAGCTGACCATTCTGTTTTTTATCGTCACTCACCCTAAGGGTGTATTTATATTATTGTGTATGTAGATGACATTGTCATAACTGGTAGTGATCAACAGAGAATACTCCAGTTGAAACAACATCTCTTGAAACAATTTCAGACAAAAGATCTTGGTAAACTCCGCTATTTCTTGGGTATTGAAGTAGCCAAATATAAAGATGGTTTAGTGATTTCTCAGCGGAAATATGCTTTGATATTTTGGAAGAAACATGTTTGTTAAATGCTAAACCAGCTGATACTCCTATGGATCCAAGTGTCAAACTACTACCTAATCAGGGGGATCCTCTGTCTGACTCAGGAAGGTATAAGAGATTGGTTGGAAAGTTGAATTATCTCACAGTCACTCGTCCGGACATTTCTTTTGCAGTTAGTGTGGTAAGTCAGTTCTTAAATTCCCCTTGTCAGGAACACATGGATGCTGTTATCCGGATTTTGAGATACATCAAATGTGATCCAGGAAAATGTCTTGTGTATGAGGATAAAGGACATACCCAGATAGTTGGATACTCCGATGCTGATTGGGCAGGGTCACCTACTGACAGAAGATCCACCTCTGGGTATTGTGTACTTGTTGGAGGAAACCTTATATCCTGGAAAAGTAAGAAACAAAATGTTGTTGCAAGATCAAGCGTCGAGGCAGAGTATAGGGCCATGGCAATGACAACATGTGAACTTATCTGGTTAAAACAGTTTCTCAAGGAACTTCAAATTGAAGAAGCAAGACCAATGACACTTATTTGTGATAATCAAGCTGCATTGCACATTGCTTCAAATCCAGTCTTCCATGAGAGGACCAAACATATTGAGATAGACTGTCACTTTGTTAGAGAGAAGATCGAGTCAGGCGACATCGTCACAAGCTTTGTCAACTCTAATGATCAATTGGCAGATGTGTTTACAAAATCTCTATGAAGCCCCAAAACTAACTATATATGTAACAAGCTTGATGTATTTGATTTATATGCTCAAGATTGAGGGGGAATGTTGATATATGTAAATATATATATGTATATATATATATATATATATATATATATATATATATATACATATATATATATACATATATTTACATATATCAACATATATATATATATATATATATATATATATATATATATATATTTACATATATCAACATAAATATATATATATATATATTTACATATATCAACATATATATATATATATATATATATATATATATATATATATATATATATATATATATATATATATATATATATATATATATATATATATATATATGTTGATATATGTAAATATATATATATATATATATATATATATATATATATATATATATATATATATATATATGTATGTATATATATATATGTATGTATATATATATATGTATGTATATATATATACATACATATATATATATATATATATATATATATATATATATATATATATATATATATATATATATATATATATATACATACATATATATATATATATATATATATATATATATACATATATATATATATATATATATATATATATATATATATATATATATATATATATATATATATATATATATATATATATATATATATATATATATATATAGTGATAAGAATATTTGTATATAGAATAGTCCCACATCGACTATATCATGTAATTAGTTGTAATCTATCTATATATAATAATGTCTCCGTAGTGCTTTTCAAACACACGGTTTAATCTAAATGTCTCTTAGTCTCGCTTATTTCAACACCATGTATTTCAATCAAATATATCAAAGTGCCATGATTTAAAAAATATCACAACCGCCCATTCTAAGGGCGGGCCCTCTTAAACAACATCACAAGCGACTATTGAATGGGCGACAATGTGCCAATCGTATTTTTATTTTTTATAATTGATATAATTATTTTTAATAATTAATATATATTAATATTAATGTATATATTAATTAATATATTTCTAATTAATAATTAATAAAATTAATATTCATAATTAATATATATTAATATTAACAATTAATATATTTCTAATAAATAATTAATAATTACAAATTTTTTAATTATAATTTTATGTTTTAATTAGTAATGAATAAATATTAATTTGAATTTAATTATTATAAATTTATTTAAAATAATTTAATTTGATTTATACGTATATAATTTTTATTATTATTTAAATACAGTTCTGTTAGTGCAATTGACAGATACTTTGAATATTTTATTATTTAAGTACATTTTCGTCATTACATTAAATGAATTCTTTGAATATTTTATTATTTAAGTATAGTGTCATGGACAAATCATTTGAATATTTTATTATTTAATACAATATTGTCATTGCGATGAACAAATCATTTGAATATTTTATTACTTAAGTACATTGTGTATCTGATATAAATAGAGGAATGTTGTGATCTATTTTTTTTACATCTAATCTCATTTCCTTGTAATATTGCTAACATGTATCGTCGTCGCTACGAGAAAGTGATTTATTCCAGAGACAAGCCTCCAATGAAGATGTTCTTGTGGAACATCTAAAGTTTCGAGCACTTACAAAGGTAGTTGATTAGTTGGTTAGACGAAAACATACCTGAAGGCGAAAAAATTAGAAGTATTGAGAGACAGGATGTCCAACGTGGGTAATTGCGAGTTAAGACTGACAAGGATGCGAGGGAAGTGATGTTTGGACCCAATGATATAAGTTTGATTGTTGTAATAAGTTAGAAATGTCGTGTTCAAATGTGTGGTTAAGTATTTTTATCTGTCTTGATATCTGTTGTATGTGTTGTTTATTTAAGTCTGTTGTTGTTCATTTTGTGATATCTGGTTTCTTGATATTTATATTTGGTATTTAATGCTTAATGGTTCAAATAATTGAGAAGCTTGATGATAATCGGAAAATGATACATAATAACAAAATAAAAAACTAACTATTACTAGTTCCAACAATTGGACACCGAGTTCGTTGTGCCCAGGAAGACGACACATGAAACATTTTTTCTCCAGCTTATCAACGGTGTCCATTTTTGTTCTAATACGTGTGCTCATCGGACAAACTTTCTTGTTGCTCCGCATTCTTGGATTATAGAAAATTTGATCTCCTGATCATGCATGTTTTGCACCTTATGAAATACTCCTCTTCTCATGCACGAATTTGGCAACATTTTTGGAGAAAATTAACTTTCTTGCAATGCCTTGTAATATTGTGATCATACTTGGCCCATTAAACAGCTTGAAAATAAGTTTCATGATCTTTTGCATTTGGAGGATACTTGGATTTCATGCCATGCCCTAAAATTGTTGAAATTTTCGAAGAGCATATCTCTCAAACCATGAGGGCTATGAAAATGCTCTTGTACTTTTTGAAAATGGGAGGCTTTAATCTTCAACTTTCATGTTTGGTTGTGGTCCATTTGAAGCTTTTTTCACCAAGTTATGTTTACTTGAAAATTAGGGCAAAATGTTACTAAAAATGGAAATTCTCATTACCAAACTTATGCCAATTTTGCAAAACACCTCAAAACCTCATGATTCTTGATCTTTGATCTTGCCAAACCTCTTCTAAGGTTATAAGAACATCCCTTGGCTAGAAAAATGGGGTTGGCCCCTTTGAAATCTCACAGTTGACTTTTAGAATGCACAGTTGACCAATTTCTTCATTTACAAGCAACTGAAGAAATAACTGACTTCCACAAGGAATTTTCTCACTAAATTTCATCCCTAGGAACCTCTTAACATATGAGAGACTTTGTCCAAATGAAATGGCCAAAGTCACAAGGTTTTCATGCTTGAAACTCAAACCCTAATTTGGGATCATTGTATAGGAGCTTTGCCCTAGCTTGAATTCCCTGATGATCTTCCAACCTTCTGAGCTTTTTGTGAATAATCTTGAACTTGTGAATACAACATAGACCCCTCATAGGACTTGAACAAATCCATTGGGCCCTTTGTCATTGCTTGTGATGCTTCAAAACCCTCCACAGATGATCATATGCCTAATGCTAGGTCATGAGAATGTTATGCCTCATCTTTCCATGCTAAGATGCCAAGAATATGGTATGTTCATGATGAATATGATGTGATATGATGCTTAAAAAGAATAGGGCAAATTTGGGGTGTTACAGCTGCCCCTATTCAAGCAACTGTTAATTTGAAAAGGACGGTAGCACGGGCTATCGACCGTTCAAGATAAACTGTGGTTGAATACCAAGAAAACCTGAAATTTGCACTCTGATGGAGAATGCAAAAACTGGGAAGTAAACCCAACCAAATGACGCTTTAGTAGCTGAAGTGGAGAGAAAGCAGACGAGCTCCTTCCAAGTTGAAATTGTTATTTGGAATCAGAATACTTTGACAGACGAGTCTTCTTTGAACAATCCTGTTACGCCAGGAACTGGACATACGAGCCCTCACATACTTTGCAAAACATACGACTTGAGACAGACGAATCTCCTTCGGATAAACCTGTTACGCCAGGACCGGTGATGCACTTAAATCTGTGGGATAGACATGCATAATCAAGGTAGACGAACCCTCTTCATATATTACCCGTAGATATATGGTCTAAGACAGACGAGCCTTCTCCGAGCAAACCTGTTACGCTAGGTGCGACATTAATAAGTGGTGTGTGAGACAGACGAATCTCCTTCAGATATACCTGTTACGCCAGGACCGGTAACCATTTTAACATTTATTCCCACAGTCAGGATTTCAAACCTCTTCAATACAGACGAGTATTGGGTGACCATCAAGAGAAACACAGACGAGTGCCATAAGTCAATGATACAAACGAATATCAGACGATGATCCGAGAAACACAGACGAGCGCTTCAGGCAATGATACAGACGAATATCGGTCACTGGTACATACGAATACCAGAAATCCAACACAGACGAGTATTTGGAGTAGCAGACGAGTACCGGGATGATACAGACGGGTATCTAAACAATGCAGACGAGCTTCAAAAAGATAATAAACACAAACAAGTGCTGGAGAATGAAGACGAGCAACCACAAATATTACATATCAAACACAGACGAGTGTTGGAAAGTGCAGACGAGCAACCACAAAGATTAAACACAGACGAGTGTTGGAAAATGCAGACGAGCAACAACAAAGTGATCATGGGCAACTGTTGGGGAAAGCAAACGAGCAATACCAAAGTGATAACAAAGACGAGTGTTGAGAAATGCTGACGAGTGGCAATAACGTATGAACACAGACGAGTGTGGGGAAATGACGATCTTCCAACACGGCTGGGGAGATACTTCCTCAAATATCCTCCATTGGTGACAAGAGTTTTGACAGATAAACTCTGTGGGGAATGGGTCTCCCACTGCTTGCTGGGCATACTCCACTGGGAAAAATAAACTGCTTGGGCTACCTGCCATGACTTAGCTGGGGAGAACTCTGTCTGGAAGAATGTGACGCCATCCTGCAAAACCTGCAACAACAGAAAACACATATGTGCCCCGGGGACTTGCATGGTATGATCTGTTCAACCATCGTCACCCGACACTCAAAAAGGATTTCAAATGTTTCCCTGCAACGTCATTTTCTTTCAAATTATCACCATGTTTTAAATGCAATGCTATTTTTGCCAAAAATTCAGGACATTTTGCAAACAAACATACACAACACAACTTTTTGATTGAATATTCTTTTATTGAAAGGCCTCTGAATAGGCAAAGTTTTTACATCAGGAAGCATCCCCCTGGAAAGAGGTAGCTACCATAAAATTGAGAAAATAAACTATCCTAATGGCAATGGGCACGACATCCCAATGAGTTTCCTTCTTGTTATGACCAGCATGTTTTCAAAACTCTCCATTCTTGCCTTTGCTTTTTGAGAAGATGAGGGGAATGATTCCTATCCTTTCGATATTGTCAAGCTGTATGAAACGATGATTTGGTTCATATTACTCGGATCATGGTTGTTCGCTTATTCCCTTGTTTTGCGTGGATCGCCCTTTTGGGTTTTCAATCCACCAGGATACCCTTTTTTGCCTGAGCTGTCCAATGTGGCTTTCAACTCAGCGGGTGTACACATTTTCCCCCCTAAATTTTGCCCGAGCTTTTTATTTTGTTTTTAGCTCGCCGAGATGCCCTTTTCTTGCCTGGACTTTAATTCTGTTTTTGTGTCCAGCGGGTCTTTTTATGCGAAGTATTTTTTAACTGCGTCCGAGTTAACAGGGGATTGGAAATATTCTCCATCCATAGTGGTGAGCATCAGTGCTCCACCTGAGAAAACTTTCATCACTATGAATGGTCCTTCGTAGTTTGGGGTCCACTTGCCCCTGTGATCTGAAACTGGAGGAACGATCCTCTTGAGCACAAGCTCTCCTGCTTGATACTCCCGAGTACGTACTTGTTGGTCGAATGCTTGCTTCATTCTCCTCTGATAAAGCTGACCATGACAGATAGCCGCTAATCTCTTTTCCTCAATTAAGCATAGCTGATTGTATCGAGCACGTACCCATTCAGCCTCATCAAGCTTCACATCCATCATCATACGCAATGAAGGAATTTCTACTTCAACAGACAAGACTTCCTCCATACCATATACCAATGAGAAGGGAGTTGCCCCAGTTGACGTCCTGACTGACGTTCGGTACCCATGCAGCGCAAATGGTAACATCTCATGCCAATCTTTGTAACTGACAACCATCTTTTGCACAATCTTCTTGATATTCTTGTTTGCCGCCTCCACCGCACCATTCATCTTTGGTCGGTAAGGAGAAGAATTGTGATGCTGAATCTGGAAGTCCCGACATAACTCTGCTATCATCTTGTTGTTTAAGTTAGAACCATTGTCAGTAATGATTCTTTCGGGCACTCCGTATCTGCAGATAATGTCTCTTTTCGAAAACCTGGTTACCACTTGACGAGTGACGTTGGCATAAGATGTTGCTTCAACCCACTTAGTGAAGTAATCGATCGCAACTAGAATGAAGCGATGACCATTTGAAGCAGTAGGCTCTATTTTCCCGATCATGTCAATGCCCCACATAGAAAAGGGCCAAGGAGATGACATGGTGTTGAGCGGGTTAGGAGGAACATGCACCTTGTCTGTATAAATCTGGCACTTGTGGCATTTACGGGCGTATGAGCAACAGTCTGCATCCATTGTCATCCAATAATACCCCGATCTCAACAACTTCTTTGCCATAGCATGCCCTTCTACATGAGTACCGAAGGATCCCTCGTGGACTTCCTGCATTAACAGGCTTGCTTCGTGTCTATCCACACATCTGAGCAAGACCATGCCAAAGTTCCTCTTATACAAAACCCCATCTGTATTCAAGAAGAAACTAGCAACAAGTCGCTTTAAGGTCTTCTTGTCATTGGATGATGCCCCAGCTGGGTATTCTTGTTTTTCCAGGAAGAGCTTGATATCAAAGTACCAAGGTTTCTCATCAGACATTGCGTCTACAGAGAAGGCATGAGCTGGTGCGTCAAGCTTGGAAATGTCGATCCTGGGCACATAATTCCAACATAAGACTTTGATAGACGAAGAAAGAGTAGCCAATGCATCGACAAATTGATTCTCATCACGTGGTATGTACTGAAGCTTAACTGTTGTGAAGAACGTCAACAGTTTTCTAGCATAATCCCTATAAGGAATTAAGTGTTCTTGATGCGTATACCACTTGCCAGTAATCTGGTTGATAACGAGGGTTGAATCTCCGAATATATCGAGGGTCTTAATCCAAAGATTAATAGCCTCCTCTATTCCCATTATGCATGCCTCGTATTCCGCTTCATTGTTGGTACAACCAAAAGTAATTCTAGCAGCGAAGGGAAAGTGAACACCTTCAGGAGTAATAAGAACAACACCAACTCCACGTCCATTGATATTGACTGCCCCATCAAACATCAACTTCCATTTGGATTCAGGGTCTGGCCCATCCTCCGGAAGTGGTTCCTCACAATCGTTTGATTTGAGGTACATGATGTCCTCTTCAGGGAAATCAAACTTCATTGGATGATAGTCATCTTCAAGAGGTTGTTGTGCAAGGTAATCTGACAATACACTTCCCTTGATGGCTTTCTGAGAAGTATACTGTATGTCATACTCTGTTAAGATCATTTGCCACCTAGCAACCCTTCCGGTTAACGATGGTTTCTCAAAGATATACTTGACATGATCCATTTTTGAGATTAACAATGTGGTATGGGTCAACATATACTGTCTCAGTCGGCGAGCAGCCCATACCAAAGCGCAACAAGTTTTCTCGAGCAGTGAGTAACGGGATTCACAGTCGGTAAACTTTTTGCTAAGGTAATAAATAACGTACTCTTTTCGACCAGACTCGTCATGTTGGCCTAGAACACACCCCATTGATCCTTCTATCACAGTCAAGTACATTATAAGTGGCCGTCCTGGAACTGGAGGCATTAGAATTGGAGGTGTCTGCAAATATTCTTTTATCTTGTCAAAGGCTCTTTGGCAGTCCTTATTCCACCTGACCGTTTGCTCTTTTATACTGTATATTGAATTGATTTTACTTTTGCAGGATCCACCTCGATTCCTTTCTGACTAACAATGAAACCCAGCAATTTTTCGGAACGCACTCCGAAAGTGCACTTGTTTGGATTCAACCTCAGCTTATACTTTATCAGTCTATCAAACAGCTTCTTGAGATTGACCATATGCTCCTCTTCGTCTCGGGACTTAGCAATCATATCGTCCACATAACACTCTATCTCTTTGTGTATCATGTCGTGGAACAATGTGACCATAGCCCGCTGATATGTTGCCCCGGCGTTCTTCAAACCAAAGGGCATAACTTTGTAGCAGAATGTACCCCACAGGGTAATGAACGTTGTTTTCTCCATGTCTTCCGGTGCCATCTTGATCTGATTATATCCGGAGAAGCCATCCATGAAGGAAAATACCGAGAATTGAGCAGTGTTGTCGACCAATACATCAATGTGAGGTAATGGAAAGTCATCTTTTGGGCTCACTCTGTTCAAATCCCGGTAGTCAACGCACATCCGAACTTTGCCGTCCTTCTTTGGTACAGGTACAATGTTAGCTACCTAAGGTGTGTAACTAGTTACGGCAAGGAATCCGGCATCCCACTGCTTCTGAACTTCCTCCTTGATCTTCATCGCCATGTCAGGACGAGTTCTTCTCAATTTTTGTTTCACAGGAGGACAGTCTTCTCTCAATGGTAGCTTATGCACAACAATGTCGGTATCCAGCCCGGGCATATCTTGATACGACCAGGCAAAGATATCCACATATTCACGCAGCATACCAATAAACTCTTTCTTTACTTCGGCCTGCAGACTGGCCCCAATCTTGATCTATTTCTTCATATCTTCCGTGCCGATGTTGATGATCTCAATTTCTTCCCGATGAGGCTGAATAACTCGTTCCTCTTGTTTCAACAACCTGACCAATTCTTCAGGGAGTTCATAGTCTTCCTCAACCCATTCATCAGCTTGGTAGATAGGATTGTCAAAGTCATGCGTGGTCATAGCAGGAATGTTATCACTAGAATCCGGACGATCAACACTGCACAAATGATGTGCTTATTTCAGAATCTGTTTATTTTTTAAAAGAGACGCAAACACAAAAAAAAAAAAAGGAAAAACACATTGCCATTTTTTTTTGTGAAAAATTTAAAACGAAAGAAAAAGAGCACAATTTTTGTCTGAAAATGTCCTTTATTCCATGGTAAAATATAAATGCATACAAAGCATGGTGACCCTACAATGGATCCGTGCACCTTGGGCAAAGTGCAGGATTGACAATGCAGCATGATAAGAAAAAGAAACAAATAAATTACTCTGATTGCCTGGTAACTTGGACGATGTCTTCAGCAGACCAGTTCTTCAGCTCCTCTTCGGGCGCACACAGATGAATCTAGTTGTCCCAGTCACCATCACTGTCATCCTCTTTGTTTGTCACACAGATATGGTTGCGGTCGAGCATCCTAGCGCTTGTGAAAGTAATAGCTTTACCACTTGGAGGCCAATTAGACCCACTAGGCTGATAACCAAGCCCAAACTTGTCATCTTTCTTTTCTAATTCCAGCAATTTGCCCCAGCCTTGGGCGCTTCCCGAATGAACCACCTCCTTAGCCTGCTTGTAGGAGTGAATGGAGGTACCTTCTTTCTCATTGTTCCTCTCCACAGGAGCCAAAATGCTGACATTAACTGCTTCGAAGGCCTGACACAGCGTCTCGTGGATTTCTCCGTCCATCTCCACATATTTGAAAGTTGATAAGTGGCTCACAAAGATGTCTTCCTCTCCGCACACAGTGATTACTTGACCATCAACCACGTACTTTAGCTTTTGATGCAGAGTGGAAATTACTGCTCCAGAAGCATGAATCCAAGGACGCCCCAGCAAGCAACTGTACGCGGGCTGAATATCCATGACGTAAAATGTGCTCTTGAATACTTAAGACCCTATTTTCACAGGTAACTCTAATTCTCCGAACACTGACCTTCTGGACCCATCAAAAGCTTTAACTATCAAATCACTGGGTCTTAAGACGATACCATCAACATTCAACTTCATCAACGCTTTCTTCGGGAGTACATTAAGAGAAGAGCCTGTGTCAACCAGGACATGCGACAAAACAACACCCTTACACTCCATAGTAATATGCAGTGCTTTGTTATGGTTACGGCCCTCTGAAGTAAGGTCTCTATCTGTGAAGCCCAATCCGTGGCTTGCATTCACACTGCCCACTACAACTTCCAGTTGATTAACAGTTATTTCTTGAGGAATGTATGCCATCAGCAACACTTTTAACAAGGCTTTTCTATATGATGGAGAGTACATCAGCAAAGACAAAATTGATATTTTGGATGGCGTCTGGTTCAACTGTTCAACCACCTTATAATCACTCTTTTTAATTATTCGCATAAATTCCTCCACTTCCTTCTCAAAGGTACCCTGTCCAACAGCAGTAATTGTCGTTTCTTTAGTTGCTGTTTGCTTTCCTTTAGCCTTTGCCGAAGCCTCAGCCTCAGGGTCTCCTCTCAGTACTGGGGGAGCAAATAGACGACCACTTCTCGTAAAACCTCCAACCCCTCCAACGTTCAGTACAGTCGGGTCAATAGCTATTGGCTTACTCTCCATTTTCTGTCCTTCAACATACACATCTGAGCCGTAATGCCATGGAATAGCCTTATCATCGGTATAAGGAACAGGCCCAGGAACAGTGATAGTAACAGGACTGACTTCATGAGTATAAATAGTCACAAGTTCTCTTCTAGCAGGCATCTCAGCTGGATCATAGAAAATGGTTATAACAGACACACAATCACCTTCATTATCAACTTTATCAAACTGCAATGACCCTTCATCAATCAGATTCTGCAACCCCATCTTCAGTTCTTCACAACCGTTCACTGAATTCAAACACTTTTCACAATCAGAACCGCATCCCGGAAACACTTGTCCTTTTAACAGCCTCTCTTTCACTACCAACAACAGAGTCTTCACTTCTTCTATACTCAGAATCAAGCTCAACTTCTCACCACCCTACACAACATTTATCCTAGCCCCTCCGTGATTCGGAATAGGGTTTGAAGTAACATTTAGCGGTGGTGCAAAGTTAATCGCCTTGGAGTCGATCAAATCTTGAACTTTGTGCTGTAGCGCCCTGCACTTCTCAGTCGAGTTCCCGGGTGCCCCTGAATGGAAAGCGCATCTAGCATTTGCATCATACCCCACCGGAAGCTCTCCAGGTGGTGGTGGTGCTAGTGTTCTCAGCAGTATCAAGTTCAGGTCTAGCAATCTCTGCAGCAATGCAGTATATGTCATGGGAATTGCTTCAAGCACCCTATTAGCCGGACGAGCTTGTCTTGGCTGATAAGGTCTTTGTTGATAGTTATTACGTTGTGGCTGCTGTTGTTGTTGTTGAGGTTGAGTCTGTACCTGCTGCACAAGATTGAAAGGGATAGTGACAGCTGCCACTTGCTCATATGATCTTCTATATCCTCGGCCCCGTCCTCGGCCAAACACAACATTGGTTTCACCTTCCCTTCTTCTTGGGGGTCCGTTGAAATATTTTCTTACGCTACTCGAGATGCTCGCACTTGTATCCAGAATCTTTCCCATTTTTAACAAAGTCTCGACCCTCTCTCCAGCTATTACTATATCATTGAACTTGGTAGCCGAACAAGACGCCAATCTTTAGATAAACACCCCTTGCAATGTCTCCATGAACATATAAGCCATCTCATTCTCCAGCAATGGTGGTTGCACTCTGGCAGCGAGCTGACGCCACCTTTGAGCATACTCTTTAAACCCCTCCTTAGCAGTTTGAGACATGTTTTGCAATTGAGTGCGATTTGGAGCCATGTCCAAATTGTACTGGTATTGCTTCACGAAAGCCTCTTCCAGGTCCTTCCAGCTCTTAACATTGACTCTACTTAGCTTCATATACCATTCCAAGGAGGCCCCAACCAGGCTGTCCTGGAAATAGTACATCCATAGCTTTTCATCATCAGTATGGGCAGCAATCCTCCCTGCAAAGGACTGGAGGTGAGTCTTTGGACACGCTGTGCCATTGTACTTCTTGAAAGTCGGGACCTTGAACTTGTAAGGGATTCTAACCCCTAGAACCAAGCCCAAGTCAGTAATGTCGAACCCCAAGGAGTTCTGAGATTGAATAGCCCTGATCTGTTCAGCCATCTCTTCAAATTTCCTGTTCATTTCAGCCCCTTGGCCTTCAGTTTCGTCCAGCAGAGTGAACTGTTCGTCTTGACCGTCCATCTGTACATTTTTCAGTCCATCATTGATAATGGTAACCCCTGGTTGTGCTACAAGGATTTCAACTTGACGGGCGCCCGCATCGTTACGATTACCTCCATCAGCAGTACCGTTGTTCCTGGCTTGACTATTTTCAACCAACTCACGCAAATGTTCCTGATTCTGACCCATTCCCACCATAAGGGTCATAAAATTGTCCATCCTCAGTCTCAAGTCAGCTAAATTAGCCTGCATTTGATCCATGACTCTTTCTCTGTTGAATCTTGTGGGATATCTGTGTATGATTGGCTGTTCTCGAACCTTTCTAGGAGCTATAGTGCCTGAAACAACATAAACGTTAGAAACTGAAGCACTACCTGCAAAACAAACAAACACGTTATATGCATGCAATGTAACTGCTCATGTTTCCAAGTTTTAAGCATTTATATGCCCCAGTTCTGGTATTTGCTCCAGACAGCCACTTTGAGTATTAATTTGCAGACTTTCTCTTTTGAAGAGTGTTCAGATCTTAGCAGTATCAGACAAACAAGTCTTGCATATTCAGAAATGGTAATTTTCATATTAACACTGTATATCATGGACAACCCACTGCCGGCCAAAAGTTAGAGCACCAACAAAAATATTCCCCGAAGGGTTACAAGTCATCACATGAATAAAAGACAAAAGATAAAGTAAGACTCCTACAACAAGCCTGTAGGTAGTCTGAATCAAAAATAAATAAAACTAAACTAAAGATCCAGGTTTTTCTGCAGCCACCTCTATCCTGTTCTTCTTCACACCTGCTCTCAGCTTGAGCTCTTCAATCTCCTTCAGTGCCTCCTCCAAGGCTATTTGACTTTGTGCCAACTGCTGAGTCTTTTCCCTTCGTATGTTGTGGACTTGCTCCACCTCCTCTTTCTTGAAGGCCATTTGCACCTCGAAAAACTCTTCTTTTTCTTTAAACTTCTTTTGCTCTTCCTCCCTTTGGCCTTGCAACCAAATGATAGACTGTCGAGCTTTCTTGAGAGTTTTCAAAGTCTTTTTGCGTTCCGCTTCTCTTTTTGCCTCCATCAGACCCAACCTTTGAAAGTGAGCTTCCCTTCCAGCAAAGTATTTCTCTTTAGCTTCCAAGGAGGCTTGCATCTTCTGCAGCTTTCCCTCTTCTTCATTTTTGGCCCGGTTGGCAAGATGGTACAGGTTAACCATTTCAGCATTCTCCACTCGAACTTCATGCAGCTGAGCTTCCAATTTCTTATACTCTTCAAGAGAGACAGTACTCTGGCTTGGCACTTCTTTGGGATAAAGTGGAGCTTCTACTGAGAAGGGCATGAGAACTTCTTCTACATGTTTTTGCAACCATGTAGCAAAAGGAGGATACGTCTTGGGATCTACTCTGCCAAAGTCTTTCTTGCCCTTCCTCATCATGTGAGCCCAAGCCTGAGATGCTTGTAGAACTAACTCCTTGTTTCCCTCCACAGGAAAATACAAAGACTCAGCAGACTCTTCCATATTTGGAGGATCTCTCAAAGGATAACCAAATTGCTTCCTGGCTAATGTTGGATGATAACTGATCACACCCTTCCTACCTAGCAAAGGCACTCCAGCAAATCTTCTACAACTGACTAGCAACTCTTTTCCCAGCAGATCTCTGTCATATCCCCAAGCTATATCCTCAGCAGTTAACCTCATCAACCTTCTAGACCATCTCCACTCATCTCTCATCTCCTTGAAAGCACCTGATTTTGGCAGTTGTCTGGCAAACCACTCAGCAAACAATGAAGCACAATAACCCACTGGTCCACATCTACCTTTCTCATTCCAGTAATGAACGTTGTAGTAGAAATCTCCCAACAGAGTTGGCACAGGATTGCCTTTAGAAAATATGGATATCACTTCCAAGCTCACAAATTCTTTCTCTCCTGGGAACAAGCTAGACCCATACACCATCAAAGCCAGCATAGCACCAAAATTTCCCCATTTACCCTCTTTAGCATATTCCTCTGCCTTTGGTATGAGCAAACTCCAAGGGAGTCCTCTGCCTTCACTGTTCTTCAGAGCCTTCTTGACTGTAGCAGCTAGTAAATGACAGACTTTGGCTATGTCTTCTTCCTTAAGCACCACCTCAGACCCATAAGAAGGCAAGGTATCTCTGACTGGAACACCCAACATGCTGGAAATCTCCTCCAAGGTAGGAGCCAAGATGTAGTCTGGAAACACGAAACACCGCATCAAGGGATCATAAAACTGAAGCAAGGTATGCAAGATGTCCTTCTGTTCTGCAGTGGGTTTGTCCATATACTTCAATATCTGGCCATATCTCTTTCTGAAATTTCCCAAGACTTGGTCATTCATCAAACCTGCTAATTTCTGAACACTCCTGACTTCAGGCTGAAGAAAAGTATAGTGAACATTCTTTTTCCTTGTAATTCTTCTGACTTTTGCCATCTGGAGATAAGATTTACCAGAACGGGGAGCTGACTATGAACAATAACCTGAAAAATGGAAACATATGCCTGCAATGCAAATGCAATGCATGCATATGATCAATCCGGGACCATCTGGATACTGGACACTGAACATAAGGGCCCTCTGATCAACTGCAAACCAAGATCCTTTGAGTCACAACCCTCTGATAGAAATTCTCAAAACCATAGTACCAAGAAAACCATAACACCAGAACCATAGGACCGAATCTCAACAAGGACCACTGATAATGAGGGTATGTAGAAGCCAAAGGTTCTTGCAAACCTGTAAACCCCTCCCAATCTCACTGGTATGCTCCGGGTCAGACATCACGGACTCTTAAAGCCGAATAGCAATAATACTTTCACCATTTCCGAGAAATGGCTCATGACCAGATCAGGGAATCAGTTTGGCATTATATACTACGCAGGGAGGCCTCAGCTAAGTCCGGGAAAACAAGGTCATCCTATGCAAGTCCCAGGTGGGCCCTCGGATGCGAATGGGTTTGCCACAAAATGTAGTCTGCCACTGTCATCACTAGAGAGGGATGTTTCCACAAGGTTCTCAAAGATCGGTCCCCAGCTGCACATAACTGCCAAGGTTATGAAATGAGAGAGGAAGATCCCCAAATCAAGACATTCCCAAGACGGTCGCAAATTTGGGCGTGGAACTCACTACTTCCCCCATGACAAGATCTCATGAGGCCAAAGTGGAACCACTCTAAGTCCTAAGGTGCACTCGAGCCGTGGTAATGAGCTCATCTCTCAGAAATAGTATCACCCAAGCCCACCAAACAGAAAATCCAGTCCAGACAGTCCAGTAATAATATGATGTAGAAAATAAATACTGAAAACTGTAAATAAAACTATAAATAAACAACAGTAAAAATACAGCACACAACAACCAGCCATCAACATCCAAAGAAACAGAAACAAGCAAGCGCTAGGAGAGACTCTCAGGGGAACCAGAGATTCTGGGTTCGATCCCCAGCAGAGTCGCCAGCTGTCGCTCCCCGGATTTCCATCCTGGTACAAACGCGAAAGTGGCGCGGAAAGAGGTAGAGTCGCTAGCCAGGCATTTTTATCCCGAAAGAACGGGAATGGTAATGCTGCACAAACTAGAAGAAAAGAAAAGGAAGGACACGGGTCCTACGAACCAAAGAGACTGAGTTCGGGAGTTGGTTACGACCTGGGAAGGTATTAGCACCCAGATCGTCCGCCGTACCCGACGGGATCCACGCTTGCAAAGAAACTGTTTCAAAGGGTGAAGAAATGAAAGTTGCTGCAAAGGAAATAAACTGAACTGGATACAAAGAAAATAAGAGGAAACTGAACAAGAAAGGAAAAATGTAGGGAAAATAAAGATTGTGCTCGAATGGGCCCTACCCCGCTGCCTACGTATCTCACTGGACATGAGGATCAGAGTCGCCGTAGTTCCCCTAACTAGGGGTGGAAAGGATTGCTTGTGAATTAAGGCTTGAACTGCCTATGTCAATGCTCAGGTGTTGCAGGCTCGGACGACGAGTGCGTAACCGTTTTGCAAAGTGACAAGTAGGAGCAAGTTCGCGTACAGAGCGAAGGTGATGAGAAAAGAAGTCCCGAAGGAGAGACGCTTATTGCTTGTTTGTGTTTTTTATGAAGCTTTTTATGAGTGTGTCACAAGGAAGTGAACTCAAGCTCTTTTCTATGGAATGTGCACTTGTCACTACATTCCAAGATGGAATAATAGAACAAGCATACTCAAGTAAGGAGAAGATCCCCAAAACTTGAATCCAGAGATTAGGGCCTAAGCTCACTGACTCATTAACTTATTAAGTGTTTTTGGTATTTACAATGAAGAAGTGTTTTTTATGATTTTCTTGGTGAAGATGATATCCTGATCAGACTTGTGCATCACAAGACAAACTTGTACTATCCCAAGATGGGAAGACTACAAGTGTCTCATGGGATAAGGCTATTGCTCAAGATGTCACTTCAATCTTTATTAAGTGTCTTCTTGAGGATTTTGAGATGAGAAGAGAAGAGAAACCAAAGGATCACAAAGGTAAAAGTATAATGGGGGACTAATGAATCCTAAGTGTTGTCATGCATGGAAATCCTAGGTTAGTGAGGTTTACTATCCTAAAGAAGAAAGAAAGAAGAAGAAAGAAGAATAGAAGAGGAGGAAGTAAGGCCTAAGCCCAACAATCACAAGGTTAGAACAAATAATAATAAGAAGAGAAGAGATAAGATTTGGAGATGTGGGAATCATATCCACACCTCTCACTTACCAAAGCCCCTGAAATGGTTAGTAACACAAGTATAAAGGCAATACAAAATGAACATAATGCCATACCAAAACCATACAACCAGAAGTGAAGTCATACACATAAATGTCAAATGCAAACTCAAGGCACAAGAATAAGAAAAGAAGCACACAAATCAACATGAGGCAACATGAATCACTTATGGCAAATCAAAATAAACATGATAAGATACAAAGCAAAATAACCAAAACACAACCCAAGGTGCAAGACCAGAACCCTAATCATGTTAGAAGAGTGCCTAAGAAGCATGAGAGATGAAGAGAAGAGGTGCATATAGTTAAGCATTTACATCATGAGAAGGAAGAAGCAAAGGAAGTGAGGTGGATATACATACAAATGAATGAACTTCAAGAACAAACAAACACAAAATTCCTTAGACACAAACCAAAACTCAAGATCAGAGAGGTCTTCACATCCTAATAAGGCTTTAAACAAGTTGAAGAAGTTGGCACAAGTGCCCTTCTAAGCTAAGGAGTGAACTTATGATCAAAAGGAAGCAAAAAGGGACAAGTGAAGAACCAAAATTCAAATTAATTCAAGTATGCACCCAAAATATCCATAACCTTGCACAAAAGACCTTCAATCATACCATGACAACATGCCAAAAGGAGGGAATAAAATTCAGAAGCTAAACAAGTCAAATGGGAGGTCAAACATGGATTAGGGTTAAATGGCTTCACTCACAAGTTAAAGATAAAAATCAACTAACCACGATCCTAAAAATCAGAACAAAAATCAACAACAAACTAAACTCCATCATGAATCCAAAGCAAAAAGAACCAACCAAAAATTCAAAATAATGATCAAGATAGAAAATGGACAAGTCAGCAAGGTTCAAAATGAAATAAAATGAATTAATTAAAAGGAACAATTGATTTCCACGTGTCAAATAAAAAATAAATGTAAAATAAAAATATCAAAAATTCGAGAAAACTCAAACAATCATTCATGAATTATTTTAGAATTTTTGGAGACTTAAAACTATTTTTAAAAATTGAAAACCAAACTGTAAATAAAATGAAAACAAAAAAAGAAATAAAAATAAATGGATGAGGCTGGGGGTGCGTATAGAAACAAACCCAGTTCAAACTTATTGGGCCTCAAAGACAGGGGGTGGGATTAGCAAGTCAAGCCCATGAAAAGTCAGCGCAAGACACCACAATTAAAATGGAAATTCAATAATTCAGGAAAATACAAGGGCCAATGGATCAACTGGACGCATGAGATTGGTCAATTCATTAAAACAAGTCAGCACATTAATTGGTAGGTGGTGAGGGAACATGATAATTATGGTGAGGTGAGAAACACATGGCATTATTCAGAAAATAAGAAAACACGTGAGAGGGATGTGGTCCATTAATGCGTTGGCAAAGTGAGAGACGTCCAGATGAGATGATCTAAGGGCCAAGAGGTCATCTTCTTCATTCAAACTCTGGTGAGCTCATTTCCAGAATCCGATGACCGGAGCTAGGGCTCCGGCACCGGAAAACACAAACCATGAACAAATCACAATATAAATAACTCAAACACTCCAGATCAAACAATTAATACACGCTGAATCCAAATATGGAACTCAAATTCACCATGGATCACTGAATCAAACAGATCGAAGCAAAACAGATCTAACCATAAAACTTCAAATCATCAATACAACTTCAATTCTCAAGCATTTTCAAAATCAAACATCACAGAATCATCAGCATACTTCACAGATCATAATGCATACATCAAAAACCATTTCTAGATCCATGGATTCAGAAGATTACCTGAACTTGCAGAGCACGAAATAGGTCAAGACAAGCCTCTAAGCATTGCATATCTACCTCTTCTAACCTCTCCTTGCAAAATAAATGCAAGAGAGAGCTTGAATTTCTCTGGATCTTGAAGTTGGATAGCAACTGCACTTGAATGGCACCACTTGAAATCTTGAGCTTCAACTTAAACCAATGGTGGATTAATGATCCTTAAGCTTCAAGGATTCAGAATATGTGATTTGTTTGTGAAGAGAGTGAGAAAATGAGGAGATTCGAAGAGAAATGCTTGAGTGCAAGAAACTTTGGAATGAACAAATGTGATGGATCCATCCTGAAATGAAACCCTAGTTTTCTTATATATGAATCCAAAATGCAATGCGGAAAGAATGAGGGAAAGTGCACGTGAGAGGAGAGTGTGAGAGTGAAATTGCAAAATTGGAAAAATTCTTGTGATGAGGTGTTTGGCTCGTGCATCCCTCTCATTCTTTGCACACGTGTGATCAATATCCCACCCTTGATTCAAAACAGAAATCACCTTGGCCCTTGGATGTGAGGATCATGCTTTTCTCATGATCATGCATGTTTTGCACCTTATGAAATACTCCTCTTCTCATGCACGAATTTGGCAACATTTTTGGAGCAAATTAACTTTCTTGCAATGCCTTGTAATATTGTGATCATACTTGGCCCATAAAACAGCTTGAAAATAAGTTTCATGATCTTTTGCATTTGGAGGATACTTGGATTTCATGCCATGCCCTAAAATTGTTGAAATTTTCGAAGAGCATATCTATCAAACCATGAGGGCTATGAAAATGCTCTTGTACTTTTTGAAAATGGGAGGCTTTAATCTTCAACTTTCATGTTTGGTTGTGGTCCATTTGAAGCTTTTTTCACCAAGTTATGCTTACTTGAAAATTAGGGCAAAATGTTACTAAAAATGGAAATTCTCATTACCAAACTTATGCCAATTTTGCAAAACACCTCAAAACCTCATGATTCTTGATCTTTGATCTTGAAAAACCTCTTCTAAGGTTATAAGAACATCACTTGGCTAGAAAAATGGGGTTGGCCCCTTTGAAATCTCACAGTTGACTTTTAGAATGCACAGTTGACCAATTTCTTCATTTACAAGCAACTGAAGAAATAACTGACTTCCACAAGGAATTTTCTCACTAAATTTCATCCCTAGGATCCTCTTAACATATGAGAGACTTTTCCCAAATGAAATGGCCAAAGTCACAAGGTTTTCATGCTTGAAACTCAAACCCTAATTTGGGATCATTGTATAGGAGCTTTGCCCTAGCTTGAATTCCCTGATGATCTTCCAACCTTCTGAGCTTTTTGTGAATAATCTTGACCTTGTGAATACAACATAGACCCCTCATAGGACTTGAAAAAATCCATTGGGCCCCTTGTCATAGCTTGTGATGCTTCAAAACCCTCCACTGATGATCATATGCCTAATGTTAGGTCATGAGAATGTTATGCCTCATCTTTCCATGCTAAGATGCCAAGAATATGGTATGTTCATGATGAATATGATGTGATATGATGCTTAAAAAGAAGAGGGAAAATTTGGGGTGTTACAGCCTTGAACTTCAAGAAATTTCAAAAGGGCCAAAACTTCTCAAATTTGCAAAATGGTATAAATCTTCCCATACACTTGTGCCAGCATGCCAAATCTGTTTCTATGGACCTCCTTGAACTCAACTGAGGCCAGACACCCCTTTCAACCAGGCCTGCCATGACCCATACCTCAAGTACAACCAAACTTGACTTTTTGCATTTCACACCATACCAATCAGCATAGCCCACAACAACTCTTCTGACCTATCACAACTTCACATACATTCCCTAAGGATCACATTTCATAACATCTTGGAGCCTGAATCAACACACACATTCAGATTGCCAAAATCCCTCTCAAACTTCATTTCTTCGAAAATTTCAAACCACCCAGCAAAACTCCAAGATTCTTTCACTAATCATCTCCATACATCCTCTAGATCATTTCCCAACCATTAAACAAGCCTAAAACCTCAAGAATCAGAAATACGATTTCTGCCTCCACAGAACTAAAACTCATGAACCAAGCCATATAAACTCTTGCAAAGCTTTTCAACATCCTCAGGGAACTCATTAAAGCTGACTTGCACGAAGGAGGAGGCCAGAAAGCCCAGAATTTGAAAGCTCAACCTCAGGTAACATGATAAACATTTTTTCCAGAACCTTGTTTTCTTGTTAAAATATTGTTCTACATGTTGCCCTGATCATTGGGATATGTTTAGTTTTAAAAATGAGTGAGAAATAAGCTTGTATCGTGTTTCTGAAATTTTTGACCTAAATAATGTTTGATTCGATTCATGCTGTTCTTGGAATATAAATGAGTTTTGTTGATTGATTCGTGTTCTATGGTGTTCATTGTTTGATTCTGGAGAGTTTAGTGACTCTTTATGGTGTTTTGAGAGAGATGGGGTGAGGAACACGCCGGGGAAGACGACCGGAAGTCTTCTCCGGCCACCTAAGTTTAATTAGGGCTAATCCCCATTAATTAACCAGGTTTGAATTAGGGTCCTTAGATTGCTTTTCCCGTGCGTGTTTGGACGGCTTAGATCCCTCATTAACCCTAACATTTAATTAATTTAATTTAATTTAATTTAATTAAGTCAGAATGAATCTCAGCCCTTGGTTTACGCGCTGGTCAATGGTCTGTTCCCCAGTTTAAATCCCAGTCCTCAGATTTTCATACTTTTCATTTTTATTCATTTTATTTTATTTTCTTTCTATTTCTTTTCTTATAATTATTTAAAATAGCAAAAATCATCAAAAAATTCTGAAAATTGTTATCATGACTTTTATTAATTTTCAGTAACCAAAAATATTTTTACTTTTATTTTTTGCATAAAAATTATATTTTTAAAATATTTAAATGTTTATTTTAATTAATTAATGGAAATTAATTAATTAAAATAACATTTAAGTTTCTAAAAATCACCAAAAAATTCATATTGCATCTTAACACATTTAGAAACATTTTCAAACCCCTCATACAAATTTCTTTTTGGTTTTGATCATCATTTGACAATTTTCTTTGAATTTAGGGTTCATAAAATCACATTTTTTAACCCTAGCCTTTGAAAAATATTTTCTGCCTAACCATGAAGGGTTTGAAGTTGGTTCTTTTTGCATTGTTTCATAAACATCATGTAGTATCTAGGATATTTTTGGAATGAATTTATCTTTCATTTTCAATTTGTTTGGCCTTTTACATTGAGGATCACCCAAAAAACCCTAGAAACTTAGGAAATTCATAAATCCTTCTAGGTTTTGCTTCTGACCTCCCCCTTTGGATGGTAACCTAGTGTAGGTTTACGGTTCCTTTGAGTGAATTTTCAATTTTTTTTATAATGTCATTTGCTTCTGATTTGGTCATATGCATCTCATGTTGCCTTAAAACCCTAATTTTTCATCTTTACTTGCATTCATCTTGCATATGCATCCATACATGAACTTGCCATGACATTTCATGCATTCACATGTCATCTTAGACATCTTAGGACATGTTAGAATCATGCTTGATCATTTCTTCATTCATTTGCTATGATTTGCATTCATTTCCTTTCATTAACTTTCATGAACTTTCAAACTTCAAAGCATGCATACATGACATCTCATTCTTTGTATGATCATTCATATACACTTTATATGCCTTTGCATCATCTCACATGACATTAACATTGCATAAAAACTTCTGACTTTGTTCATTTCATCTCATCGCATCTCATTTTATTTCATTTCTTCATGCTTTATATCTTATGCATTCATGCAAACCTTTTCAGGTGGTAAGTTACTTTGAGAAGTGGATTTGCCTTCACTTCTCATTTTTTCTTCATCTCTTTTATATGCATCTTGCTGGTTTCTTTGAAGTGAACTTGATCACTTGTGTTCCTCTCTCACTTTATTTCTTTAAGTTACTTATCTTCTTCAATGAAGTAAGTAACTTATTCTTCTGCTTCATCCTCCTTTCATCTGCTTCTTCCTTTGGTGGTTTCCTTGAAGATCTTTCTCAAGCCTTACAAACCATAGGAAAATCCAAGCATGATAATAATTAGGGTTGTGGTTAGTTCCCCTTAGATTTTACCTTTGAGTCTTCTTTGTGTCTCTCTTCTCATCTCATCATTAGAGACTAAACCTTTAAGGTTTTAGGACTTTGGAATTAGGGTTATGCCTGCATCCTTCTCTTAGGATGAAGTGTATAACTTTAATCCTAAGTGTTAAACCCTTAATTTGTTTAAACCTCTTAATCAAATCATCTTAATAATCACTAAGACTTCATCTTGTAACTTGGGCCTTACATTAGGGTTCTAATTCTTCCTTTATGGTTAAGAAGGACTAACCCTGGTGTTTAATGGACAAGTCCCCCTCAAGTTGTCTTACAAACATAAAATCCACTTCTTAATCTCACCTATTAATAAAGGCTTATTTTGTCATGAATTTAATCCCTAACCATGGATTATGTTGAGGTATCTTCCTCAGCTTAAGTGTTCTCATCTATTATCCTTCTATTAGGATGATGTAATGAGTTCACTAATCCTTGATTATAGCTTAAACTCATTACTTAACACTAAAAAAAAAACTAAAAATATCTAAATAATCACAAGTAGGTTAATGATCTTAATCCTACATCATCATGGTAATTAAGTTGAGATGTTTATCTCATACTTAAGTATTCTCATTATCCCTAATCAGGGAGGATATAATGAGTCTACAAACCTTTGATATAGGCTTAAGCTCATTAACTTATGACAAACTCCAAAAACAAAAACAAAACTGAAAACACAAAAACAAACAATAATCGTCTCCTTCGGGATTTTTTTCTCATCACACTCATTCATAAGCGAGAACTCGCTTCTTCCGTCTAATGCAAGACAGTTAGCACTCGAGCCAGACGAGTCATACACTTGAGCATAGACAAGTAAGCAGTTCACATTCAATTTATCTTTCAGTCTCTTTGAGTCGAACTACGGTGTTCTTACTTCCTCATTGCACGAGAGGATACGTAGGCATAACTTAACAGTTGTCGAAAAAAAGTCTCTGTGTCTTCCCCCTCTTTCAGCATTATCTTTTAAGCCTCAGTTCCTGAGCATTTACCTTTTGCACTGACACATATATATTCTTTTCCAGCTTTTGCACACAGATAGCACATACACCTACCCCTTTAAACACAATCTTTTAAGCGTGGGTCCCGTCAAGTACGATGGACAATCTGGGTGCTAATACCTTCCCAGGTTGTAACCAACCCCCTTTCTCAGTTTCTTTTGTTCGCAACCGTCTTATCCATCTTTTTCTAGGTTTATGCAGCATTACCTTTCCTTCGGGATAAAAATGCCTAGCTGGCGACTCTATTCACTTCATTTCATTTTCTCCTTTCGCCGACCGTTCGCGCTTGTACCGGGATGCAAATCTTCGGGAGCGGCAACATGGAAACAGAGCTAGGGTTTTCACTGCACAGATGACCAAAATTAGGGTTTTGGTTTCAGAGGCCTTAACTCCAAATTTTTTGGTCATTCTTGTTTATAATGTTCTTAATATGTTATAAGGATCATGTGTACCATGTTTGATGAAGAAATTCACTGTGGAAGTCATCTGATCATTGGATAACTTCTTGAGTAAGTTAAGTCAAAATCAGAGCATCTGAGGCCCCCAACAAGGGAACCAAAGGATCAGTTTCATCAAATTGAAGTTCTATGATCTTTATTTGATCTTAGAAGGTGTGGGAAGTTCACAAGATTGAAGAATTTTGAGCCAATTGCAAACTTGCCATTTTTGGAAATGACTTGAAATGCAAACTTTCCATTTTGGGAAAGATTTTTAACCTCTTCTTTCATGACCAAAAATGCTTCAAATGAAAAATTCTTGGACATGAAAGTTGTAGATTAGGTCTTTCCCTTTTCAAAAAGTACAAGAACATGTTTTGATTCATCCTAGAACTCAAGATATGACCTTTCAAAGTTGGCAAAAATCACATAATTTTCAAGTTCATGTCAAAGAGGGATTTTTGCATATTGGCATTTCAAGCTTCTAAGTGACCTCTAATATGCTCAATTATGTCATAACATTTTCAAGCAACCTTCAAAGATTATAATTATGCATTGAACCTAGGGTTTTGATGACTTAATTCTCAAGAAACATCAAAGTTGGAAAATTGCATAAACCTTGCTATCTCTCCATCTAAGCATTACAATTGCCTTTATTTGATCCAAGGGCCCCCCATGAAGCATGCTGAGGCAATCTATGCTCAGAACCCCTGCTGCATTGACCCATACCTCAAGTACATATTGTTGCACCCCAAAATTTGCCCTCACCTAGACAAGACATTGTGTACTAAGGTGTCCTAAGAGGTTCACAAGGTTCACAAGGCATCTCAAGAGGTTCACAAGGTTCACAAGGCATCTCAAGAGGTTCACAAGGTTCACAATTAGTCAGAAAGTCTGACAATCCCCTCAGACAAAGCATCCTCCTAAGCAATGCATCCTAAACTAGGGTTTTGAGTTTCATCAGGAAAAATGGATTTCCAAGGCTTCAAGTGAGCTTCATAGTATCCTATATGTCCTCAAGAATCCCTATGTCAAGTTTCAAGGCTTTCCCAAAAGGTTTGCTCAATCAGATAATCAGATAGGCTAAAATCAGTCAAAGTAGTCAAAACGTGAAACTAAGGTCAACTATGGTCAAACCAAAGTCAAACTTCATGATTTTTTGCCAACATCAAGTTTAAAAAGTATAATTCATCATTTGATAAAGGGTTGTGTAAACACCCCAAATTTGCCCTCACCCATTCACACCATGGCTTGTGATCTCTTCATATGCATAAGTTCAATCATAGCATCTCATATTGCATTTTGATTCACTGCATTGCTTCTAAGTCATTTGCATCTAGGGTTTGTGATCTGAGCCATCCATGAGTCATTTGAGCCACTTCAGAGGTCTTCAATCACTTCAAAGGGGTCCATGTATGTTCAAGCCTCATATTATATCCTCACAAGATCAAAGAAGTCAAAGAATCACAAGAACTGAAAAAGGCATGGAAGTAGAGCCAGGTTTAACTGCACAGATGACCTAGAATTAGGGTTTTGGTTTCAAAGGCCATAAATCCAAAATTTTTGGTCATTCTTGTTTCTATTGGTCTCTATATGGTATAGGGATCATGCATATCAATTTTCATGAAGAAATTCAATGGGGAAGGCATCTGATCAAGAGTTGACTTCTTGAGCAAGTCAGTGTAAAATCAGGGCATCTGAGGCCCCCAATGACCCAACCAAATGGTATTCTTCATCATTTTGAATGTGTATGATCTTTATTTGATCATAGAAGATGTTATAAGTTCACAAAGTTGAAGAATTTCAAGCCATTTGCAAAATTGCCTTTTTGGGAAAGTGACTTGTAATGTAAACTTGCCATTTTGGGAAAGTTTTTCAACCTCCTCAAATTGATTCAAAAATGCTTCAAATGAGAAAACTTTGGTCATGAAAGTTGTAGAATGGATCATTCCCTTTTCAAAAAGTACAAGAACTTGTCCTAATTCATTTTGGATCAAAAGTTATGGCTTGTCAAAGTTGGGAAAAATCACATAATTTCAAGTTTTGTACCAAAGAGGCAAAGTTGCAAAACCTCTTTCCAAGGCAAAATATGACTTCAAATGGACTTCTAAACTTTGCACAAACATAAACCAATGCCTAAAAATCAGATTGCACAAAAGAACTTCTCATTTTCATGACTTATGCTTCAAGTAATCACAAAAGGGCCAAAAGATCACAAAGTTGCAAAACCTCTCACAAACCCTAATCCACTTGATAATTGGCCTCAAGACTCATTCTATGGCTCTCCTCAATCCTTGCTGTGCAGGACACCCCTTTGTCCTTGGCCTGCCATTGACCCATACCTCTCTTACACCTAGACTTGACTTTTTGCAAAAAGGGCCATACCAATCAAGATAGGCCACACCAACTCCAAAGACCTATCACAGTGTGATAAGTGGACAAAGAGCAACTCAAAGCAACATACACACAAGCCTGAAGCATCTCACAAGCCATAGTTTCAAGATTTCACCTCTTATGCACTTTCCTTCGAAACTCATCACACAAACATCAAACACCAAAACAAACTTCATAGAATCACTCAACATGTTCCTCTGATCATTTCCCAAGCCTCATTTGTCCCTGAAACCTCCTCAATCAGAAACACGATTCTCACCCCTCACTGAACAGAACTTCATCAAACTCACAAACCAGCCACTCTAAACTCCAACCAAGCTTCAAAGCTTCATCAAGAGGATCATTGGAGCCATTTTGAAGCAAAGAGGCAGGCAGAAAGCTCTTGGATTGAAAGCTCAACCTCAGGTAACATGATGAACAAATTTTCCAGAACCCTGATTTCTTGTTAGAATATTGTTCTATGTGTTGCCCTGATCATGGGGATCTATTTATTTTTGAAAATGAGCCAGAAATGAGCATTTGGTGTTGCTCTGAAACTTTTGCCCTAGAATTTGTTTTCTTCGATTCTCACTGTGTGGTTAATATAAATTGTTTTTGGTCCTGGATTCTTGTTACCCATTGTTGGGGGATTGATTCTGGAGATTTGGAAGTCTTGGGGATGCGTTTTGAGTGATTCAGGTGAGGAAGATGGCCGGAGAAGACGACCGAAGCTTATCTCCGGTCGCCTGAGTTTAATTAGCGTTAAGTGTGATTAATTAGGAACTTTGAATTTAGGCCCTTGGATCTGCTTTCCCGCGCGTGAATGAAGGGCTGGATCTTATCATTTAGCCCTAATCAGTGTTTAATTAAATTAACCTAGGATTAATTAATTATAAAACTTAAATTAGCCAGGTTTGAACTTGGGCCATTGGATGTGGCGCCAAGTCAACCTCTCCCAGCCCAGATTGCATCTGATCCCTTCATTGTGCATACTTCCATTTATTCTAATTTTTATTTTCATTTTCTTTGCATTTATTTATACGAATTATTTAAAATAGCAAAAATCATTTAAAAACTTTGAAAATTTTTGTCAAAGATTTCATTAATTTTTAGAACCCAAAAATATTTTTATTTTTATTTTTTTGCATTAAAAATCATTTTTAAATTATTTAAATGTTTATTTTTAATTAGTTAATGGAAATTAATTAATTAAAAATCACCAAAAAATTCAAATTGCATTTAGAAACATTATCAAACCCTCAAACCAAATTTCATTTTTGTTCTTGATGTCTTTTGATCATTTTCATTGGAATTAAATTAATTTTTAGGCAATATTTTGGTTCAAACTTTGAGAATTCATTCTGCCTAACCCTTGAGAGTTTGAGGATGGTTCTTCTTGCATTACATCCTTCATAGCATGTAGTTTATAGGATAAAATTGGTTTGATTTGATCTTGCATTTTCAATTTGTTTGTTATTTTTCTTTGAGAGGCACCCCAAAACCCTAGCCAACTTAGGAAATTCATAACTTTCACTAGGTTAGGAGTTAGATCCCCTCCTTTGGGTAGTGAACTTGTATAGGTTTAGGGTACCTTTGATTGCATTTTCAATTTTTTGTCACATCATTTGCTTCTGGTTTTGAATTTTTGAATTGTATGTTGTATGTAAACCCTAATTTGTGCTTTCACTTGCATCCATCTTTCATTTGTTTGCATTCAATGACTTGCCATGACATTTTGTGCATCCACATGATTCATAATACATCTTAGGACATATTAGAATCATGTTTGATCATTGCATCATTCCTTTGCCATGTTATATGTTCATTTCATTTCATAAATATTCATGAATCCTTATGGTTCAAGGCATGCTTCATTTGCATTCTTATGCTTGTATGATCATTATCATCTCTTATCATGTGTTTGCATCATTTCTTGGCATCATTAACATCATGTTCTTGTTTCTGGTTTTGGTTTGCATCATGGCATTGCATCTCATTTCCATTGCATTTCATTTTCTTGTGCTAACATTTCAGGTGGTAAGTTGTTTGGGGGGTGAATTTGCCTTCACCTCTCACAATCTATTTTCATCTCTTTCATAATTTCTTTGCTGCATTTTGTATGTGTATTAGAGTGAGCTTTCTCATTCATGTTCTCTCCTTACTTTCTTCCTTCAAGCAACTTGTCTTCTTAAATGAAACAAGTTGTTTTGCTTCTCTCTGCTTCCTCCTCCATTCATCTGCTTCTCTTCCTGGTGGCTTCTCTCTTGAAGATCTTCTTGCAAGCTTCATAAACCCTAGGAACAACCAAGCATGATAACAATTAGGGTTTGATTAGTCCCCCATTTAGTTTTACCTTTGTGTCATCTTTGGGTCTTCTCCTCTCATCTCATAATCAAGGACTAAACCCTAAAGGCTTTAAGGCTTTGTGATTAAGCTTATGCCTGCATCCTTCTATTAGGATGGAGTGTATAACTTTAATCCTAAGTGGTAAACCCTTAATGTGTTTAAATCCTTTAATCAATCCATCTAATAATCATCAAGACATCAAACTTGTAACTTGGGCCTTGCATTAGGGTTCTAATTCTTCCTTAATTGGTTAAGAAAGACTAACCCTAGTGTTAATGGACAAGTCCCCCTCAAGTTGTCTTACAAACCATAAAAATCACTTCTTCATCTTATCATTAATTAAAATCCATCTAATAAAGGCTTTGTTTTGTCATGAGGTTAATCCCTAATCATGGATTAAGTTGAGGAGTCTTCCTCAGCTTAAATGATCTCATCTATTATCCTTCTATTAGGATGGTGTAATGAGTCCATTAAATCCTTGATTATGGCTTAATCTCATTACTTAACACTAAACAAAAACAACAAAAACATCTAAATAATCACAAGTAGGTTAATGATCTTAATCCTACATCATGGTGATTAAGTGTGAGGTGCTTACTTCACACTTAAGGTATTCTCATTACCCCTAATCAGAGGGAAGATGTGATGAGTTTACTGACCCTTGGTTTAGGCTTAAGCTCATTATCTTATTCCAAAAAGCAATAAAAGACTGAAAACTCAAAAACAAACAATAATCGTCTCCTCCGGGATTCTTTTCTCATCTCATTCACTCACAAACGAGAACTCGCTTCTTCCGTCTAATGCAAGATAGTTTGCACCTGAGCCAGACAGGTCATACACTTGAGCATAGACAAGTAAGCATTTCACAAGTCAATTTATCTTTCAGTCTCTTTGGGTCGAACTACGGTGTTCTGACTTCCTCATTGCACGAGAGGATACATAGGCATAACTTAACAGTTATCGAACAAAAGTATCTGTATATTCCCCCTCCTTCCAGCATTATTCTTTAAGTCTCATAGTCTTAAGCTTCCCATTCTTTCTTACACTGACACTTCACATATTTCCTTTCACATTTCTTTTACACTGACACTTGCATTCTTTCCAGCTTTGATACAATAATTGCACTGACACTACCCCTTTAAAACACAAATATTTTAAGCGTGGATCTCGTCGAGTACGATGGACAATCTGGGTGCTAATACCTTCCCAGGTTGTAACCAACCCCTTTCTCAGTCTCTCTGGTTCGCAACCGTCTTATCCATCTTTTCTTAGGTCTATGCAGCATTACCTTTCCTTCGGGATGAAAATGCCTAGCTGGCGACTCTTGTCTTTCTGAGTTCACCCTTGTGTGTTCTCTCTCTCTTTCGCCGACCGTTCGTGTCTGTACCCCTCTTGGCCCCGTGTCATTTTGGTGGGAGCGACAACTTGGCGACTCTGCTGGGGACCCTTATACTGTAACCAGGGCTTCTGGTTCTTTTTGTGGGTTCCTCCTAGCGCTTGTTTGATTTGTGTTTACTGGGGTGTTATGTGCTAATTGTGTTTATATAGTTGCCTTATTTGTTGCTTTATGTACAACTTTATTTATTGCTTTCTTTACAGTTTTACATTTTTCATACTGTCATGCTATCTTGCTGGATCTGGTTTCTGTTTTGATGGGTGGGGTTCTATTGAGAGTTTAAGGTCCTATACCTGGGACCTGAGTGACACCTAGGCTAGAGTGGTTCATGTTCTTTCCCATTCCATTTCGGTCTGGTGCGGGAATATGAAACACGGTTCAGATATGGGTTTCTTCTTGAGAACTCTGTGCTACAGATATCCTGTAGTGCTAGGGCTATTTGGGAAGCCTGCTAAGTCTGGATGACCTTTATTATGACCTTCAGAAACTGAGGTGAATTAGAGGAGGATCTTTTATGGTTATTGTAAACACTGTACCTCCGGGTTAGAAGTGTTTACACTTCTCATAACTGATCCAAGTCTGAGGATCCTTGTTTTAGAACACTACCTGTGAGGGGGTTGGGCTGTTTGCAGGTTTGCAGGTACCATTGACCACATCATACCCTGTTACTTGTTTGGTTTAAGAGTACTCCATTTTGGACAGTTCTTGTGATTTAACCCTGGACATGTGACTCTTTATTTGGGTCCCCCACCTTGGTTACTGGAGTTCTGAACCTTCATCTGGACTTCTTGAACGTACATGGACTTTATATCAAGACAGTAATCAGATCCAGCTTGATCACAAACCCTTTGCATATCATTTGCATACATCATCATTGCATCATTTAACATTTGTTTATTTGTTTTTCAGGGTATCCACATCATATTTGGCTTGGTTTTGACCCCTTCATCTGCATAGACCTCTGTTTCATCAGGTATCTGCTTCAGCTATCTTCATCAGTTGTCTACATCAGCTGCCTTCATCACCAGCACCAGCCTATCAGTGGTTCATCTCCAGTATTAATCTTGATCTTCATCAGCACTTGTTTTCAGCTCTTCATCAGCACTCATGTCTGCACCCAAGAAGAGCAACATTTCATACCATTTCTTTGAGCCTGTGTTGACTGGTATTAGGCAGGTCCAGGAACTTATCACCCCTGACCACGTCCCATTATTCAGAGAGCATTATGGAGGCATCCTCGATATGGTTATGGACCTGGACCCTTCTCAGAGGAGTATGATCCACACCTGCCTACAGTTCTATGACCCTCCTTTGAGATGCTTCACTTTCCAAAACTTTCAGCTAGGACCTCTGCTGGAGGAGTTTTCATCATTAATTGGAGTACCTGTCAGGGGTGGTGTCCCCTTCAACCCAGAGATGACTTCTCCCAGCAATGGAGAGGTAGCAAAAGCACTGTACCTAGAGCCTATTTTGATTGAGCAAAACATGACAACAAAGGCTGGGATCCCTGGTTTGCACTTAGATTTCTTGATTTCTCAGGCCATCCTGAAGGCCTCCTTGGGAGAATGGAGGGTAGTTTGTGCATTGTTAGCCCTCAGTATATATGGGGTTATACTATTTACAGACGAGCCCAAGTTTATCAGCAAGAATGCCATTCATCTTTTCCTTCTGAGGACCCCAGTACCCACATTGCTGGGAGATTTCTATTATTCCATTCATCAGAGGAATGAGAAACAGAGAGGAAAGTTGGTGAGATGTTGTGCTCCTCTATTTCATACTTGACTGCTCAAACATTTGCCTAAGACTGATGCCTTCCTGAATCCTCACCAACAGAAGAATTGGGCTAAAAGGCTCATTGCTTTGACTTCAGATGACATCAGATGGTGCACCCAGAGCACCAAAGGCAAGGACATCATCACTAGCTGCGGGCAGTACCCCAATGTACCTCTAGTAGGAGTGAAGGGTTGCATCAACTACAATCCTTTGCTGTTTAAGAGACAACTGGGCTATGCTTTGGTTCACCCTCCTAGAGTGCAAGATTTAGCTGAGACCCTATATTGTGAGATAAAGCCTAATCTAGCTGTTGTCAGACAAGCATCCTGGGCTTGGGACAACATCCAGACCAAAGGGATGGCCGTTCTTGGGAGGTGCAATAATGTGGCTTCAGCTCAGTATTATGAGTGGTCCCATGCTAGAGCTCAGGTCACTGGAATGCCCTTCACCATTGAGGATACACCTGGACCATCCACAGTACAGCCAACATCCACTGTCAGTCTGGAGGAATTTGAGAAACTGAAGGAAAGGAATGAGAATCTGTCTCAAGCTCTGAAGAAGACCCTCTGGGAGAGGAGTGATGGTCGTCTGGACATTGAGAGGTTGGAGAAGCTTAGGGTGGAGCATCTGGCCAAGATTGAGAAGACAGAGGACTACATCAAGAAATCAAGAGCTGGGGAGCAAATTTTGAAGAATGCCTGTAAGGAGGCCAAGCTTCAGAAGGCTAGGACTGATCTCTATCTGCAAGAAAGTCAAGCTAGGTGGGTTAGGATCACCGAAGCTCGTACTCAAGAAGATAAGAGAACTCAAGCCAGGATTGAGCAGTTGGAGGCCAATGAAAAGAAACAACAGGAAGCTCTGCTGGCAGCCCAGAAGGAGATTTCAGAATTGAAGCTTAGGGCTGGTTTGAAGAGGTCAAAGGACCAAGACAGGCACAAGAAGCTGACCACTGCTATTGCCACTAGGAACCTCCTCATCAGGACTATTACGGAGCATCCAGCTAGTCCGGTGACTGAAGCACTTTTGAAGGAGGTTAAGGAGGATGAGTTTGGACTTGATGTCTGACTTTTTGTTTGTTGTTGCTTTCATTCGATGTACTTTTCTTTTATGTTGTATTTTGACCCTTCAGGGGCATGTGTTGTAAAAAACAAACTATGTATGATCTACCATTTGTAATGTATTTGTTAGTTTGTTTCAATGAGTTTCTTTTCTCAAGCAACATCAAAGCATCTTCCTCGGGGTCTGGAAAGGTCAAAACCAAGAGCCAAGCCGGATACCTTGGAAAATAAATAAGCATACTGCATTGCATACTAACTTTTGTTTTGTTTTGTAGGTTTTTGTTATTATTTTGTTTGTTTCTAACTCTGTTGTGATTCAGGAAATATTGCTCGCAGAAGAGTGTTCCCCGTCAACCGTGCACACCGGTATCCTACTCGCAACAACCTTCCGGGTATTATAATGGAGCAAGTACAGCAAGACCTGACCGAGGTCAGAACCCAGATGGCTAACGAAAGAATGGAGATGAGGAACCAAATGGCCCAATTCATGACAGTAATGACTGGCTTGGCTCAGAGCCAAGAAAGGTTAAGGGCATTAATAGAAAGACAAACACCTGAGGAACCTCATCCTGGGACTGGAGGAACAAGCAACAATGAGAGGGGACAACCTCATGTTAATCCACCTGTATTTGGACCTCACCTGGATCTGGAAGTCAACATCCCGGGTAATGTACAAGGGAATACTGTTGGGGGGAGAATCTTACAAGAAGACCCCCAAGAAGAGAAATTCACTGTCATGGGAGCTGGTGATGAAGTCTATGATAGGAGGTTTGATGAAATTGCTGAGAAGTTGAGATCTCTGGAGTCTCAAAATTCCCTGGGTTTTGATGTCATGGATATGGGGTTAGTAGACGGGGTATGAATTCCCCACAAGTTCAAACCCCCGTGCTTCGAGAAATACAATGGAACCTCCTGTCCACGAACTCACCTGCAGTCCTTTCTGGGGAGACTTAAAGCATATACCATGGATGAAAAACTGTGGATGTTCTATTTTGAAGACAGTTTGACTAGGGCTTCAAGGGAGTGGTATTCACACTTGACCATAGCTACTATCAGATGATGGAAGGACCTAGCTGAAGCCTTCATCAGGCAGTACCAATACAATCTAGACATGTCTCCTAATAGGACCCTCTTGATGGGAATGTCTCAATCCTCCAGGGAAAGCTTCAGGGAATATGCCCAAAGGTGGAGACAGCTTGCTGCTGCTGTCCAGCCACCCATGTCGGAAAGAGAAATGACCGACATGTTTATGAATACTCTGTAAGGAACATATATTGATAGGTTGGCTGCCTTTTCTTCCACCAGTTTCGCAGACGTGGTTATAGCTGGTGAAAGAATTGAAAGTCTGCTAAAGATGGGCAAGATTTCTGATAATGGTGCAAGTTCTTCAAGTAATTCCAGGAAACCTTTTGTGGGACCTCGAAGGACCGGCGAGACAAATTCCATTCATGCCAACAGGGGCAGACCTCAGTATGTCCACAGATCAGTGGCAGCTGTCACTATTCCAGCTCCGATTCCTCAGCAACCAACATATCAGCAACCACCACAACCACATTACCAACAACAAGTTCAGTATCCGCCACAGAGAACCTACAACAACAATAACATCAATCAACAACAAAGACCCTTCCAGCAAAGACCATCACAGGCAAATAGGGTGATTGATCCCATACCTATGCCCTATGCTGCTTTATTGCCACAACTCCTGAAACTTAACTTGGTTGAGTTAAGGACATTGGCACCCCCAGATCCCTCCAATCTCCCTAAGAATTACGATGTCAACGCCAGGTGTGCTTTCCATTCCAATGCACCAGGCCACAATACGGAAAAATGCAGGGCTTTACAAATGAAAGTGCAAGATTTGGTGGATTCTAAGGCCCTCAACTTCGCACCTCCTCCAAATGTCAACAGAAATCCCATGCCCAACCATGGTGGGCCAAGGATTAACGCCATTGAGGAAGATAAACCATCTACTCTGATCACCAGTGTTGCACAAATTCGAACACCTCTGGTCGAAATTAAAGCTCAGCTTCTAGAGTGCCAGGTGTTTCCCGGGTGTGAGCTCGGTTGTGGGTATTGCAACATTGCGGTCAACGGGTGTGATAATTTGAGAAGCGGCATAGATAGTCTTATCAAGGATGGTATCCTTCAGATCTCAACTACGGCGCCTACAAATCCAGCAATTCCTTTGACAATAATTCCTGATTCTTCTACAACAGCAGCAACAATCATTCCAACTGATTCATCAATATCATCAACAATGGCTTCATCCATCACTTCAACAAATCAAATGTCAACAACCATTTCTTCTACAACATCAACATCCATTCCATCAGCAGAATCTTCTACAACACCAACAGAAATTAATGAAGATGTCTCAGCAGTCACCATTTACTATGATCCATCAGATGTTCCTCCAAACCACAACTTTCAACAACAAGTAGTGGCACCTCCTGCCAGATTACCAGTCACAATTTACTACGATCCGCACACCATTACAGTGCCCTCCTCTGCAGCAGTCAGTCCAGTTACTATCACGGTGCCTGGACCAGTTCCTTATGAAAGCAGTATTGCCATACCTTGGCATTATGGCTCTGATCTTTACTGCAACGGGTAGAAAATCACTTGGGATTCTTCAATCTCTTCTCCACAAATTGATAATGTTGGGGGAGGCGGAGGCTTCACCAGAAGCGGACGCCTTTTTGCCTCACAATTGCAAAGACCTAATGCTGAAGCAGAAGCTGCTGCCAAAGCAAAAGGAAAGAGTGTGGTATTTGATGAGCCAATTGTCAAAGAAGCTCAGAAGACATCTTTTGAACAAGATGTAGACGAGTTTATGAGAATCATAAAGAGAAGTGATTACAAGGTGGTGGATCAGCTTCACCAAACTCCCTCAAAAATCTCCATATTATCACTGTTAATGTGTTCTGAAGCTCACAAGAATGCATTATTGAAAGTCCTGCACGCAACATACGTGCCAGAGGAGATCACCGTTAATCAGCTAGAAACTGTGGTGGCAAATGTCAATACCAGTCATGGGCTAGGTTTCACCAATGCTGACTTAACAACTGAGGGACGTAACCACAACAAGGCTTTACACATCACTCTAGAATGCAAGAGTGCTGTTCTATCCCATGTACTGGTAGACACTGGGTCGTCACTCAATGTTCTACCAAAGAAAGCCTTAGTGAAGCTGGAGTATGATGGCTTGGCATTGCGTCCGAGTAATTTGGTGGTGAGAGCATTCGATTGCTCTAAAAGATCAGTGCTTGGGGAGATTGATCTGCCTGTGATGATTGGCCCACAAACTTTCAAAATTACCTTCTATGTGATGGACATTCAGCCGGCCTACAACTGTTTGTTGGGTAGACCCTGGATCCATGTCGCTGGCGCTGTTACGTCTACCCTTCACCAGAAGTTGAAATTCGAGTGGGAAGGCCAGATCATCACCATCTGTGGGGAAGAAGACATCTTTGTTAGCCATCTGGCTACGTACAAGTACATTGAAATGGATGGAGAAATCCATGAAACTATGAGCCAGGGATTTGAGGCCCTAAACATTAATGAAGCATCTGCTGTACTGGGAACCTCCATAACGTCATATCAGCAAGCCCGTAAGGTTGTTGAAGAGGGTACTGCCCAAGGCTGGGGCAAGCTGCTGCCCGTGGAAAAGAAAGAAGACAGATTTGGGTTGGGTTACAAACCAACTCAACAAGATCAATCAGAGGCTGCAAAAGAGCCCAATTTTATTAGCGGGGGAATGCTCACCCCGGATGCTGTAAACAATTTGGAAGACGAGGAAGAAAGCGACCGCAACCTGGAGAGCTGGATACGTCCAAGGATCCGGGGAGCCAAGTCTTTAACTGGTCTTCCCAGGAAATTATAAGGGTTACTCCTGCAGAGTAATTATTATTTCCTATATTTTAAAGCATGCATCAAGTCTTGCATCTTGCCCAAGATGACAAGACTCATTTTGTAATCGGGCCATCTTGTAATTTTGTGCAAATGGATTAATCAATGAATATCGGACATCTTTTGCAAACAAGTCTCTTTTCGCTCACTGTCTTTTCATTTTTCTTTTTGTACAAAAAATAAAATGGCAATGTTATTTTTCAGAATAAATAACTTCATTTTCACTTTTTCTAAACAAGATTAAAATTGATCACTAAAATAAACCAATTTAAACCCTTGCAGAAAGTGCCCTCCAGATTGCATCGACAACAACACTACTATGACTTTGTATGACTTTGACAATCCAATCAATCAAGCTGATGAAGGGGTTGAAGAAGATTATGAGCTACCTGAAGAGCTAGCCAGGTTGTTAAGGCAAGAGGAGAGGGTTATCACTCCTCATCAGGAGGAGATTGAAACTGTTAATCTTGGTACAGAAGAAGATATGAAAGAAGTTAAGATCGGGGCCTGCTTACAAGATTCAGTGAAAGAACAACTGATTGACATGCTCCGAGAATATGTGGATGTCTTTGCTTGGTCTTATCAGGATATGCCAGGGTTGGACACCGACATTGTCATGCACAAGCTGCCTTTGAAAGAAAACTGCCCACCAGTGAAACAGAAGCTGCGTCGTACTCGCCCAGATATGGCAATGAAGATAAAGGAAGAGGTACAAAAACAGTGGAACGCCGGGTTCCTTGCTGTGACCAGCTATCCGCCGTGGGTTGCTAATATTGTACCTGTGCCTAAGAAAGACGGCAAGGTGAAGATGTGTGTGGATTACCGGGATCTGAACAGAGCCAGCCCGAAAGATGACTTCCCTTTACCTCACATTGATGTATTGGTTGATAATACGGCTCAGTTCTCGGTATTCTCCTTCATGGACGGATTTTCAAGATACAATCAGATCAAGATGTCACCTGAAGACATGGAGAAGACAACTTTCATCACACCCTGGGGCACATTCTGTTATAAGGTGATGCCATTCGGACTGAAGAATGCTGGTGCCACTTATCAACGGGCTATGGTAACATTATTCCACGACATGATCCATAAAGAAATCGAGTGTTATGTGGATGACATGATTGCCAAGTCCCTCACAGAAGAAGACCACCTGGTAAATTTGTTGAAGTTATTCAAGCGTCTGAGGAAGTACCAACTAAAGTTAAACCCCAACAAGTGCACATTCGGGGTGCGATCTGGTAAGCTACTGGGATTTATTGTAAGTGAGAAAGGGATTGAAGTTGACCCTGATAAAGTCAAAGCCATTCAAGAAATGCCTGCACCGAAGATTGAGAAAGAAGTTCGGGGGTTTCTAGGTAGATTGAACTACATTTCAAGGTTCATATCTCACCTTACAGCAACCTGTGAGCCCTTGTTCAAGCTGTTAAGAAAAGAACAAACGGTCAGGTGGAACAAAGACTGCCAGAGGGCTTTTGACAAAATCAAGGAATATTTGCAAGAGCCTCCGATCCTTATGCCTCCAGTTGAAGGAAGACCTCTAATAATGTACTTGACAGTATTAGAAGAATCAATGGGGTGTGTGCTAGGCCAGCATGACGAGTCTGGTCGAAAAGAGTATGCAATTTACTACCTAAGCAAAAAGTTTACCGACTGTGAACAACGTTATTCACTGCTCGAGAAAACTTGTTGTGCTTTAGCGTGGGCTGCTCGCCGACTAAGGCAGTATATGTTGACCCACACTACTTTGTTGATATCAAAGATGGACCCAGTCAAGTACATTTTTGAGAAGCCAACACTTACCGGACAGGTTGCAAGATGGCAGATGATCCTCACAGAATATGACATCCAGTACACATCTCAGAAAGCCATCAAAGGCAGTGTACTGTCTGATTATCTTGCTGAGCAACCTATTAATGATTACCAGCCTATGAGATTTGACTTCCCTGATGAAGACATCATGTTCATAAAAGCGAAAGATCACGAAGAGCCTATTCACACTAAAGGGCCTGACCCGGAAGAAGAATGGACTATGATGTTTGATGGGGCTGTTAATATGAATGGTCGTGGTGTTGGTGCAATACTCATTACACCTAAGGGAGTTCACATGCCTTTCTCGGCAAAACTCACCTTCAACTGCACTAACAACGAAGCTGAATACGAAGCTTGTATTATGGGTCTTGAGGAAGCCATTGACCTCAGGATCAAGACTTTGACTGTATTTGGAGATTCAGCTCTGGTAATCAATCAAACCAACGACAAATGGTACACACACCAGGATCATCTGATACCTTACCGGGATTATACAAGGAGGTTATTGACTTTCTTCACAACGGTCAAGCTTTTGTATATCCCTCGAGACGAGAATCAGTTTGCAGATGCTCTGGCTACCATTTCATCCATGATTAAAGTTCAAGCTGCCAACTTTGTACCTCGGATCTCAGTATCCAGACTTGACAGACCAGCATATGTGTTCTCAGCAGATGCTGTTAAAGATGATAAGCCTTGGTTCCATGACATTAAGCGCTTCTTGGAGGATCAAACGTACCCACCTGGGGCCTCTTCCAATGATAAGAAAACATTAAGAAGGCTAGCTGGTAGTTTCTTCCTGAATACTGACGGTTCCCTATACAAGAGAAACTTTGATATGGTACTCCTCAGATGCGTTGATATGACAGAAGCAGACTTGTTGATGCACGAGGTGCATGAAGGATCCTTTGGTACCCATGCAGGAGGGCATGCCATGGCTAAAAAGTTGTTAAGATCAGGTTATTACTGGATCACAATGGATGCCGACTGTTGTGCCTATGCCAGGAAATGTCATAAATGCCAGATCTATGCGGATAAAGTGCATGTGCCTCCGAATCCTCTGAATGTGATGTCTTCACCCTGACCCTTTGCTATGTGGGGCATTGATATGATTGGCAAGATTGAACCGACCGCCTCAAATGGCCACAGATTCATCCTGGTAGCCATTGACTATTTTTCCAAGTGGGTCAAAGCAACTTCATATGCAAATGTTACAAGACAAGTGGTAGCCCGATTTCTGAAAAGAGACATCATCTGTCGGTATGGAGTGCCCGAGCGAATCATTACTGATAATGGTTCCAACTTAAACAATAAAATGATGGCAGAACTGTGCCGGGACTTCAAGATCCAACACCACAATTCTTCTCCTTACAGGCCAAAGATGAACGGCGCTGTTGAGGCAGCTAATAAGAATATCAAGAAAATTGTACAGAAGATGGTGGTCACCTACAAAGATTGGCATGAGATGCTACCATTTGCCTTGCATGGGTACCGTAAGTCAATCAGAACATCCACTGGGGCAACACCATATCAGCTTGTGTATGGTATGGAGGCAGTCCTACCTGTTGAAGTTGAATTACCCTCCTTGCGGGTACTAATTGATGTTAAGCTGAACGAAGCAGAGTGGGTCCGATCCCGATACGAGCAACTGAGTCTGATTGAAGAAAAGAGATTGGCTGCAATCTGTCATGGGCAGCTGTATCAGAAAAGAATGAAGAAAGCCTTCGATCAGAAAGTCAGGCTCCGAGAGTACCAAGTAGGAGATCTTGTGTTGAAAAGACTCCTCCTTCCTCATACAGACCACAGGGGCAAGTGGACTCCGAACTATGAAAGGCCATTCGTAGTAAAGAAAGTTTTCTCCGGTGGAGCACTGATGCTCAGCACTATGGATGGTGAAGACTTCCTGTCCCCTGTGAATTCAAATACAGTTAAAAAATACTTCGCATAAAATGACCCGCTGGACATAAAAACAGAATGTAAGTCCAGGCAAAAATAGGGCATCCCGGCGAGTCAAAAACAAAATAAAAGACTCGGGCAAAAATAAGGGAAATTAATAAAAAATGTACACCCGCTGAGTCGAAAAGCCGCATTGGACGACTCAGGCAAAAATGGGTATCCCGATGGACTGAAAACCCGAAAGGGCGATCCATGCAAAATAAGGGAATAAGCGAACAACTGTATTCTGAATTCATCTGTATCACTTACAACTTGGTAAGCTTCGAAAGGTTCAAGATTCGTTCAGAATCAACCTTCTTTAGAAAGCAAGACGAGAAGAACGTCAAATGTCATACGAGTCATAGCAAAAGGGAAGCTTCTTGAAGCGTCATCAACATTGCCAGCATCTTTTGTTTCTCAATTTGTAACAATCTCCTCATTCCAGGGGATTTGTTTATATGACTGTATCTTGCCAATTCAGGGCACTCGAATTAATAAAATCAGATTTTCAGTCACACATTGTCTCGTACTCTTTTATTTGCAAAAATGTCCGATGTCATTAATTTGTTGATCGCATGAATACAGATGCGTCTTTCTGAAACTACATGCTTACAGGAAATATACTTACCCCCGGGAGTGTCCAAACTCTTATGATGGAATCCAGTAGGGGATACCTCGGGGTACTTGTGCGTTTCTTTGTCTTTACAGGATTGCAGGTATTCAAAGCGCGACATGGGGCATGAAAGCTTCTCCCCAGCAAGCTGTCAAATCATTATCTATTCAGTCTGTCTTCCAGATTAGCACCGGAGGTGTTTTCTCCCCGGCTAAGTTGTCAAGTATCATCCTCAGCGGGATCCCTATAGAAATCTCTAGGAAGATCTTCCAGTGATCTTTCTTCTTCCCCAGCCAAGTACCAACCAGGGAACTACCTCCCCACAGAGTTTCAACCTCTATCCATAAGAGCAGCGCATGAAGAAATCACAACAAAGTGAAGAAAGCTTGTGCAAACCCCAGCTGGGTCCCCCATTGCTGAGATAGGTCTATCAGTAATCTGTTTCCCTATGTAGATACATCTTATCAGATCTACCGATGATCTTATCCCCAGCTGGGATGTTCACTTCAAACAGATCAGCCAGAGATCTTCACAACAACGGGATCCGAGTCCCGGATCGTTCTTTGCATAATCATAGCATTCACATCATATTTTCCCCACAGAGCGTAGCATTCCGTCTAAAACGGAGCATTACGGAAAAAATCAAACATGTTGCATAGTCATAAGCCATGTGTCGAACTGAACACTTGTGAATACTGACAATCCATCAATGAGGTACAGAATGCTCCCCAAAATTCCCCGGCAGAGAGCCAAGGAATTTTCCCTAAAGATACAGATACTCCTTGACACCCGTTCATGTTATACCCCAGCAGAAAGCCAAAGCTTCCCCTTTGCACTCACCACATATTTTCCTATATCTATACAAATCCTTGGCACCCGTCCGTGTCACCTTCCCCAACACAGTTGTCTAAACACTATGGAAACCATACACTTGTCTATAATACACTTTTTCTCTTTTGACATTCGCCCGTGTCACTCTCCCCAGCAAGTTAAACACTCGTCTGTACACCACTCATACTTGTTACTCCTGTTTTACTCATACAGATACTCATCCGTATCTTGTATACACCACTTATATCCCCTCAGATTCGACACTCGTCCGTGTTCTTTGTTAACCAGTTGGTACTCGTCCGTATCATCATCTCTGAACATGTGTCAGCGTTTGTTTCTACTGATACTCGTCCGTATCATGGTCTTAAGGATGCTCGTTCGCATCTTTAATCCATACACAATGTCAGATACTTTTACCTCTTTTTAGAGTTTAGACACTCGTCTGTGTCTATTATTCCCCAGAAGAGTCCCCGCAGAATCAATACTCGTCCGTGTTCTTTGTTAACTAGTTGATACTCGTCCGTATCATCATCTCCGAACATGTGTCAGCATTTGTTTCTACCTGATACCCGTCCGTATCATAGTCTTAAGGATGCTCGTCCGCATCTTTTAATCTATACGCAGTACCCAAACACTTATACCTCTCATTTCTTGGATGTAGACACTCGTCCGTGTTTACTTTTCCCCAGCGAAGTCCTCAACAAAACTTGTTAAACTATTTCCTTTCTATCTGACATTCGTCCTATGTCATGATACCTTTTCGGCAGCCGTACCCTGCCAGGAGATCGTCCTTCACCTTTTTGATGATCGTCCTTCATCATTCCCAGTGGAGTCTCTATTCATTGGAGCCCCTCCTTATCCGACATTCGTCCTATGTCGTGATACCTTCAGCAGCCGTCCCCTGCTAGGTGATCGTCCTTCACCTCTTGATGATCGTCCTTCATCATTTTTATCCGATGGTCGTCCCCATCGTTGATCTTGTTATCTGACATTCGTCCTATGTCATGATAAACCCTAAGAGAAGCCGTCCCCTGCTAGGTGATCGTCCTTCACCTCTTGATGATCGTCCTTCATCATGCTTATCCGATGGCCGTCCCCATCGTCGAATTTTTCTATCCGGCATTCGTCCTATGTCGTAATATTTTCGGCAGACGTCCCCTGCCAGGTGATCGTCCTTCACCTTAGATGACCGTCCCTCATCTTATCCCCAACAGAGCAGCCGTACCCTGCCAGGTGTTCGTCCTTCACCTTTGATGACCGTACCTCATCATTTATTTCATCCATACCTTGAACCTGATGGTCGTCCCCATCATTCATTCTACCTATAATCCCCAGAGAGTCTTATAGCCTTACTTGATGGCCGTCCCCATCGTAATCTCTTATATCCCCAGCATGTCGGCCGTCCCCGTCATTGCTCTTTCCCCAGCAGTCGCCCTCTGCTCGACGGTCGTCCTCCGTCGCCTGCACTTTATAATCATACTTTATTTTCTTTTACAATCTATATCCCTTTTCTTCTTCGTTCTGTGAGTGCAAATTTTGGACTGTCCTTTGGTATTCAACCACAAGTTATCTTGTTTGCCTGTTAAGCTATCGCTTACATCCTACACAGCTAACTCATGATTGAATAGGGGCAGCTGTAAACACCCCAAATTTGCCCTCACCCATTCACACCATGGCTTGTGATCTCTTCATATGCATAAGTTCAATCATAGCATCTCATATTGCATTTTGATTCACTGCATTGCTTCTAAGTCATTTGCATCTAGGGTTTGTGATCTGAGCCATCCATGAGTCAGTTGAGCCACTTCAGAGGTCTTAAATCACTTCAAAGGGGTCCATGTATGTTCAAGCCTCATATTATATCCTCACAAGATCAAAGAAGTCAAAGAATCACAAGAACTGAAAAGGCATGGAAGCAGAGCCAGGTTTAACTGCACAGATGACCTAGAATTAGGGTTTTGGTTTCAAAGGCCATAACTCCAAATTTTTTGGTCATTCTTGTTTCTATTGGTCTCTATATGGTATAGGGATCATGCATATCATTTTTCATGAAGAAATTCAATGGGGAAGGCATCTGATCAAGAGTTGACTTCTTGAGCAAGTCAGTGTAAAATCAGGGCATCTGAGGCCCCCAATGACCCAACCAAAGGGTGTTATTCATCATTTTGAATGTGTATGATCTTTATTTGATCATAGAAGATGTTATAAGTTCACAAAGTTGAAGAATTTCAAGCCATTTGCAAAATTGCCTTTTTGGGAAAGTGACTTGTAATGTAAACTTGCCATTTTGGGAAAGTTTTTCAACCTCCTCAAATTGATTCAAAAATGCTTCAAATGAGAAAACTTTGGTCATGAAAGTTGTAGAATGGATCATTCCCTTTTCAAAAAGTACAAGAACTTGTCCTAAGTCATTTTGGATCAAAAGTTATGGCTTATCAAAGTTGGGAAAAATCACATAATTTCAAGTTTTGTACCAAAGAGGCAAAGTTGCAAAACCTCTTGCCAAGGCAAAATATGACTTCAAATGGACTTCTAACCTTTTCACAAACATAAACCAATGCCTAAAAATTATATTGCACAAAAGAACTTCTCATTTTCATGACTTATGCTTCAAGTAATCACAAAAGGGCCAAAAGATCACAAAGTTGCAAAACCTCTCACAAACCCTAATCCACTTGCTAATTGGCCTCAAGACTCATTCTATGGCTCTCCTCAATCCTTGCTGCGCAGGACACCCCTTTGTCCTTGGCCTGCCATTGACCCATACCTCTCTTACACCTAGACTTGACTTTTTGCAAAAAGGGCCATACCAATCAAGATAGGCCACACCAACTCCATAGACCTATCACAGTGTGATAAGTGGACAAAGAGCAACTCAAAGCAACACACACACAAGCCTGAAGCATCTCACAAGCCATAGTTTCAAGATTTCACCTCTTATGCACTTTCCTTCGAAACTCATCACACAAACATCAAACACCAAAACAAACTTCATAGAATCACTCAACATGTTCCTCTGATCATTTCCCAAGCCTCATTTGTCCCTGAAACCTCCTCAATCAGAAACACGATTCTCACCCCTCACTGAACAGAACTTCATCAAACTCACAAACCAGCCACTCTAAACTCCAACCAAGCTTCAAAGCTTCATCAAGAGGATCATTAGAGCCATTTTGAAGCAAAGAGGCAGGCAGAAAGCTCCTGGATTGAAAGCTCAACCTCAGGTAACATGATGAACAAATTTTCCAGAACCCTGATTTCTTGTTAGAATATTGTTCTATGTGTTGCCCTGATCATGGGGATCTATTTATTTTTGAAAATGAGCCAGAAATGAGCATTTGGTGTTGCTCTGAAACTTTTGCCCTAGAATTTGTTTTCTTCGATTCTCACTGTGTGGTTAATATAAATTGTTTTTGGCCCTGGATTCTTGTTACCCATTGTTGGGGGATTGATTTTGGAGATTTGGAAGTCTTGGGGATGCGTTTTGAGTGATTCAGGTGAGGAAGATGGCCGGAGAAGACGACCGGAGCTTATCTCCGGTCGCCTGAGTTTAATTAGCGTTAAGTGTGATTAATTAGGAACTTTGAATTTAGGCCCTTGGATCTGCTTTCCCGCGCGTGAATGAAGGGCTGGATCTTGTCATTTAGCCCTAATCAGTGTTTAATTAAATTAACCTAGGATTAATTAATTATAAAACTTAAATTAGCCAGGTTTGAACTTGGGCCATTGGATGTGGCGCCAAGTCAACCTCTCCCAGCCCAGATTGCATCTAATCCCTTCATTGTGCATACTTCCATTTATTCTAATTTTTATTTTCATTTTCTTTGCATTTATTTATACGAATTATTTAAAATAGCAAAAATCATTTAAAAACTATGAAAATTTTTGTCAAAGATTTCATTAATTTTTAGAATCCAAAATTATTTTTATTTTTATTTTTTTGGATTAAAAATCATTTTTAAATTATTTAAATGTTTATTTTTAATTAGTTAATGGAAAATAATTAATTAAAAATACATTTAGGTATTTAAAAATCACCAAAAAATTCACATTGCATTTAGAAACATTTAGAAACATTATCAAACCCTCAAACCAAATTTCTTTTTTGTTCTTGATGCCTTTTGATCATTTTCATTGGAATTAAATTCATTTTTAGGCAATATTTTGGTTCAAACTTTGAGAAATTCATTCTGCCTAACGCTTGAGAGTTTGAGGATGGTTCTTATTGCATTGCATCCTTCATAGCATGTAGTTTATAGGATAAAATTGGTTTGATTTGATCTTGCATTTTCAATTTGTTTGTTATTTTTCTTTGAGAGGCACCCCAAAACCCTAGCCAACTTAGGAAATTCATAACTTTCACTAGGTTAGAAGTTAGATCCCCTCCTTTGGGCAGTGAACTTGTATAGGTTTAGGGTACCTTTGATTGCATTTTCAATTTTTTGTCACATCATTTGCTTCTGGTTTTGAATTTTTGCATTGTATGTTGTATGTAAACCCTAATTTGTGCTTTCACTTGCATCCATCTTTCATAAGTTTGCATTCAATGACTTGCCATGACATTTTGTGCATCCACATGATTCATAATACATCTTAGGACATATTAGAATCATGTTTGATCATTGCATCATTCCTTTGCCATGTTATATGTTCATTTCATTTCATAAATATTCATGAATCCTTATGGTTCAAGGCATGCTTCATTTGCATTCTTATGCTTCTATGATCATTCTCATATCTTGTCATGTGTTTGCATCATTTCTTGGCATCATTAACATCATGTTCTTGTTTCTGGTTTTGGTTTGTATCATGGCATTGCATCTCATTTCCATTGCATTTCATTTTCTTGTGCTAACATTTCAGGTGGTAAGTTGTTTGGGGGGTGAATTTGCCTTCACCTCTCACAATCTCTTTTCATCTCTTTCATAATTTCTTTGCTGCATTTTGTATGTGTATTAGAGTGAGCTTGCTCATTCATGTTCTCTCCTCACTTTCTTCCTTCAAGCAACTTGTCTTCTTAAATGAAACAAGTTGTTTTGCTTCTCTCTGCTTCCTCCTCCTTTCATCTGCATCTCTTCCTGGTGGCTTCTCTCTTGAAGATCTTCTTGCAAGCTTCATAAACCCTAGGAACAACCAAGCATGATAACAATTAGGGTTTGATTAGTCCCCCATTTAGTTTTACCTTTGTGTCATCTTTGGGTCTTCTCCTCTCATCTCATAATCAAGGACTAAACCCTAAAGGCTTTAAGGCTTTGTGATTAAGCTTATGCCTGCATCCTTCTATTAGGATGGAGTGTATAACTTTAATCCTAAGTGTTAAACCCTTAATGTGTTTAAATCCTTTAATCAATCCATCTAATAATCATCAATACATCAAACTTGTAACTTGGGCCTTGCATTAGGGTTCTAATTCTTCCTTAATTGGTTAAGAAGGACTAACCCTAGTGTTAATGGACAAGTCCCCCTCAAGTTGTCTTACAAACCATAAAAATCACTTCTTCATCTTATCATTAATTAAAATCCATCTAATAAAGGCTTTGTTTTGTCATGAGGTTAATCCCTAATCATGGATTAAGTTGAGGAGTCTTCCTCAGCTTAAATGATCTCATCTATTATCCTTCTATTAGGATGGTGTAATGAGTCCATTAAATCCTTGATTATGGCTTAATCTCATTACTTAACACTAAACAAAAACAACAAAAACATCTAAATAATCACAAGTAGGTTAATGATCTTAATCTTACATCATGGTGATTAAGTGTGAGGTGCTTACTTCACACTTAAGGTATTCTCATTACCCCTAATCAGAGGGAAGATGTGATGAGTTTACTGACCCTTGGTTTAGGCTTAAGCTCATTATCTTATGACAAACTCCAAAAAGCAATAAAAGACTGAAAACTCAAAAACAAACAATAATCGTCTCCTCCGGGATTCTTTTCTCATCTCATTCACTCACAAACGAGAACTCGCTTCTTCCGTCTAATGCAAGACAGTTTGCACCTGAGCCAGACAGGTCATACACTTGAGCATAGACAAGTAAGCAGTTCACAAGTCAATTTATCTTTCAGTCTCTTTGGGTCGAACTACGGTGTTCTGACTTCCTCATTGCACGAGAGGATACGTAGGAATAACTTAACACTTATCGAACAAAAGTCTCTGTATATTCCCCCTCCTTCCAGCATTATTCTTTAAGTCTCATAGTCTTGAGCTTCCCATTCTTTCTTACAATGACACTTCACATTTCTTTTACACTGACACTTGCATTCTTTCCAGCTTTGATACACAAATTTCACTGACACTACCCCTTTAAAACACAAATATTTTAAGCGTGGATCTCGTCGAGTACGACGAACAATCTGGGTGCTAATACCTTCCCAGGTTGTAACCAACCCCCTTTCTCAGTCTCTCTGGTTCGCAACCGTCTTATCCATCTTTTCTTAGGTCTATGCAGCATTACCTTTCCTTCGGGATGAAAATGCCTAGCTGGCGACTCTTGTCTTTCTGAGTTCACCCTTGTGTGTTCTCTCTCTCTCTTTCGCCGACTATTTGCGTCTGTACCCCTCTTGGCCCCGTGTCATTTTGATGGGAGCGACAGGTTGATCATGATTCATCAAGGAGATTTCAGATCATCAAGAATTAGGAGTTTCTAAATTAGGGTTTTCATAGGAAAAGTCAACTGAACTTTGACCAGCCATAACTTTCACATGCTTCATCAAAAAATTCCCATCCAAAGCTCATTTTGAAGGAAATTGAATTCTATAAAACTTTGTGTCTCACAAGCCAAGCCCAAAAATTCTTCATTTGGAAGGTATGAGCTAAGACATTATAGGTCATTTCAAAAGTCAACAAAAAGTCAACATCTTCCAAAGGGCGTAACTTGAAAATGGTAAAGGATATGGACATGAGACCAAAGAGGTTGGTTAAAGGACTCTCTAAGATTTCAAAAATGTACAAGAACACCTTCATAGCCTTAAAATTGAGGGATTTGGGTCTTTGCAAAGTTGGAAAATTTTTAAGAGGTTTATTGAGCAAATGGGGTCTTAGAACCAATTCTTTCCACATGGGCTTGCATTTTTATGACCCAATCACTACCATGACATCATGCACGAACAAAATATCATTTATTCAAATTTTTATTAATTTTTTTTTTATTTTTATTTTATACATTAAAAATCATTTTAAATCAAAATAAAATATGAAAGGCTCAATATTTGATATGATTTTCATTCTAGAAATTCTTAAAAATCAATTAAAGATGATTGGAATCATGTAAAATCAGATTGACCCAATTTAGAAAGGTTTTATAAGAGATTTTCGATATTTGAAGGAAGTGAATCTTCATGATCAAGTAATCTCCACAAAGCCCATAAATCCAAAAATCTTCTGACCTAATTCAACTCCATACATATACACAAACTGATCACAAGTACAAGGGGACGAATTTGCAGCCTCCAATACAAGAACCAAACTTCAAAAAATTCAAAGAAAAAGACCAATTCGGATTTTGATTTTCAAAAGGTATTAAGGAGTTTTGAATGTTGAGACATGATCCCTGGGGTTCCCTGATGCTATTTCAACCCTTATTTGCATTCAAATCATGCTGAACTATGCATACCGATTCCATCTTGTTCATATTTTTGAAAGTTTCGATTCCTCTTATTCATGTGTCATAAACTTTTTTTGTGTATCTAACTTTATTTGTTATCATGTGAGGATAGATTCTGGGCAAATATCTTAGAGATTCATTGACTAATACGAATTCGGCCATGTTAGGGTTTCAAGCTTTGAATTAGGGTTTCTTGATTCGGCTAATATAAATACATTTTAATAACATAAATAAGTTAAGTGAACTGTATTGATCATGTTGGCATGATCAATTTGGCAAAATTGTATGTATATAAGATGCTACAAATTTTGTAGGTTTTCGTGTGCAGGAAAATTCGCAGGAAAGTTTGTATGTAATTTCGTAGGAATTTTCACAGCAGCCAAAGAAGAAGATGAAGTTCAGTGGCACCAAAATCAAATTCAAAAACTTGTTTAAAAATATAATTTTTTGTTGTTGACATGCCGAACGCGCCCTATGTGGCTCAGCTGGTTTGTGTGTTTGCTTGTGAATATGATGGTCCTGGGTTCGATTCCCCCCAGGCCATTTTGTTTTGTTACATTTTTTTATTTTCACAGGATTATAACAAAAGGAATGCTACTCGTATCATGGACACAAGGACGCGCTTGGCCTGGTGGTAGTGGTTGTGGGACTGAGAGATTGAAGCCTAGGGCCTGGGTTCGAATCCCACCCCCAAGTATGTTCTTTTTCTCAATTTTTTTCATTATTTTGTTTTTTTGTTTATTTTATATTTATTTAGTTTAATTAGTTTCTTAAAAAACAATTTCTAAAATAAAATGTTTATATTATTTTCTTATATAAAAACCTATATTTTAAAAATTCATAATTTATTTTCTCAAAAAAATTCAAATTGTTTATAATTTTTTTATATATTTATATTTATTATTATTATTGTATATATTTTGTAAATAAGTTAATTATATTTAAATTAATAATTAGAAACCCTAATGTTCATAACCCTAATCCTAATCTTTACAATTCTAACCCTAACCCTAATTTTTCTTAATTTTAAAATTTACCCTAATATTTTTTTATAAATTATAATTAATCATTAATCATTTGTTAAATATGTGAATAATCTAATATTTATTTATTATTATCAAAAACCTATTTTCTTAATTAAATTTAAAAAAATCTTTTCTAATATTAATTTTGCTAATTTCTTATTTCTATTATTTTTATTTTTCTAACCTTTTATCTTAATTCCTATTATTATTGATAATTATTGTTTATTTATTATTATTTATCTTTATTATATTTCTCGATTATATTGTAATTGTCCCGAAGCTTTGTAATAGTTTAGTTTTATATTGTTGCTTTATTTTTATTATGAATGTATCTACTATGTGGTTAGTAATTCTAGGGTGTGAATAACATACTTGTAATTAAAATTAACTTAGAATAATTAACTTAAATAAGATAAATATTTGAATATGAACATACACACACGTAAGTCGATCTTCGATCGCCATCTTGTACTTTCTAGGGTTACCTCTCATGTTGCCTATTTCAAAAGGTCAAGTAAGGTGTCTTAAGCAAAGTCCTTTCATAAATATCATCAAGTCCCTTGATTCTATAAGATCAAGTCCCTTCGAGGTTGCCTACGATAAACGATCTTGTCCCTTCGAATAAAAAAGATGATAAGTCCCTACGAATTGCTAAAGACACCTTGCAGTTTCCTATATTCAGATGTCCCTACACATGTCCCTTATCACATCTAAGGTAATGACTACCTATTCCTTAATAATAGGGATAGTCTTACCCTTGAAAAGACATAAAGAACAATAAAGATTTCATATAGGGTAGTTTCCTCTTAATTACTTGCTCACCTTTCAAAATACTCTTCACATCACACTTTTCAAACAAATTCTAAAAAACGAGGCTTTGTATACATCCATTCGAGGATCATTACAAAGTACTTAGAAAGTTTCTAATCACACACTACACCTTTTCAAAACAATTTAAAGTGAGCTAAGTAACTAAGAGCCCATGGATAACCATAGATATAAAGGGTGCTAACACCTTCCCTTTATATAACCTACCCCTCCGAACTCAAAATCTTTTTAAGGTCTTTCCTGTTCTTTTATGTCCTTTCCTTCTGGATAAAATAAAATTCGGTGGCGACTCTTGCTATCCTCAACATGACTAAAAGTCAGTTCTCCCACCGTGTTACACATATAAGTTGACATTTTTGCATTTCCTCCCATACCAATCAAACTGAGCCACCACCCACTCTCTGACCAATCATAACCTCTTATGCAAACCCTAAGGACCTCATTCCATAAGACATTCAAGCCTGAAACATTAGAGAGCTCAGAATTCACAAAAATTGTCAAAAACCTTCCCTTCTTCGAAACTAAAAACACAGCCATCAAACTTCAAAACAAACTTCACCAATCATCTTCAAATCACTCATAGAACACAAAGCAACCTTCAAAATGGCCTGAAACCTCCCAAATCAAAAACACGATTTCTGAGTTATCAGAACCAAACATCTCAAACCAGCCAAAACAAACTTGTTCTAAGCCTTTCAGAAGCACAAGGGGGATCATTGGAGTGGTTTTGCACAAGAGAGGAGGTCAGAAAGCTCCAAACTGAAAAGCTTCAACTCAGGTATACCTCAAGAATAAATTTTCCAGAAACCTTCTTTTAAGTTTTAGAATGATTCTATATGTTCTCTAGATCACTCTGATATGTTTAGTTTTGAAAATGATTGAGAAATGAGCATGTATGGTTGTTCTGAAAGTTTGCCTGAAAATCTTGTTTGATTCGATTCTTGCTTTTGATGAAATATAAATGTTATATGATGATGGATTCTTGTTTAGGGAGGGTAGTAGATCATTTCTGGAGCTTTAGAGCTTTTAATAAGACCTAGGGAAGAAGTTGAGGATTTTGATTGGCCGGAGAAGATGACCATAGCTAGCTCCGGTCACTTGAAAATAATCAGAACCTTAATTAGGTTTAGTGGCCCAAATTCATTCCTGGCCTTTGGATCAGGATTAGGGTTAGCGCACGTATGGCTCAGATTAGTTCACTTAAGTTTAATCCTGATTAATTAATTTAATTAAAATCAATTATCCAGTTTGAATATGGACCATTGGATAACGCGCCAGTCAATTCCCACCTTATTCATTCAAATCTCAGTCATTGGATGCGCTGACTTTCTTTTTTATTCAATTTTAATTCATTTTATTTTCTTTTCTTTTCATTTCTTTTGTTTAATTTATAAAAAATACCAAAACACTTTCAAAAAATATGAAACTTTGCATTCTGGTTTTAAATAGTTTTCTCAACCTGAAAATGATTTTTATTTTATTTTTTGCATATAAAAAGTATTTTTAAAATATTTAAATTTTATTTTTAATTAATTAAAGTATTTTAATTAATTAAAAATGCATTTAGGTTTCTAAAAATCACCAAACACATTTCTTTTTAGGTTTGATCATAATTTCACAATTTTCTTTGAATTAGGGTTCTTAAAAATCACATTTTTTAACCCTAACTTTGAAAAATCATTTCTGCCTAACCATGAAGAGTTTGAACTTGATTATTTTTGAATTGTTTCATATATTGCATGTAGTTTATAGGTTATTTTTCTCATGAATTTATCTTTCATTTTCAAATTGATTTGCATTTTCCCTTTTGAGTCACCCCAAAACCCTAGCAAACTTAGAAAAATCATAACTTTCAATAGGATTAGCTTCTGACCTTCTCCTTTGGGGTGTGACTTTGTATGGGTTTAGGGTTTGATTGAGTTTGGTTTCAATTTTTTATCATGTTGTATGCTTCTGTTTTGTCCATTTGCATCTCATATGGTCATAAAACCCTAATTTCTCATGTTCATTTGCACTCCCCTTTGCATAGCATCATCATGTGAACTTGCCATGACATTTCAAGCATTAATATGTCATCTTAGAAATATTAGGACATGTTAAAACATTTCTTGATCATTTCTTCATTCATTTGTTCCAAACTTTTAAGCATGCTTTCATGACATCTCATCTTTGTATGATCATTCATATGCACATTGTATGACATTGAATCATCTCATATGCCATTTGCATTGCATAATCACTTCTGACTTTGGTCATTTCATCTCATTTCAATTCATTTCTTCATGCTTTATACCTTATGCATTCAAACTAACTTTTCAGGAACTTTTGGTAAGTTATTGTGGGAGGTGAATTTTCCTTCACTTCCCACTTCTTCTTATCCCATTCATATGCATTTACATGTCTTTGAAGTGAATCTAATTCACTTATGTTCCATCTTTCTCACTTTCTTCCTTTAGGTTACTTATCTTCTTAGGAAGTAAGTAACTTATTCTTCTTTCTCCTTCTCTATTCATCTGCTTCTTCCATTGGTGGCCTTGAAGATCTTTTCTCTTAAGCCTAATAAACCATAGGATATCCAAGCATGATAATATTTAGGATTGTGTTTAGTCCCCTTTAGCTTTTTACCTTTTACTCCCCTTGAGTCTCTCTTCTCATCTCAATAATCAGAGACTAAACTCTTAAAGTTTTAGGACATTGGAATTAGGTTTATGCCTGCATCCTTCTCTTAGGATGGAGTGTATAACTTTAATCCTAAGTGTTAAACATTTAATTTGTTTAAACCTCTTAATCAAATCACACTAATAATCACTAAGACTTTATCTTGTAACTTGGGCTTTATATTAGGGTTCTAACTCTTCCTTATGGTTAAGAGGGACTAACCCTAGTGTTTAATGGACAAGTCCTTCTCAAGTTGTCTTACAAACTTAAAATCCACTTCTTAATCTCATCCCTTAATTAAAATCCACTTAATAAAGGCTTGTAATATAATGAATTTAATCCCTAACCATGGATTAAGTTGAGGTATCTTCCTCAGCTTAAGTGTTCTCATCTATTATCCTTCTTTTAGGATGGTGTAATGAGTCCACTAATCTGTGATTAGAGATTAAACTCCTTACTTAACACTAAACAAAAACCCAAAAAACAACTAAATAATCACAAATAGGTTAATGATCTTAATCCTACATCATCATGGTAATTAAGTTGAGATGCTTATCTCATACTTAAGTAGGCTCATTATCCCTAATCAGGGAGGATATAATGAGTTTACAAGCCTTTGATTTAGGTTTAAGCTCATTAACTTATGCAAAGCACCAAAAACAATAACAAAACTGAAAACACAAAAACAAACAACAATCGTCTCCTTCGGGATTCTTTTCTCATCACACTCATTCATAAACGAGAACTTGCTTCTTCCGTCTAATGCAAGACAGTTAGCACTCGAGCTAGACGAGTCATACACTTGAGCATAGGCAAGCAAGCAGTTCACAGTCAATTTATTTTCAGTCTCTTTGAGTCGAACTACGGTGTTCTGACTTCCTCATTGCACGAGAGGATACTTAGGAATAACTTAACAGTTATCGAACAAAAGTTTATGTGTCTTCCCCCTCTTTCAGCATTCTTTAAAAGCCTCAGTTCCTGAGCAATTCACCTTTTTGCACTGACACATGTATATTCTTTTCTTAGCTTTTTCACACAGATAGCACATACATTTCCCCTTTTAAGCACAATCTTGTAAGCGTGGATCCCGTCGAGTACGACGGACAATCTAGGTGCTAATACCTTCCCAGGTTGTAACTAACCCCCTTTCTCAGTTTCTCTGGTTCACAACCGTCTTATCCATCCTTTTCTAGGTTTATGCAACATTACCTTTCCTTTGGGATAAAAATTCCTAGCTGGCGACTCTATTCATTTCACCTTCATTTTCTCTCTTCGCCGACCGTTCGCGTCTGCACCAGGATGTAAATCTTCGGGAGCGACATTTACTTCAGTCATGAAGTAGCTTTGGTCAGCTTCAATGTTTTCGACGATGCCATCATGACGCCAAATGACTATGCGTTGATGCATGGACGAAGGTACATCTCCCACTCCATGGATCCACTCTCTACCTAACAACAAGTTGTAGTTGGCCCTGGAAGCTATGATTATAAACATTGTTGGTCTGGTGATAGTGCCAACTATCAGTTCCACCTGAATGATGCCCATAGTTGAACCCATTTTCCCTTCATAGTTCGACAGAACCATGTTGTGTAGTTTCGCGTCAGAGTCATCTTTCTCAATCTCTTTTACCATGAAATGGGGCATTAGGATCACTGCAGCTCCCCCAGCTACTAGTATTTTGTTGACGCCTATATTTTCGACCTTTCCTTTTATGAACAAAGGCTTCAAATGCCCTCTCATTGATTCGTCTGGCTTCTCAAAGAAAGCGTTATGTTCTTCGTCACAGCCATTGTTCATGATGTAATAACACACAGGCCTTGGTCCCACAGTGCTATCTATCATATTTTCTTCTTCATCTTCGATTTCCATTATTTTGTCATAGTCCCTAGGAAAGACTAAAACCACATTGCATATCACGTCAAATAACCCTTCTTCGTCAGGCTCAAAATTGCCAGTAGCCTCGTCACCTTCTGAAATTATGTTGGTGGGCTTTGACAACTGCAACAGGCTATTGGTGTTGTCTCTTTTGAGAGCTTTATCCTTCTCTGCCTGAGTGTTTTTGCTAGACTCTGCCTTATTTTCGCCGGTATTTTTCTTCTTGACATTGAGTCCTTCTGCCGCATCCTTCTCAGCCCTTTTCTGCCTCTAGAACCTTCTAGATTGGGATTTCGACATGGGACTTTTTCCTTTATAGTTCTCTGAGGGATAAGGTCTTGGATTTTGTTTTCCAACTTCTTTCTTTACTTCGACTGAAGATCCTCTCTGGACTTCGAAATTCTTCCATCTTCTTGGTACTTGGGCATCTCTAATGGGTTGCACCCATCTATCATCAGGTACCCTGCCAGATGGTTTGTAAGTGTTGTGGTATCTGCCCCTAGCGTTCTGAAAGTAGTACTGTCCCTTTCTTGGATCACACCTACATGTTTCGACTGTTGGTCTTGGTCCCTAGTTCCCCTTTACTTTAGTCTTCTCCACAACCTCCAAATTTGGTGCTTCTTTTCTGTCGAATACGACACTGCATCTTGGGCATAACATCACTTCAGTCTTCTTCTTTTGACATCTTTGGATAAATTTTGCCAAGTTCTCTTCTTCTTTTGGGTATAATGTCCTTTGGTATTCCTCCTGGCGGCATTCCTCTTTTTCTTTATTCTTTCTAGAGGCTTCCACCATATTGATGTCTATTTTCTTTCCCCCAGCGATGTTCAATTTGTCCATTTTTCAATGAGGGTTGCTTCGATAGTTTCCGCCTTGGCTTGCACGGTGCCTTCGTTTGCTGTTTCGACAACACTGGTGAGGTCCTTGACCTCTTATTCTCTTGCTTGGTTAGGGGCAACAATTCAGTAGTTTTGTCTTTGTTGTCGATGCCTTCAGGAGCATCTTCCTCAATGCTGAGGGGAACATCTGATTCTTTTTCATTGTTCTAAAAAACGTCTCCCCATCCCGTTGGCTGGATTGTGTTGATGTCAACTTGGGCACTGGAAGGAGCGGTGTATTTCACCAAATATTCAAACTTTCCACTAGGCTCTCCCAAAGTGCCCTATACTATTCTTTTGTCAAAACTTTCAGTAGCTTTTTACCTCATGCTCTCAAGGTTTTCAGTAACCCTGGTTTTGTCTTGATGGTTGAAACCCTCAGTGGCCTCAACTTGGCTCTGGTCATCTTCAATAATTTCCACGTTGGTGGCCTTGTTAAGACCCTCAATAGTCCCAACATGTTTTGGCGCGTCGAAATCTTCAGTGGTCTTGATGTCCCCCTTTACCTCAGGGTCTTCAGTAACCTTTATCAGTACGGTCATGGTTAATTCATCTTCAGATACTTCTTCTACGTTGGGCTGGACTGGGATATCTTCATTCACCCCCACCATATTGACGTAGGTGTTGAAACCTTCAGTGGCCTCGATCATCTCGAAGGTATCATCAAACATTTTCTCTATTTCGACCAAGTTCGTGTCGAATGGTTCAACATAGTTGGCCTCCAGGATCTGCATAGGGTTAGTGTCAATCCTCATTTGTTGTTTTGATTTTTCTCCGAACCTCAGCCTTCCATCTTGGATTGCATTTTGCACTAGATCCCTGAAAAGAAAACATTGAGAAGTTTTATGGCCCAAGAAATTATGGTACTTACAAAAACCTCTCTTTTTCTGTTGGTCAATAGGGGGTTCTTTAACACCTGGAGGTTTTATCAACTGACCATCCTTTACCAATAAATCAAAGATCTCGTCACATTTGGTGACGTCGAATGTATATGTTTTTTTAGGGAATTTATTGTTCTTCTCCAGTTCGACAGGGTTCTTTCCATTCGACGAAGTTAACATTTTGCAAGAATATGGTGGACCTTGCTTTAATTCTTCCAGGTCAATTTCTTGCTCGTCAAAGACGACTGTTTCTTCCTCGTCACAGTCATCTTCCTGGCACATTCCTACATAGGCTACCCTTTCTTTTTTACCTTTGTTGGCTCTAAACTTCTCAGCTTTTATCATTTCGATTTGCCTTACCCTATCCGCTAATTGTGCCATATCTTTTAAGTATTGAGTGTCTATTTTTTTCCTTATGGAATAGTCCAGACCTTCTGCAGCCATTTCGACCAATTCTTGTTCTGACACTTGCGTGAAACATCTTGCCTTTAGCAATCTGAATCTATTAAGGTAGTCGTATATAGGTTCTGAGAACTTTCTTTTAAAGCTTGCCAGTTCTTTTAGGCTTATCTTAGTTTGTCCCATGTAGAATTGTTCATGGAAAAATCTCTCTAACTGAGTCCATGTATGTATGGAACTTTCCGGTAGGAATGTAAACCAGGTGAATGCGTTCCTTGTCAAAGAACTTGGAAAGTATTTCATCTTTAGATTTTCATTACGTGCTATTTCGCCTGCTTCGATCAAGTAACACGCTATGTGTTCTATGGTGGATTCACTAGTGTCCCCTGAAAACTTTGTGAATTTGGGGATTTTCCATCTTGGGGGTAGTTCTTGTTGTAGAACATATTCAGAGAGTGGGGAGGTGTATTTGGGCCCGTGAAAGCCCACATTTGCTCCATTTTGAACCATTATTCTTTCGACCATAACTGCGAAATTGTTTTCGACAGGTGGGTTATTGTACTTGATTCTTCGTTGTAAAATATCATCGGCGTCTTGACCTCTCTGTACTAACAACCTCCTAGGCTCCTATTGGATAGGGACTTCGACGCGAGGGTGTTCGACTATCTCTTCTTGGACCCTTATATTTTCCTGAGGGTTATTTAACGATCTATGATTTATTGTTGGTTCTTCTTCGAGATTGATTACTGGATTATGGACCACCGGCTCTCTCTGTCGAATTTGGGGTACTCCAAAGAATTCAGCAATACGCACCATTTGTGTTGCCAATATTTGGTTTGTTTGAGTGGTGCTTTGTATCAAAGGGTTAAATACTTCCCCCATTTGTTGAGTCAACCTATGGACCATCTCATGGTTACTTTCGTCCATTTGTTGACGGATTGCCTGCGCAGAATTAGTCGTAATTGCCGGCATATGGAATCCTGGTGGGGGTTGGTTTGGTCTACTAACGTTTCCACCATAACCTGAACCCTGTAGTGGCGAAGACATGTGGGCCATGGTATCAGAATATAATGGTGTTGTGTTATGTAAACTGGCCATCATTGAAGTTGGCATTCCATAAGGCTGTTCCCTTCCAAACATAGGTGTGGAAAAATTCGACTGATAGGGCCTGAAGTTATTTCCCCCAGGGGTAGGAGTGCTCATAGGTATCGAATGCCCTATGTTGGAGGAACTAGATCCACTTTGAGACAACGATATTCCTGGTATCGATCCCAATATTGAAGGATTTCCTACTTCTGAAACGTGGAGTGTTTCCACATTCCCTCCTGTCGAAGGGATATCAGTGGAAACTGGAATTTCATCATTATTTACTGGTGGTGGGATAGCCATTTTCCTTACTCTAGTTCGCCTAGGTCTTTCTACGTCAGTCACGGCCAATTTACCACTTTGTAAAATCATACAACGTAACAAAGTCTTTTTGGATTGAGAATCCTTGTTATTACTTTAGCACTGTCCCACCGGGTGTGCCAATTTGTTCGCTGGTGTTTTTGGCGAACAACCTTTGGTTTACCAATTCTTTGGAAAATGGTCACTTGCAGGACCAACCACACAAGTCCTAGGACACATGTGCTAAATATTAAAGGATGGATTCTAAATATAAGTTTTATTTATTCTTATATGTTTTTTTGAACAATTACTCAACAAGACTATTCATATTGATATTACAATAAGATGATGCTTGTCTAATGAAACTAAACAAAGAAACTTAAAGTTTGCCTTAATGGTTTATTGAAAAGTAAATGACTGGAAAATAGATTGCTTTAAAGGTAAATGAAAATGTAAACTTGAACAAGATATGAATGATAAAAATGTAATTTTTATAACTGAAAGTAAAATGGTGTTTACACGTACATTTTTCCAGATAATTCTTCTTTCTCTTTACACACGAGTATTAGTGTAATCACAAAAATATTGTACATAATTTTCACACACTTTTCACAAAGCAAACTATCCTATTTATATGCAAATAACATAACTGTCGAACAACGGTCAAATCCTAAGAATTCGCCACTTGGCATCTTGCATGTTACTAATCCCTGATAATCTTCCACGTACTATTATCTAGCGAATAACTGTTATTCATAAAAACTGCTCTTTAAACTGACTAAACGACGCATCTCTTCGCCCTGTCGAACCCGTTTGAAATTCAAATAGTCCCCATGTCGAATCCTCGTATTCATATCCTATCAAAAATACAACAAGGATTTTCCAGTAGTGATGTGAAGAACTTCCTAAAGAGCAACTCGTCTCCTTTCGACAGACGTCCGTTCGCCATAAAAAGAAACCAAATCATCACAAACCTTCTCGAGATTCTGGACATGTTTGGAAGAAATAGTGGTATAATCTTCTTAGTCATGTTTGGAAGAAAGAATGATCTAATCTTGTCGAAAAACCTTCGAAATCACGCTCATCGCCTATTAAAAAATATAAGAAAAGCTAAGAAGCTGCTATATTAGATAATGATGACGTGTAAGGAACAAAGCTTGACAAATCCACCAACTGCTGGGACTTTCTCATGGTGTCGAAATTATAGGTATACACTGCTGTGGTACAGTTCTGGATGCAATGTCTCCCTATTCCAAAATGTGTTATTAAGAAGATTGATAGCACGTGTAGGAGTTATGTTTGGAGTGGAAAGGCTGGGATAAATAAGAAAAGTCCCGTTGCGTGGGATACGATGTGTAAGCCGCGAGCTCAAGGGGGTTTACATATTTTCAACCTGTCGAAGTGGAACAATGTAGCTTTGCTGAAATGCTTATGGAATTTATGTAGAAAAGCTGATAATCTCTGGGTAAAATGGGTGCATCTCAATTAGATAAAAAAAGGAAATGTGATGGAGATTGCAAGCATGAATAGTATGTCATGGGTTATGAAGAAGAATTTAAAACAGAGGGATATCATCAATAATATGCGGCCTGTTTGGGATGATATGTTATCCTGTAACCGATTTAGTATGAGTAGTATTTATGAGAAAAAGATGGAGGATGAAAAAGTTCAATGGAGAGGTCTGCTTAGTATAAATTGTGCAAGACCACGTGCACTTCATACGACATGGTTGGCTTGTCATGGGAGATTAGGGACGAAGGACAGACTGATAAAGTTTTGTATGATAAATGATAGTATTTGCAGTATGTGTCGGTACACTGATGAACATCTTGACCACATCTTGTTTGACTGTAGAATTTCGAAGGAAATTTGGAGGAAAGTACTACAATGGATTAATGTCTATCATAATCCGGAAAAGTGGTCTGTGGAGAGGATTTCGCTACAAACCATGACTAATAAGAAAGGGTGGAAAGCTAACTTATTGAAACTTGTAGTAAGTGAAACGATTTACGGAATCTGGAGATATAGAAATGAGAGGATTTTTTGGGGACATTCTCATAATGGGGATGATATTGAAAAAATCAGTAATGATATTATAGATAATATTACCTATAGAGGATGGGAATCAAAGAAGCTGAGAAATTATATAGCTTCCTTGATGTTATAGTTTAATTTTGTCCTTTTTGACGGTTGGATCTTTTAATCACCTTTGTACTTTTCTGTTTTTTTGAATTAATACAATACCTTTATTTAAAAACAAAAAAATAATTATTATAATAATAATAATAATAATAATAATAATAATAATAATAATAATAATAATAATAATAATAATAATAATAATAATAATAACATCTTAAAAGTTTAAATAAAAAATTGTATCATCATTTTTATTTTTATTAGTTGATTATATTATTAGTATTATTATTTTAATTGTGTTAGTTGAATAATATATGATTATAGATTTGCTATATAAAAAATATGAGAATTAGAGTAATAAGATATAATAGTGGTAATTGAATATTATAATAGTTGATTATATTATTAGTATTATTATTTTAATAGTGTTAGTTGAATAATATATGATTATTCTTATTCTTATTCTTATTATTAATTATTATTTATGTAAAATAAATTTTAAAAAATAAAATTAGGGTTGATGTTAGAATAACTATCAATCTAGAATTGATGTTAGAGTAACTATCATGATGACACATGTCTAGGGTTGTCATCATGACTTCTTTGGATTTAGAGTTAGTAGATAGATAGATAAATCAATTACCTAATAAATTTAAAAAATACTTTTTTTTCATATAATAAAAAAAGAAAAGGGAGTATATATATAGATTGGTAGATAGATAAAAATATATAGACTAGGAGATAAAAAAAAAAAGAATATTGGGTGAAACTCTACACAATGGTTTTTCGTTGCGATCACCTTTCTATTTTCTGTATTTTAAGCATTGTTTTGGTTTTGCTTTCAGCAGGTAATGAAATAATGTTAGGTTTAAATTTTTATATTTCTTAACCATGTGGATTAAATAAGTTTCTTTTGATTGCAGCATCTGCGAATCCTAAAGATAGCACATGCATATATAGATGTAAAGATTTAAACACTCCAATTTGCAATCAAACTTGCATTGAAAAGGGTTTCAAATCTGGTGGCGGATGTATTTATTACACTCCATATCTTGCTGATTGTTGTTGTGATAATAATTAAGAATGAGTTATTGTAAAATTCTAAGTATTACAATAATAAATAAATACCTTTCCTTTTTCTATTATATATTGCTTTAAGAAAAATGCTGGTATGATATTATACTTATATACATTTATTTTTATTATATTTATTATTATTTTTTATATATTTTTAATTTTGTTTTCCATAATATTAATCAAATATAATCTTGTAAAATTATTCATAATCTTTCTTTTCAAAAACCGCATCATGTTCTAATATATATGGAGTTGTTGTTTTCAACTTCGCCACCAACAGTGAGTTCTTTTTTCACGGTGGTTTTTGCTCATCAATCATAGGTGTGGTTAAGGTTCTATTGTGGTAGTAGGTTGGTGTTTATCTGAGTCAATTTACTTTGGAATGTTAGGCTCGAACTAGCCGTTATTGTCTACTCTCGATTTTAGAGTAAGTTGCTTATTAGTGGTTCTGAGTTCATGTTAGCGGCCATATTCATTCTTTGATCTTCATATTCTCCAATCTCATGGTGATTGTTCTTCTCTCAGATTGGTACCTCCAGAGGGTTGGTTATCATACTCAAATTTGTGCCTCGGTTTGATTGGCCATAAATGACTTAATTACTTACTACAACTCGTCAGTAAGTTTTTGGCTAATGGTTTTCTAACCGTGTTGGCAGTTAATTTCATTAACCATTTCTACAATCTAGGTTGAGGGATTGTTGGAAATCCAACTACAATCTATGGAGAATTTCGCTCAATCTTGATAAACAAGATTGTTATCAATCACACAATAACAATGAAAAGAAAAGTAATTGAGAAAGAAAGAAAGAAAAAGAACTTTGGAGAAGAAGGATTTTTCTGCAGAGTTCACTCTGCATAGAAATTGTTGAAAACTTCTTTATTTACTTGCAACTGCAAATTCTATGAATATAATATGTGTGTGTGTGTGTGTGTGTGTGTGTGTTTACAAAATAAGGGTAACTCCCTGTTGGTGTAAGACCTAGAGGCCAATACTTTTGGTACTTGTATTGAATTATTTATTAATAATAAAAGGAATTTCTTTATTATGTTTGTTTTTCCAAAATGATAAAATCACTAGAATAGCTAGTTCGTTTAATAAAATATTAAGTGTGACTTCATCATGAGATTCCATTAAACATAAGGACATTATTCTTAAAGCATTCATAGTCGAGCTTTAATGTGAGATGAGATAACCTTAAAGCATTAAGACTATTATGTAGATATACTGATGATCACATCTCATGGATCATGGATAAGGAGTTATCAAGTATTTACATAGGTATGAATATTAGGAGTAATATTTATACTGGATTGACTCACTATGAGAGTACTACATAGAATGTTGTGCAAAGTGTCATAAGTTACTCTGATGGTGATAGTGGTGTATACCACCCTTTAACCTGAAACTATTATTGCTGATCAAATATTGTACGTAACTAGTTGATCATAAAGACAGTTGATGGGTACTTCACGAAGTATATTGAGGGACATGAGTAGCCTAGATGGAATTTGCTCATCCTGCATAACAGGATAAATGTATAAGGATCCAATATTGAATAGGACAAGGATGAGACGGTATATGCCTTGTGTTTAATATAGACATAAGGGCAAAAGGGTAATTGTACACACAAACACTATCAGAAAAGGTTTTGTCAAATCACATAAAAAATTTGTGACTTCGGTAGCAGTGACGTGTTGCTAAATATCGCTCACTGTTTATTATGTTAAATACATGATTTAATATAATTACCAACGTCGTGAAATCCTACAAGGTCACACACATAAGGACAATTAGATAATGGATAGAATAAATAAGGTACACCGTAAGGTACGGTGCACTAGAATGGAATATGGAATACGGTAAGGTACCATGTGCTCAATTAAATATGATATAATTATAGTTATTATTAATTTTATAATAGTTATAAAATATAATAATAATAATAATAATAATAATAATAATAATAATAATAATAATAAAATTATGTTTATTATAATACTCCCTCCGTATCACAATAGGTGTCCTCTTTCCTATTTTTATTTGTCTCAAATTATTTGTCTATTTAGATTATCAATGTGATATTTATTATTTTTTTCCACTAACTTATCCTTATTTATTGTATTTAAATTCATATAACTACTCCATTATCTATTATTAATAAAGTTATTTTGGTAAATGCTACTCATTTTATTATTGAAATCAACACAATTAATCATTATCTTAAAAAGTGTGAAAATCTCAAAGAGAACACCTATTGTAAGATGGAGAGAGTAATAGTTATTATAATAATATTATTATTGAGTTGAGCTTTTAGCTTGAAGCCCACACAAGTAGTTCTATAAATAGAATCCTTGTGAAGAAGCTCAAATGTTGTTGTTTTTGAAACCCTGGTCGTATTCCTTTTTCCTCCCCCTCACTATAAACCTTCAATTGTAACCAGCTAGCATTGTGACTGAAGGAAATTATTCGTGTGGACTGAGTAGAGGTGTTGTTTGTCGTACAACGCTCGTGATCAAATCAAAATCAATGGTTTCAAGCGCCACAAGAGGTAAATATTATATCACAGATCATGGCCATTCGTAAGGACCTCTAAGGTAAAATTTTGTTTTCCTCCACGTTTATATCATAAATTTCTCTTCACTCCCTATTTATAGATTTATGTTAGCTTGCTCCCCAAGCCAAAGCCTAATATGGAGAAATCTCGTCGAGATTCAACAAATCTCTCAAAGAGAAGTTAGTCTGAACCACTCCCTAAAAGATCAGTCAGCCAAGGGAAAAATCACTTCAAAGGCTCATACTAGGGCAGGCCACCTCAAGAGCATGATAATTTATCCTCTCTAGAAGATGGTTAATTATAAGTGAAGAAAAGAAAAACACAAGGGGATTTGAATTGGAGTTTTCAAAAATTAAAGAAAATGACACGTTTGGTTATCCTGGTTCGTTTGAACTCAAACTACTCCAGTCCACCGCCAAGGTGATTTTTCCTCTCTCAAACGAGGTCTTATTCCACTAATCAATGTTTAATTACAACACAAAGATCTATTGTCAATGTCTTCTTAAGTATACTTACTAACACTTTAGTCACTCAACGAATTTCAATTATAATAAAATATTAATGTGTATATTGCTTCTAACTAGCTTTATAACTACTATGATGTTTTACACAAAGTTTTTAACACAAATAAAACTTGAGGATGAAAATAGTTAGTATATGCGCGCAAGAGTAAGTGGCCTTTTTCTTCCAAAGAGCTCCTTTATATAGATGAGGAGATTTTGATCTGTTGGAGACACCATGGGATATTTTTGGAGGTTGATAAAGGATGTTTAAAGTTCTTTCCAAAAATAATTATCCCTGTCTGATATGCCGTTATTTCTTGATACTTATTTAATGAAGAATAAGGCTTGAGATTAGAGTTTGCTTCTATGAGAACATCAGAGTTTTTCCAAATTGTGCAGTTGGTGCTAAGAGTGTGATAATTGTTCAGATTTTCTATATCATAACTTCGTGGATTTGCCTTTGTTTAGCTCCTCTTTGTATTCAATCTTCAGAACTTCTATCTTATGTATTAGAACTTCTCGCTTTGCATCAGAACTTCTTGTACATCAAAATTAATAAATTAGTGAGCATATTTGTTCTTTAAAATAATAATATAGTATTTGTTATCATCAAAACTAATTACAGAATGTAGAATCAAATCTTGTTCTAACAATCTCCCCCTTTTTTATGATGACAAAACTCTTATATTTAGATGAGTTAAGTAAGAACATAAGGTAGAGATACTCCCCCTGACTTATAAACTTCCCTGAATATGATTTCTCAGTGATTTGGTTGGAAGTTCTTATGGAGAAACTCCCCATGAGTTATATCCTTTTCCTGTTTACTCATAAGCATATTAGAATATTTTAAAATGTTTGAGACTTAATCCTGGTGAACTGTTATGGATCAAAATATTTTACGTTCTCCCCTTTTTGTCATGAAATAAAAATCTATAATCATAATGAAAAAGAAACGAAAAACACACATAAACAGAACCTGAAAGTTTCATTTAAGATAGTCAAAGAAACAATAGAAACAACTTAACAAAATCTAGGAAAACATAAACAACAAAAACAGAAACTAAGGTTGTGGAGGAGGAGGAATGCTTGTGAACAATGCTTATAGAAGGATCTTGATCTGAGTGTTGGACTCCACTTGCTGACCTATCATTCCCTTTATTTCTGCATTTGTTTCATCATGTTTGTCCAACCTTTTCTTAACAGCTTCGTTCTCTTTCTTCAACTCTTCCAGAGTTTGCAGCACAAGAGAGGATGAAGTTGTATTAATAGGAGTTACCATATGCTCAGAAGAAGTTGTAGCAGGGGCTTGCTCAAGAGAGGCGACTAAAGATTTTCCTTTGTCTTCAGCCACAACCAAAGTAAGAGTTTCAGAGGTTGGTTTCTGATGTTCTGGCTCCACAGAGGCAGTCTAAGGAGATATTTCAAGTTGCTAAATAGGTTTCTTTACCCAGTATTTTAGGACTTGTTCTTTGAACATTTTCAAGTGATCACAAATGTTTTGTTGATCTATTTCATAATTGAGGTCTTTCACCTTTTGAGATTCAATGTTGAACCAATTGCTGAACTGATTCCAGATATAGTCAGATGTTGCTGGATTCAGATTATCCAAGCAAGAAAGCTTCAGAGAATTTGCCTATTCCTGTATTTCTGTCTCAAAAGCCAATAGTAATTTACCAACATATGATTTGGATAGCTTTGGTTTTGGTTTTGGAATGGCTATTTTCTGGGCAGATGAGGCAAGCTTGTCCAAAGCTTCTAAATCTATGATGGTTTTGAGAGGGTCTTCGAGGATGTCTGTTGGAGTTGGAGTATCTGAAATGAGGATAGGAGAGTTTAGTGGTGTTGAGAGATAAGAAGAGAGAGAATCTTATGGTGTTGGAATTTCAAAAGTTAGTGGTGGTTGAGAGGTGTTGAGAGGACAGTTTATACCAGGGATGGTTGTTTGCTCAGAATATGGATTAAGATTTTCTGGTTGAGAGGTTTCAAAGAAGGGTTATAATTGATCAATATCAGAAAGAACTTGAGCAAGTTCTAAATGAAGTGATTTCATTTCTCATTTTTACATTCTTGGAAGGAGGAAAATACTTTGCTAGAAACTTCTCTTCCAATGTGTTCCATGTAGTAATGGAGTTAGGTTCTAAATAATTGAGCCAACTCTTGGATTTTAACCTTAGAGAATATGGGAATAATCTCAATCTGAAGGCATCATCAATCATGCCAAGGATCTTGAAATTGTTAGCAACATCTAGAAATTGTTTTAAGTGAAAATGTGGATCTTCATGGAGAGAACCTGAGTATTGTCCTGCAACTTGCAACATTTGGAACATCATTGGCTTAAACTCGAACTGTGGTTCTATGATGGTTGATCTAACAATACTAATGCTTATAGAATCATCATAAATTATTATTAACCGATATTGTTTTATAAAAAATGCGGATAAACGGGTAGGGGTATGGGTACTTAGCTATCTGTAGGATACATGCACATGTAGAAATGTTGGTGCTCACGCGGGTATGAGCTTGGGTACGAGGATGTTTTCAAACTGCAGGCATGGGAATGGGTACTATAGTATCCTACCCAAACCCTACCCATTTTCATCCCTAAATGAAGTATATTTTGCTGTATTTTTTACTAAAGTGTGGTAGGACAGTGAAAAATTTCAATATAAACTTTGGAAGATATGGATTTTTCTCCAGATATTAAGGTTTGTCGGTTCACTATCTATCCTTCTATAAGGCGCTGATAAAAGTTGTAAATGATTTGGCTTCAATCCAAAGGAGCTTTCTTTGGTTGGGATCATCGGATGTATCTAGAATGTCGTGGGTGGCTTGGGATGTAGTGTGCAAACCTAAGGATCAAGGTGGCCTCAGTGTGAAGGATTTGTGTATTTTCAACATGACGCTCCTGTCAAAATGGCCTTGGAGATTAATTCATGAGAATAATGAAATTTGGAAGATGGATTTGGATTACAAATATCAAGATTTTACCTTACAAATTTTGAAGTGAAAAACTCATATATTTAACAGATTCAACTCATGTTGGTGGAAAGAAGTTCTAAGCCTAGCAGTTTCTATTGATGTTGACGGGTTATCGCAACAAATTTCCTGCAAACTTGGGTCTGGCTGTAGAATTTCATTCTGGTTTTCTTGTTGGATTGGTGGGAAGCCTTTGTGTGAGTTATTCCCGCAGTTGTTTCGCACGGTTGATGATTTTTTTTGTTCAGTGGCAGCGTCAGGTGTTTGGGTGGATGATGTATGGGTTTGGCAGTTGGGTATTAACGAGTTTAATCTCCTGGGCACAGTATGTGAAAAGTATGTGGAGTTGCGTGGTATTCTCGCCGATGTGAGGTCTGTGGTTGGAGGAGAAGAAATGTTTGTATGGGTAAGCTCCCCTACAAATTTTTTCTTTGTCAGTTCTAGTCATAGTTCTATTCAATTAGCTCGTGAGAATGTTCCGGTCGATATTATTTCCAAGATTGATACGAATCGGCCGTCCAGAGGAGATTGTTCATAGAATCATGTATCTTTCTAGGTAGTTGCTAGTTATTAGCTCTCCTTGGAGGATAGTTTGTAATTATTACGAATGGTTCAAGCGATAATTCTTTTTTTTGTAATTTTTCGATGTTTTGCCCGTGTAGCTCTTTGAGCTTGTTTTGTTTGGCAGGATTATGTTTTGTAGTCTTTGCTGCCTTTTTATTCAAGTTTCGATAATAAAAAAAAAGTTTGAAAAATATTTCATACAAAAAAAAAAGTGAGAATAAAAGTTATTAAAATTAATGGAAAAATCTTTTCTAAGAGATTTTTCTATCAGGAGACTTTTGTATTGAAGATTTTATTTGATAAATTGTTCATTTTTATTATGAAAAATTATTAATATTAATGGAAAAATATTTTAGATAGAAAAATTATCATATTGTGAAGAATAGGAGATTATAAAAATAAATTATTATTTTAGATATAAAAATAAGAGTTATTAAATTAAAAATTAAAATATTCATACTAAAAAAAGTGAGAATTAAAAGTAATTTTTTTTTTTAAATGTGAAAATTAAAGTGTTGCTTGTGTAGATAATATTTTATAGATAAAATTACATATAAAATAATCAAAAATGAAATATTATTTTAAATTTTCTAATAAGTTTATTTATAGGGACTCTTTTTTAGCAAAGATTTTGTAGAGATAATTTATTAAATTTTAGGATATAGAATTAAAAAAGGTAATGAAAAAATATTTCTGAAAGTTGAATTATTATTATTATTATTATTATTATTATTATTATTAAATATAGAAATTTATAAAAATGAATTATTATTTTTAGATACTAAAATAAGAGCAACTAAATTTAGAATTAAATATTTGATAAAAAAAAAGAATAAAGATAAATGAGAAAATCTTTTCAAAAGGGGATTTTTATATGGGAACACGAGTTTTAGCCAATATTTTATATGGATAATTTATTCATTTTTATTATAAATAATTCTAGAAGTTCATAATTGTTTTTTAAGAGTTATTATCTTATTAAGAATAGAAGTTTATAAAATGAATAGTTTTTTAGCATATTAAAATAAAATCTATTAAGGTGAAAATAGAAGATTTTAGACTACAAAAATTAAAATTGAAAGTAATAAAACTTAAAAACGTGAGATTAAAAATGATATTTTATGTAGATATTATAAAAAATATATATAAAATGATTAAAAAAGAATTATTTTACAATATTGTAAGGAGATATTTCTATAATGTTTTTTTAAGTAAGATTTTATATTGATAGTTTGTTCATTTTTGTTATAAATTTTTTTAAAAGTTAATGGAAAAATCTTTTTAAAAGTAACATTATTATATTATTAAAAATTAAAATCTATAAAACATAAATTATTTTCTAATATACTAAAATAGGAGCTAATAAAGTTAAAATTAACATTTTCATATTAAAAAGTGAGAATATAAAGTAATTGAATTTAAAAAGGTATATATCAATATAATTTATAATTGAATTTAATCGGAATGCACTAACCGTGTAAAGCAGTTTTACACTATCAGTATATAGTAACCGCCAGATCCAAAATTATATTTAAAGTAATGATTATGAATAGTTATGATGGATTGATGGTATTTTTTACACTGAACGGTTCATAACAATTAATCTCTTTATAAATATATATAGAATTTAGAAAGTAATAAGAGCTTTCTACAAAGTGATATTTAAAATACATAAACTTTAAAATATAGTGTCAAATTGATACAATATAATTTAGAAATTTAAGAAAGAAATAAAAAATATGAAGAGCATTCTTATTGTGAATTTAAAAAGGCGAGAGTCAAATGATAAAATAGAATTTATAAAATAAATAAATAAATAAAGAGTATTATTATTATGACACATAAGCAAACGACAAAATCTTTATAAGTATAAATCCCTCCATTCAATAATAAATAAATATAGATTTTTTAAATTTATTCATGCATTTGGATTATACCAAACTAGATTTTCGACCTGTGCTCCACACGACTATATTAGAAATAAAATTACATTATTTTATGATAATTAATATTTAATTTTTATTTTTATATAAAATTATTTTGTAAGCTATTTATATTATGTTTGTAATTATAATATTAATTTTTTAATGAGAAATAGTAATAAAAAATGTTTTATATTATTGTTTTTTAAAGTTATCAGAAGATCTATTAATGTTCCATTTATATATTAAAATAAGTAAGTTATTTTAAAATATTATTATAAAAATATGACTATTTATATATTAAGTTTAACATTTAACTTATAATTTAAATTAATTTTAGTAAAAATAAATATAATAGTAACAATAGTAATGTCGTAGAAATGAAAAAATATTAAAAATAAAAAAAAATTTATTTATGTCAACAATAGTCTCATAGACCTAATAATAATAATAATAATAATAATAATAATAATAATAATAATAATAATAATATAATATAATATAATATAATATAATATAATATAATATATTCAGATAACACTATTAAATTTTTTATTATATTATATTTTAAAAATATAATAAATTTCAATTATGACATTTAAAATTTATAAATTCATACAAACAATATGAATTTTTAAAAAATTAATAAAGTTCATGAGAATAATATGAATATTTAACAAATTAATAAAACAAAATCTCATAAAAATTAAAATATATATATTTTTAGATATGAATATTGTAATTTAACTATTAATAACAATTAAGTAACAACTCTAATATTAAAGTAAATGTATAACAACTCTAATATTAATAATTGTTAATAGGTTATAGAATCTGGGAAGTGTAACCATAAATAATGAACTACAAAATTTTATAGAAATTAAGTATAATAATACCCTTATAATAATTAATAATGTAATTTCTTATAGTGTTATTATTTAAAAGAATTGAATAAAATATGAATATGAGCTATGACTATTATTAATAAGAATAATATATTAATAATTTATAATAGTTATATTAATATCTAGATAGTAATAAAAATATATCTAGATAGTAATAATAGTAAATAATAATAATAATATAATAATCAACTACCACAATTATAAATAGTAATAATAATATATTCAATTAACACTATTATATCTTATTATCCTAATTATCATTTTAAATAATTATATTTTCAAAATATACATTAAAAATAATTATATTTTCAAAATAACTAACAATAATAAAAAAATACAAAATATTTATATTTTTAAAGAGACAATTGTATAGACTCTAATACATTTTAAGAGCTAAATAGTTATATAAAATACAAAATCATTCAAAATATTTTCAATATTATTTTTTTAAAAAATTATTTAAAATATTTTCAATATTATATTGTATTAGTCAAAAAATAGTTATATATTTTCAATTTATTTAAAAATTTTATTTAAATAAATAAATATGTATAATAATAATAATAATAATAATAATAATAATAATTATTATTATTATTATTATTATTATTATGAAAAAGATGTCAATTTTTGAAAAGAGACAATTTAAATTTACTCTAATAATTTCTTAGAACTAATTAATTATATAAAATGAAAAATTAATCAAAATATTTTCAATATTATTTTTTATTAGTAAAAAATAGTATATATTTTCAATTTATTTGATATTTATATTTAAAATAAATATATATTTATAATTTTTAGTATTATTATTATTATTATTTTATTTTTTTGTTATTTGAGAATTAAAATTTTTTATATAAAAAATGAGAATTAGGAAATAAGATATAATAGTATCAATTGAATATATTATTATTACTATTTATAATTGTGGCAGTTGGTTATTATACTATTATTATTATTATTATGATTATTTACTTTTATTATTATCTAGATATTAATGTACTAATATAAATGATAAATATATTATTATTATTAACAATATTTATAGTTCATATTCATATTTTATTCAATTCTTTTAAACAATAACAGTATAAGAAATTATATTATTAATTATTATAAGGGTATTGATTATTACTGGGTAATTTTAGAATTCAACGTGTTTATTCATTTTTTTAACAGGCTTAATAATTCTAAGGAAAAATAATAATAATTTTTACTATAAAATAATAATAATAACATTTTAAAAGTTTAAATTTTAATTTTATCATTATTTTTATTTTTATTTGTATGATTATATAGTAATAATTTTTTATTATTTTTATTTATTGTAACAAAGATGATAATAATATAAATAATAATAATAATATTTTAAAAGTTTAAATTTAAATTTTATTATCCTTTTTATTTTTATTTTTATTAGTTGATTATATTATTAGTATTATTATTTTGATAGTGTTAGTTGAATAATATATGATTATATATTTTCTATGTAAAAAAAAAAGAGAATTAAAGTAATAAGATATAATCATTATTATTTTTATTTTTATTAGTTGATTATATTATTTGTATTTTTATTTTTATAGTTAATAAGTTTTTAATTTGTAATAAAATCTTAAATGCTAATTTAAAGAAATTGAACAGTAAATTTTTTCTATTTGTATGATTATATATTTTTATTTCAAAATTGAAAAATATTTTTTTGAGTTTTAATGTTTTTAATGTCTTTAATTAAAAAGATATATATTAATGAAAAAAATATTTTTTGATTGGACGAATTATTTTCCTGGGTAATTTTGGAATTCAATGTGTTTACTCATTTTTCTTAAAAGATTTAATAATTCTAAGAAAAATAATAATAATTGTTACTATATAATAATAATAATAATAACATCTTAAAAGTTTAAATTTAAATTTTATCATCATTTTTATTTTTATTTTTATTAGTTGATTATATTATTAGTATTATTGTTTTAATCGTGTTAGTTGAATAATATATGATTATAGATTTTCTATATAAAAAAATATGAGAATTAGATTAATAAGATATAATAGTGGTAATTGAATATTATATTAGTTGATTATATTATTAGTATTATATTTTTAATAATGTTAGTTGAATAATATATGATTATTATTATTCATATTCTTATTATTAATTATTATTTATGTAAAATAAATTTTAAAAAATAGAATTAGGGTCGTTGTTAGAATAACTATCAATCTAGAATTGATGTTAGAGTAACTATCATGATGACACATGTCTAGGGTTGTCATCATGACTTCTTTGGATTTAGAGTTAGTAGATAGATAGATAAATCAATTACCTAATAAATTTAAAAATACTTTTTTTCATATAATAAAAAAAGAAAAGGGAGTATATATATAGATTGGTAGATAGATAAAAATATATAGACAAGGAGATTAAAAAAAATAATATTTGGTGAAACTCTACACAATGGCTTTTCGATGCAATCACCTTTCTCTTTTCTGTATTTTAAGCATTGTTATGGTTTTGCTTTCAGCAGGTAATGAAATAATGTTAGGTTTAAATTTTTATATTTCTTAACCATATGGATTAATTAAATTTCTTTTGATTGCAGCATCTGTGAATTCTAAAGATAACACATGCATATATAGATGTGATTTTGTAAACTATCCAATTTGCAATCAAACTTGCATTGATAAGGGTTTCAAATATGGTGGCGGATGTATTTATTACACTCCAAATCTTGGGAATTGTTGTTGTAAAAATAATTAAGAGTGCGTTGTTGTAAAATTCTAAGTATTACAATAATAAATAAATACCTTTTCCTTTTCTATTATATATTGCTTTAAGAAAAATGATGGTATGATATTATAATTATATACATCTATTTTTATTATATTTATTATTCTTTTTTATATATTTTTAATTTTATTTTCCATAATAATATAATATTGTAAAATTATTCATAGTCTTTCTTTTCAAAAACCGCATCATGTTTTAATCCATATGGAGTTGCTGTTTTCAACTTCGCCATCAACGATGAGTTCTTTTTTCACGGTGATTTTTGCTTATCAATCATCGGTGTGTTTAAGGTTCTATTATAGTAGTAGGTTGGTGTTTATCTGAGTCAATTGACTTTGGAATGTTAGGCTCGAACTAGCCGTTATTGCTTGCTCTCGATTTTAGAGTAAACTGCTTATTAGTGGTTCTGACTTCATGTTAGCGGTCATATTCATTCTTTGATCTTCATATTCTCCAATCTCATGGTCATTGTTCTTCTCTCAGATCGATACCTCCAGAGGGTTGGTTATCGTCAATAAGTTTTTGGCTAATGATTTTCTTACCGTGTTGGTAGTTAATTTCATTAACCATTTCTACAATCTAGGTTGAGGGATTGTTGGAAATCCAACTAAAATCTATGGAGAATTTCTCTCTATCTTGATAAACAAGATTGTTATCAATCACACAATAACAATGAAAAGAAAAGTAATTGATAAAGAAAGAAAGAAAGAAAAAGAACTTTGGAGAAGAAGGATTTTTCTGCAGAGTTCACTCTGCCTAGAAATTATGGAAAACTTCTTTATTTACTTGCAACTGCAAATTTTATGAATTCAATATGTGTGTGTGTGTGTGTACAAAATAAGGGTAACTCCCTGTTGGTGTAAGCCCTAGAGGCCAATACTTTTGGTACTTGTATCAAATTATTTATTAATAATAAAAGACATTTCTTTATCATGTTTGTTTTTCAGAAATGATAAAGTCACTAGAATAGCTAGTTAGTTTAATGAAATATTAAATTTGACTTAATCATGAGATGCCATTAAACATAAGAACATTATTCTTAAAGCATCCATAATCGAGCTTTAATGTGAGATGAAATAACCTTAAAGCATTAAGAGTATTATGTAGATAGAGTGATGATCACATCTCATGGATCATGGATAAGGAGTTATCAAGTCTTGACATAGGTATGAATATTAGGAGTAATATTTATACTGGATTGACCCACTATGAGAGTACTACATAGAATGTTATGCAAAGTGTCATAAGTTACTCTCATGGTGATAGTGGTGTATACCACCCTTCAACCTGAAACTACTATGGACCCTAGATGCAGAGTCAAGTACTTTATTGTTGATCAAACATTGTCCGTAACTAGATGATCATAAAGACAGTTGATGTGTACTTCAAGAAGCATGTTGAGGGACATGAGTAGCCTAGACGGAATTTTCCCATCCTGCATAATAGGATAAATGTCTAAGGGCCCAATATTGAACAGGACAAGGATGACACATTATATGCCTTGTGTTCAATATAGACATAAGGGAAAAAGGGTAATTGTACACACAAATACTATCTCAAAAGGTTTTGTCAGATCACATGACAATTTTGTGACTTGAGTAGCAGTGATGTGTTGCTAGATATCGCTCACTGTTTATTATGTTAAATACATGATGTAATATAATTACCAACGTCGTGAAATCCTACAAGGTTACACACATAAGGATAATTAGAGAATGGATAGAATAAATAAGGTACACCGTAAGGTACGGTGCACTAGAATGAAATACAGAATATGGTAAGGTACCATGTGCTCAATTAAATATGATATAATAATAGTTATTATTAATTTTATAATAGTTATAAAATATAACAATAATAATAATAATAATAATAAAATTATGTTTATTATAATACTCCCTCCGTCTCACAATAGGTGTTCTCTTTCCTATTTTTATTTGTGTCAAATTATTTGTCCATTTAGATTATCAATATGATATTTATTATTTTTTTCCACTAACTTATCCTTATTTATTGTATTTAAATTCATATAACTACTCCACTATCTATTATTAATAAGGTTATTTTGGTAAATGATACTCATTTTATTATTGAAATCAACACAATTAATCATTATCTTAAAAAGTGTGAAAATCTCAAAGAAAACGCCTATTGTGAGATGGAGGGAGTAATAGTTATTGTAATAATATTATTATTGTGAGACATGTCTAGGGTTGTCATCATGACTTCTTTGGATTTAGAGTTAGTAGATAGATAGATAAATCAATTACCTAATAAATTAAAAAAATACTTTTTTTTCATATAATAAAAAAAGAAAAGGGAGTATATATATATATATATATATATATATATATATATATATATATAGATTGATAGATAGATAAAAATATATAGACTAGGAGATAAAAAAAAGAATATTGGGTGAAACTCTACACAATGGCTTTTCGTTGCGATCACCTTTCTCTTTTCTGTATTTTAAGCATTGTTATGGTTTTGCTTTCAGCAGGTAATGAAATAATGTTAGGTTTAAATTTTTATATTTCTTAACCATATGGATTAATTAAGTTTCTTTTGATTGCAGCATCTGTGAATTCTAAAGATCTTTTCTAGACTGGGCCTCCAAGACATAGCTGGGCATAGGCCCAAAGCCCCCAGGACCAAGCCCTAGTCAGTCGGGCAGACACATAAATGGTCGGGAAGAATTTGATCAGGTCGACCAACTCCCAACGAAGTCGAGCAGCCACCTCGACTTAACATATACGTGCTATAGAGACTACGTCTCTCTCTCACCTGCCACATCATCCAACTGTCCACTATTGTCTCCTGAAAGATAGGGGCAGTTGGACCAAGGGCAAGACTACGTGCTAGGTCTTACACACTCCTACGTCTACCTTGGCAGTTCTTCCTTGGGAGCTGATCCAGCCCAAGGAAGAACCATGGCCCAGCACTGGGGGCTCACTATAAATACCCTTTTTCACTAAAGGGTCAGGTATTCTGAATTACTCTCTCTCTCTCTCTCTCTTACCACTTATGTACCCAATCTCACTTAAGCTTCAGAGTGTCTTGTAGGTACACCCCCTTTCTCTGTCCAACACTCACCTTGTTCGTGCTCGACCTCTGGAAGGCCTTTCTGATCAAGTAAGATCAGTGGCGCCATCTGTGGGAAACTAGATGTCCCCTTCTTCCACAACAGAAGATCAAAGCTCCAATTCATTTTCCGTCCTTCTAGTATGGTCGGAGAACATGGTGACAACCACGGTTTTTTCCTCGTTGACTACACGACGGAGGACAACTTGAACGCCAACAACGAAGCTGACGCCATGGACGGGCAGCCTGCCACCCCGTCGCCTGAACCTGAGGATAATGGTGTTCTACAGCCTCAAACTCAACCTGATGCTCCCTTTCAACCCATCCCGGTACCAGTCGAGGGAGACGCTACCATGATAGCCATGGTGGACGCCCTCAACCAGATCAACCTGATGCTCTATCAGCAGCAGGAGAGGATCATGGCTCTAGAAACCATCCGACAAGAACACGGGTCGCGACCCGAGAAACGCCAACCAAAAGCGACCAAGAAATGAGGAGGTTTCCCCCCTCGTCGAGGACAGCGCTCCCCTGAACCCAAGAAGAACAAGTCCAGGGTGCGCCACGAGAACGGCCCACCGAGATTGCCACCCCGCCGTGATCAAAGTCCCGAATACGAAAATTACTCCCCACTGAGGAGTGACGAAGAAGACCCCCATTGCCCACTCTCTCGAGCTATTATGGAGGCACCACTCCCTAAGAGCATGGAGAAACCCCCACACTTGGCTGTTTACGGTGGGACGACTGATCCCGATGACCATGTCGACAACATCAATGCTATGCTCGACTATCGCAACGACATCACCGAACATCTCAAATGCAGGTTGTTTTCAACAAGCCTCAGGAAATGAGCCATGGTCTGGTACAAAAAGCTGGCCCCAAAATCAATCTCGTCCTTGAGAGTTATGAAATTTGTGTTCACGAGGCACTTCACGGCTTCCCGATTTCACCCCAAGACGGAGGAAACCCTTGAAGCCACATGCAGAGGAAAAATGAGGCGCTGCGCTCGTATATCGAGTGGTTCAACCAAGAAGCTGTCGAGGTAGATACAACGGACTACATGAAGAAATACCTCCTCTAGAGGGGACTCCTCCCCGGGAGTGAGCTCAGTAGGGCTGTTGGAATTGAACCCCCTCGCACCCTGGACGAGCTACTTCACAAAGCCCAAGCCTACATTAGATACGAGGAGAAGCAAGTTTCCCATAATGCTCGAAGCAACCGCAATGTCGACGACTCCAACAACCCCAAACGCGAAGATCACATTGCTCCCCGCCGCAACGGGGATAAGCGAATGGAGGAGAAACCACGTGAAGTCCGTAGAGGAAGAGGACCCGCAGGACGTTTCAACGAATACACGCTGTTGACTGCTCCCCGCGAACGCATTCTCTCTGAATGTATCAACTCTGAATTTAAACAGGGCAGGGTGAGGTTCCCCAAACCTTCTACACCCAAGTCCCACACAGATAAATCCAAATATTGCCGCTTCCACAGGAGTCACAGGCACGTGACTGAAGACTGTGTTCACCTGAAGAACGCGATCGAAATCCTGATTCAAGAAGGACAACTCAAGAAGTACACCAAGAGAAAGGATGCTCCTCGAAATGATGATCAACCAGCGAAGAAAACCCGCGAGGACACACCACCCGACAACTCTCCATATCAGGTGTCCATGTGTATATCCCAACCAGAGGATTTTCACCTCCCCGACTCCTGCACAGAGGAACGACTTGCTGCCCTTAGCCCCTGGGAGGACTTCCCAACAACTTTAGTTATACCAAGAGGGGGAATAATCATTGAGAACGCTGCTATTTGGGTAAAATGTAAATTCGACGAGCTCCTTCTGACCGCACCCAGCCAGTTAGCTACCCTGACAAATTCCCGAGGAAGATCCAACCTAATATCATTTTTCCTCGAGGAGCTACCCAGTGGGTCACCTAATTCAAGCATCCTCTTACTGATAAGGGACAAAATGGAGCGTTTTGATGTTCGTCGCATCCTGGTCGACCAAGGCAGTTTGGTAAACATCATGTATGTCCACCTATTCAAGACCCTCAAGCTGGAAAAAACCAACTTATCCCCGTACGTCGGGTCCGACCTTCAAGGGTTCAATGGAGACACTACAAGAACCTGGGGATATGTTGAACTCCTCGTCACATTTGGATAACAAGAAATAGCTAGAGAGGTCAAAGTCCAATTCCTGGTGATTGAGTGCCCTTCCCTCTACAACTGCATCCTTGGCTGACCTACTTTGGTCGAATTGACAGCGGTCCCCTCCACCGTCCATCTGGAAATGAAGTACTGCACCAAATTGGGCCGCGTAGTCACGATCCACGGTGATATCGAGGCTTCTCGAAGATGCTACGATGTGGCAGTCAAGGGACAGGCCATAATCAACACCTCCAAGAATAGCAAGAAACCCGGGGTCGACGAGCAACCTCCCCCTAGGGGAACAATGCCACCGACCTCGACAGTCATCTTGGAGAAGAAGATACTAAAGCACAAGGCCCCATCCAGGGGCAAGTCCCAGCTCGCCCATTCCGTCCGGTCCCCGACGGAGAGTTCGAGCTTATTCCCCTAAGCGACAACCCCGACAGAGCTGTGAAGATAGGCGCCAGACTACCGTCAGCAACAAGGGAGCAACTTGTAATCTGCCTCAAGGAGAACACTGATCTCTTCGTGTGGAACACTGCTGAGATTCTCAGGCTCGACCCCGAGGTCGCCTGTCATCAATTAGCTTTAGATCAGGCCATTAAGCCCGTAGCACAGATAGGCACAAATAGTCTCCCAAGAAAGCGGTGGCTGCTGAGCGAGCTGTAAAAGACCTCTTAGAGACAAATTTTATTTCTGAAGCCCAGTACACAACTTGGCTATCTAATGTAGTCCTCGTTAAGAAAAATAATGGAAAATGACGTATGTGTGTTGACTATACTGATCTCAATAGGGCTTGTCCCAAAGATGCTTTTCCTCTGCCTAACATAGATAAAATGGTCGATAATTATGCAGGTTTCAAACTCTTGTCTTTTATGGACGCATATAGTGGATACAATCAGATCCCTATGTCAGACACAAACAAGAGGCATACGACCATCATGACACTGACAAGTAATTACTACTACAACATGATGCCCTTCGGAATGAAGAACGCTGGGGCCACATACCAACGCATGATGAACAAAGTCTTCCTAGAAGAGATTGGAGACATGCTCGGGGTATACATGGACGACATGATCGTGAAATTGCACGATGAGGTCGACCATACACAACACCCCCGAAAGGTTTTCGAGCAGGCAAGACAATGCAAGATGAGGTTCAACCCTAAAAATGCACCTTCGGTGTTCGGGCAGGAAAATTCCTCGCCTTTTACCTAACAGAACGCGGGATCGAAGCCAACCCCAAAAAATGTCGGGCGTTTTCGGAGTTCCCGACCCCAAACTCGAAGAAATCCATTCAATCTCTCAATGGCATACTCTCCTCTTTGTCCCGTTTCGTCGCCAAGTCCACTCAACATGCCCTCCCTTTCTTCAAACTATTACGAAAAGAAGCCACCTTCGAGTGGACCAAAGAGTGCGAACAGGCGCTGCTCCACCTAAAAAGGGCACTCTCCGAACCACCGGTCCTATCCGGGCCACTAGAAAAAGATACTCTATATTTGTACCTATCCGTAGCAACTGAGGCCGTTAGTGCCGTCCTCATCCATGAAACCATTGATGGGAAAAACCATATCTATTTCACGAGCAAAGCCCTCCAAGGCCCCGAGCTTAGGTATCAATAGATCGAGAAAGTCGCATTAGCCTTAATAAATGTCGCGAGGAGACTACGACATTATTTCCTCGCCCACACGATTAAGGTCCGAACAGACCAACCCGTCAAACAACTCCTCAGTCGACCAGACATGGCCGATCGAATGCTGAATGGTCGCTAGAAATATCGGAGTTTGAAATCTAGTATGAGAGCCGAAAGGCCCTAAAATCCTAGGTCCTAACTGACTTCGTTGCTGAGAAGACACATAGCCTGGTCCCAACTAGTGGCGCCCACAAGTGGACGATCTTTGTCGATAGTGCTTCCAGCTCGACAGGCAGTGGCTCCGGTATCATCCTCGAAAAAGAAGATGGTGAGGGAGCGAAAAACACAAGGAAGGGGGTGGAATTGGGTTTTTAAAACAATGACTGCAAATGACACTTTGATTTATCCTGATTCATTTGAACTCAAACTACATCCAGTCCACCCGCTAAGGTGATTTGCCTCTCTCAACGAGGTCTTAATCCACTACTCAAAACATTGAATACAAACACTAAGACCTATAGTCAATGTCTTCTTGAGTCTACTGACTACACTAGTCACTCAAGAAATTTACAAAAGGTTTTACAAAAGTTGTGATAGAATTACTTCAAAAAGCTATTATCACTGAGTGATAGTTTTTACAAAAATTAAGAACAAATAAGAAATTGATGAAGAATATTTGAGCATGTGTGTAAGAGCTTCAATTTCTTCAAGAGGTCTCCTTTAAATAAGCGTTTGAAGAGGAGATCCTTTGGGAACATTTGGTTCCATATTTGGATGTTTGTAAATAGTCATAATGTCCTTTCAAAAATAAAGATTTTGTTCTCAGTCGTTATTCTTGATTCCTTCTTAATTACCCTTTATTATGAGAATCATAATGTACTAAATTTACATCAGAGTATGTTTAAAATTTCGCAGCAATAAAAACGTATTTGATGAGAACTTCTTTCTACCATCAGATCTTCTACAAGAGATGCGCTTAGCTTGTGTACCACTAGAAGATGCTGAGCACTTTAGAAACATTATTTTCTTGAGAACTTATATTCTGCACATAGAGAATAATTTTAGTGCTATAATTTGTTCTTATAAAATATTGTTATCATCAAAACTCTATTAGAGAAGTAAAATCAAAATCTTGTTCTAACAATTTCCCCCTTTTTGATGATGACAAAAAATTTATTTTGATTAAGAACAAGAAATTAAATTTTTTAGGAAACTCCCTTTAGATGGTGAGATATTCTTTCAGAGTTTTCCATAAGAAGTTCTTTAGCTTATGCTCTTCCATAAGAAGTTCTTTAACTTATGCTCCCCCTGAGTTGATTACTTATCCTGTTCTTTAAAAACAATTTAGACAATTTGATCAGAGTATTAATATGTTAGAGGCTTAGTCTTCATAAACTGTTATAGATCAAAATCATTTACGTTTCTCCCCCTTTTTGTCATTACTCAAAAAGATAAAAACAAAGAATTAAATAGAGTCAAAAGAAAAGTTCTTCATTAATCAGATAATCAGAGAGAACATTGAACAAAACATTGAAATACCAGAAAAACAAACAAATGAAAAAACATGACAGAATCAGGGTTGGGGGTTGATCTTGGTAACTAAAGCTTCCAGAAGAGACCTCATTTGAGAAGTTGATTCAACTTGTGTTCTAATCATTGATTTGAGTTCACCATTAGTCTCATCTTGCTTGTCCAACCTCTGCTTTACAGTTTCATTTTCTTTCTTAAGCTCGTCCATAGTTTTCAGCACCAGGGATGTTGGAATTGAATCTTCGACTGTTGCAACAAATTGAGTGGAGCGTTCCTCAGAAGTTTCTTCAGCAGAAGGTACTTCAGCAGTTTCTTTGCCCTTGTCTTCAGCAAAAGGAACTATCATCAGCTAAAGTGCAGAAGATGATTCCTTTGGTTAAGATTCTCTCCAAGGCTTGTCATCCAAAAGGTGAGTTTTCTTCATCTCAAAACTAGTGACCACTTCTTTTAGACTTTCACAGAAATTATGTAGAGCAATATCATAGCAGATATCTTTCAGCTTCTTGGTCTCAGAATTAAACCACTTTCTGAAGGAGGTCCAAAGAAAATCAGTAGTTGCAGGATCAAGGTTTTCTGCACAGGAGACCTTCAGGTCTTCCAGCCTAAGTTTCATTTCTGCTTCGAATTCTAGCAACAGTGTACCAACATCTGATTTGATTGGTTTTGGTTTAGGTATTGGTATGGCAGTTTTGTTTGTGATAGAAGATCATTTTTGTAGAGCTTATATGTCAATGTATGTTCTAAGGGGGTCTTCAGGTTCATTGATTGGAGTGGGAGTATCTGGGATGGTAATGTAGGTAGGAGTGTTTGGTGGAGTGTTCATAAGGTGATAGGGATTCTTAACGAATTGGAGATAAGTCAAAAACAACTCTATGAGAGTCAGAGTTTAGAGGATGGTTAATGCCAGGTGTTTGTTCAGTGGATGACGGTGGAGGTGGATTAAGAGATTAAGCTTCAGAGGCAGCAAAAAAAGTGGGAAAAGTGTCAATATCTGACAAAACTTGTTGAAGTTTTGAATGGGTTTCAACCAAGGTTGATGTGTTTAGATCAAAAGGAGGTGTTGTATCTATTGGCATGTCAAAATCTTCTAGAGTTTGAGGAGAGTGATGTTAAGATATTTTGGGTGGTGAGGAAGTATTTTCAGGTGAAGTATATTATGGAGGCGAAGGTGGAGAAGGGATTTCAGAAGTGATAGGATTAGAAGGTGTAGGAGTAACAGAAGGAGTGGTATCAGAAGGAGGGTTTTCAGATGTTACAACTATTACAGATTCTACAATAGAAATAAACTCAGATTGAGAAGAAGAAGTACCTTTCTTTATGAGTTGCTTTGGAGCCTTTTGAGAAGTTCCTTCAGAATCTTTCCTCTTCTTGTTCTTCTTCTGAGCAACTTATGGTGCAGGTTTTTCCAAGCTCTTCAGGATTGAACAGAGGATCAACACCATCCTGCTTGCAAGATTCCAAGTATCTGACTGCAACTTCTGGTGGTGTGTCAACAGAGAACATAAGGAAATCCTTAAGAGGAAATTTCCTAGTGGTAATAACTTCTTTAGAATACAAAACTAGATCCTTCTTGATTGTTTCTATGAACTTCATTTTCTTTAGATTCTTGGCATTTAGTGGCTTTCCAGCATCTGTTTCCAAAATGTTAATCTACTAAGCTTCAGTCAGATGATCTGCAAGCTTATTTTCAGTCAAAATGTCTGAAATAAGCTTACCCAGTGGAATTCAGTCTCTTTGAGTCTTTTCTCCTTCTCTAGTTTCCTTTAAATTGTTCTTCAGATGATTGAAAAGTGAATGAGCAAGATTAACCCTTTTTTTCTTGGAGATGAAGTACAATAGAAATTGCAGATCCACATTGATGTAATATGGGGAATTTGTTGATTTTCTGTGACTGATGCTTCCCAGAATTATCTTTGCCCAAATTCTTAGATGATCCTTCAGATCTTTAATTTTGTTGGAATGTTGCCCATGTGTGAAGATTTATTTAGCCACTGGCGTAGTATTAGAAAGCTTATCCATCTCACTGCACTTGATCCTAGTTCCATCAGATTGTATCATCTTTGCAATGTGTTCTTCAGTGATGATGATCCTCTTACCCAGAATGTAAGAAGTTACATGAGAGTTAGAAGCACTAGCAAAGATCCAAAAATTCCTTAACTAGTTTAGGAAAAACTGGACCCATCAGACGATCAAAGTATTTCTCCCAGCCTTGAGCCTTGACTGCAGGTGTAAGATCAAACCCATTTTCCTTCAAACTGTTAAAGTCAACAAAAAGCTCACTGAGAACTTCTAGCTTATCTATAGGAGTAAGAAGGCTTCTAACTGGAGATATGTGGAGTTCTTCTGAAGTTTGATCATGTTGAGTTTGCTGAGAGGAAGTAGCTTGATGAACGTTTTGAGATGGAGAAGCCATTTATTACCAAGATGAATGTTTGAATATGGGTACAGAGAAAATAGAAACAAGGGAGTGAAAGTGAAAGTGAAAAGGTGAAAAGTGTTTATGAGGTGAAAATATACATTTATATAGAGTTATAAGGCGGTAAAAGAAAAGCACAATTAGTGGAAAACATTAATGCATAAAACATCATGATATATTGCATTTAATGAGTTCTGACAGGGGAGTGGCGTAAAGATTTTTGGAACAGTTACCAATGTGACTAGTGCTTCAAATGTGTCTTTTCAGCTGTTTCAGTTTCCCAGAACTTGAACACATATTCTTCTGCATAGGACATCTGTCCAAGCGCATGTTATGTCCATCTTCAGAGTATGAACACATATTCTGATTCTTTAGGATTCCTCAGAGCTTCATTGACACGTGTTGATGTTATGATCTACATGTTATTCTTTTGACACAGAAGTCTGAGAAGTATACAGTTAGATCATTTTAAAAACTTCTGAACCAATTTAAAAAAAAATAGATTGATACAGAACTTCTGAGAGTTAAATGCATGAATTTAAACATTTTTCATTCTGGGCATAATTCCATACTTAGATTAGTCATAATGAAATTAAATCTATCTTCAGCAATGGGTTTTGTAAAAATATCATCCCATTGGTGATTTGTATCTATAAATTTTAAAAACAGAATCCCCTTCTGAGTATAGTCCCTAATGAAATGATGTTTAAATTCTATGTGTTTAGCTCTAGAGTGTAAACTAGGGTTTTTAGAAAGACAGATAGAAGAAGTATTATCACAAAGGATGGGATGTTACTCTCATAAATATTGAAGTCCTCAAGCTGGTTTTTCATCCAGAGCATCTGAGTACTGCATCCAGCTGCTGCTATGTATTTAGCCTCAACAATTGATAGTTCTATGGTTGATTGCCTTTTGCTGGACCAAGATATTAAATTGTCTCCCAAAAATTGACAACTTCCAGAAGTACTTTTTCTTTCTGTTCTATCTCCAGCAAAATCAGCGTCACAATATCCTACAAGCTTGTAATTTTTTGACTTTCTGAAACATAGACCAAGATTAGTAGTACCTTTCAGATATCTAAAGATTCTCTTAACTGCTGTTAAGTGGGTTTCTCTAGGATCTGATTGGAATCTAGCACATAAAAATACGCTATACAAAATATCTGGTCTTGAGGTAGTTAAATCGAGAAGAGAGCCAATCATACCTCTGTAGATCTTCTGATCTACTTTCTTACTTACCTTTTCCTTTTCCAGAATACACGTGGGATGCATAGGAGTTTTGGAAATCTTACTATCTGGCATATCAAATTTCTTTAGAAGTTCCTTGACATATTTGCCTTGATGTATATACGTTCCTTCTGATGTTTGATTGATATGTATTCCCAGAAAGAACTTTAATTCTCCCATCAGGCTCATTTCAAATTCCTCCTGCATAGACTTAGGAAATTTCTTTCCCAAGGCACTTTTAGTGGAACGAAAATAATACCATCTACATAAATTTGACAAATCAGAATATCATTTTTAAAAGTTTTGCTGAAGAGAGTTGTCCACTTTCCCTCTGATAAAGTTATTTTCTAGAAGAAAATTACTTAGTCTTTCATAACAAGCTATGGGAGCTTGTTTCAGACAATATAAAGATTTTTTAAGTTTGTAAACATGTTTTGGAAATTTAGTATTTTCAAAACCAGGGGGTTGGTGCATATAAACTTCTTCGTCAATATAACCATTTAAAAATGCACTCTTGACATCCATCTGATAAAGAGTGATGTCATGATTAACAACAAATGAGATTAAGAGTCTAATTGATTCTAACCTTACGACTGGTGCAAAGGTTTATGTATAGTCTATTCCTTCTTGTTGACTATAACCTTGTGCAACCAACCGTGCTTTGTTTCTGAAAATTTCACCTTGTTCATTGAGCTTGTTTCTGAATACCCATTTGGTGCCAATAATGTTGAATCCTTTTGGTATAGGAACTAAATCCCACACGTCATTTCTGGTGAATTGATTTAGTTCTTCTTGCATTGCAAGTATCCAATCATTTTCTGAAAGTGCTTCTTTTATAGAAGTTGGTTCAATCAGAGAGACTAGTCCCATTAGAGATTCTTCAGAATTTATGAATGAGGACCTTGTTCTGATTAGATCACCCTTCTTTCCCAGAATCTTATCTTCTGGATGATTCAACATTCTTCTGGATTGTTTCTTCTGAATGGGTTCTTCATTATTTGTTGAGGTGATTGTCTTATCTTGTTCAGTGGATGGTTGTTCTTCAGATGTTCTGTCTTTAGTGATTTGAACTTCTATATCAGCAAGATATTCATTTTGCTTTGGTTTTTCAGAACCAAGTGTAGACACCCCAAATTTTCCCTCTGGTTTACTGGCTTTTTTTTCGTTTTGCATTCATACGCATTAGGTCATTATCATTTGCATAGGCTCCCGAGACATGGGATTAACGTCATCAGAAGAGTTAGGGTTTCACGCCTTATCGGTGGTTATCAGAATAATTCAATGCTTTGGCTTGCAGCCAGCAGTGGTATCATTTTCCTCACGTCGTTGGATTAGGGTTTATTTCCCTGAAACAGTGATCCTCGGAGATGTCACGTCTGCAAATATTATTCACTGTGCATTTGGCTCGTCACCATGGATTTCTGCTTCATCGGGATATTTCTTCAAGATCAAGTGTTGATTTGTGTGAGATAGTTGTTATTTCAATGGTGATTTGTTCAGTGGTAGCTGCATTCTTAATCAGTGTTTTTGTGGAGGCGATGCAAGTTTGGCCTTAAATTGAAAATTGGAGTTTCATGGTTGTGTGCGTGCTATCCATTTTCGTAAATCATTTTTATTTCTAAGCCAGTTCCATTTTTCTAATTATTCATCTTCGTCCCCAACTTGATTCATAACCATCTTGTTGAATTATTTCGATTATCCAATTTCCGTATCACCAATTTCATATCCATTAGCTTTTCTATCAATTTATTTCCATTTTTCTAAACCATTATCCAATTAACCATATTTTTATCCATTTAATTAATCCATTTCATTTTCTATTTAATCCATTTTTGTCCCATTCCATTGCCATCTTCAATAAACAAATAAAAGAAAAAAGCAAACAAAAAAAAGAGAATGACAGGCGGAAGTTACAAGAAGTGGTTATCAATATATATTGCAAACCGTTTTCCTTTAAGAGGAGATTGATGCCATAACAAATTGGCAGCTGCCATGTGAATCCACTGACCCCACACTTGATATCACCCACAACATTTGCATTCCCCCCACTGCGAAACACGCACACACACGACGCACAACAATTTCATTTTTCCACTTTTTCTTTTCATCAAGATTTCGCAAGCACTACAGCAACAACAAAGCAAACACACACAACAGCCAAAACGACATCACGCATTCCACTCTCTCATCGAAAACGCCACGCACAACACCCTCTCGTTTTTCACCATCACACATTCTTCTCACCACCAACCAATTTCCCTAACCAATTTCACTACACAAAGGGGCCCCGATTTCTCACAACATAGACAACGATTTTCACACCCTCTTCCATTTTCTCATCAACCTAAACCCAGAAACCATCCTCCTGCATAAGATTGGCACAAATACTCATAACCTTAATCGATCCCCTTCATCAAAACAAAACTCAACCTTCAAAACCGCAACACACAGCTAACAAAACCACCCCTCAATATCCAAACTCGGTTCCTTGAAGAACCATTCCTTCATCACGCATCTCGCAGACCCTTTACTCACCATCTTCATTACCTCAACAACCATGATCAGACTCCATCAACAACACACCAAAACCATTTCCGTCTTCTCATAACAAACTCTACACCAACTCATACCTTCATCCATCCTGTAAATTCACCACTACAACTCTTTACCCTCCAACGAACCGTCGCCCTCATTCAACCTCTCTTTAACAACCTTCATCGCCACCCATCTTAAACTTTTTCAGTTCTGCAAAACAACAAAACAATAACAACAACCGCAAGACAACCATACGACATAACCATCTCTCGTCACTTTTCTTCAACACATCCAAATCACAAAAAATTCAGAACACACAAAAGAAGAAGATTAAAGATGAAGAGATTTGAGTGAAGAAACTGAACAAGGGTTTGGAGACAAATCGGAGAAAATATGAGAACCCAGCACAAGCCAATTGCGAGAGAGAAACGGAGATCTGAGTTGAAGCAGAGAGAAATCGGGACTGCGTTGTCGCTCATCACCATCGGCGATTTAAGGAGGACTATGACCGAACGGCGCTTCCATCTCCTTCGTCACCGTTGGAAGGACAACACGACATGCTTTGGAAGGAAGAAATGCCAAGGGATTTTGAAATAGGGGAATTCATGCTTTCCCTTTTGTTGACCTTGTTGCATTCTTTTTTTATAATTTAATTATTTCTTTTTATCTTTTTTCGTTTTGGAGAGCATTTGATATATTTCGGACCAACCCCTTTTATTGGTTTCTTTTTTTTATTAATTATTGTTTAATAACTTTTGTTTTTGTTTCATGAGCTGAACTGGTGCGGTGGGCTCTAGGCCCGTTTGATTTTTCCTTTCCATCCCCGTCCCAGCGACAGACCCTTCTCCCTTGTCCCTTGTTTTTATATTATTTATTTTCATTTGAATTAGTTCCTTTCATCATATTATACATTTAATAGTTATTTAGTTTTTTAATTAAGTTCTAGTTTAGAATGTTATTAGTTTCATTGTTAAGGTTAGCATAGTCTGGTTTAAGTAATTTTGTGAATAGAATTCTTAATATAATTTTGTTGGAGTTAATATTTAATTTTAATATAACTTAGATTTAATTTTTCCCCAATTTATTTTGTTTAATTAACTAGTTTTTTTTATCTTGGTTCAAGTTTGGTTGGATGTTTTGTAGGAAGCTTGTTCGATATCGATGATGGGGGATTTAATTTGGTGATGACCTTGTGATTAATTGTTCCGGAATGATGAGATCTATGGATACAATTCTGCTTAGATTTTAACTTTGCGCGGACCGTTTATTGCTGTGCTTGACTATTGAATCCTTTTGGGACTTGATATTTATCTTTGAGTTTCTTTTGCCAGTCTTGAAGAGGCAACTGAACTTCTCCGTTAGGTACCACTGATGGCCCGATTATCCTTGTTGCATGCTGTTGCATCTGGAAGTCCTACTGGCGTAGGCTCTATTTGTGCATTATTCATCTTATCTCCATCTCACATTCTCATCTCTTTATCTTATTCATTATTCATCTTATCTCCGTATTTCATTCTCATCTTCTTATCTTATTTCTTCTTCATTTCATTTCTTCTTCCTCATCTTTTTCTACTTGAGGTGTGCTTAGGCCACCATGGTGTTGCTCCTTTCATCTTCTTCTTTTCTTCTCCTTCATTAGGATAGTGAGCCTCACTAACCTAGGACCATCCGAGCATGTGAATATTAGGATTAGACTTTTCCCGTTAGCTTTTTACCTTTATGATCCTTTGGTGCTTTCTCTTCTCATCTTCAAATTCAATTCTAATTCACTTAATAAAGGTTGAGTACTTTCATGTGACATGAGACTTTGCTATGAGATACTTGCACGCGTTCCGTTTCGGGGCGAGGTATGAGTTATCACTCGTGGTGGATAGGTCTTAGCATGATTACCTCACAAAGAAAAAGCTAAAAAACACTTATTACCCAAAAAACCACAAAAATACTTAATAATGGTAATAGGCCAGTGTGCTTGAGCCTTCACTTGTGGGACTAGCTTTGGGGATTTCCTCCATAGATAGGTGTGCCTCTTGCGCATTCCATTTCGGGATGATGTGAGACGTACACATCCCATCGAGTAAGACTTAGGTACACTTACCTATGCAAACCTTCACTCATAAAAGCTTCTAAAAAACACCAAACAAACAATAAGCGTCTTTCCTTCGGGAATTCTTTTCTCATCTCATTCGCTCCGTCCGCGAACTTGCTCCTACTTGTCACTTTGCAAGACGGTTACGCACTCGTCGTCCGAGTCTGCAACACCTGAGCAATGGCATAGGCAGTTCAAGCCTTTAATTCACAAGCAATTTTCCTTTGTTACCCCTAGTTAGGGGAACTACGGCGTCTCTGATCCTCATTATCCTGATGAGGTACGTAGGCAGCGGGGTAGGGCCCGTTCGAGCATAATCTTTATTTTCCCTACATTTTTTTTCCTTTTCTCTTTGTTCTTTTCTCATTTTCTTATCCAGTTCTAGTCTCTCTTCATTTTCATTTCTTTTGCTGCAGTTTTCATACCCTCACCCTTTGAAACATTTTCTTTGGCAAGCGTGGATCCCGTCGGGTACGGCGGATGATCTGGGTGCTAATACCTTCCCAGGTCGTAACCGACTCCCGAGCTCAGTCTCTTTGGTTCGTAGGACCTGTGTCCTTCCACTTCTTTCTTCTGGTTTGTGCAGCATTACCATTCCCTTTCTTCGGGATAAAAATGCCTGGCTGGTGACTCTATTCTTTTTCCGCGCCACTTTCGCGTTTGTACCAGGATGGAAATCCGGGGAGCGACACCAAGCTTATCATCAAATCTAACATAGATGGATTCTATCATAAAGTGTGTTTCTATGTTGTATACTCTGTATCCTTTCGAACGTTTAGAGTATCCTAACATATAAAAAATTTGTGCCTTAGAATCAAATATGTTCAGAGGATCGTTAGTATTCAAAATAAAACAAGTACATCCACATGGATGAAAGTAAGAAATGTTGGGCTTTCTGTTCTTCCACAATTCATAAGGAGTCTTCTCTAGAATATGTATTATAGAGATTCTATTTTAAATGTAGCATGTTATATTTAATGCTTCTACCCAAAAATGTTTAGCCATGTTAGTCTCATTGATCATGGTTCTGGCCATCTCTTGTAATGTTCTGTTCTTACGTTCTACAACCCCATTTTGTTGTGGAGTTATAGGGCAAGAGAAATGATGAGAGATTCCATTTTCATTAAAAAATAATTCCAATTTTTTGTTTTCAAATTCTCCACCATGATCACTTCTGACTTTAACAATTCTAAACTCCTTGTCATTTTGAACTTGTTTGCAGAAGTTAGAAAATACAAGAATTGACTCATCCTTGTATCTAAGAAACTTTACCCATGTCCATCTTCTATAGTCATCTACGATCACTAATCCATACTTATTACCACAGATAGAGGCAGTTTTCACTGGACCAAACAGATCAATGTGCAGAAGTTCTAGTGTCCTAGAGAAAGAGATAACATTTTTGGATTTAAAAGCAGGTTTAGAAAATTTGCCTTTCTGACATGCTTCACACAGAGCTTCTGAGTTGAACTTCAAGTTAGGAAGTCCTCTAATCAAATTGAGTTTGTTAATCTGAGACAATCTTCTCATATTAACATGTCCCAATCTTCTGTGCCAGACCCATTGCTCGTTGTCCACAAACATTAGGCATTTTATGTTCTGACTCTTTAGTTCAGAAAGTTTTATTTTATATATGTTGTTCTTTATCTTTCCACTAAATAGGATTGTTCCATCTTTCTGACTAAGAGCCTTACAAAACTTTTGATTAAAGATTATATCATAACCGTTATCACTTAATTGACTTATGGATAACAAATTATGCATTAATCCTTCTACTAACAAGACATTAGAGATAGAGGGAAGTGTATCGTTACCAATAGTTCCAGAGCCATTAATCTTTCCTTTTTGATTGCCTCTGAAACCTACGTATCCTCTAGCTTTCAGCTCAAGACTTTGGAACATATGCTTTCTTCCCGTCATGTGTCGCGAGCATCCAGAGTCTAGGTACCAAGATTGGTGTTTCAGTCTGGCTGTCAAAGACATCTGCAACATACACAATTTTATCTTTGGGTACCCATATCTTTCTGGGTCCTTGTTTGTTATATTTTACAAATTTCTGATTGAGTTTGAATTTCTCATTAGAACTTGTAGAACAGGATGACTCACTAGTATATTTCAGATCATGATTATGACCATAGGTGAAGTGAGAACTTAAAGGAATATTAACTTTTATGATCATGTCATCAACTTGTTTAAACTTCATAGGTTCTTCTCCTTTAGTTTTCATTTAACCTATACCTTTTCTACCGTTTATGCTAACTCCATAGATCATTGAGACAATTTTGCTTTTATCTATGTTTTTAGCTAGAAATTTTTGAAAACTGTAATCATATTGCTTTATGATACTATCAGAACTAGGTAGAACTTCTGATTCAGATTCCTTCTGAGCTTTAAATTTTTCAAAGGAAATTTTGCATTCTAAAATATTTTCTTTTAGTTTAGAGTTTCCTGACTTCAATTTTCTAACTTCCTCTGATTCAGATACTAGACTTTGTTTTATGTCTTTGTATTTGAATTGAAGTTTCTGATATTTTTCAAGAATTTCATAGATGTTATCTTCTAATTGAGATCTAGAAAGTTTAGAGAATACCTCTTCTATATCAGAATCTGATTCTGATGAGTTGACATCTTCTGGTATCTTTGCCATTAATGCAATGTTAGCATGTTCATCATCTGATTCTGAGTCTGCTTCAGAAGATTCTGAATCATCCCATGTTGCCATGAGACTTTTCTTCTTCTCTCTGTTGAATTTCTTTCTAGGCTTCTCTTTCTAGAGTTTTGGGCAGTCACTGTTGTAGTGTCCATGTTCCTTGTATTCATAGCACACTACTTCTTTGCTTCTGGGTTTCCTCTGACCAGAGGATGATTCTTAGTGATTGCTTGATCTTCTGGGATTTATGAACTTCTTCTGACGATGCTTCCAAAGTTGTTGAACTTTCTAGATAAAATAGATAATTTGTCTTCTTCTGACGAGCCTCCAAAACTTTCTTCTTCTTCTACCTACAAAGCTTTAGAATCAGATTTGTTAGATTTAAGAGCATCAAACTTACCTTTATTTTGGGGTTCATCTTCTTCTAGTTCTATCTCATGACTCCTCGGTGATCTAATCAATTCTTCAAGAGACATCTCATTCATATTCTTTGATAGATTCAAAGAAGTGATCATGGGTCTCCAAGCTTTTGGCAATCTTCTGATGATCTTCTTCACATGATCTATTATTGAGTAGCCTTTGTCCAGAACTTTTAGTCCAGCAACCAGAATTTGAAACCTTGAGAACATCTTCTCAATTGTTTCATCTTCTTCCATCTTAAAAGCTTCATACTTCTGGATAAGAGCCAGAGCATTTGTCTCCTTGACTTGAGTGTTGCCTTCATATGTCATCCTCAGGGAGTCGAACATGTGTTTGGCTGATTCTATGTTCATGATCTTCTCATATTCGGTGTAGGAAATAGCACTCAGAAGTATGGTTCTGGCCTTGTGATGGTTTCTGAATTCCTTCTCCTGTTGAGCTGGCATATTCTTTCTTTCGATCTTCTGACCATCTGCTCCAACAGGATGAATGTTGCCATCTGTCACCATATCCCAAAGATCTCCATCCAGAGCCATAATGAAACTCTCCAAAACATCCTTCCAGTAGTCAAAATTGTCACCATTGAACACTGGAGTTTTTTCGTTGATCTTGTCATTTCATAATCATTGTTGTTGTTGACTGAATATGCCGTTGTGTTTATCTTTTGGATCTTTTACTGACACGGTTAAGTGTAATTCTCAGAACCTAGAGCTCTAATACCAATTGAAGGAGCGAAAAACACAAGGAAGGGGGTTAGAATTGGGTTTTAAAAACAATGATTGTAAATGACACTTTGATTTATCTTGGTTCATTTGATATCAAACTACATCCAGTCCACCCACTAAGGTGATTTGACTCTCTCAACGAGGTCTTAATCCACTATTCAAAACTTTGAATACAACCACTAAGACCTATAGTCAAAGTCTTCTTGAGTCTACTAACTACACTAGTCACTCAAGGAATTTACAAAAGGTTTTACAAAAGTTGTAATAGAATTGCTTCAAAAAGCTATTATCACTGAGTGATAGTTTTTTCAAAAATTAAGAACAAATAAGAAATTGATGAAGAATATTTGAGTGCATGTATAAGAGCTTCAATTTCTTTAAGAGGTCTCCTTTAAATAAGCGTATGAAGAGGAGATCCGTTGGGAACATCTGGTGCCATATTTGGATGTTTGTAAATAGTCATAATGTCCTTCCAAAAATACAGATTTTGTTCCCAACCGTTATTCTTGATTCCCTCTTAATTACCCTTTATTATGAGAATCAGAATGTACTAAATTCACATCAGAGTATGTTTGAAATTTCGCAGCAATAAAAACGTATTTGATGAGAACTTCTTTCTACCATCAGATCTTCTACAAGAGATGCGCTTAGGTTGTGTACCACTAGAAGATGTTGAGCACTTTAGAAACATTCTTTTCTAGAGAACTTCTATTCTGCACATAGAGAATAATTTTAGTGTTATAATTTCTTCTTATAAAATATTATTATCATCAAAACTCTATTAAAGAAGTAGAATCAAAATCTTCTTCTAACAGATGGTATCTTGATCAAAGTGTCCCTGGCATTGGTCTTCCCGACATCTAATAAACAGGCCGATTATGAAGCATTCCTCGCGGGTTTAAGATTGGCCGAGGACCTGGGAGCGAAAGAAGTAAAGATATCAACTGACTCTCAGCTCGTGGCATCCCAGGTACGAGGAGAATACCAGGATAAGAATGACAATCTCATTGAATACTTAGCTCTAGTGAAAGACAAACTCGAAAAAATTCGACGTATGAGAAGTCCAACATGTTCCCCACGAACACAACACGCGAGCGGATGTCCTATCTAAACTGGCGAGTACACGAAAGAAGGGCGGGAATAAGTCTGTGATTCAAGAAATCCTTCCCCGACCTAGCATCGAGAAGCCACCACCTCCGCTCGAAGTAAACGCCATTGGCGACGCTCATTGTTGGATGATGCCTATCCACAACTACCTCACGAAAGATGCACTCCCTACGGACCCTAAAGAGGCATCCACAACCAAAATTAGGGCATGTTTGTACGTCCTGCTCGAGAGAAAACTCTATCGACGAGGATTCTCCCTTCCGTTACTCAAGTGCGTCGAAGAGGAAAAAGTCCCTGACATCCTGGGGGAAATCTACAGGGGGATCAATGTTGAACATCTCGGAGGGAGGTAACTGGCGTGTAAAGCTTTACGAGCAGGCTATTACTGGTCGACAATGCAAGACGACGCTAAAGAACATGTCAAGAAATGCGACAAGTGCCAAAGACACACTGACATGCACCTCGCTCCCCCTAACGGGCTGAAGACACTCTCCTCCCAGTGGCCCTTTACATGGTGGGGAATGGATATCCTCAGACCTTTCGTGAACGGATCATACCAGAACAAATACCTCATCATAGGGGTGGACTATTTTACAAAGTGGATCGAAACTGAAGCCCTTTCCAAAATCATGACACATAACATCCTCCGGTTCTCCAAGAGAAACATCCTCGCCCGCTTTGGCATACCCTAAGTCCTCATCACCGACAACGAAACACAATTCACTGACAGAAGATTTCAAGACTTCGTCGCCAATTTAGGCACAAAGCAACACTTCACGTCCGTCGAGCACCCTCAAACCAACGGCCAAGCAGAGGCGACCAATAGGGTAATCCTATGAGGGCTAAAACGTAGACTCGTCGAAGCGAAAAATGTGTGGATTAAGGACCTACACAACGTCCTTTGGGAATATCGCACAAACCCACATTCCACAACCAGGGAGACTCCTTTCAGGCTAACCTATGGAACCGAGCCAATCATTTCGGTAGAGATTCGGGAACCGACATGGTGCACAGAAGCACCCCTCGACGAGGAACTGAACGACGAAGCTCTCCGAGTTGAACTGGACCTCGTTGAGGAAATCCGCTCTGAGGCAGCCCTATGGGAAGCTTCACTTAAACAGAAAATATATTTGCGCCATGATGCAAAATTCATAAAAAGAGAGTTCCATGTGGGCAGCCTGGTCCTCAGACAGAACCAGAAAAACCCATGCAAAGGCAAGCTAGCCGCGAACTGGGAAGGCCCGTATCGTGTTCGAGATAAGACGGGAAACGGGGCCTGTAACACCCCAAATCTACCCGGCAGAAATACATAAAATCAGAGTTTCAAAAATTTCAAAAACATTATAGGATGCCACATTTTTGACTTAATAAACATCAACATTTAATCGCATAATCATCATGGACACATAACACATATAGATCGGGAGACAATAACAACTTACTTTATTTTTATAAACCAAAACATATTTATTATTATACAACATGTTCATAATTTTCAACTTCATTGTCATGACATCACAACTTTGTTATGTAGAAGCAAGCTTCTCAAATTATATTTTGATGAAAACAACTAAACAACAAGTCTTGAAAGCAAACAAAAAGGATCATTCAAGATTCATTCAAATGGAATCTTCATAAAGATATAAGGTTTTCTCATCGGAAGGTATAATTTTATTTCTCATGAATCAATAATGATGATAAATGTTCAACTTAGGATGCATGCACATTTGCTATTTTTGAACAAATCATATTACATGCCTATGTGTTACTGATCTTATTTTAAAAGAAATTTTTCTGGTTTTTGATCAAGTAACCGGTTACCTTATAGGTAGTAACCGGTTACTTTAGCCCCAATTTGAAAATTCTTTTTAACGTTACAGCAAGTAACCGGTTACCGATGGCGTAGTAACTGGTTACCATTGATCAATTTTCAGAAAATTGTTTCATTTAAATTTTGAATTATGTCTTGTGTTTTTCAAATTGTATTGAGACATCTTTTCATAATTTGTACCTTTTCAAAGAGGTGTCTTGTCTATTATAAAAATTAGTTTGTGCAGAATTTTTTGACACACGTCCTACAATTTTCATAAAACATTTTCTTGCTCAAAATCTCAAATTTTCTAAATCTATCAAAGTGCACTAAATTAATTTGTATACAAAGTTACACTTTTCATACACTTTAGTGACACTTATATTCATTATTTTTGAGAGAGAAATATCAATCAAAGTAGAAGATCAACATTGCTTGATATTACAAAGACTTCATCATCTCTACATTTCAAATTATTCAAAAATTATTTTTGTATTGACTTATGATCCAGGATTGTTGGACACAAGGGTTTATGTGGCAAGAGGATTGTTCTTGCACACTTGATTGTTGTATAGTTGTTAGAACATAGTGTCGCTCCCACCAAATGAGGCTAGGTCAAATGGGGTACAGACGCGAACGGTCGGTGAAAGGAAAAGGAATGAATAGAGTCGCCAGCTAGGCATTTTTATCCCGAAGGAAAGGTAATGCTGCATAAACCTGAGGAAAGATATGGATAAGACGGTCGCGAACTAGAGAAACTGAGAAAGGGGGTTGGTTACAACCTGGGAAGGTATTAGCACCCAGATTGTCCGCCGTACTCGACGGGATCCACGTTTGAAAGATTTGTGTTTTAAAGGGGTAGTGTCAGTGCAATTGGTGTATCAAAGCTGGAAAAGAATGCAAGTGTCAGTGTAAAAGAAATGTGAAGTGTATAGGAGAGGTGTCAGTGTAAGAACAGGAGTATGAAGCTCAAGACTATGAGGCTCAAAGAATAATGCTGGAAAGAGGGGGAATATACAGAGACTTTTGTTCGATAACCGTTAAGTTATGACTACGTATCCTCTCGTGCAATGAGGAAGTCAGAACACCGTAGTTCGACTTAAAGAGACTGAAAGATAAATTGACTTGTGAACTGCTTACTTGTCTATGCTCAAGTGTATGACCTGTCTGGCTCAGGTGCAAACTGTCTTGCATTAGACCGAAGAAGCGAGTTCTCGTTTGTGAGTGAATGAGATGAGAAAAGAATCCCGGAGGAGACGATTATTGTTTGTTTTTGGTGTTTTCAATCTTTTATTGCTTTTTGGTGTTTGTCATAAGACAATGAGCTTAAGCCTAAACCAAGGGTTAGTAAACTCACCGCATCCTCCCTCTGATTATGGGTAATGAGAGTACCTTAAGTATGAAGTAAACACCTCACACTTAATCACCCTGATGTAGGATTAAGATCATTAACCTACTTGCAATTATTTAGATGTTTTTGTTGTTTTTTGTTTAGTGTTAAGTAATGAGTTTAAGCCATAATCAAGGATTTAATGGACCCATTACACCATCCTAATAGAAGGATAATAGATGAGAACATTTAAGTTGAGAAAGGCTCCTCAACTTAATACATGATTAGGGATTAACCTCATGACAAAACAAACCTTTATTATATGGATTTTAGTTAATGGTAAGATTAAGAAGTGATTTTTATGGTTTGTAAGACATCTTGAGGGGGACTTGTCCATTAACACTAGGGTTAGTCCTTCTTAACCAATTAAGGAAGAATTAGAACCCTAATGCAAGGCCCAAGTTACAAGCTTGATGTCTTAGTGATTATTAAGTGGATTGATTAAAGGATTTAAACAATTAAGGGTTTAACACTTAGGATTAAAGTTATACACTCCATCCTAATAGAAAGATGTAGGCATACCCTAATCACAAAGCCTTAAAGCCTTTAAGGTTTAGTCCTTGATTAAGAGATGAGAAGAGAAGACTCAAAGATGACACAAAGGTAAGAACTAATGGGGGGACTAATCAAACCCTAATCATGATCATGCTTGGTTGTTCCTAGGGTTAATGAGGCTTGCAAAAGATCTCCAGGAGAAAAGCCACCAGGAAAGAAGCAGATGAAAGGAGAAAGAAGCAGGGAGAAGAAAGACAACTTGCTTAACTTAAGAAGACAAGTTGTATGAAGGAAGAAAGTAAAAGATGAACATGAATGAGCAAGCTCACTCTAATACAAAGATAAAATGCAGCAATGATGCATAAGAGAGATGAGAAGAGATTGTGAGAAGTGAAGGCAAATTCACTTCTCAAAACAACTTACCACCTGAAAAGTTAGCAAAGGAAATGAAATGAAATGAAAATAAGATAAAATGCAATGATGCAAACCAAAATCAGAAGCATAAACATGATGCTAATGATGCTAAGAGATGATGCAAACACATGTCAATAGTGGTGGATAATCATACATGGAGGAGGATGCAAATGAAGCATGCTTTGAATCATGAAAGTTCATGAAAGATCATGAAATGGAATGAATGCACAACATGGCAAATGAAAGATGCAATGATCAAATATGATTCTAATAGGTCCTGAGATGTCTTATATGTCATATGGATGCACAAAATGTCATGGCAAGTTCCTATATGCAAGCAAATGAGAAATGGATGCAAAGGAAGGCAAGAATTAGGGTTTATGCATAACATGCAATACAAAAATCAAAATCAGAAGCAAATGACATGATAAAAAATTGAAAATGGGATCAAAGTAACCCTAACCCAACACAAGTTCACTGCCCAAAGGAGGGGACCTAACTCTTAACCTAATGGGAGTTATGATTTTCTCAAGTTGGCTAGGGTTTCATGGCACCTCAAAAGGAAAAATGCTCATTAAATTGAAAATGGAAGATAAATTCAAGCCCAGTTTACCCTAAAAACTACATGATATGAAGGATGCAATGCAAGAAGAACCATCATCAAACTCTTCATGATTAGGCAGAATGAATTTTTTTCAAGTTAAGACCAAAATATTGCCTTTAAATAACTTTTATTCCAATGAAAAATGTCAAAATGCATCAAGGACCAAAAAGAAATTTGCTTTGAGAGTTTGATAATGTTTCTAAATGTTTTAAAATGCAATGTGAATTTTTTGGTGATTTTTAAATACCTAAATGCATTTTTAATTAATTAATTTCCATTAACTAATTAAAAATAAACATTTAAATGATTTAAAAATAATTTTTAATGCAAGAAATAAAAATTAAAATATTTTTGGGTTCTGAAAATTAATGAAAGGTTTGACAAAAAATTTCAGAATTTTTTAATGTGTTTTGCTATTTTTAAAAATTCATGGAAATTTAATACAAATAAAATAAAATAAAAATGAATTTATGGAGAAGTATGCAAATCCTGTGGCTGGAATTCAAATGAGAAACGCGCGAATTGACTGGCGCCAGATCCTATGGTCCACATTCAAACTGGCATATTTAACTTAACCCTAATTAATTAATCTAATTAATCATAATTAAAAACTAATTGAGAGATCCTGGCCCTAGGTTCACGCGCGCTAAGCCTCATCCAACGCTCCAAGTTCAAACTGACTTAATCACGTGGCTAAACCCTAATTAGGGCTAAACAAGTTCAGGCGACCGGAACAGTGGTTCCGGTCGTCTTCTCCGGCGACCCCTCAAGAACAAAAACCTCCTTGGACCATTTTAAGAGCTGTAAAGCTCCAGATCAAACCTCTCAACCTCCCTAAACATGAATCCACCCTCAAAATCCATTTCTTTTCACTCAAAATCTAGATACGAATCAAAACCTAAAAATGACCAAACTTTCAGAGATGCAGTACATGCTCAATAGTCAATCATTTCCAAAAATAAAAAGTGCAAAGCATTCAGGGGAGCATGTAGATCATTTCAATAACTTAAAAAAAGGTTTCTGGAAAAATGATTTTGCGAAGCTACCTGAAGTGAAGCCTTCAACTTGGAGCTTTCAGACTGCTTCCCTGCTTCCAAACTCCTCCAATGATCTCCCTGAAGATGTTTTGAGGCTTAGTTGGAGTGTGCTGTGGCTAGTTTGTGAGATTGATGGAGTTCTGTTCAAAGGGGGTGGAAAATTGTGTTTGAGTTTTAAGGACTTTCAAGGCAAGATGAAGGGTGGTTTATGCTCTATGAAGCTTTTCTGAATGAATGGTGAAGTTGGTTTTGAGGTTTGATGTTTGTGTGATGAGATTCGAAGGAAAATGCCAAGAGGAGAGTTTTTATGAACTATGGTGATGCTGTGTATTCAGGCTTGCCTCTTGTGTGTTTTGAGTCCCATTTGGTCCACATATCAAGCTGTGATAGGGCAGAGGGTTGGTGGTGGCACAGTGTGATTGGCATGGCCCCTTTTGCAAAAAGTCAAGTCTATGTGTCCTTTGAGGTATGGGTTGTTTCAGGGCTAGAGCAAAGGCATGTCTGCTGCAGCTTGATTCAAGGATGACCATGGAAATGAGATTGAGGCCGATTAGCAAGTTTGTGAGAAGTTGTGGGAGGTTTTGCAAATTTCACTAAGTTTGGCCCTTTTGAAGTTTCTTAATGATCAAGGAATGAAAATGAGTAATTCTTTGGTGCATTCTGAATTTTAGGTCATGACTTATGTTTGTGTAATGCTTAGAAGTTGATTTGAAGTCACAATTGGCCTTGGCATGAAGTTTTGCAACTTTCCTCCTTTGGTGCATAAGTGAAATTTCATGATTTTTCCCAACTTTGGCAAGCCATAACTTTTGATCCAAAATGAATTAGAATGAGTTCTTGTACTTTTTGAAAAGGGAATGATCCAATATACAAATTTCATGACCAAAGTTTTCTCATTTGAAGCATTTTTGAATCAAAAAGAGGAGGTTGAAAAACTTTCCCAAAATGGCAAGTTTCCATTATAAGTCACTTTCCCAAAAAGGCAACTTTGCAAATGGCTTGAAATTCTTCAATTTTGTGAACTTATAACTTCTTCTAAGATAAAATAAAGATCATACACATTCAAAATGATGGAGAAACCCCTTTGGTTGGGTCATTGGGGGCCTCAGATGCCCTGATTTTGCACTAACTTGTTCAAGAAGTCATCTCTTGATCAGATGCCTTCCCCATTGAATTTCTTCATGAAAATTGATATGAATGATCCTCATAACCTATAGAGACCAATAGAAACAAGAATGACCAAATAATTTGGAGTTATGGCCTCTGAAACCAAAACCCTAATTTTAGGTCATCTGTGCAGTTAAGCCTGGCTTTGCTTCCATGCCTTTCTCAGTTCTTGTGATTCTTTGACTTCCTTGACCTTGTGAGGATATAATATGATGCTTGAACACACATGGACCCCTTTTAAGTGATTGATGACCTTTGGAGTGGCTCAAATAGCTCAGGGATGGCTCAGATCACAAACCCTAGATGCAGATGACTTTGAAACAATGCAGTGAAGTAAAAGATGCAATATTAGATGCTATGGTTGAACTTATGCACATGAAAAGATCACAAGCCATGGTGAAATGAGTGAGGGCAAATTTGGGGTGTTTACAGCTGCCCCTATTCAAGCATGAGTTAGCTGTGCAGGATGTAAGCTACGGCTTAATAGGCAAACAAGATAACTTGTGGTTGAATATCAAAGACAGTCCAAAATTTGCACTCACTGAATGAAGAAAAAAAGGGATATAGATTGTAAAAGAAAATAAAGTATGATTATAAAGTGCGGGCGATGGATGACGACCGTCAAGCAGAGGACGATTGCTGGGGATGAAGCGATGCCGGGGACGACCGACATGCTAGGGAAATAAAGGGATCATGATGGGGACAACCATCAAATAAGGTAACAAAGATTCTCTGGGGATTTTTAAAGGTAAATGATGGGGACGACCATCGGGTTGAAGAAACAAATGATGAGGGACTGTCATCTAAGGTGAAGGACGATCACCTAGCAGGGGACGGCTGCTCTGTTGGGGATAAGATGAGGGACGGTCATCTAAGGTGAAGGACAATCACCTGGCAAGGTACGGTTGCCAAAAAGTATCGCGACATAGGACGAATGCCGGATAGAAAAGGTCGACGATGGGGACGGCCATCGGATAAGCATGATGAAGGACGATCATCTAGAGGTGAAGGACGATCACCTAGCAGGGGACGGCTGCTCTCGGGTTTCATCATGACATAGGACGAATGTCAGATAACAAAATCAATGACAGGGACGGCCATCGGATAAAATGATGAAGGACGATCACCTAGCAGGGGACGGCTGCTAAAAATATCACGACATAGGACGAATGTCGGATAGGAAGGGGTTCTAGTGAATAGAGACTCCGCAGGGGATGATAAAGGACGATCATCAAAAAGGTGAAGGATGATCACCTGGCAGGGGACGGCTGCCGAAAGGTATCATGACATAGGACGAATGTCAGGTAGAAAGGAAATAATTCATCAGGATTTGCTGGGGACTCTTCTGGGGAATAGTAGACACAGACGAGTGTCTAAATTCAAGAAAATATAAGTGCTTGACACGGTGTATAGATTAAAGATGCGGACGAGTATCCTTAAGACTATGATACGGACGAGTATCAGTAGAAACAAACGTTTGACGCATGATGATACGGACGAGTATCAACTGGTTAACAAAGAACACGGACGAGTGTTGAATCTAAGGGGATTTAAGTAGCGTATACAAGATACGAACGAGTATCTGTATGAGTAAAATGTGATGAGTGAGACATAGACGAGTGTTCAACTTGCTGGGGAGAGCATGATACAGATGAGTATCATAAAAAAGTGTATTATAAACAAGTATTTGATTTACAATGTGCCTAGGCAACTATGCTGGGGAAGGCGACACTGACGAGTGTCGGAAAAAAGTGTATAGATATATGTACACATGAGTATTGTTAGTGCAAAGGGGACGCTTTGGCTTTCTACTGGGAATATGACACAGACGAGTGTCAAGAAGCATCCGTAATGTATAAGCATCTGCTTGCTCGGGCAATTTTATTGGGGAATGATGACACAGACGAGTGCCAAAAGGAGCATGTAACTGTATTTATGAATGTAAAGGAAATGCTTTAGTATTTTGCCGGGGAGTTTGAGAGGTATTTTGGTATTTACAAGTGTTCAGCTCGACACATGGCTTATGATTATGCAAATGTTTGATTTTTGCCGTAATGCTCCGTATTAGATGGAATGCTACGCTTTGTGGGGAATATATGATGCGAATGCTATGATTATGCAAAGGTACCGATCCGGGATCCGGATCCCGTTGTTGTGAAGATCTCTGGCTGATCCGCTTGAAGTGGATATCCCAGCTGGGGATGAGATCATTGGTAGTTTTGACATACATGACTCTGCATGGGGAAGTAGGTCATTGATAAACCTATCTTGGTAATGAGGGACCCAGCTGGGGTCTGTAGAAGTTTTCGTCGCTCTGTCGTTAGATCTTCAAGCGTTGCTCTTCTGGATATAAGTTGAAACTTTGCGGGGGATGGTTCCCTGTCTAGCACTCGGCTGGGGAAGAAGAAATATCACTGAAAGATCCTCCTAGAGATTTCTGTGGGGATCCTGCTGAGGATGATACTTGACAACTCAGCAGGGGATATGAGCACCTTCCGGTACTGCTCTAAAGGAAATGTTGGAGAAGTGATGCCCGACAACTCTGATGGGGAGAAAGCATCTCTGGTGCTGTTTGGAAGGTGTGCTGAGGAAATAATGATTTGGCAGCCTACTGGGGAGAAGCTTTCATGCCCCATGTTGTGCTTTGAACACCTGCAATCCTGTATGACAAAGAAACGTACAAGTTCCCCGAGGTATCCCTTACTGGATTCCGTCATAGGAGTTTAGACACTCCCTGGTGTCGCTCCCGACAAATGAGAATGGATCAGATGAAGGTACATACGCGAACGGTCGGCGAAAGGGACAATGAGGACACACAGCCGTGAACTCACTGGAGAATGAAAAGAGTCGCCAGCTAGGCATTTTTATCCCGGAGGAAAGGCAATGCTGCATAGGCCTAGAAAAAGATGGATAAGATGGTTTGTGAACCAGAGAGACTGAGAAAGGGGGTTGGTTACAACCTGGGAAGGTATTAGCACCCAGATTGTCCGCCGTACTCGACGGGATCCACGCTTGAAAGATTTGTGTTTTAAAGGGGTAGTGTCAGTGAAATTTGTGTATAGAATAGCTGGAAAAGATGTACAGGTGTCAGTGTAAAAGAAGTGCAAAGTGTGATATACAGTGTCAGTGTAAGGACAAAGGATGAGATGCTCAAGACCATGAGGCTAAAAGAATAAAGCTAGAAAGAGGGGGGAATGTACAAAGACTTTTGTTCGATAACTGTTAAGTCATGCCTACGTATCCTCTCGTGTAATGAGGAAGTCAGAACACCGTAGTTCGACCCAAAGAGACTGAAAGGTGAATTGACTGATGAACTGCTTACTTGCCTATGCTCAAGTGTATGACCTGTCTGGCTCAGGTGCAAACTGTCTTGCATTAGACGGAAGAAGCAAGTTCTCGTTTGTGAGTGAATGAGATGAGAAAAGAATCCCGAAGGAGACGATTATTGTTTGTTTTTGTGTTTTCAGTCTTTTATTGCTTTTTGGATGTTTGTCATAAGTTAATGAGCTTAAGCCTAAACCAATGGATTTAGTAAACTCATCACATCTTCCCTCTGATTAGGGGTAATGAGAATACCTTAAGTGTGAAGTCAGATTCTCACACTTAATCACCTTTGATGTAGGGTTAAGATCATTAACCTACTTGTGATTATTTAGATGTTTTTGGTGTTTTTGTTTAGTGTTGAGTAATGAGGTTAAGCCATAATCAAAGATTAAACAGACTCATTACACCATCCTAAGAGAAGGATAATAGATGAGAATGTTTAAGCTGGGGAAAACTCCTCAACTTAATCCATGATTAGGGATTAAACTCATGACAAAACAAGCCTTTTATTAAGTGGATTTTATTTAATGATATGATGATGAAGTGAATTTTATGATTTGTAAGACAACTTGAGGGGGACTTGTCCATTAACACTAGGGTTAGTCCTTCTTAACCACTTAAGGAAGAATTAGAACCCTAATGCAAGGCCCAAGTTACAAGTGTAATGTCTTGATGATTATTAAGTGAATTAATTAAAGGATTTAAACACATTAAGGGTTTAACACTTAGGATTAAAGTTATACACTCCATCCTAATAGAAGGATGCAGGCATAGACTTAATCACAAAGCCTTAAGGCCTTTAGGGTTTAGTCCCTGATTATGAGGTGAGAAAGAGAAGACTCAAAAGAGACACAAAGGTAAAACTATGAGGGGAGACTAATCAAAACCCTAATCATTATCATGCCTGGTTGTTCCTAAGGTTTGTGAGGTTTTCAAGAACAATCTTCAAAGGAGCCACCAGGAAACAGATGAACAGGATCAAGGGAAGCAAAGTGACTTGCTTCATTCAAGAAGTCAAGTCACTTGAAGAAAGAAAGTGGGAGAAACAAGAATGAGCAAGCTCAATCTCAAACACATATAGAAATGCAGCAATGGATGCAAGAGAGATGAAAAGAAAGGTTATGAGAAGTGAAGGCAAATTCACTTCTCAAGTTTACTTACCACCTGAAATGTTAGAAAGAAATGCAATGCAATGCCAAATGAAATGAAATGGTATGATGCTAAACAAAACCAGAAGCATGTTGATGGTGATAATGATGCTATGAGATGCTACAAACATGAGGCAAGGCATGGAGATGTTCATACAAGATCATGGATGCAAATGATGCAAGTTAAGGAGCATGAACAAGCATGGAAAGTTAGGAAGCATACAAAGCATACAACATGGCAAATGCAAGATGCAATGATCAAAGATGCTTTCTATATGTCTTATGATGTTAAATGAAACACATGAATGCTTGAAATGCTAAGACAAGTCATGTTATGCAAGAGAATGCAAGAGGGATGCAAATGAAAGCCCAAATTAGGGTTCAAGGATCAAATATCAAACAAAAACCCAAAACAGAGGCAAACCCTAAGATAAAAAATGGAAAATGCCATCCTAAGAAACCCTAAACCTAAACTAAACCAAGGTCCAAAGGGGAGGTCTCAACTCTTAACCCATCTCAAGTTATGAATTTTCTAAGTTGTTAGGGTTTTTAGGGCTCTTAAACAAAGGAAATACCAAACAAATTGAAAATGAGGAAACAAATCATGGCCATTTTACCCTAGAAACTACATGCCAAACACAAAACAAAGCAAAAAGAATCAATGTCCAACTCTTCTCCAATAGGCAGAAATGATTTTTTGAACTTATGATCAAAATAATGCACAAAATATGATTTAATTCAATGAAAAATTCTTAAAATGCATCAAGATCAAAAAAGAAATTTGGTTTGAAGGTTGGACAATGTTTCTAAATGTCTTAGAACATTTCATGAATTTTTTTGTAATTTTTAAATACCTAAAAGTATTTTTAATAAATTAATTTCCATTAATCAATTAAAAATAATCTTTTAAATATTTAAAAATACTTTTTTAATGATAAAAAATAAAATGAAAATATTTTTGTGTTTACAAAATTAATAAAACTCAGAGGAGAAAGTTTCATAATTTTAAAACCTTTTTTACTATTTTAAAATAAATGTGCAAATTAAATGAAAAGAAAAATGAATTTAAATGAATTAAAAGGAAAGTATGCAGGATGGGTGGCTGGGATTCAATCTGGGCTTAGGGGCATTGACTACGCGCCAGATCCTGTGGCCCACGTTTAAACTGGCTTAAACTCAATTAATTAAATGGATAATGAAGATTAGGGCATAATGACAAATCTGGACCGTTTATACGCGCGGCAAGTCAAACATTTCAACGCATCCAACGCTCCTCATTCAAACGGGCATTAATGACCTGAGATTAGGGCTAATCACTCAGGCTGCCGGAGAAGACTTCCGGTCGTCTTCTCCGGCCAGCATCTCACCTGGAAATTTCCAAACTCCCTCAAAACGTAACAAAAACAAAATCTAAGAATTGGGAAATGTTCTCCAACCACTCACGAATCAAACCCCTCTCCCAAAACAAATTTCTTTTCCCTAACTAAGCTGAATCGAAGAAAATAAGAACTAGGGCACGCAAGCTTCAGAGAGCAATTAAACTCTCATCCCAGCACCATTTCAAAAACTAAGAGCACCAGGATATTCAGTGGAACATAAGGAACAAGTTTATAACATGAAAAATAATTTCTGGAAAAATAATTTTCAAGCTACCTGAGATTTGGAGCTTTCAACCTGATGACTTTCTGGCCACTCCCCTCAGTGCAATCCACTCCTTAGGACCTCTTGATGGTGTTTGAATGCTTTAGAACAATTTATGTTGGCTGGTTGATGAGTTTCGACAGCTTCTGCTCAAGCTCAGTCAGAAATGGCAATGGAGTTTCAGGCAGTTTCAGGTCATTGTGATGGGTTCTATGTGATCAGAACAATGAGTGGAGAAGATCTATGGTATTTGTTTGGGTGTTTGTGAGCTATGGAGAGAGTTTCGAATGAAAATGCAGGCTGAGGTGAAGAATGGCAATGGGGGATTCTTGCTTGTTTCAGGCCTGGCTCTTGGTGGTTTTTGGTCTATGAAGTATGGTGAGTTGAATGGTGAAAATGGTTTGAGTGTTTGAAGGCTGGGCAGAGAGATTCGAAGCAACTTGCAAGATGGAGTGTTTTGTGAATGTGTGTCTTGTGAATGGTTTCAGCCTTGCCTTGTACATGAAATGGCTTGCAAAATGATAATGTATTTTAATCCTATAGGTCAGATGATGTGACCTGGCCTATAGTGATTGGTAAGTTTGCTTTTGCAAAAAGTCACATTTTGTGTAAGGCAAGCATGGCTCATGATCTAGGCTTGGTACAAGGCATGGGCTATGCGCAGCAAAATGAGGGGAAAGGGTTAGCTTGGTTCAAGGGCCAATGCTGCAAGTTGGTGAAGAGAAATGAGTGGTTTTGCAACTTGTTGCTTTTTGAAACTTTATGAGAAAAGTCTTGTTACATGAACCATAACCATGGGCATTCTTGGTTCAAATCTGAATTTCATGACTTAGAGGATGTTTACATACTGGTTTGAAATGAATTAGGGGTTGCAATTGGCCTTGGTCCATGATTTTGCAAAATTCTCATTTGAGGCATGCCTTGAAAATCAATGATTTTAGCCAACTTTGTCACACCATAACTTTTGATCCAAGAAGAGTTTGATCATGTTCTTGTACTTTTTGAAAAGGGAAAGATGAGATCAACAACTTTCATGACCAAAGTTTTTCCATTTGAAGCATTTTTGGATCAATAATCAAAGCTTGAAAAATGACCTAAAATGAAGCATTCTTGAAAAGTCAACTATGCCCAAAAAGTCAACATTTGCAAAAACCCTAAATTCTTGATTTTTATGAACTTCAACCTTCTTCCATGATCAAATAAAGATCATATACACTCAAAATGATGAAGATCACCCATTGGTTGGGTCATTGGGGGCCTCAGATGCCCTGATTTTACACTGACTTGCCTGAAAAGTCAACCCTTGATCAGATGACTTCCCCATGGAATTTCTTCATGAAAATTGATATGCATACTTCCTATACCATATAGAGACCAATGGAAACAAGAATGACCAAAAAATTTGGGGTTATGGCCTCTGAAACCAAAACCCTAATTTTAGGTCAACTGTGCAGTCAATCCTGGCTCTGCATCCACTCAAACCCTAGTTCTTGTGATTCTTTTGCATTTTTGACTTTGAGAGGGTGTACTATGATGCTTGAACACATGTAGACCCCTTTTAATTGATTGGTTGCCTTTGGAGTGGCTCAAGATGCCCTGAGATTGCTCAGATCACAAACCCTAGGTGCAGATGACTTAGAATCTATGCAGTGAATCAAAAAATGAGATGTGAGAGGGTATGATTGTGTTTATGCATATGAGATGATCACAAGCCATGGTGAAAAGGGGTGAGGGCAAATTTGGGGTGTTTACAGCTGCCCCTATTCAAACATGAGTTAGCTGTGCAGGTTGTAAGCGACGGCTTAACAGGCAAACAAGATAACTTGTGGTTGAATACCAAAGACAGTCCAAAATTTGCACTCACAGAATGAAGAAGAAAAGGGATATAGATTGTAAAAGAAAAATAAAGTATATTATAAAGTGTGAGCGACGGAGGACGACCGTCGAGCAGAGGACGACTGCTGGGTAAAGAGCAATGACGGGGACGGCTGACATGCTGGGAAAAGTATACGAAAATAAAGCGATGACGGGGACGGCCGACATGCTGGGGATAGAAGGTAAAGTTAAGACGGGGACGGCCGACTAGCTGGGAAAATAAGATTATATGATGGGGGCGGCCATCAAGATAAAGCTGTAAAATTCTCTGGGGATTAATGAAACATGACGGGGACGGCCGTCAAGTTCATAAAGCAAAGTAACCAACGATGGGGACGGCCATCGGGCTAAAGAATAAATGAAATAAACAGATGATGGGGTACGGCCATCAAAGGTGAAGGACGATCACCTAGCAGGGGACGGCTGCTCTGTTGGGGATAAAAGAAATATGATGGGGACGGCCATCAGAGGTGGAGGACGACCACCTGGCAGGGTACGGCTGCCGAAAATATCGCGACATAGGACGAATGCCGGATAAAAGGTCAACGATGGGGACGGCCATCGGATGAGCATGATGGAGGACGACCATCAAGAAGTGGAGGACGACCACTCAGCAGGGTACGGCTGCTCTCAAGGTTTATCATAACACAGGACGGGTGTCAGATAACCAAAATCAACAATGGGGACGACCATTGGATAGGGTGATGAAGGACGATCATCAAAAGGTGGAGGACGACCACCTAGCAGGGGACGGCTGCTAAAAACAACGATAGGGACGGCCATCGGATGAGCATGATGGAGGTCGACCATCAAGAAGTGGAGGACGACCACTCAGCAGGGTACGGCTGCTCTCAAGGTTATCATGACACAGGACGAGTGTCAGATAAAAGGAAATGCTTTGTTGGCGATCTACTGGGGATATAGTGAACACGGACGAGTGTTCACAACCAAGAAAGGAAAGTATAAGTGTTTGGCATTGTGTATAGATTAAAGATGCAGACGAGCATCCTTAAGACTATGATACGGACGAGTATCAGGTAGAAACAAACTGACACATGTTCAGAGATGATGATACGGACGAGTATCAACGGGTTAACAAAGAACACGGACGAGTGTTGAATCTGAAGGGACTCTTCTGAGGAATAGTAGACACGGACGAGTGTCTATATTCAAGAAGACAAAAGTGTTTGACACAGTGTATGGGTTAAAGATGTGGACGAGCATCCTTAAGACTATGATACGGACGAGTATCATGTAGAAACAAACATTAGACGCACTGTTCTGAGATGATGGTACGGACGAGTACCAACTGGTTAACAAAGAACAAAGACTTCTGTTGATTCTGTGGGGAGATAAGTGATGGTGTATACAAGATACGGACGAGTATCTGTATAAGTGAGTAGTGAGTATATATAGATGAGTGTTTTAACTGCTGGGGAGAATGACACGGACGGGTGCCAAGAGAGAAAAGTGTAATATGAACAAGTATCTGCTATACAAAGTATAGATGACTGCTGGGGATATGACACGGACGGGTGTCAAAGGATTATATATGGGTATATGTGAGTGCAAAGAGGGTGTCTTTGGCTTTCTGCGGTGATTTGACACGGACGGATGTCAAGAAAGTATCTGTAATACGGGTAATCTTGCTTGTAAGGAGTGTTCAGGCGACTTTACTGGGGAGTGATGATACGGACGGGTATCAAAGGGTGTATATGGTAGTGTTTGTGATTTGAGAGGCAACTGCTTTTGCTGGGACTCTGGTGAGGATTTCTGTACAATGATGATGAACGGTTATTATTCGCAAATGTTAATTCAGAACATGGCTTATGATTATGCTATGCGTTTGACTTTTTGCCGTAATGCTCCGTTTTAGACGGAATGCTACGCTCTGCGGGGAAATATGATGTAAATGCCATGATTATGCAAAGGTAACAAACCGGGATTCGGATCCCGTTGCTGCGAAGATCTCTGGATGATCTGTTCGAAATGGACCTCCCAGCTGGGGATGAGATCATTGGTAGATCTAATAAGATGATATTTGCTTGGGGATATAAGTCACCGATTGACATATCCTTTGACATGAGAGACCCAGCTGGGGTTTGTAGAAGCTTTCTTCACTCTGTTGTGATCTTCTATGCGCTGCTCTTCTGGATAGAGGCTGAAGATTCTGTGGGGAGATGATTCCCTGACTCCTGTACTCTACTGAGGATGAAATGGCAACCCGGCTGGGGAATTATGAGAGGCAGCTCGGCTGGGGAGAGCAACAAGAGGCAACTCAGCTGGGGATATAGCATTTCAGATGCTGAGATTGAGTGTATGTTGATTTGGCAACTTTGCTGGGGAAGTGGGCACCTTCCAGTGCCACGTGGAAGATAGACCGAGTTGATAATGATTCGCCATCTTGCTGAGACGTAACTTGCATGCCCCAGGTTGCGTTCTGGATACCTGCAATCCTGCAAAGATAGGGAGACGCACAAAAGGTCCCGAGGTATCCTTTACTGGATTCCGTCATAGGAGTCAAGCATTCTCAAGAGTAAGTATATTTCCTGCAAGCATGTGTTTCTATTATTACTATTTTTGGGAGAAAAGCATCTGTACTTATGCAATTGATTTTTTAGAGACACCAGACATCCTTTGCAAATAAAAATATACAAACGAAACGTGACTGAAAAATCTGATTTTATTAATTCATGTGCCCTGAATTGGCAAGATACAGTCAAAGAAACATATCTCCTGAAATGAGGAGATTGTTATAAATTGAGAAACAAAATGCTGGCGGTGTTGACGACGCTTTAAGGAGCTTCCTCTTCTGCTATGACTCGTATGACAATGACGTTCTTCTCGTCTTGCTTTCTGAAAAGGCTAATTCTGATTGAAGCTTGACTCTGTTGAAACTTTCCAAGTTGTGAGTGATACAGACGAATTCAGAATGCAGTTGTTCGCTTATTCCCTTATTTTGCATGGATCTCCCTTTCGGGTTTTCAATCCATCGGGATACCCATTTTTGCCTGAGTTGTCCAATGCGGCTTTTCAACTCAGCGGGTGTACATTTTTTATTTATTTTCCCTTATTTTTGCCCGAGTCTTTTATTCTGTTTTTGACTCGCCGGGATGCCCTATTTTTGCCTGGACTTACATTCTGTTTTTATGTCCAGCGGGTCATTCTATGCGAAGTATTTTTTAACTGCATCTGAATTCACAGGGGATGGAAAATCTTCACCATCCATGGTGCTGAGCATCAGTGCTCCACCGGAGAAAACTTTCTTTACTACGAATGGTCCTTCATAATTCGGAGTCCATTTGCCCCTGTGGTCTGTATGAGGAGGGAGGATTCTCTTCAGCACAAGATCTCCTACTTGGTACCCTTGGTGCCTGACTTTCTGATCGAAGGCTTTCTTCATTCTTTTCTGATACAACTGCCCATGACAAATTGCAGCCAATCTCTTCTCTTCAATCAGACTCAGTTGCTCGTATCGGGACCTAACCCATTCTGCTTCACTCAATTTGACATCCATCAAGACTCGCAAGGAGGGTAATTCAACTTCAACTGGTAGGACTGCTTCCATTCCATACACAAGCTGATACGGTGTTGCCCCGGTGGACGTTCTGATTGATGTGCGGTACCCATGCAAGGCAAACGGTAGCATTTCATGCCAGTCTTTGTATGTGATTACCATCTTCTGTACAATCTTCTTGATATTCTTATTAGCTGCCTCAACAGCGCCATTCATCTTTGGCCTGTAAGGAGAAGAATTGTGATGTTGGATCTTGAAGTCCCGGCATAATTCTGCCATCATTTTGTTGTTTAGATTGGAACCATTATCTGTAATGATTCGCTCGGGAACTCCGTATCGACAGATGATATCTCTTTTCAGAAATCGGGCTACCACTTGCCTTGTAACATTTGCATATGAGGCTGCTTCAACCCATTTGGTGAAATAGTCGATGGCGACCAGGATGAATCTGTGGCCGTTTGAAGCAGTTGGCTCAATCTTGCCAATCATGTCGATGCCCCACATGGCAAAGGGCCATGGTGAAGACATAATGTTTAAAGGATTCGGAGGTACATGCACTTTATCTGCGTAGATCTGGCATTTGTGGCATTTCCTGGCATAGGCACAACAGTCTGCATCCATTGTGATCCAATAATAGCCTGATCTTAACAACTTCTTAGCCATTGCATGTCCTCCAGCATGGGTACCAAAAGATCCTTCATGCACTTCATGCATCAGTAAATCTGCTTCCGTCTTGTCAACACACCTGAGGAGTACCATATCAAAGTTCCTTTTGTATAAAGACCCATCAGTGTTCAGAAAGAAACTTCCAGCAAGCCTTCTTAAGGTCTTCTTATCATTGGAAGATGCCCCAGGTGGGTACGTTTGATCCTCCAAGAAGCACTTAATATCGTGGAACCAAGGCTTATCATCTTTGACAACATCTGCTGCGAATACATATGCTGGTCTATCAAGTCTCGATACTGAAATCTGAGGTACAAAGTTAGCGGCTTGAACTTTGATCATGGATGAAATGGTAGCCAAAGCATCTGCAAACTGATTCTCGTCCCGAGGGATATACTCAAGCTTGACTGTTGTGAAGAAAGTCAATAACCTTCTTGTATAATCCCTGTAAGGTATCAGATGATCCTGGTGTGTATACCATTTCCCATTGGTCTGATTGATTACCAAAGCTGAATCTCCGAATACGGTCAATGTCTTGATCCTGAGGTCAATGGCTTCCTCAAGACCCATAATGCAAGCTTCGTATTCAGCTTCGTTGTTAGTGCAGTTAAAAGTGAGTTTTGCCGAGAAAGGCATGTGAACTCCTTTAGGTGTAATGAGTACTGCACCAACACCACGGCCATTCATGTTAACAGCCCCATCAAACATCATAGTCCATTCTTCTTCCGGGTCAGGCCCTTCAGTGTGAACAGGCTCTCCGTGATCTTTTGCTTTCAGGAACATGATGTCTTCATCAGGGAAGTCAAACCTCATAGGCTGGTAGTCATCAATGGGTTGCTCAGCAAGATATTCAGATAGTACACTGCCCTTGATGGCTTTCTGAGAGGTGTACTGGATGTCATATTCCGTGAGAATCATTTGCCATCTTGCAACCCGTCCGGTAAGAGCTGGCTTCTCGAAAATGTACTTGACTGGGTCCATTTTTGAGATCAATAGAGTAGTGTGGGTCAACATATACTGTCTCAGTCGGCGAGCAGCCCACGCTAAAGCACAGCAAGTTTTCTCGAGCAGTGAATAACGCTGTTCACAGTCGGTAAACTTTTTGCTTAGGTAGTATATTGCATACTCTTTTCGACCAGACTCGTCATGTTGGCCCAACACACACCCCATTGACTCTTCTAATACTGTCAGGTACATTATCAGAGGTCTTCCTTCCACTGGAGGCATAAGGATTGGAGGCTCTTGTAAGTATTCTTTGATCTTGTCAAAAGCCTTCTGGCAGTCTTCGTTCCACCTGACCGTCTGTTCTTTTCTCAATAGCTTGAACAAGGGTTCGCAGGTTGCTGTGAGGTGAGATATGAACCTTGAGATGTAGTTCAATCTACCTAAGAACCCTCGAACTTCTTTCTCTGTTTTCGGTGCAGGCATCTCTTGGATGGCTTTGACTTTATCAGGGTCAACTTCAATCCCTTTCTCGCTTACAATAAAACCCAGCAGCTTACCAGATCTTACCCCGAATGTGCATTTGTTGGGGTTCAACTTCAGTTGGTACTTTCTCAGACGCTTGAACAATTTGAGCAGATTTACCAGATGTTCTTCTTCAGTGAGGGACTTGGCGATCATATCATCCACATAACATTCTATTTCTTTATGGATCATATCGTGGAATAATGTCACCATAGCCCGTTGATACGTCGCACCGGCATTTTTGAGCCCAAATGGCATTACCTTGTAGCAGAACGTGCCCCAGGGTGTGATGAATGTTGTCTTCTCCATGTCTTCAGGTGACATTTTAATCTGGTTGTATCCTGAAAATCCATCCATGAAGGAGAATACCGAGAACTGAGCCGTGTTATCAACCAATACATCAATGTGAGGTAGAGGGAAATCATCTTTCGGGCTGGCTCTGTTCAGATCCCGGTAATCAACACACATTCTAACTTTGCCGTCCTTCTTAGGCACAGGTACTATATTAGCAACCCACGGCGGGTAGCTAGTTACAGCAAGGAACCCGGCGTCCCATTGCTTTTGTACCTCTTCCTTGATTTTCATAGCCATGTCTGGACGAGTACGGCGTAGCTTCTGTTTGACTGGAGGGCATTCTTCTCTCAGAGGCAGCTTGTGCACAACAATATCGGTATCCAACCCTGGCATGTCTTGATACGACCAAGCAAACACATCCACATACCCTTGAAGTAGATCAACCAGTTGCTTCTTCACTGAGTCTTGCAGGCAGGCCCCGATTTTAACCTCTTTCACGTCTTCCTCTGTACCAAGATTAATCACTTCAACCTCCTCCTGGTGAGGGGTAATAACCTTTTCCTCTTGTCTTAACAACCTGGCTAGCTCTTCAGGAAGCTCATATTCTTCTTCAACCCCTTCATCAGCTTGATTGATCGGATTGTCAAAGTCATACGATGTCATAGCCGTGCTGTTGTCGGTGCTGTCAGGAAGGCACTCTCTACAAGGGTTAAGTTGTTCGTTTTAGTGATCTGATTTTAGTCTTATTTAGAAAAGTGAAATGAAGTTGTCATTTTGAAAACACCGCCATTTATTTTTTGTACAAAAAAGAAAAATGGAAAAACAGTGAGCAGAAAGGAAAAAGACTCGTTTGCAAAAAGATGTCTGATATTGCATTAATTGATCTTGTTTGCACAAAAAGTACAGATGGCCCGATTACAAAATGAGTCTTGTCATCTTGGGCAAGATGCAAGACTTTGATGCATGCTTATAAAATACAGGAAATAATAATTACTCTGATTGAGTAACTCTTATAATTTCCTGGGAAGACCAGTTCGAGACACTGCTCCCCGAGATCTTTGGACGAATCCAGCTTTCCAGGTTGCGCTCCTCTTCCAGCTCGTCTTCCAGACAGTTGATAGCATCGGGGGTAAGCATCCCCCCACTGACAAAACCAGGCTCTCCAGCAGCCTTTGCTTGATGTTGAGTTGGTCTGTAACCCAACCCAAATTTGTCTTTCTTCTCCTCCACAGCTAAAACTTTGCCCCAGCCCAGGGCGGTTCCTTCCTCAACAACCTTCCGGGCTTGTTGGTAAGATGACATGGAGATTCCAGATACAGCAGATGCTTCATTGACATTCAAGGCTTCAAATCCTTGGCTCATTGTTTCATGGATCTCCCCATCCATTTCAATGTACTTATAGGTTGCCAGGTGGCTGACAAAAATGTCCTCCTCTCCACAGATTGTGACAACTTGGCCTTCCCACTCATATTTTAACTTTTGGTGAAGGGTAGACGTTATTGCGCCGGCGGCGTGAATCCAGGGTCTACCCAACAAACAGCTGTAGGCGGGCTGAATGTCCATCACATAAAAGATAGTTTTAAAGGTCTGCGGGCCAATTGTCACAGGTAGTTCAATCTCTCCCAGAACCGATCTCTTAGAACCATCAAAGGCTCTTACCACCAGGTTGCTGGGTCTCAATGCCAGTCCGTCATATTCTAACTTCACCAGAGCCTTCTTTGGTAAGACATTCAGGGATGAACCTGTATCTACCAGCACATGAGAAAGGACAGCTCCTTTGCATTCCATGGTTATGTGCAAGGCTTTGTTGAGGTTGCGGCCGTCCGCTGTCAAGTCAGTATTGGTGAACCCTAGCTCATTGCTAGCAGTAACATTTCCAACCACGGTCTCCAACTGGTTGACAGTAATCTCTTCAGGCACGTAAGCTGCGTGCAAGACTTTGAGTAGTGCATTCCGATGGGCTTCGGAGCACATAAGCAGTGAGAGAATAGAGATTTTGGATGGCGTTTGGTGAAGTTGATCCACAATTTTGTAATCACTCTTTTTGATGATTCTCATAAACTCATCAACTTCTTGATCGAACGGCGTCTTCAAGGCTTCTTTGACAGCTTGATCTTCCTGCACCGGGCTCTTTCCTTTTGCCTTGGCAGCAGCTTCTGCTTCGGCAGTAGGTCTTTGCATTGGTGGAGCAAAGAGACGTCCGCTTCGAGTGAAGCCTCCGCCTCCCCCCACATTATCTACTTGTGGTGCAGGTGTTGCTGTTTCAAGAGTGATTCTTTTTTCCTTCGCAGTACACGTTAGAGCCATAGTGCCAAGGGATGGCCCTATTGCTTTCATATGGTACTGGTCCAGGCACCGTGACAGTGACTGGACTGATTGCTGCTGATGAAGGGACTGTAATTGTTTGTGGATCATAAAAGATTGTAACTGGTGCTCTGGTGGGAGCAGCACCTTCTGAATGGTAGGCAGAGTTATTCTCAGGATCATAAAATATGGTGACAGTAGAGACATCTTCATGATTTGTTGCTGGAGTTGTAGGAGATAACGGTGGCAGAATGGATGTTGTCGTTGTAGGAGTCTCGAAGTGGAGTGAAGCTGAAGTTGTAGAAGAAAAATTTGTTGTAAACTGATCAGTTGAGATGATGGATGGAGTACTTGTTGATGAAACCGAAGAATTGTCAGGAACAATAGTTGCTGCAGTTGTAGGAGGTTCTGAAACCGTTGCTGATGAAATTGCTGGATTTGCTGGAAATGATGTAGTAATCTGAAGTTGGCCACTCTGAATGAGGCTGTCTATACCATTCCTCAAATTATCGCACCCATTTACAGAGATATTGCAGTAAGCACAGCCCAACTCACACCCTGGGAACATCTGACATTCCAAGAGCTGAGCCTTGATTTCTACCAATGGTGTCCTGATCTATCCCACACTGGTTATTAAATAAGACGGTTTGTCTTCTTCAATAGCGTTAATCCGGGGACCACCATGGTTTGGCATCGGGTTCTTATTGACATTGGGTGGTGGTGCGAAATTCAGAGCCTTGGAGTCTACCAGGTCTTGTACCTTCATATGCAGAGCCCTGCATTTTTCTGTACTGTGGCCAGGTGCGTTTGAATGAAAAGCACACCTAGCATTGGAGTCATAATTCCTTGGTAGACTGCTGGGATCCGGAGGTGCCAACGTTCTTAGCTCAACCAGGTTGAGTTTCAGAAGTTGTGGCAGCAAGGTAGCATATGGCATCGGGATTGGATCGATCACTCTGTTAGCTTGAGAGGGCCTCTGCTGAAATGGCCTCTGTTGACTGTTGTTGTTGGTATTGCTGTTGTTGTAATTTCTTAGAGGATACTGATTTTGCTGATGATACTGAGGTTGCGGCTGATAGTTTTGTTGAGGAGGTTGATAGACTGGCTGAGGATGAGCTGGAGCAGGGATGGTGACTGCTGCTATTGACCTTTGAGCATATTGGGGCCTGCCCCTGTTGGTGTGGATGGCATTGGTCTCGCCAGTTCTTCTCGGGCCTGCAAAAGGCTTTCTTGTACTACTGGACGAGCTTGCACCGTTGTCTGAGATCTTTCCCATTTTCAACAGGCTCTCAATTCTCTCCCCGGCTATGACAACATCTACAAAGCTAGTGGAAGAGAAAGCCGCCAACCTGTCAATATAGGTTCCCTGAAGGGTGTTCATGAACATATCTGCCATTTCCCGTTCAGACATAGGTGGTTGAACAGCAGCAGCCAGTTGCCTCCATCTCTGGGCATATTCTCGGAAACTCTCCCTTGAAGACTGTGACATTCCCATTAGGAGGGTCCTGTTGGGTGCCATGTCGAGATTATACTGATACTGTCTGATGAAGGCCTCTGCCAGGTCCTTCCAGCACCTAATAGTTGCCCTTGTCAAGTGAGAGTACCATTCTCTTGACGCTCCAGTCAAGCTATCTTCAAAATAGAACATCCACAATTTCTCATCCATGGTATAAGCTTTTAATCTCCCGAGAAAAGATTGCAGATGGGTTCGAGGACAAGAAGTCCCATTATACTTTTCAAAACACGGAGGCTTAAACTTGTGGGGAATCCTAACCCCGTCTACCAAGCCCATATCCATGACGTCGAAGCCCAAAGAGTTTTGAGATTCTAAGGACCTCAACTTCTCAGCTATCTCATCCAATCTCCTATCATAAGCTTCTTCCCCAGCACCCATTACTGTAAACTGGTCCTCTTGGGGGTCTTCTTGAAGTACCCTGGCCGCGGTGGCAGTCCCTTGAACATTTGCTGGAATATTGACCTCAGGATGGAGGTGCGGTCCAAATACCGGAGGGTTGACGTGAGGTTGGACTCTTTCATTGTTACTGGTACCGGCAGTCCCTATATGTGGATCTTCTTGATTCTGCCTTTCCACCATGGCCCTCAATCTTTCCTGGCTCTGAGCCATGTTGTTCATAACTTCCATGAACTGCGTCATTTGATTCCTCATCTCTAGCCTTTCATTTGCCATTTGATTTCTGACCTCAGTGAGGTCCTGCTGCATCTGATCCATCTGAATTCCCGGAAGGTTGTTTCGGGTTGGATAGCGGTGCGGACGGTTGAGGGGAAAAACTCGGCGCCTAGCAATAGTTCCTGAACATCACAACAGAGGTTAGTGGCAAGAAAACAAAAACCTACAAAACAAACAAAAGTGTTAGCATGCGATGCAGTTATGCTTATTTGTTCTCAAGGTATCCGGTTTGGCCTTCAGTTTTGACCCTTCCAGACCCTTGAAGATGCTGTTGAATGTTGCTTCCGAAGTAAACTAACATGAATATATTACATAAGGTGAAATAATACAACTTGTTCATTTTACAACACAAGCCCCCTTAAGGGGTCAAAATACATCAAAAAAGTAAAAGTACATGGAATAGAAACAACAACAAGCAAATGGTCAAACACCAAGGCTAAACTCATCCTCACGAACTTCCTTGAGAAGTGCTTCGGTCACAGGATCAGCCGGACGCTCCGTGAGATTCCGGATAAGGAGGTTCCGGGTTGCAACAGCTGCTGCTAGCTTTTTGTGCTGAGTTTGGTCCTTGGACCTCTTCACCCCTGCTTTAATCTTCAATTCTGATATTTCCCTCTGGGCTGCTGCCAGGGCTTCTTGCTGTTCTTTTGCATTAGCTTCAAGTTGCTCCATCTTGTCTTGAACTCTCTTGTCTTCCAGGGTACGAGCCTCGGTGATCCTGACCCACCGGGCTTGACTCTCCTTCAAATACAAGTCTGTCCTCGCTCTCTGGAACTGGGCTTCTTTGCAAGCATTCTTCAGAATTTGTTCACCAGCCTTAGACTTTTTGATATAATCCCCAGACTTTTCAATCTTAGTCAAATGCTCCACTCTCAACCTCTCCAGTCTCTCAATCTCCCTCATACCTTCACTCCTTTCCCGGAGGGTCTTCTGCAAAGCCTGGGTTAACTTCTCATTTCTTTCCTTCAAGCTCTCAAACTCTTCCAAACTGATGGTGGCAGGGGGTGGTGCTGAAGATGACTCAGGCATGTCTTCTATGGTAAAGGGCATCCCAGAGAATTGGGCCCTGGCACGGGACCATTCATAATATTGTGCTGATGCCATATTATTGCACTTCCCCAAAATGGTTACTCCCTTGGTTTGAACATTATCCCAGGCCCAGGCAGCCTGCCTAACAACAGCCAAACTAATCTTGTTCTCACAATAGAGAGTCTCAACCAAATCCTGTGCCTTAGGAGTGTGGACCAGTGCATAGCCCAATTGTCGTCTAAACAGCAGAGGGTTGTAATTGATACTACCCTTAACTCCTATTAAGGGCACATTAGGAAAATGCCCACAGCTGGTGATGATATCCCTGCCCTTGGTGCTCTGAGTGCACCATCTGATATCTGCTGAAGTTAGAGTAGTGAGTCTCTTAGCCCAGTTACTCTGCTGATGAGGGTTTAAAAATGCATCTGTCCTGGGTAGATGCCTGAGAAGCCAAGTGTGGAACAATGGAGCACAAAACCTCACTAACCTCCCCCTCTGCTTTTCATTCCTCTGATGCACTGAATAGTAAAGGTCCCCCAATAAAGTTGGCACTGGGTTCTTCAAGATGAACAGATGGATTGCATTCTTGCTAATGAATCGAGGCTCATCTGCAAACAATACAATTCCATATATACTCAAGGCCAGCAAAGCACAAACAGCTTTCCACTCCCCCAGGGAAGCCTTCAGACTAGCTTGAGAAATTAAGAAGTCCAGATGAAAGCCAGGGATTCCAGCTTTAGAGGTCATATGTTGCTCAACCAAAACAGGTTCCAGATGCAAAGCCTTTGCTACTTCTCCATTAGCAGGAAAGACCATCTCAGGGTTGAAAGGGATTCCACCCCTGATAGGAAAACCAACTAATGAGGAGTACTCTTCCAATAAGGGGCCCAACTGAAAGTCTTGAAAAGTAAAACATCTCAGTGGAGGATCATAAAACTGAATGCAGGTGTGGATGAGGCTCCTCTGTGAAGGGTCCAGATCCATAACCATGTCCAGTATATCTCCATAATGTTCCCTGAACAAGGGTATGTGATCTGGCGTGATCAGGGTTTGAATCCTCCTGATGTCTGATAGCTCTGGCTGGAAGAAGTGATAGGTGACATTTCTCTTTTTAGGAGCCATGATGCTGAAGACTGAGTAGAGACAGGTGTTGATGACAATGCTGAAGTGATGAGCCACTGATTGGCTGGTGCTGGTGATAGCTGAAGCAGACAGCCGATAACTGAAGCAGGTGTTGGTGAAGATAGGCCAATACTGAAGATGGGGTCAAAACCAAAACCAAATGAAGATGGATACCCTGAAACACAAATAAGCAAATGTCAATATGATGCAATGAGTATGTATGCAAATGAAATGCAAGGGTCTGTGACTGAGCTGGATCTGATCAAAATGCCCTGATATAGTTCCAAGTGTGTTCAAGAATTCCAGATGGAGGTCTACAAAACCAGTAACCAAGGTGGGGGACTCAAATAAAGAGCCACATGTCCAGGGTTTTAGAATCACAAGAACTGTCCAACATGGAGTACTCTTAACAAATCAAAGTAACAGGGTATTCTGAGGTCAAGGTACCTGCAAACCTGTAAACAGCCCAACCCCTTCACAGGTGGTGTTCTAAAACAAGGATCCTCAGACTTGGATCAGTTATGAGAAGTGTAAACACTTCTAACCCGGAGGTACAGTGTTTACAATAACCATAACAATTCCTCCTCTAATTCACCCCAGTTTCTGAAGGTCAATACTAAAGGTCATCCAGACTTAGCAGGCTTCCCAGATAGCCCTAGCATTGCAGGAAATCTGCAACACAGAGTTCTCAAGAAGAAACCCATATCTGAACCGTGTTTCATATTCCCGCACCAGACCGAAATTGAATGGGAAAGAATATGATTCACTCTAGCCTAGGTGTCACTCAGGTCCCAGGTATAGGACCTTAACTCTCAATAGAACCCCACCCACCAAAGGAAAACCAGATCCAGCCAGCAGTACAGTATGACAATATGGTATAATGCAAAAGCAATAAAGAAAGCAGTAAAGCTAACTGTACATAAATCAAAAATAAAATACATACAAACACAAACAAGCACATAACACCCCAGTAAGCACAAATCAATCAAGCGCTAGGAGGAACCCACAAAAGGAACCAGAAGCCCTGGTTGCAATATAAGGGTCCCCAGCAGAGTCGCCAAGCTGTCGCTCCCGACAAATGAGAATGGATCAGATGAAGGTACAGACGCGAACGGTCGGCGAAAGGGACAATGAGGACACACAGCCGTGAACTCACTGGAGAATGAAAAGAGTCGCCAGCTAGGCATTTTTATCCCGAAGGAAAGGCAATGCTGCATAGGCCTAGAAAAAGATGGATAAGACGGTTTGTGAACCAGAGAGACTGAGAAAGGGGGTTGGTTACAACCTGGGAAGGTATTAGCACCCAGATTGTCCGCCGTACTCGACGGGATCCACGCTTGAAAGATTTGTGTTTTAAAGGGGTAGTGTCAGTGAAATTTGTGTATAGAATAGCTGGAAAAGATGTACAGGTGTCAGTGTAAAAGAAGTGCAAAGTGTGATATACAATGTCAGTGTAAGGACAAAGGATGAGATGCTCAAGACCATGAGGCTAAAAGAATAAAGCTAGAAAGAGGGGGGAATGTACAGAGACTTTTGTTCGATAACTGTTAAGTCATGCCTACGTATCCTCTCGTGCAATGAGGAAGTCAGAACACCGTAGTTCGACCCAAAGAGACTGAAAGGTGAATTGACTGATGAACTGCTTACTTGCCTATGCTCAAGTGTATGACCTGTCTGGCTCAGGTGCAAACTGTCTTGCATTAGACGGAAGAAGCAAGTTCTCGTTTGTGAGTGAATGAGATGAGAAAAGAATCCCGAAGGAGACGATTATTGTTTGTTTTTGTGTTTTCAGTCTTTTATTGCTTTTTGGATGTTTGTCATAAGTTAATGAGCTTAAGCCTAAACCAATGGATTTAGTAAACTCATCACATCTTCCCTCTGATTAGGGGTAATGAGAATACCTTAAGTGTGAAGTCAGATTCTCACACTTAATCACCTTTGATGTAGGGTTAAGATCATTAACCTTCTTGTGATTATTTAGATGTTTTTGGTGTTTTTGTTTAGTGTTGAGTAATGAGGTTAAGCCATAATCAAAGATTAAACAGACTCATTACACCATCCTAAGAGAAGGATAATAGATGAGAATGTTTAAGCTGGGGAAAACTCCTCAACTTAATCCATGATTAGGGATTAAACTCATGACAAAACAAGCCTTTTATTAAGTGGATTTTATTTAATGATATGATGATGAAGTGAATTTTATGATTTGTAAGACAACTTGAGGGGGACTTGTCCATTAACACTAGGGTTAGTCCTTCTTAACCACTTAAGGAAGAATTAGAACCCTAATGCAAGGCCCAAGTTACAAGTGTAATGTCTTGATGATTATTAAGTGAATTAATTAAAGGATTTAAACACATTAAGGGTTTAACACTTAGGATTAAAGTTATACACTCCATCCTAATAGAAGGATGCAGGCATAGACTTAATCACAAAGCCTTAAAGCCTTTAGGGTTTAGTCCCTGATTATGAGGTGAGAAAGAGAAGACTCAAAAGAGACACAAAGGTAAAACTATGAGGGGAGACTAATCAAAACCCTAATCATTATCATGCCTGGTTGTTCCTAAGGTTTGTGAGGTTTTCAAGAACAATCTTCAAAGGAGCCACCAGGAAACAGATGAACAGGATCAAGGGAAGCAAAGTGACTTGCTTCATTCAAGAAGTCAAGTCACTTGAAGAAAGAAAGTGGGAGAAACAAGAATGAGCAAGCTCAATCTCAAACACATATAGAAATGAAGCAATGGATGCAAGAGAGATGAAAAGAAAGGTTATGAGAAGTGAAGGCAAATTCACTTCTCAAGTTTACTTACCACCTGAAATGTTAGAAAGAAATGCAATGCAATGCCAAATGAAATGAAATGGTATGATGCTAAACAAAACCAGAAGCATGTTGATGGTGATAATGATGCTATGAGATGCTACAAACATGAGGCAAGGCATGGAGATGTTCATACAAGATCATGGATGCAAATGATGCAAGTTAAGGAGCATGAACAAGCATGGAAAGTTAGGAAGCATACAAAGCATACAACATGGCAAATGCAAGATGCAATGATCAAAGATGCTTTCTATATGTCTTATGATGTTAAATGAAACACATGAATGCTTGAAATGCTAAGACAAGTCATGTTATGCAAGAGAATGCAAGAGGGATGCAAATGAAAGCCCAAATTAGGGTTCAAGGATCAAATATCAAACAAAAACCCAAAACAGAGGCAAACCCTAAGATAAAAAATGGAAAATGCCATCCTAAGAAACCCTAAACCTAAACTAAACCAAGGTCCAAAGGGGAGGTCTCAACTCTTAACCCATCTCAAGTTATGAATTTTCTAAGTTGTTAGGGTTTTTAGGGCTCTTAAACAAAGGAAATACCAAACAAATTGAAAATGAGGAAACAAATCATGGCCATTTTACCCTAGAAACTACATGCCAAACACAAAACAAAGCAAAAAGAATCAATGTCCAACTCTTCTCCAATAGGCAGAAATGATTTTTTGAACTTATGATCAAAATAATGCACAAAATATGATTTAATTCAATGAAAAATTCTTAAAATGCATCAAGATCAAAAAAGAAATTTGGTTTGAAGGTTGGACAATGTTTCTAAATGTCTTAGAACATTTCATGAATTTTTTTGTAATTTTTAAATACCTAAAAGTATTTTTAATAAATTAATTTCCATTAATCAATTAAAAATAATCTTTTAAATATTTAAAAATACTTTTTTAATGATAAAAAATAAAATGAAAATATTTTTGTGTTTACAAAATTAATAAAACTCAGAGGAGAAAGTTTCATAATTTTAAAACCTTTTTTACTATTTTAAAATAAATGTGCAAATTAAATGAAAAGAAAAATGAATTTAAATGAATTAAAAGGAAAGTATGCAGGATGGGTGGCTGGGATTCAATCTGGGCTTAGGGGCATTGACTACGCGCCAGATCCTGTGGCCCACGTTTAAACTGGCTTAAACTCAATTAATTAAATGGATAATGAAGATTAGGGCATAATGACAAATCTGGACCGTTTATACGCGCGGCAAGTCAAACATTTCAACGCATCCAACGCTCCTCATTCAAACGGGCATTAATGACCTGAGATTAGGGCTAATCACTCAGGCTGCCGGAGAAGACTTCCGGTCGTCTTCTCCGGCCAGCATCTCACCTGGAAATTTCCAAACTCCCTCAAAACGTAACAAAAACAAAATCTAAGAATTGGGAAATGTTCTCCAACCACTCACGAATCAAACCCCTCTCCCAAAACAAATTTCTTTTCCCTAACTAAGCTGAATCGAAGAAAATAAGAACTAGGGCACGCAAGCTTCAGAGAGCAATTAAACTCTCATCCCAGCACCATTTCAAAAACTAAGAGCACCAGGATATTCAGTGGAACATAAGGAACAAGTTTATAACATGAAAAACAATTTCTGGAAAAATAATTTTCAAGCTACCTGAGATTTGGAGCTTTCAACCTGATGACTTTCTGGCCACTCCCCTCAGTGCAATCCACTCCTTAGGACCTCTTGATGGTGTTTGAATGCTTTAGAACAATTTATGTTGGCTGGTTGATGAGTTTCGACAGCTTCTGCTCAAGCTCAGTCAGAAATGGCAATGGAGTTTCAGGCAGTTTCAGGTCATTGTGATGGGTTCTATGTGATCAGAACAATGAGTGGAGAAGATCTATGGTATTTGTTTGGGTGTTTGTGAGCTATGGAGAGAGTTTCGAATGAAAATGCAGGCTGAGGTGAAGAATGGCAATGGGGGATTCTTGCTTGTTTCAGGCCTGGCTCTTGGTGGTTTTTGGTCTATGAAGTATGGTGAGTTGAATGGTGAAAATGGTTTGAGTGTTTGAAGGCTGGGCAGAGAGATTCGAAGCAACTTGCAAGATGGAGTGTTTTGTGAATGTGTGTCTTGTGAATGGTTTCAGCCTTGCCTTGTACATGAAATGGCTTGCAAAATGATAATGTATTTTAATCCTATAGGTCAGATGATGTGACCTGGCCTATAGTGATTGGTAAGTTTGCTTTTGCAAAAAGTCACATTTTGTGTAAGGCAAGCATGGCTCATGATCTAGGCTTGGTACAAGGCATGGGCTATGCGCAGCAAAATGAGGGGAAAGGGTTAGCTTGGTTCAAGGGCCAATGCTGCAAGTTGGTGAAGAGAAATGAGTGGTTTTGCAACTTGTTGCTTTTTGAAACTTTATGAGAAAAGTCTTGTTACATGAACCATAACCATGGGCATTCTTGGTTCAAATCTGAATTTCATGACTTAGAGGATGTTTGCATGCTGGTTTGAAATGAATTAGGGGTTGCAATTGGCCTTGGTCCATGATTTTGCAAAATTCTCATTTGAGGCATGCCTTGAAAATCAATGATTTTAGCCAACTTTGTCACACCATAACTTTTGATCCAAGAAGAGTTTGATCATGTTCTTGTACTTTTTGAAAAGGGAAAGATGAGATCTACAACTTTCATGACCAAAGTTTTTCCATTTGAAGCATTTTTGGATCAATAATCAAAGCTTGAAAAATGACCTAAAATGAAGCATTCTTGAAAAGTCAACTATGCCCAAAAAGTCAACATTTGCAAAAACCCTAAATTCTTGATTTTTATGAACTTCAACCTTCTTCCATGATCAAATAAAGATCATATACACTCAAAATGATGAAGATCACCCATTGGTTGGGTCATTGGGGGCCTCAGATGCCCTGATTTTACACTGACTTGCCTGAAAAGTCAACCCTTGATCAGATGACTTCCCCATGGTATTTCTTCATGAAAATTGATATGCATACTTCCTATACCATATAGAGACCAATGGAAACAAGAATGACCAAAAAATTTGGGGTTATGGCCTCTGAAACCAAAACCCTAATTTTAGGTCAACTGTGCAGTCAATCCTGGCTCTGCATCCACTCAAACCCTAGTTCTTGTGATTCTTTTGCATTTTTGACTTTGAGAGGGTGTACTATGATGCTTGAACACATGTAGACCCCTTTGAATTGATTGGTTGCCTTTGGAGTGGCTCAAGATGCCCTGAGATTGCTCAGATCACAAACCCTAGGTGCAGATGACTTAGAATCTATGCAGTGAATCAAAAAATGAGATGTGAGAGGGTATGATTGTGTTTATGCATATGAGATGATCACAAGCCATGGTGAAAAGGGGTGAGGGCAAATTTGGGGTGTTTACACCTGGAGCAAATATATTTCCTGTAAGCACGTATTTTTAGAAGGGAAGCATCTGTATTTATGCAATCAATATCTTAAGGACATCGGAAATTTTGCAAATGAAAAATAAAATGTACGAGACAAGATATGACTGAAAATCTAATTTTATTAATTTATGCGCCCTGAATTGGCAAGATACAGTCAAAGAAACGGATCCCCTGAAATGAGGAGATCGTTACAAATTGAGAAACAAAAAGACAGTGGCAATGTTGATGACGCTTCAAGGAGCTTCCCTTTTGCTATGACTTGTATGACCTTGACGTTCTTCTTATCTTGCTTTCCGAGGGAAGCTGATTCTGACCGATGCTTTATCCTTTCAAAGCTCGCCATGTTGTAAGTGATACAGACGAATTCAGAATGCAGTTGTTCGCTTATTCCCTTATTTTGCGTGGATCGCCCTTTCGGGTTTTCAATCCATCGGGATACCCATTTTTTGCCTAAGTTGTCCAATGCGGCTTTTCAACTCAGCGGGTGTACATTTTTTATTATTTATTTTCCCTTATTTTTGCCCGAGTCTTTCATTCTGTTTATGACTCGCCGGGATGCCCTATTTTTGCCTGGACTTACATTCTGTTTTTATGTCCAGCGGGTCATTTTCTGCGAAGTATTTTTTAACTGCATCTGAATTCACAGGGGACAGGAAGTCTTCACCATCCATAGTAATGAGCATCAGTGCTCCACCAGAGAAAACTTTCTTTACTATGAACGGACCATCATAATTCGGAGTCCACTTGCCCCTGTGGTCTGTATGAGGAGGGAGGAGTCTTTTCAGCATAAGATCTCCTACTTGGTACTCTCGAAGCCTGAATTTCTGATCGAAGGCTTTTTTCATCGTTTTCTGATACAGCTGCCCATGACAAATTGCAGCCAATCTCTTTTCTTCAATCAGACTTAGTTGTTCGTACCGGGATCGGACCCACTCTGCTTCATTTAGCTTAACATCCATTAGTACCCGTAGGGAGGGTAATTCAACTTCAACAGGTAGGGCTGCCTCCATACCATACACAAGCTGATACGGTGTTGCCCCAGTGGATGTTCTGATTGACGTTCGGTACCCATGCAAGGCAAACGGTAGCATTTCATGCCAGTCTTTGTAGGTAACCACCATCTTCTGCACAATCTTCTTAATATTCTTGTTAGCTGCCTCTACAACGCCATTCATCTTTGGCCTGTAAGGAGAAGAATTGTGGTGTTGGATCTTGAAGTACCGGCATAGCTCAACCATCATTTTGTTGTTCAAGTTGGAACCATTATCAGTAATGATTCGCTCGGGCACTCCATACCGACAGATGATGTCTTTCTTCAGGAATCGGGCTACCACTTGCCTTGTAACATTTGCATAAGAAGCTGCTTCAACCCACTTGGTAAATTAATCAATGGCTACCAGAATGAATCTGTGGCCATTTGAAGCAGTTGGTTCAATCTTGCCAATCATATCAATGCCCCACATGGCAAAAGACCAGGGTGAAGACATCACATTCAAAGGATTGGGAGGCACATGCACTTTATCCGCATAAATCTGGAATTTATGGCATTTTCTGGCATAAGCACAACAGTCTGCATCCATTGTGATCCAGTAATAGCCTGATCTTAGCAACTTTTTAGCCATTGCATGCCCTCCCGCATGGGTACCAAAAGATCCTTCGTGCACCTCGTGCATTAACAAGTCTGCCTCTGTCTTATCAACGCATCTGAGGAGTACCATATCAAAGTTCCGCTTGTACAGGGAACCGTCAGCATTCAGGAAGAAACTACCAGCTAGCCTTCTTAATGTCTTCTTATCATTGGAAGATGCCCCAGGTGGGTATGTTTGATCCTTCAAGAAGCATTTGATGTCATGGAACCAAGGCTTATCATCTTTAACAACATCTGCTGAGAACACATATGCTGGTCTGTCAAGTCTGGACACTGAAATTCGAGGCACAAAGTTGGCAGCTTGAACTTTGATCATGGATGAAATGCTAGCCAGAGCATCCGCAAACTGATTTTCGTCTTGAGGGATATACTCAAGCTTGACCGTTGTGAAGAAAGTCAATAACCTCCTTGTATAATCCCGGTAAGGTATCAGATGATCCTGGTGAGTGTACCATTTGCCGTTGGTTTGATTAATTACCAGAGCTGAATCTCCGAACACAGTCAAAGTCTTGATCCTAAGGTCAATGGCTTCCTCAAGACCCATAATACAAGCTTCGTATTCAGCTTCGTTGTTAGTGCAGTTAAAGGTGAGTTTTGCCGAGAAAGGCATGTGAACTCCCTTAGGTGTAATGAGTACTGCACCAACACCACGACCATTCATATTAACAGCCCCATCAAACATCATAGTCCATTCTTCTTCCGGGTCAGGCCCTTCAGTGTGAACAGGCTCTGCATAAATCTTGCAATTATGACACTTTCTAGCATAAGCACAATAGTCTGCATCCATCGTGATCCAGTAGTAGCCTGATCTTAGCAACTTTTTAGCCATAGCATGCCCTCCAGCATGGGTACCAAAAGATCCTGCATGCACCTCGTGCATCAATAAGTCTGCCTCCATCTTATCAACACATCTGAGGAGTACCATATCAAAGTTTCTCTTGTACAAGGAACCATCAGCATTCAGGAAGAAACTAACAGCTAGCCTTCTTAGTGTCTTCTTATCATTGGATGATGCCCCAGGTGGGTACGTTTGATCCTCTAAGAAGCTTTTGATGTCGTGGAACCAAGGCTCATCATCCTTAGCAAGGTCTGCAGAGAATACATATGCTGGTCTGTCAAGTATGGACACTGAAATCCGAGGTATAAAGTTGGCAGCTTGAACTTTGATCATGGAAGAAATGGTAGCCAAAGCATCCGCGAACTGATTCTCATCTCGAGGGATATACTCAAGCTTGACTGTTGTGAAGAATGTGAGTAATCTCCTCGTATAATCCCGGTAAGGTATCAGATGCTCCTGGTGAGTATACCATTTTCCGTTGGTTTGATTAATTACCAGAGCTGAATCTTCGAATACAGTCAAAGTCTTGATCCTGAGGTCAATTGCTTCCTCAAGACCCATAATACAAGCTTTGTATTCAGATTCGTTGTAAGGGCAGTTAAAGGTGAGTTTTGCCGATAAAGGCATGTGAACTCCCTTAGGTGTAATGAGTACTGCACCAACACCACGACCATTCATATTAACAGCCCCATCAAACATCATAGTCCATTCTTCTTATGGGTCAGGCCCTTCAGTGTGAATAGGCTCTTCATGATATTTTGCTTTTATGAACATGATGTCTTCATCAGGGAAGTCAAATCTCATAGGCTGGTAATCATCAATGGGTTGTTCAGCAAGATAATCAGACAATACGCTGCCTTTGATGGCCTTTTGGGATGTGTATTGGATGTCATATTCTGTGAGGATCATTTGCCATCTTGCAATCCGTCCGGTAAGTGCTGGCTTCTCAAAAATGTACTTAACTGGATCCATCTTGGAGATCAATAAAGTAGTGTGGGTCAACATATACTTCCTTAGTCGGCGAGCAGCCCACGCTAAAGCACAACAAGTTTTCTCGAGCAGTGAATAACGTTGTTCACAGACGGTAAACTTTTTGCTTAGGTAGTATATTGCGTACTCTTTTCGACCAGACTCGTCATGCTGGCCCAGCACACACCCCATTGACTCTTCTAATACTGTCAAGTACATGATTAGAGGTCTTCCTTCAATTGGAGGCATAAGGATTGGAGGTTCTTGTAAGTACTCCTTAATTTTGTCAAAAGCCCTCTGGCAGTCTTCATTCCACCTGACTGTTTGTTCTTTTCTTAGCAGCTTGAACAAAGGCTCACAGGTTGCTGTAATGTGAGATATGAACCGTGAAATGTAGTTCAATCTACCTAAAAACCCTCAAACTTCCTTTTCAGTCTTCGGTGCAGGCATTTCTTGAATGGCTTTGACTTTATCAGGGTCAACTTCAATCCCTTTTTCACTTACAATAAATCCCAGCAGCTTACCGGATCGCACCCGAATGTGCATTTATTGGGGTTTAACTTCAGTTGGTACTTCCTTAGAAGTTTGAATAGCTTCAATAGATTTACCAGGTGATCTTCTTCTGTGAGGGACTTGGCAATCATGTCATCCACATAACATTCAATTTCTTTGTGGATCATGTCATGGAATAATGTTACCATAGCCCGTTGATAAGTAGCACCAGCATTCTTCAGTCCAAATGGCATCACCTTATAACAGAACGTGCCCCAAGGTGTGATGAAAGTTGTCTTCTCCATGTCTTCAGGTGACATCTTGATCTGATTGTATCCTGAAAATCCATCCATGAAGGAGAACACCGAGAACTGAGCCGTATTGTCGACCAATACATCAATGTGAGGTAAAGGGAAGTCATCTTTCGGGCTGACTCTATTCAGATCCCGGTAGTCCACACACATCCTCACCTTGCCGTCTTTCTTAGGCACAGGTACAATATTAGCAACCCACGGAGGATAGCTAGTCACAGCAAGGAAACCGGCGTCCCACTGCTTTTGTACCTCTTCTTTTATCTTCATTGCCATATCTGGGCGAGTACGGCGCAACTTCTGTTTTACTGGTGGGCAGTCTTCTTTCAGAGGTAGTTTGTGCATGACAATGTCGGTGTCCAACCCTGGCATATCTTGATAAGACCAAGCGAAAACATCCACATACTCCCGAAGCATGTCAATCAGTTGTTCTTTCACTGAATCTTGCAGACAGGCCCCGATCTTAACCTCTTTCACGTCTTCTTTTGTACCAAGATTAACCGTTTCAATCTCCTCCTGATGAGGAGTGATAACCTTCTCCTCTTGTCTCAACAACCTGGCTAGCTCTTCAGGTAGCTCATAATCTTCTTCAACCCCTTCATCAGCTTGATTGATTGGATTGTCAAAGTCATATGAAGTCATAGCAGTGTTGTTGTCGGTGCAATCTGGAGGGCACTTTCTGCAAGGGTTTATATTAGTTTATTTTAGTGACCAGTTTTATCTTATTTAGAAAAATTGAAAATGAAGTTATTTTATTCTGAAAAACATTGCCATTTTATTTTTGTACAAAAAGTGAAAAATGAAAAAAAACAGTGAGCGAAAAAGAAAAGACTCATTTGCAAAAGATGTCCTGATATTCATTCATTTATCTTTGCACAAAATACAAGATGGCCCGATTACAAAATGAGTCTTGACATCTTGGGCAAGATGCAAGACTTGATGCATGCTTTAAAATACAGGAAATAATAATTACTCTGCGGGAGTAACCCTTATAATTTTCTGGGAAGACCAGTTAAGGACTTGGCTCCCCGGGATCCTTGGACGTATCCAGCTCTCCAGGTTGCGGTCTCTTTCCTCCCCGTCTTCCAAATTGTTCACAGCATCCAGGGTGAGCATTCCCCTGCCGACAAACTTGGGCTCCTTTGCAGCCTCTGATTGATCTTGTTGAGTTGGTTTGTAACCCAACCCAAATCGGTCTTCTTTCCTCTCCATGGGCAGCAGCTTGCCCCAGCCTTGGGCGGTACCTTCCTCAACAACCTTCCGGGCTTGCTGGTATGATGTTATGGAAGTTCCCAGTACAGCAGATGCTTCATTAATGTTCAAGGCCTCAAACCCTTGGCTCATGGTTTCATGGATCTCTCCGTCCATTTCAATGTACTTATATGTAGCCAGCTGGCTAACAAAGATGTCTTCCTCCCCACAGATGGTGATGATCTGGCCTTCCCACTCGAATTTCAGCTTCTGGTGAAGGGTAGACGTAACAGCGCCAGCGGCGTGGATCCAGGGTCTACCCAACAAACAGCTGTAGGGCGGCTGAATGTCCATCACAAAGAAGGTAGTTTTAAAAGTTTGCGGGCCAATCATCGCAGGCAGATCAATCTCCCCAAGCACTGATCTTTTAGAGCCATCAAATGCTCTCACCACCAAATTACTCAGACGCAGTGCCAATCCATCATATTCCAGCTTCACTAAGGCTTTCTTTGGTAGAACATTGAGTGATGACCCAGTGTCCACCAGTACATGAGATAGAACAGCACCCTTGCACTCCAAGGTGATATGTAAAGCCTTGTTGTGGTTACGTCCCTCTGTTGTTAAGTCAGCATTGGTAAAGCCCAGTCCATGACTGGTGTTGACATTCGCAACCACAATTTCTAGTTGATTAACAGTAATCTCCTCTGGCACGTACGCTGCATGCAGGACTTTCAATAATGCATTCCTGTGAGCTTCAGAACACATCAACAGTGACAATATGGAGATTTTTGAGGGAGTTTGGTGAAGCTGATCCACCACCTTGTAATCACTTCTTTTTATGATTCTCATAAACTCGTCTACATCTTGTTCAAAAGATGTCTTCTGAGTTTCTTTGGCAGTCGGCTCTTCATGTACCACACTCTTTCCTTTTGCTTTGGCAGCAGCCTCTGCTTCAACATTAGGTCTTTGTGTTTGTGAGGCAAAAAGGCGTCCGTTTCTGGTGAAGCCTCCGCCTCCCCCAACATTATCAATTTGTGGAGAAGAGGTTGATGAATCCAGAGTGATCTTCTCCCCATTGTAGTAAAGATCAGAGCCGTAATGCCAAGGTATGGAATTATTGCTTTCATAAGGAACGGGTCCAGGCACCGTAATAGTAACTGGACTGACTGCTGCAGAGGAGGGTACTGTAACGGTGTGCGGATCATAGTAAATTGTGACTGGTGATCTGGTAGGAGGTGCCACTGTTTGTTGTTGGAAATTGCTGTTGGGAGGAACGTTTGATGGGTCATAGTAGATTGTAACTACTGAGACATCTTCATTAATTTTGGCTGGCGTTGTAGAAGATTCTACTAATAAAATGGATGTTGATGTTGTAGAAGAAATGGTTGTTGAATTTTGATTTGTTGAAGTGATGGACGGAGTAACTGCTGATGGTATTGATGAATCGGTAGGAATGATTGTTGTTGCTGTTGTAGAAGAATCGGGAATTGTTGTTAAAGGAATTGCTGGATTTGTAGGCGCCGTTGTTGAGATCTGAAGGATACCATCCTTAATAAGACCATCTATGCCGCTTCTCAACTTTTCACACCTGTTAACTGCAATGTTGCAATACCCACAACCGAGCTCACACCCGGGGAACACTTGGCACTCTAGGAGCTGAGCTTTAATTTCAACCAAAGGTGTTCGAATTTGTGCAACACTGGTGATCAAGGTAGATGGTTTGTTTTCCTCAATGGCATTAATCCTTGGCCCGCCATGATTAGGCATAGGATTTTTGTTGACATTTGGAGGAGGTGCAAAGTTGAGGGCTTTAGAATCCACCAGATCTTGGACTTTCATTTGTAAGGCCCTGCATTTTTCAGTATTGTGACCAGGTGCATTGGAGTGGAAAGCACACCTGGCGTTGACATCATAATTCCTGGGGAGATTGAGGGGATCTGGTGGTGCCAACGTCCTTAACTCAACCAAGTTAAGCTTCAGGAGTTGTGGCAATAAGGAAGCATAAGGCATAGGGATGGGATCAATCACCCTGTTTTCCTGTGATGGTCTTTGTTGGAATGGACGCTGTTGTTGGTTGCTGTTGTTGTTGTTGTTGTTGTTGTAGGTTCTCTGCTGTGGAAAATGAGATTATTGTTGATAGTGAGGTTGTTCTTGAGGATGTGCTGGTTGTTGAGGAATCGGAGTTGGAATGGTAACAGCTGCTACTGATCTGTGAACATACTGAGGTCTGCCCCTGCTTGCATGAATGGAATTGGTCTCACCGGCTCTTCGGGGTCCCACAAAAGGCTTCCTGGGATTACTGGATGAACTTGCATCGCTGTCAGAAATCTTGCCCATTTTTAAAAGGCTTTCAATCCTTTCACCAGCTATGACGACATCAGCAAAGCTGGTAGAGGAAAAGGCAGCCAGTCTATCAATATATGTTCCTTGCAGAGTATTCATGAACATGTCGGCCATTTCTCTTTCCGACATGGGTGGTTGGACAGCAGCAGCAAGCTGTCTCCACCTTTGGGCATATTCCCTGAAGCTTTCTCTAGAAGACTGGGACATTCCCATCAGGAGGGTCCTGTTAGGAGCCATGTCCAGATTGTATTGATATTGCCTGATGAAGGCTTCAGCTAAGTCCTTCCAACATCTAATGGTAGCTCTGGTCAAGTGTGAATACCACTCTCTGGAAGCCCCAGTCAGACTGTCTTCAAAGTAGAACATCCACAGCTTCTCATCCATAGTATAAGCTTTAAGTCTTCCCAGGAAAGACTGCAGGTGAGTTCGTGGACAAGAGGTTCCATTGTATTTCTCAAAGCATGGGGGTTTGAATTTGTGGGGAATTCTCACCCCATCTACTAACCCCATGTCCATTACATCGAAGCCCAAGGAATTCTGGGACTCCAGAGATCTCAATTTCTCAGCAATTTCATCTAACCTCCGGTCATAAACTTCATCTCCTGCTCCCATTACAGTAAACTGCTCTTCTTGAGGATCTTCTTGCAAGATCCTGCCTGCAGCAGTATTTCCTTGCACATTTCTCGAGATGTTGACTTCCGGATCTAGATGAGGTCCAAATACTGGTGGGTTAACATGAGGCTGACCCCTCTCATTATTACTAGTTCCTCCAGTTCCAAGATGAGGTTCCTCGGGAGTTTGTCTTTCCACCAGTTCCCTTAACCTTTCTTGACTCTGAGCCAAGCCAGTCATTACAGCCATGAATTGAGTCATTTGGTTCCTCATCTCCACTCTTTCATTAGCCATCTGGTTCCTGACCTCAGTCAGGTCTTGCTGTACTTGATCCATTTGAATACCAGGAAGGTTGTTGCGAGTAGGGTACCGGTGCGTGCGGTTGACAGGGAACACTCGACGACGAGCAATGTTTTCTGAGATCACAACAGAGTTAGAAACAAAAAATAACAAAACCTACAAAACAAAACAAGGTTAGTATGCAATGCAGTATGCTTATTTGTTTTTCCAAGGTATCCGGCTTGGTTCTTGGTTTTGACCTTTCCAGACCTCGAGGAAGATGCTTGATGTTGTTTGAGAAAAGGAAACCAATGAAAGCAAACTAATATATTACAAATGATGAACAATACATTGTTCGTTTTACAACACATGCCCCTGGAGGGTCAAAAAAGAGAAAAGTACATCAAATGGAAATGAACAACAAGCAAATAAGTCAAACATCCAATCCAAACTCATCCTCTTGGACCTCCTTCAGGAGTGCCTCAGTCACTGGACCAGCTGGGTGCTCTGTAATGGTCCTAATGAGGAGGTTCGTGGTGGCAATGGCAGTGGTCAGCTTCTTGTGCCTGTCCTGGTCCTTTGATCTCTTCAATCCAGCACTGAGCTTTAATTCTGAAATCTCCTTTTGGGCTGCCAACAAAGCTTCCTGCTGCTTCTTTTCATTGGCCTCTAACTGTTCAATCTTGGCTTGAGTTCTCTGATCTTCTTGTGTCCGGGTTTCAGTGATCCTGACCCACCTAGCCTGACTTTCTTGCAGATAGAGCTCAGTCCTAGCCTTCTGAAGCTTGGCTTCTTTACAGGCATTCTTCAATATTTGCTCCACAGCTCTTGCTTTCCTGATATAGTCCTCTATTTTCTCAATCTTGGCCAGATGCTCCACCCTAAGCTTTTCCAACCTCTCAATGTCCAAACGACCATCACTTCTTTCCCAAAGAGTTTTCTTCAAGGCTTGAGACAGATTCTCATTTCTTTCCTTCAGCTTCTCAAATTCTTCCAGGCTGACAGTGGCTGCTGGCTGTGCTGTAGATGGTCCAGGTATATCCTCAATGGTGAAAGGCATTCCAGTAATCTGAGCTCTAGCATGGGACCAGTCATAGTACTGAGCTAAAGCAACATTATTACACCTTCCAAGAATAGCCATCCCTTTTGTCTGGATGTTGTCCCAAGCCCAGGATGCTTGTCTGACAACAGCTGAATTAGGTTTCACTTCACAATACAGGGTCTCAGCTAAATCTTGCACTATAGGAGGGTGAACCAAAGCATAGCCCAGTTGTCTCTTAAACAGCAAAGGATTGTAGTTGATGCAACCCTTTACCCCTATCAGAGGTGCATTTGGGTATTGCCCACAGCTGATGATAATGTCCTTGCCTTTGGTGCTCTGGGTGCACCATCTGATATCATCTGAAGTCAAAGCAATGAGCCTCTTGGCCCAATTCTTCTGTTAGTGGGGATTCAGGAAGGCATCTGACTTAGGTAGGTGTTTGAGCAACCAGGTGTGAAACAAAGGAGCACAACACCTCACCAACTTCCCCCTTTGTTTCTCATTCCTCTAATGGATGGAGTAATAGAAATCTCCCAGCAATGTGGGTACTGGGTTCCTCAGAAGAAACAAATGAATGGCATTCTTGCTAATAAATTTGGGCTCATCTGCAAACAGTATAACTCCATATATGCTGAGGGCTAACAGTGCACAAACTGCCCTCCACTCTCCCAACGAAGCCTTCAGAATGGCCTGAGAAATCAAGAAATCCAAGTGAAGACCAGGGATTCCAGCTTTTGTTGTCATGCTTTGCTCAATCAAGGCAGGCTCTAGGTACAATGCTTTTGCTACTTCTCCATTGCTGGGAAAAGTCATTTCTGGGTTGAAGGGGATTCCACCCCTGATAGGTACTCCAATCAATGAAGAAAACTCTTCCAGTAGAGGCCCTAGCTGAAAGTATGGGAATGTGAAGCATCTCAAAGGAGGGTCATAGAACTGCAAGCATGTGTGGATCATGCTCCTCTGAGAAGGGTCCAGGTCCATAACCATATCCAGGATACCTCCATAGTGTTCCCTGAACAATGGGATGTGGTCAGGAGTGATAAGTGACTGGACCTGCCTGATGCCAGTCAGCACAGGCTCAAAGAAATGGTAGGATATGTTGCTCTTCCTGGGAGTAGCCATAAATGCTGAAGAGGATGAAGATAGGTGCTGATGAAGATCAATACTGATACTGGAGATGAGCCACTAACAGGATGATGCTGGTGATGATGAGAATAGCTGAAGCAGATAACTGGTGAAGCAGAGGTCTATGCAGAAGAAGGGGTCAAAACCAAGCCAGATATAATGTGAATACCCTGAAAAACAAATAAACAAATGTTAAATGATGCAAATGATGAGTATGCAAATAATATGTAAGGGTTTGTGATCAAGCTGGATCTGATTATCTGTCTTGATATAAGCCCATGTATGTTCAAAGAAGGTCCAGATGAAGGTTCAGAAATCCAGTAACCAAGGCGGGGGACTCAAATAAAGAGTCACATGTCCAGGGTTAATCACAAGAACTTTCCAAAATGAGGTACTCTTATACCAAATAGTAACAGGGTATGATGTGGCCAAGGGTACCTGCATACCTGTAAACAGCCCAACCCCCTCACAGGTGGTGTTCTAAAATAAGGATCCTCATACTTGGATCAGTTATGAGAAGTGAAACACTTCTAACCCGGAGGTACAGTGTTTACAATAACCATAAAAGATCCTCCTCTAATTCACCCCAGTTTCTGAAGGTCATAATAAAGGTCATCCAGACTTAGCAGGCTTCCCAGATAGCCCTAGCACTACAGGAAATCTGTAGCACAGAGTTCTCAAGAAGAAACCCACATCTGAACCGTGTTTCATATTCCCGCACCAGACCGAAATGGAATGGGAAAGAACATGAACCACTCTAGCCTAGGTGTCACTCAGGTCCCAGGTATAGGACCTCAAACTCTCAATGGAACCCCACCCACCAAAACAGAAACCAGATCCAGCAATGATAATGACAGTATGAAATATGAAAAACTGTAAAGGAAAGCAATAAATAAAGCTGTACATAAAGCAATAAATAAAACACATAAATAAACACAATTAACACATAACACCCCAGTAAACACAAATCAAACAAGCGCTAGGAGGAACCCACAAAAAGAACCAGAAGCCCTGGTTACAGTACAAGGTTCCCCAGCAGAGTCGCCAAGCTGTCGCTCCCACCAAATGAGGCTAGGTCAAATGGGGTACAGACGCGAACGGTCGGCGAAAGGAGAAGGAATGAATAGAGTCACCAGCTAGACATTTTTATCCCGAAGGAAAGGTAATGCTGCATAAACCTGAGGAAAGATATGGATAAGACGGTCGCGAACCAGAGAAACTGAGAAAGGGGGTTGGTTACAACCTGGGAAGGTATTAGCACCCAGATTGTCCGCCGTACTCGACGGGATCCACGTTTGAAAGATTTGTGTTTTAAAGGGGTAGTGTCAGTGCAATTGGTGTATCAAAGCTGGAAAAGAATGCAAGTGTCAGTGTAAAAGAAATGTGAAGTGTATAGGAGAGGTGTCAGTGTAAGAACAGGAGTATGAAGCTCAAGACTATGAGGCTCAAAGAATAATGCTGGAAAGAGGGGGAATATACAGAGACTTTTGTTCGATAACCGTTAAGTTATGACTACGTATCCTCTCGTGCAATGAGGAAGTCAGAACACCGTAGTTCGACTTAAAGAGACTGAAAGATAAATTGACTTGTGAACTGCTTACTTGTCTATGCTCAAGTGTATGACCTGTCTGGCTCAGGTGCAAACTGTCTTGCATTAGACCGAAGAAGCGAGTTCTCGTTTGTGAGTGAATGAGATGAGAAAAGAATCCCGGAGGAGACGATTATTGTTTGTTTTTGGTGTTTTCAATCTTTTATTGCTTTTTGGTGTTTGTCATAAGACAATGAGCTTAAGCCTAAACCAATGGTTAGTAAACTCACCACATCCTCCCTCTGATTAGGGGTAATGAGAGTACCTTAAGTATGAAGTAAACACCTCACACTTAATCACCCTGATGTAGGATTAAGATTATTAACCTACTTGCAATTATTTAGATGTTTTTGTTGTTTTTTGTTTAGTGTTAAGTAATGAGTTTAAGCCATAATCAAGGATTTAATGGACCCATTACACCATCCTAATAGAAGGATAATAGATGAGAACATTTAAGTTGAGAAAGGCTCCTCAACTTAATCCATGATTAGGGATTAACCTCATGACAAAACAAACCTTTATTAGATGGATTTTAGTTAATGGTAAGATTAAGAAGTGATTTTTATGGTTTGTAAGACATCTTGAGGGGGACTTGTCCATTAACACTAGGGTTAGTCCTTCTTAACCAATTAAGGAAGAATTAGAACCCTAATGCAAGGCCCAAGTTACAAGCTTGATGTCTTAGTGATTATTAAGTGGATTGATTAAAGGATTTAAACAATTAAGGGTTTAACACTTAGGATTAAAGTTATACACTCCATCCTAATAGAAAGATGCAGGCATACCCTAATCACAAAGCCTTAAAGCCTTTAAGGTTTAGTCCTTGATTAAGAGATGAGAAGAGAAGACTCAAAGATGACACAAAGGTAAGAACTAATTGGGGGACTAATCAAACCCTAATCATGATCATGCTTGGTTGTTCCTAGGGTTAATGAGGCTTGCAAAAGATCTCCAGGAGAAAAGCCACCAGGAAAGAAGCAGGGAGAAGCAAGACAACTTGCTTCACTTAAGAAGACAAGTTGTCTGAAGGAAGAAAGTAAAATATGAACATGAATGAGCAAGCTCACTCTAATACAAAGATAAAATGCAGCAATGATGCATAAGAGAGATGAGAAGAGATTGTGAGAAGTGAAGGAAAATTCACTTCTCAAAACAACTTACCACCTGAAAAGTTAGCAAAGGAAATGAAATGAAATGAAAATGAGATGAAATGCAATGATGCAAACCAAAATCAGAAGCATAAACATGATGCTAATGATGCTAAGAGATGATGCAAACACATGTCAATAGTGGTAGATAATCATACATGGAGGAGGATGCAAATGAAGCATGCTTTGAATCATGAAAGTTCATGAAATGGAATGAATGCACAACATGGAAAATGAAAGATGCAATGATCAAATATGATTCTAATAGGTCCTGAGATGTCTTATATGTCATATGGATGCACAAAATGTCATGGCAAGTTCCTATATGCAAGCAAATGAGAAATGGATGCAAAGGAAGGCAAGAATTAGGGTTTATGCATAACATGCAATACAAAAATCAAAATCAGAAGCAAATGACATGATAAAAAATTGAAAATGGGATCAAAGTAACCCTAACCCTACACAAGTTCACTGCCCAAAGGAGGGGACCTAACTCTTAACCTAATGGGAGTTATGATTTTCTCAAGTTGGCTAGGGTTTCATGGCACCTCAAAAGGAAAAATGCTCATTAAATTGAAAATGGAAGATAAATTCAAGCCCATTTTACCCTAAAAACAACATGATATGAAGGATGCAATGCAAGAAGAACCATCATCAAACTCTTCATGATTAGGCAGAATGAATTTTTTTCAAGTTAAGACCAAAATATTGCCTTTAAATAACTTTTATTCCAATGAAAAATGTCAAAATGCATCAAGGACCAAAAAGAAATTTGCTTTGAGAGTTTGATAATGTTTCTAAATGTTTTGAAATGCAATGTGTATTTTTTGGTGATTTTTAAATACCTAAATGCATTTTTAATTAATTAATTTTCATTAACTAATTAAAAATAAACATTTAAATGATTTAAAAATAATTTTTAATGCAAGAAATAAAAATTAAAATATTTCTGGGTTCTGAAAATTAATGAAAGGTTTGACAAAAAATTTCAGAATTTTTTAATGTGTTTTGCTATTTTTAAAAATTCATGGAAATTTAATACAAATAAAATGAAATAAAAATGAATTTATGGAGAAGTATGCAAATCCTGTGGCTGGAATTCAAATGAGAAACACGTGAATTGACTGGCGCCAGATCCTATGGTCCACATTCAAACTGGCATATTTAACTTAACCCTAAATAATTAATCTAATTAATCAGAATTAAAAACTAATTGAGAGATCCTAGCCCTAGGTTCACGCACGCTAAGCCTCATCCAACGCTCCAAGTTCAAACTGACTTAATCACGTGGCTAAACCCTAATTAGGGCTAAACAAGTTCAGGCGACCAGAACAGTGGTTCCGGTCGTCTTCTCCGGCGACCCCTCAAGAACAAAAACCTCCTGCTCAATAGTCAATCATTTCCAAAAATAAAAAGTGCAAAGCATTCAGGGGAGCATGTAGATCATTTCAATAACTTAAAAAAAGGTTTCTGGTAAAATGATTTTGCGAAGCTACCTGAAGTGAAGCCTTCAACTTGGAGCTTTCAGACTGCTTCCCTGCTTCCAAACTCCTCCAATGATCTCCCTGAAGATGTTTTGAGGCTTAGTTGGAGTGTGTTGTGGCTAGTTTGTGAGATTGATGGAGTTCTGTTCAAAGGGGGTGGAAAATCGTGTTTGAGTTTTAAGGACTTTCAAGGCAAGATGAAGGGTGGTTTATGCTCTATGAAGCTTTTCTGAATGAATGGTGAAGTTGGTTTTGAGGTTTGATGTTTGTGTGATGAGATTCGAAGGAAAATGCCAAGAGGAGAGTTTTTATGAACTATGGTGATGCTGTGTATTCAGGCTTGCCTCTTGTGTGTTTTGAGTCCCATTTGGTCCACATATCAAGCTGTGATAGGGCAGAGGGTTGGTGATGGCACAGTGTGATTGACATGGCCCCTTTTGCAAAAAGTCAAGTCTATGTGTCCTTTGAGGTATGGGCTATTTCAGGGCTAGAGCAAAGGCATGTATGCTGCAGCTTTATTCAAGGATGACCATGGAAATGAGATTGAGGCCGATTAGCAAGTTTGTGAGAAGTTGTGGGAGGTTTTGCAAATTTCACTAAGTTTGGCCCTTTTGAAGTTTCTTAATGATCAAGGCATGAAAATGAGTAATTCTTTGGTGCATTCTGAATTTTAGGTCATGACTTATGTTTGTGTAATGCTTAGAAGTTGATTTGAAGTCACAATTGGCCTTGGCATGAAGTTTTGCAACTTTCCTCCTTTGGTGCATAAGTGAAATTTCATGATTTTTCCCAACTTTGGCAAGCCATAACTTTTGATCCAAAATGAATTAGAATGAGTTCTTGTACTTTTTGAAAAGGGAATGATCCAATCTACAAATTTCATGACCAAAGTTTTCTCATTTGAAGCATTTTTGAATCAAAAAGAGGAGGTTGAAAAACTTTCCCAAAATGGCAAATTTCCATTATAAGTCACTTTCCCAAAAAGGCAACTTTGCAAATGGCTTGAAATTATTCAATTTTTTGAACTTATAACTTCTTCTAAGATCAAATAAAGATCATACACATTCAAAATGATGGAGAAACCCCTTTGGTTGGGTCATTGGGGGCCTCAGATGCCCTGATTTTGCACTGACTTGTTCAAGAAGTCATCTCTTGATCAGATGCCTTCCCCATTGAATTTCTTCATGAAAATTGATATGCATGATCCTCATAACCTATAGAGACCAATAGAAACAAGAATGACCAAAAAACTTGGAGTTATGGCCTCTGAAACCAAAACCCTAATTTTAGGTCATCTGTGCAGTTAAGCCTAACTTTGCTTCCATGCCTTTCTCAGTTCTTGTGATTCTTTGACTTTCTTGACCTTGTGAGGATATAATATGATGCTTGAACACACATGGACCCCTTTGAAGTGATTTATGACCTTTGGAGTGGCTCAAATATCTCAGGGATGGCTCAGATCACAAACCCTAGATGCAGATGACTTTGAAACAATGCAGTGAAGCAAAAGATGCAATATGAGATGCTATGGTTGAACTTATGCACATGAAAAGATCACAAGCCATGGTGAAATGAGTGAGGGCAAATTTGGGGTGTTTACACATAGGCTTCACCGGTTTATGGTGTGATAGGATGTACAATCTAAAACTATAATAAAATCTCTTACGAGGTGTAAGGGGACTGGATGTACCTTCAGTTTGTGAAGGGAACCAGGATAACTCTTGGTGTCATTTTACTTTCCACTTTATTTCTTTCATAACCTAGACACTTAGACGACAAAATTTTAGCCACCGATAAAATAACCAAAAAATTTTATAAGGCCTAATTCACTTGTCTCTCAGGCTAATCCTGAAACTACAATTGGCATCAGAGAAAGTTATATGTAACTTGTTCCTAGAGATCCAACATGGCTTCCGCAAGCACAAATCTGGTTTTCAAAGATGGTGGAAGTAGCAACAAGCCTCCACTCTTCTCCGGAGAATATTTCGATTTCTAGAAAATCAGAATGAAGGCACATCTTGAAGCCCAAGGAGAAGGTATATGGGAAGCAATTGAGAACGGTCCACATAATCCGGTGGATGTTATCAATGGCGTTGGAACCGCAAATTTGAAAAACATGTATGACGAAGACGATAAGAAAAAGATTCTAAATAAAAAGAAGGCAATCAACATACTCCAAAGCGCTCTTAGTATGAACGAGTTCTTCCGTGTATCTCAATGTAAATCGGGAAAGGATATTTGGGACACCTTGGTAGAAACACATGAAGGAACCACCAAAGTGAAGAGATCAAGGATAAACACTCTAAGTCAAGAATATGAGATGTTCCGCATGCAGCCCGGTGAATCTATAGTTGCTTTACAAAAGAGATTCGTCTATCTAACAAATCACTTGATTGCTTTCGGTAAAACCTTCACTAGTGATAATCTCAACCTAAAAGTCCTAAGATCTTTGACAAGAGAATGGCAACCGAAGGTGACCGCTATTTCGGAAAAGAATAGTCTCTCAACAATGACATCCGCGTATCTATTTGGAAAACTTCAAGAACACGAATTGGAACTTGGAAGGCTCGAGAAACACGAAAGTCAAGAAAAGAATTCCAAGGGAATTGCCATGAAGGTTGATTCAAAATATGACAAAGATGATGGGACGTCTGAAGATGAGAACTTTATGCTTCTTTGAAGAAGCTTGGTAAGTTTTTTAATAAAAATAAAAATTCCTCTTATCCTAAAAAGAATAAACATTTCAGGAAAAAGGAAGCATCCACATCAATGTAAGACGTCACTTGTTATAAATGTGGGAAGCAAGGTCCATAAAGTCGGATTGCCCGAAACTTGCAAAGAAAGGAGGATTCAAAGGCAAGAAGGAATTCAAGAACAAAATGGCTTATGTTGCTTGGGACGATAATGAGATAAGTTCATCTTCGGAGTCAGAAAGCGATGAATGTGCAAACATGGCTCTTATGGCTTCACATCACTCCGATGAAGAAATCAATGAGGTTAGTAGCAACTTTTAAGTTTATGACAATGACACACAAGATGTTATAGATGAACTTTTAAAAGAATGCAATACGTTGTATAAAAGTATTTCATCCCAAAAGAAACGAATTTCATCTTTAGAAGAAAATAATATTGCTTTGGAAAAATATATTGAAAGTGAAAAACAAAAGTTGATGGATGAAAAACAAAGTCTTGTATGTAAGAATTGTGAGTCTTTATCTTTCCAAATTGTTCAACTTAGAAGAGTTTTAGAAAGATATGAAAAATGTCAAACTGGCTTGGAGGAAATTCTTAGGCACCAAAGGTATCCTAATGATAAAAGTGGATTAGGATATTCTAAGTTTTCCAAACCAAGCACAAATGAGACCATTTTTGTTAAAGCAAGTGAACAAATTGTTAAAGAGAAAGTAAACAATTCTAAAAGTGTGCATCAAAGTCATAAAAAGAAAATGATTGTTAAGAAGAAGAATTATGTTCCTAGATATATGTCATTTTCAACCTACTTGTTTTTATTGTGGAATCAAAGGTCACACACCTAATGCTTGTTATGTTTGAAACATTGGCGTTGCAAAAGGGCATTATGTGTGGGTTGAAAAGGGTACTAACTACCAAGGATCCAAAGCAATTTGGGTACCTAACAAAACTTGATTTTGTTTTGTAGGTATGCTTGAAGACAACTTCAAATAAATGGTATCTTGATAGCAGTTGTTCAAAGCATATGACGGGCGATGTCAACAAATTTTCACATCTATCTTTAAATGCCAAATGATATGTTACATAGGGTGATGACAATAAAGGAAATAATCTTGGAGTAGGAACCATTGGTGCATCTCCATTTACAATCATTGAAGATGTCCTTTATGTGGAAGGCCTTAAACACAACCTACTTAGCATAAGTCAATTATGTGACAAAGGGTTCCGAATCAACTTCACAAAGGATGAATGTTTGATAGAACATGAAGTCACACATGACATCTTGCTAAAAGGTAAAAGATTTAATAATATTTTTATGATTTCTTTTGATGAATCTTCCTTGAAGGTAAAATGATTAATGGCGAATGTTGTACCCCAAAATTTGCCCTCCCATAATCAAAGCAATATGTCCCAAGAGTTCTCTCAAGGTTCACAAGGTTCACAAAGTTCACAATTGGTCAGAAAGTTTGAGAGTTCCCTCAGACAAGGCCTCCTCCTAAGCAATGGATTCACAACTAGGATTTTGAGTTTATCTAAGCTAAATGGACTTCCAAGGCCTCAAGTGAGCTTCATAACATCCTACATGACTTCAAGAATCCCCATGTCAAGTTTCAGGGCTTTCCCAATAAGTTTGACTAGTCAGATTATCATATGTTCAAAAATCAGTCAAGTTGATTAAAAAGTCAAACTGAGGTCAACTGTGGTCAAATTAAAGTCAAACTTCAAGATTTCTTTGCCAACATCTAGGTTATGAAGTAAAATTCATCATTTGATCAAGGGTTGATCACTATTCATCAAGGAAATCTCAGATCATCAAGAATCAAGAAGTTTCGAAAAAATCAACTTTTTCCCAAGGGCATAATTTGAAAATGGTAAACGATATAGACATGAAACCAAAGAGGTTTGTTAGAGGACTCTATAAGTTTTCTAAAAAGTCCAAGATCACTCTCATAGTCTTAAAATTGAGGGAGTTATGTATTGTCAAAGTTGGGAAAATTTCAAGGGGTGTATGGAGCAAAATAGGTCTAAACTTCAAAATTTTCCAAATGGGCCCATCAAATTGCAACCCAATCTCAAAGATAAGACATTGAACGACCCAATAATCAATCCATCTGATTTTTATAATTTATTTTTTATTTATTTGGATTTTATTTGTTAAAATTAAATTTAAATGAAAATAAAATATAAAAAGACAATTTTTAGATCAAATATTTGTTCTAGAAGCAAATATATTGCATTTAAAGTGATTGGAGATGATCCAAATTCAGACAAGGCTTGATTGGTAGGAAAATATTTGATTTTTGATAAACTTGGAAGTAAGATTTCTTCAACATCAAGCAATAAAATTTTACAAACTCAAGGCCCAACTTCTAACCTAATTACACTCCTTACATATACACAAACAGAAGCATACACTAGAGGCGAAAAAATTCAGAGAGGGAATCACTCCAAGAACTCCAAAAATTTCATAAAAAATGATTTTTCGGTTTTGCTATTTCGGTGACATTCAAAGGTTTTTATGAGTTGAAATTGCTTCATTAAGATTCACTGATCATGTATCAATCATTATCTTCATTCATAGTGCCATAAAACATCAAAACCGACCGTGTTTTGTTCTTGATATTATTGGTTTTCGATTTCGTTTAAATATGCAATATAATGTCAAATTGATTATGTAATACTAATTAGAATGATAAGTAAGATGTTTCTAGGCTGGATGATTGTGTTTTTCGTGTAGGTATCGCAATCCACCATTTTTAGGGTTCTTGGACCTAGAATTGGGAACTCCATGAATAAGCAATTTAAGGACGAATTAGTGGTTCCATGAAGCTTCCCATATGTCTCTTGATTGTTCTATGTTAGTAAAAGTAATTTATTTGATGTATATAACATGTTATAATATGCAGGTCTTATAGTGACATCAAAAATCCGTCACTAAAACCTTTAGTGACGGAAAAAATGTAGGTAAAACCTAAGACGACGACCCAAGGAAGAAGACGGTCTTGGCGCGCTTTTGAATTTTGAAATCTGGTCAAGGGTTATTACGCATTGGTTCCCATGTAATATCACATGTGTGGCTTGGCTCGGATGGTAGAGGGATACCTCTTGTGAGGTACAGGGTCTGGGTTCGATTCCCAGGTCCCTTATTTTTGGGCAATTTCTTCACTTTTTTTTTCTATTGTTCTTTGTTTATTTTTTTTCTAATTAATTTTATTTTAAAAATAAATAACAATAAAGCAATTGGTTTAAACTAATTATTTAACCATAATTTCTTATAAATAAAGAAAAAAAAATTCTTAATAAAACTTCACTAATTGTTTTTTTTTATTGTTATTAAAAATATTAATTGTATATTTTCATAATTAAATTTGTAAATAGATTAACAATTAGTTAATTTTTTTAAAATAACTTCTTAACAACTTTTAATAATGATAATCATATATTTTTTTCATTTATAATTTCACAAATTAATAATGACTAAATTTATATTTTCTAAATAACTTTAATATATATTTTTTCCTTTTATAATAATTTTGTTTATATATTTAATTGTGTATATTTTTTCTAAGTTAATTATTTAGCTTAATTTTCTTAAAAAATCTAAGATTCTTAAAACTCTCTTTTAAATATTTCCTTAATAATTACAATTAATTTTTAAATAAAGTTAATTAATTAGATTTAGACTTAAGTAAATCTTAATTTTTAATTTAAATCCTATTTTTCTTTAAAAAACACCCTAATTTTCATTCTAACCCTAATTTCATAAAAAATTAATTATTTATGGTTATTTTATTTAATTATTTACTTAGAATAATATTCTTTGCCTTTTTATTTTATTTAAATTTATTAGAAAAATGTAAAGGCTGTTTATATTGTAATTTATTTTTCCGCTTATTATTTTGTATCTGCCCCAAAGCCTTGTAATAGCGTAGATTTATTTATCCGTATTTTAATTATGTTATTTAATTTTCATGGCTAGTAAATAGGGAGTGCAAAACATAAATGAATAAATTGGACTTAGATAATTAATTTAAAAATATAAAATATCTGAACATAAACACTCACACACATAAGTTGATCTAAGATCGCTGTCTGCACTTCCTAGGGTTATCCCTCTTGGTTGCCTTAAATTAAACGGTCAAGTCCCTCGAAAGTGGGGTTGTCTTAAGCAAAGTCCCTCCATAAATAAATCATCTAGTCCCTCCTCGGTTTAAATGATCAAGTCCCTATGATGTTGCCTACGATAACTATCTTGTACCTTCGGTAAAAGATGATAGTCCCTCCCAAATTGCTAAAGACACCCCTACAAGTTGCCATAATTGACCATATGATGACCCTACGCCCGTCTCTTAACAAAATCCAAGGTAATGACTACCTACTCCTTAATAGTAGGGACAGTCTTACCCTTGAAAGGAAATAAAAGAATACGAAAGACCAGTCTAGGGTAGGTACAACTTGGTTACTTGCTCACACTTCAAATTTCTTTTTCACACCCCCACTTTTCAAATATTTTCAAACTCAAAGGCTTTGTATACATCCATACAAGGATCATTACAAAGTACTTAGACAAAATTTCTAAACACACACTACACTTTCCTTTTTCAAACAAATAAGTGAGCTAAGTAACTAAGAGCCCATGGATAACCATGGATATAAAGGGTGCTAACACCTTCCCTTTATATAACCTACCCCCCTGAACTCAAGTCTTTTAAAATAGGTCTTTCCTGTTCTTTTATGCCTTTTCCATATGGATAAAATAAAAGTCGGTGGCGACTCTTGCTATCCGCAACATAAATAGAAAGTCAGTTCTCCCACCGTGTTACTGAACTGGCGACTCTGCTGGGGAGTTACTAAGTAAAAGAGGGGTACCCTTAGGAATTAGATCACTTTAATTGTTTGTCTTGTTTTCTCTACTTACTTGTTGGGCTTTTTGTGTGAAAGATCCTAACCCGGATCTAGTGTACCCTAGGTAAATGATAATAGACCAAGGAAACTGTACGGCGTATACCGATAGGGATGATCTGGTGGCCATAGTTAGTGTGACTTCTTGGTTGGTGCTTATGTTCCTGAAGTAAGTTGAGGATAATATGGGGCTGCCATATGTTGTCAATACACTAACTGACCTTTAGAACCCTAGTTATCCTATCTTGGCCTTTAGAAAGTAGTGAGATAGTCGGCTTTGGAGAAGTCTAAAGTTGGTTGATACTCGATGCTACGCTCATTGAGATCCTAAACTTAGAGGGTTTTGGTTGGAAAGTAAGTTGCCTACTGAACAACCACCCTTGGGAAGGATCAGTGATATTGAGATCCCTTAGAACCCGGTTACTTTTGTAGGACAGGATGAACCATCTAAACTTCAGGGGAGGGTACTTACCTTTAAACCTCATGCAAGCCTCTAAACCTAGGGCTATGGTGTGACTTGTTTGTGTGTGCCACATGTTTGTGATTGAGCATAACATCATGACATCATGACATCATAAGCATAAAATTTTCACTAACCATTTCAAGGACCAAAGGATTTATCTTTATTCTTTGTTGCAGGTTATGGCTTCTGCTCGTAGGAACACTATCCGGATCAACTTTGTAGGGATACCTTCTAAGCTTAAGGAATTGGTCTCTCAAGTTTCTGAAAACTCCCAATTCATCAAAAAGCATGGTTATTTGCTAGATCTAGTCACTTAAGGGTTCAATGAAGACATGATGAGTGTCATATTCCAGTTCTTTGATCCTAAACATCATTGCTTCACATTCCCTGACTATCAGCTGGTACCTACAATGGAGGAGTTCTCCAAACTACTGGGTATACCTATCCTTGATCAGAAACCCTTCACAGGCTTAGAGAAGGAGCCTAAACCTGAAGTCATTGATGCAGCCTTACATCTGAAGAAATCAAACATTGTCCTAGAAACGAGAAGCAGAGTTAAGGGTATTCTTGCTAAGGTATTGATGGAGAAATCTCAAGTGTTCTTGAATTCTATGAGCTATGATGCTTTTGAGGATATCCTAGTCCTATTTATCTATGGCTTAGTGTTGTTCCCTAATCCAGACCAGTTCATAGATGTACACGCCATCAATATATTTCTGACTCGCAATCTAGTGCCTACATTACTTGGAGATATCTTACATTCTCTTCACACTCGTACTATGAAGGCGAGGGAAACTTTGATGTGTTGCATACCTTTACTGGATAGGTGGGTTATTTCTCAACTTCCTCGACCAGTGATAAAGAATGAACAAGGGTTAAAGTGGTCTAAGAGGATACGATCACTTTCTCAATCAGACATTCATTGGTGCTCTCGATCTATGGAGAATGTTACTATCATTGACTGTTGTGGGGAGTTCCCTAATGTGTCACTCCTTGGCATAAGAGGGGGCATTACCTACAACCCTTCTTTAGCTCTATGTCAGTTTGGTTATGCTCGAAGTACTGGTCCTCATGACATGCTTATTTAGGGTATTGTGTTCGACTACGACAACGATCTTGAGGGTTACCGTCAAAGGTTTATACGAGCTTGGAACAAGGTGAACAAGATTGATAGCAAGACTTTAGAGCCAAAGTATTCTATTCCTATGGGGCCTTACCTCAGATGGGTGCGATCTCGTGCTCAAACTCTTATGATGCCATATCATGTTGTTTTACCAGTTATTATGGAGCCTGTTGCTGAATGAGATGTTCCTTATACCATCCTTCATCCAGACATGCCCACTAATTTGGAAAATTTGCAGACATCATGGATTCAATTGAAGGAGCAAAGGTATACTTTTGAGACTCATTTCAGAGCTAGTTAAGAAAGAATTCTGGAGCTGACAAGGAAACTTCACGAGGAGCGGAACCTCAACACATACCTCAACCCAAAGAGGAAGCTTCCATGGGAGACTTAAAACCCCATATATTTATTTTTGTACTTTATTCTTATTTCCTTTCATTGTAAGCCCAAGGGGCAAACTAATATTAAACATTTACTAATAAAAATTTTGTTTTTGTTTTTCTTTAAACAAATTTAAATCCTGCGGTCCTTGAAAACACTGCATATGCATCTACATACCATATCATTACATCACAGGTTTCTTACAAACATGTAGCTTATCTTCTCGCTATTTATTTCAGCAGAAATGGCTCTCGAACAAACTGTCAAGGATCTCCAGACTCAGAATTCCCAATTTCAAGAGAAGATTCTGAATTTGTCTAGGGGACAAGATGAGCTGAAGGAACTTTTGACCAAGAAAAATAAGAAGACCAGAAAACCAATGGGCTTCATCAACCTGGGTAGAAGATCCAGAGGTCTAGTCAAGACAGATGAAGAAGTTGAGAATCTTGGGTCTGAAAATTCTGAGAGAGAAGAAGGCAATCTCCATGGTACTATGGAAGATTCTGATTATGAGGAGAATTATTATCATGATCCTGCTAGTGAAGAGAAGTATAAGATGCTGGGGGACCAAATGAATTCTATAGAACTACGGAAGACTTCTGGGTTTGACTTTGAAGATTTGAGTTTGATTTCTGGAGTCTCCACCCCTATAGGTTTCAAAGTTCCTACTTTTGTGGTGTATGATGGTGTTTCGTGTCCAAAATTGCATCTAAGATCTTTTGTCAGCAAAATTCAACCACATACTCCTGATAGGAAGTTATGGATGCATTTCTTTCAGGAGAATTTGTCTGGGCCCCAACTGGAATGGTATTATCAATTGGAGAGTACCAACATTCGTAACTAGAATGATCTTGCTGAGGCTTTCTATAAGCAGTACCAATATAATTCTGATTTAGCACCAACTTGTATGCAGCTCCAGAGCATGTCCATGGGTGCTAAAGAAAGCTTCAAGGAGTATGCTCAAAAGCGGAGATATCTGGAAAGTAGAGTTCAACCCCCTTTGACTGACAGGGAATTGGTTCATATGTTTATGAGTACGTTAACTGGTCCTTTCTATAGTCATCTCATTGGAAGCTCATCCTCTAGTTTCATTGAGCTGATAATGACTGGAGAACGTGTGGAGAATGGGATACGAAATGGAAAGATTCAAATGGTTGCCTCTTTAAGTACCACAAAGAAGCCTTCTAATGGGAAGAAGGAATCTAATGTTGTGTATGGCCATCAGGGTCGTAATAATTGTAACCAATCTGTGGGAGCTATTTTGATTTCTAATCATGCACCTACACCACAAGAGCAGCAGCAGAATAGTCAGCCCAAACCTAGGAGGCAATTTACGAAGATCAATATGACGTTGGCTCAAGCTTTGCAACACATGTTGAAAGGAAAATTGATTACATTAAGGGAATCTCCTCAGAATCCCAACACTTCCTCTTCTCGCTACAATACCAATGCAAGGTGAGCATATTATTCTAATAGTCCTGGCCATGACACTAACAATTGCTGGGCATTGAAGAACAAAATTCAGGATATGATCGAGAATGGAGAAATTGAGTTTGACCCTCCTGAAACTCCAAATGTGATTATTGCTCCTATGCCCAAACATGAGAAGACTGTTAATGCTATTGATGAGGTTTCTTATGTTCGTACCGTGGCTAAAATAACTACTCCTCTATCCATTGTCAAGAAGAAACTTGTGCAAGCCAATTTATTTTCGGGTTGCAATGAAGATTTTTTTTATTGTTCTTACAAACCTGATAGTTGCTGGAGGCTGAGGGCATAGAGAGTTTATGTGAAGGTTTGGCTCAAGATTCAAAGATTGAAGATGTAGCTATGGTTGGTAAGACTCCTGTGAAGATTAGTTCCTAAGGTATAGTGAGGATCACTTCTAAGGGTCCTGTGAAGATTACGGCTGAGCCAAAGGTGGCTCCAATGATTATTACTACTCCTGGTCCTATCCCATATACTTCTGATAAGGCTATACCCTGGAATTATGGTTCTGATGTTTATATCCATGGTGTCAAGCAAGAGCCTTTAACTGATACACCTCTTACTGATGTTAATCTTGATGTTGACAATATTGCTGTGTCCAGTAAGGCTACCAGGAGTGGAAGAATTTTCTCTCCAGAAGACACCTTAAAGACTGCTGCTACTCCAGTTCATATCTCTAACTCTGGGCCAAGTACTGAGTCTCGGGGAAAAGGACCAGTGATTGAACCTGTTCAAGTTGAGGCACCAGTTAGTGAAGATCTCTCTAAGCAGATGGAAGAAGTACTGAAGATCATCTGCAAGAGTGATTATGATATTGTTGACCAGTTGGGACATACTCCCTCTAAAATCTCTATGTTATCTCTGCTATTATAGTCTGAAGCCCATGCCAAGGCTTTAATCAAATTCCTGAAGACTGCTCATGTACCACATGAAATCTATGTGGATCAGTTTGAAAATTATGTTGCTCATCTGACTAGTGATAATGGTTTAAGTTTTTTTGATGCTGATTTGACCCCTGCTAAAAGAAACCATAATAGAGCTCTGCACGTCTCCATTGAGTGTAGGGGCACTACTTTGTCTCATGTGTTGGTGGATAATGGTTCTTCATTGAATGTATTACCCAAGGTGGTTCTGGACAAAATCAACCTAGAGGATGTGGTGTTAAGGCCAAGTAATGTGGTGGTGAGGGCCTTTGATGGTTTAAGAAGAATGGTGCATGGAGAGGTGGATCTCCCAATCAAAGTAGGCTCTCAAGTCTTTAGTTCCACTTTCTATGTGATGGATATTCTTCCTGCATACTCCTGTTTGCTTGGGCGCCCCTGGATCCATGGGGAAGGTGTTGTAACCTCCACTTTACATCAGAAATTGAAGTATCCAGTGAAAGGAAAGATTGTCACTGTCTATGGTGAAAAAGAATACATGGTCAGTCATGTAAATAATTTTAAATATGTTGAGATGGAGGGTGAATTTGTTGAGACTCCTTTCCAGACGTTTGAAGTAGTTCCTCAAGCTGTTCCTGCTACTGAAGCCATTCCTGCAGCTAAAAAAGTTCATGTGATTACCAGAGTACCTCCTACAATGGCCTCTCTCAAGGATGCTAAAGCTGTGGTTGAAGAAGGTGGTTGTACTATTTGGGGTCAGCTTCCTGACATTCCTTACAAGTCTAACAAGTTTGGTTTGGGTTTTACTGCAGGATCTCAGAAGGTTGTTCGTCGTGCTCGTGCTATTCGTATCACTAATAAAGGAATAATAAAGGACCAAGTCAATGCTGTGGGAGATTATGATGAAGATTACAACCTGGATGATTGGATCTTTCCTACCATTGGTTATGGACTCAACAACTGGAAGGCTGAAGACGTTATTCCTATCTCCTTTAGTCAGGAGTAAATGCTATTTTGTTTTTCTAAATTTAATTTTGTAATTTTGAACAATTAAATACTTTTAAGCCTTGTGCCTTTCCCGGGGCACAATGGTGTGCTTGTTAGGGTTGTCATTTCATTTGCATATTTTCATTCAATAAAATCAATGGACGTTTCTCGCTTTCATAAATATTGCGCTCTTTGTCTTTCTTTTACTTTTTTTCCTTTTATCAAAAAGCTATGTGTTCTTACACACACCCACGTCACTAAAGTGCAGATCCTCATCCACTTTGGATCCTGTTGATAATAGTTCTGCTATTGCCAATTATGACTTCGAGAATCCGATCTATCAAGCCGAGGATGGAAAAGAGGAAGATTGTAAAGTACCTGTAGAGCTGGCTAGATTGCTACAGCACGAAGAGAAAGCTATACAACTACATGATGAACCAATTGAAGTTGTGAATCTGGGGACTGAGGAAAATAGGAAAGAGGTCAAGATAGGTGTTTAATTGCAAGATGGTGTTAAGAACAGGTTGATTAAGATGTTATGTGACTATGTGGAAATTTTTGCTTGGTCTTATGAAGATATGCCAGGACTGGATACTGATATTGTAGTTCACTGTCTACCAGTGAAAGAGGATTGTCGCCTAATAAAATAGAAAGTTCGTCGTATGCATCCAGAAATGTTAGAAAAGATTAAGGCAGAGGTTATGAAACAATTCAATGTAGGGTTTCTAGCTGTTACTTCTTATCCCCAGTGGGTTGCAAATGTGGTACCGGTGCCTAAGAAAGACGGTAAAGTACACATGTGTGTAGATTACAGGGATCTGAACAAAGCCAACCCCAAAGATGACTTTCCACTTCCACATATTGACGTTCTGGTAGATAACACTGCTCAACATAAGGCATTTTCTTTTATGGATGGTTTCTCTGGTTACAATCAGATTAAGATGGCACCGGAAGATATGGATAAGACTACATTTGTTACACAATGGGGCACTTTCTGTTATAAGGTGATGCCATTTGGTTTGAAGAATGCTGGGGCAACATATCAGCGTGCTATGGTGGCTCTGTTCCATGATATGATTCACCATGAGATAAAGGTATGTATGGATGATATGATAGCCAGATCTCAGACTAAAGAAGAACATTTTGATCATCTGTAGAATTTGTTTGAGAGGTTAAAGAAATACAAGTTGAGATTAAATCCAAACAAGTGTACCTTTGGAGTTAGATCTGGTAAAATTTTGGGTTTCATTGTCAGTGGTAAGGTGTAACACCCCAAAATTTGCCCTCTCATTTTCATGATCCACATATCATTTCGCAGCATAATTCATAGCATAATCCAAGCATGGCATCATAGTTATGATTAAAAGGGCATGGGTTTGTGATCAATGACTTAGATAGTGAATGACTACTCGGAGGCCATAAAAGGTCCACAAAATTTCTCAAATATGGTGCAAAAGGAAGGTCAACTCATGACTTTTTGAGTTTAAAATCATGAAAGTATGATTACAAGAGTCTTATGGACCAAGTTGGATCAAGAAGTGATGGAAAAATCAAGGAAAAACAATTTTTTGAGACTATGTATTGATACATACGTGTTTTGAATCGATACATACTCCTTTGTGTTTCTGAAGAGGGACTATGTATCGATACATACGAAGGAAGTATCGATGCATGATTGTTAAAAACTTCAGTATGCATCGATGCATACAACCATGTATCGATACATATTAGTTAAAAAACTGACATGTATCTGTCGCTCCCCGAATTTCCATCCTGGTACGAACGCGAAAGTGGCGCGAAAAGAAAAGAGTCGTCAGCCAGGCATTTTTATCCCGAAGGAACGAGAATGGTAATGCTGCACAAACCAGAATAAAAGAAAAGGAAGGACACGGGTCCTACGAACCAAAGAATCTGGGTTCGGGAGTCGGTTACGACCTGGGAAGGTATTAGCACCCCAAATCGTCCGCCGTACCCGACTGGATCCACGCTTACAAAGAAAAAAGTTTCAAAGGGTGAGGGGATGAAAAGCTGCTGCAAAGAAAAGGAACTGGATAAGAAAAGAAAAGAAAAAGGGAAAATGTAGGGAAAATAAAAGAGTGTGCTCGAACGGGCCCTACCCCACTGCCTACGTACCTCATCGAGAAAATGAGGATCAGAGACGCTGTAGTTCCCCTTACTAGGGGTGGAAACGATTGCTTATGAATTAAGGCTTGAACTGCCTATGTCAATGCTCAGGTGTTGCATACTCGGACGACGAGTATGTTACCGTCTTGCAAAGTGACAAGAAGAAGCAAGTTCGCGGACGAAGCGAAGGAGATGAGAAAAGAATTCCCGAAGGAAAGACGCTGATTGTTTGTTTGTGTTTTTTAGAGCTTTTTATTTGTGTGGCACAAGAGAATGAACTCAAGCTCTTTTCTATGGAATGTGTACTTGTCACTACATTCCAAGATGGAATAATAGAACAAGCACACCAAGCAAGGAAAACGTATCCAAGACTTGTTTCCAAAGGCAAGGGCCTAATTTCATTGACTTGTTGAATTTATTAGGTGTTTTGGTGATTAAAATGAAGAAGTATTTTTTAGGGTTTTTCTTTGATGAAGATGACTTCATGATCCGACTTGTGCATCATGCTAGACAAATGCACTATTCCAAGATGGAATGAATACATATGCCCCATGGAATAAGGCTTTTACACAAGAAGTCACTTCTTTTTTTTAATGTTTTTTTTAGATTTTGTTTTGAGATGAGAAGAGAAAGAAACCAAAGGAGAAAAAAGGTAAAAGTCTAAAATGGGGAAAGACTAATCCTAATGTTATCATGCAAAAGAGGTCCTAGGGTTAGTGAGGTTTCAACTATCCTAATGAAGAAGAAAGAAGAAACAAAGAGGAGCAAAAAGAAGAGGAAGCAAGAGCTAGCAAGAAACTTACTCCTCTAAAGGAGATAAGTTGCTCCTAGAGGGGGAAGAAAAGAGTTGGATTACATGATGGCATAAGGCACATCAAAACATAAAGAGAAAGCACTTAGAAAGAGAGAAGGATGAAGAATTGAAATGTGGATGAACATCCACATTTCACTTACCATAAGCCCCTGCAAGTGTTAGCAAACTCCAACACATGTTCATCAATAAAATCATGGCAATGACATGCTCCAAGTTCATATCAATCAAGGTCAAACAATCATGCCAAACAATGCACATACAAGCATTTACGTGTTGAGAATACGGAAGCACGCATCAATCAGCAAGAAAATCACCCAAACAATCATATTCAATGATCATACAATGATCCATGGCATTTAAAACAAGTATGGAGATCAAACATGCTAGAAATAAGGCAAAAATGGCTCACTGCTTCAGTGTTAACCTGTTAACCAAAGCGTTAACCGGTTAACCATGCCAAAACCTGCATAAACACAACACAATTCTGGTGCGTTAACCGGTTAACCAATCTGTTAACCGGTTAATGCTGTTAAGACAACAACAAATCCTACAAAAATCATCTTACAACCAGCTTTTCCAAACAATCTTATACCAGATCAGCAAGCATATGAACATGAAAATAATGCATTAATTCACATTAAATGGCATCATGAAGCTTATAAACATCAATACATAGCTCCGATCACAAATCGATCAATCAATTCAATCAACACAAGAAAATACGCAAACACATGGTGGATCTAAAGCACAAGCATGCAAATAAGCTAAAAAAACAGAGCTAGATCTGAATTTAACCAACCTACAAAGCTGAGGTATGCTTTGGTAATTGTTGATCGAGCTGAAAACGATAGATCTCGCGCAAAGCATTGAAGATCTGGTGCTACGCTTCACACTCCATGCAAAATAAATGCAAGAACAAGATCTTGATGCAGAATTTTGGATCCAAAAGCACTTCTAGATCCCAAACCAGATCTGAATCACCAATTAAACCAACAAAAAGATGCAATGAAGCTATGGATGGAGGTCTAGTTCCAAGATTTACACACCTCAAGGCAAGGTTGTGTGATCTTAAAAGAGGAACTTTGAGTAATTTGGAAAATTGGGAGAGAAAAGTGAGAGAATTGTGAGTGAGAGGAGTGAAAATTCAGAAAATGAGAGTGAAAAATGTGGGAGAGCCCTTTTGGTTTGGATAAAAATGATTAAATATGGTTTAGGTTTGGGGCCCAAAAATTAGGCTTGGGATCCAAAATTATGGTTTGGGTAGTTTGATTAAGACTTTGCAATGGGATTAGGCTTGTACAAGTGCTCTAGATCCTTCCTTTTAATTTCGAATTAATTCAAAATGAATAAAATCAGAAAATGGAAATTGGAGCAAAAATCAAACATGCTGGATTGCTGCTGGTAATCCAAAATTCGTGGTCGTTAACCGGTTAACCAATCCGTTAACCGGTTAACGCCAATGAATTTTGAATTTCCCCCCTTTTGGTGGGAACCTTCAAAGATAAGCCGGTGCCAACTGTTTTGATATGATTTTGATCCTCAATCCTTTCTAATGCTTTGACCCTGATATCAACCTTGCAAGCTGCCTTATGAACTTCGAATTTCCCTGATGATTGATCATGTGCCTTATGCTGGAACGTGCGAGTGCTATGCCTCATTTTTCTATGCAATATGCTAAAGATATGATGAATATGATATGATGATGATGTTAAACAGGAGAGGGAAAATTTGGGGTATTACAGCTGCCCCTATTCAAGCAACTGTTAATTTGAAAAAGACGATAGCACGGGCTATCGACCGTTCAAGATGAACCGTGGTTGAATACCAAGAAGACCTGGAATTTGCACTCTGCTGGAGAATGCAAGCACTGGGAAATAAACCCAACCAAATGACGCTTTGGCGACTGAAGTGGAGAGAAAGAAAACGAGCTCCTTCCGAGCTGAATTATTACTTCGGATAACAACTCTAGACAAACGAGTCTTCCTCGAACAAAACCGTTACACCAGGTGCTGGACATACGAGCCCTCCTCAAATAAACCTATTATGCCAGGTGCTGGACATACAAGCCCTCACACATCTTGCAATATATGACCTGAGATAGACGAACCTCCTTCGGATAAACCTGTTACGCCAGGACCTGTGATGCACTTAAGTCTGTGGGATAGACATGCATAATCAGCATAGACGAACCCTCTTCATATATTATCCGTGGACATATGGGCTAAGACAGACGAGCCTTTTTGAGCAAAACCTGTTACGCCAGGTGCAACATTAGGATTTGACGAACCCTCTTCACAAATCTTGCGTAGATGAGCGGTCTCTGAGAAAGACGAACCTCCTTTGAATAAAACTGTTACGCCAGGACCGACAACCATTTTGAAATTTAATCCCACCGTCAGGACTTCAAACCTCTTCAATACAGACGAGTATTGGATGATCATCAAGAGAACACAGAAGAGTTCCAGAGTCAATGATACAAACGAATATCCAACGATGATCCAAGAAACACAGACGAGCGTCTCAGACAATGATACAGACGAATACCAGCCACTGATACGGACGAATACCAGAAATCCAACACAGACGAGCAATTGGAGCAGCAATACAGACGAGTATCCAAAACAAACATCAAATCAACATTCATACGGATAAGTCGACACAGACGGGCGTGGGGGCGATACAGGCGAGTATCCCATGAGCTTTAAATAGATGACAAACACAGACGAGTGCCGGGAATCGCGGACGAGAATCAACATATTTCAAACACAGACGAGTGTTGGGAAACATCAAACAGTGGTTACATACAGACGAGTGTTGGGGACTGCAGACAAGAAATGAACAAATATCACACAGACGAGTGCTGAGGGGTGCTGACGAGCAACACATAAGTTCAAACACAGACGAGTGTTAGGGACTATGCATACGAGCAGTTATCAAAATGTAAACACATATAAGTGTTAGGGTGATGCAGACGAGCAATTGGCGGATGCCAAATACGAACGAGTGTTGCAGACAGACTAACATCAAACACAGACGAGTGCTGAGGACCATGCAGACGAGCAACAAATATACCAATAAGAAACACAACTCTGCGGGGGAAAAAGTTCATGACTGAGTGAGTTCTGGGAAGTGCGGACGGACATCTAACTGATATCAAGCACATACGAGTGCTGGAGAAGCACCATTAGATTCCAAACACAGACGAATGCTGAAGAATGAGGACGAGCATCAGGAAATCCATCCATAGGAGACTGCTGGGGAAAGCATATGAGCAACGACATCCCAGTAGGACATACCACTCTGCCGGGGAGACATGGACGAAGAGTAATTTGCGAACAAGCGAGTGCTGGGAATGCAGATGGACATCCAACAGGTTTCAAACACAGACGAGTGCTGAGAAGTGTGGATGAGCACAAACGGATATTCAGCACGGACGAGTACCAGGAGATGCAGACGAGCAATCACAGAATGCCCTGATTGGCAACAATAATCCTGACTCTGCAGGGGATACGGGTCAAGAGGCTTTGATGATGCCTAACTCTGACTGGGGAGATCAACGACAGTTCGTATCATCGCACTGTCAAAATAGATTGACAACTTCTCTGGGGAGTACTCCGATGATGGGGGTGAATCTCGATTACGGCTCTGCGGGGAAATGACGACCTTCAGACCCGGATGGGGACTTTACTGGGGAAACAAACATTCAGTTGCTCACTGGGGAAGATGCTTGGTTAGATAACTCTTATTGGGGAGAGAATTATGATAATTCTAACTCTGTGGGGAAGTAAGGCCTTCAACTGCTCGCTGGAGAAAGCCTTGTTGCTAACTCCGCTTTTGTCCCATGGGCTAAAAATAAATTGGCAGATTCATTGGGGATATAAGCATTCAGTTGCTTGTTGGGGATAGTCCATAAGGACCCCGACTGGTGACGAACCTCTTCGGTTAGGTTTGCAACTCTGCTGAGGATCTCACTTGCTCTAGCTCGGCTGGGACGGTTCCCTCTGAACTCTACTGGGGATGGCCATGTCTTTCTCGTGAAGAACAACCACTTGGGGGATGATACCTCTTTGATTATATTTGAACATCTGCTAGGGATTTCACTGCTATAGCTCAGTTGGGGAGCATTCTCAGCTTGGGGAAGTGCAACATCGCCCTGCAAAACCTGCAACAACAGTATATACACAGGTGCCCTGGGGATATGCATGGTATGATCTATTCATCCATTATCACCCTACACTCAAATGTTGTTTTAAATGTTTCCCTGCAATGTCAATTTTTTTCCAGAAAAAGCAACATGTTTCAAATGCAATGTTCCTTTTGTCAAAAATTCAGGACATTTTTGCAAACAAAGTAAACACAACGCAACACGGCTTTTGACTGAATATTCATTTATTGAATGGCCTCTGAATAGGCAACATTTTACATTAGGAAACAACTACCTTGAAAGAGGTAGCTGCCGTAAAATTGAGAAAAGAAACTATCTTAATGGCAATGTGCACGACATTCCAATGAGTTTCCTTTTTGCTATGACCAACATGTCTTCAAGACTTTCTGTTCTTGCCTTTGCTTTCTAAAGAAGATAAGGGGACTGGTTCCTATCCTTCTGATATTGTCAGGCTATACGAAATGGTGACTTGGTTCAGATTACCCGGATCGTAGTTGTTCGCTTATTCCCTAGTTTTGTGTGGATCTCCCTTTCGGGTTTTCAATCCACCGGGATACCCTTTTGTCTGAGCTGTCCGATGTGGCTTTTCAACTCAGCGGGTGTACATATTTTTTTCTTATTTCCCTAACTTTTTCCCGAGCTTTTTATTCTGTTTTTAGCTCGCCGGGATGCCCTTTTCTTGCCTGGACTTTAATTCTGTTTTTGTGTCCAACGGGTATTTTTATGCAAAGTATTTTTTAACTGCGTCCGAGTTAACAGGAGACTAGAAATCCTCTCCATCCATAGCAGTGAGCATCAGCGCCCCACCTGAGAAAACTTTCTTCACTATGAATGGGCCTTCGTAATTTGGGGTCCACTTGCCCCTGTGATCTGAACCTAGAGGAATAATCCTTTTGAGCACAAGCTCGCCTACTTGATACTCCCGAGTACGTACTCGTTGGTCGAATGCTCGCTTCATTCTCCTCTGATAAAGCTGACCATGACAGATAGCCGCTAATCTCTTTTCCTCAATTAGGCACAACTGATTGTATCGGGTACGTACCAATTCAGCCTCATCAAGCTTCACGTCCATCATCACACGCAATGAAGGAATTTCTACCTCAACAGGCAAGACTGCTTCCATGCCGTACACTAAGGAGAAAGGAGTTTCCCCAGTTGACGTCCTAACTGACGTTCAGTACCCATGTAATGCGAATGGTAATATCTCATGCCAATATTTTTAAGTGACAACCATCTTCTGCACAATCTTCTTACTATTCTTGTTAGCCGTCTCTACCGCGCCATTCATCTTTGGCCGGTAAGGAGAAGAATTGTGATGTTGAATCTTGAAGTCCCAGCACAGCTCTGCCATCATCTTGTTGTTTAAATTGGAACCATTGTCAGTAATGATTTGCTCGGGTACTCCGTATATGCAAATGATGTCTCTTTTCAGAAATCTGGCTACCACTTGACGAGTGACATTGGCATAAGATGCTGCTTCAACCCATTTGGTGAAATAATTGATTGCAACCAGGATGAAACAATGACCATTTGAAGCAGTAGGCTTTATCTTCCCGATCATGTCAATGCCCCACATAGAAAAGGGTCAAGGGGATGACATGAAGTTGAGCGGGCTCGGAGGAACATGCACTTTGTCAGCATATATCTGGCACTTGTGGCACCTACGGGCGTACAAACAACAGTCTGCATCCATTGTTAAACAATAATACCCTGATCTCAACAACTTCTTAGCCATTGCGTGCCCTCCTGCATGAGTACCGAAAGATCCCTCGTGGACTTCCTCTATTAACAGGTCTGCTTCGTGTCTATCCATGCATCTGAGTAAGACCATGTCAAAATTCCTCTTATACAAAACCCCATATGTATTCAAGAAGAAACTAGCGGCAAGTCTTCTCAAGGTCTTCTTGTCATTGGATGATGCCCCAGCTGGGTATTCTTGTTTTTTCAGGAAGAGTTTGATATCAAAATACCAAGGTTTCTCATCAGACACTGCGTCTACAGAGAAAGCGTAAGCTGGTATGTCAAGCCTGGAAATGTCAATCCTGGGCACATAGTTCCGAAACAAGACTTTGATGGACGAAGAGAGAGTAGCCAATGCGTCGGCAAATTGATTCTCATCTCGTGGTATGTACTGAAGCTTAACTGTTGTGAAGAACGTCAACAGTCTTCTTGCGTAATCCCTATAAGGAATTAAGTGTTCTTGATGTGTATACCACTTGCCGGTAATATGGTTGATGACGAGGGCTGAATCCCCAAATATATCGAGGGTCTTAATCCGAAGATTAATAGCCTCCTCTATTCCCATTATGCACGCCTCGTATTCCGCTTCATTATTGGTGCAGCCAAAAGTAATTCTGGGAGCGAAGGGAAAATGAACACCTTCGGGAGTGATAAGAACGACACCAACTCCGTGTCCGTTGATATTGACTGCCCCATCAAACATCAGCTTCCATTTGGATTCAGAGTCAGGCCCCTCCTCCGGAAGTGGTTCCTCGCAATCTCTTTCCTGGAGGTACACGATGTCCTCATCAGGGAAATCAAACTTCATCGGCTGATAGTCGTCTTCCAGTGGCTGGTGTGCAAGATAATCTGACAATACACTTCCTTTGATGGATTTCTGGGAAGTATACTGTATGTCATACTCTGTTAAGATCATTTTCCACCTTGCTACTCTTCCGGTCAATGCTGGTTTCTCGAAAATGTACTTGACGGGGTCCATTTTTGAGATTAGCAGTGTGGTATGGGTCAACATGTATTGTCTCAGTCGGCGAGCAGCCCATACCAAAGCGCAACAAGTTTTCTCGAGCAGTGAATAACGGGATTCATAGTAGGTAAACTTTTTGCTAAGGTAGTAAATAGCATGCTCTTTTCGACCAGACTCGTCATGTTGACCTAGAACACACCACATCGACCCTTCTAACACAGTGAAGTACATGATAAGTGGCCGTCCTGGAACTGGAGGCATTAGGATCAGAGGTTCCTGCAAATATTCTTTTATCTTTTCAAAGGCTCTTTGACATTCCTCATTCCACCTGACCGTTTGTTCTTTTCTTAACAATTTGAATATTGGCTCGCATGTGGCAGTTAGATGAGATATAAACCGTGAAATGTAGTTCAATCTCCCTAAAAACCCACGCACTTCTTTTTCTATTTTCGGTGCTGGCATATCTTGTATTGCTTTTACTTTTGCAGGATCTACCTCGATTCCTCTCTAACTAAGAATGAAACCCAACAACTTACCAGAATTCACTCCGAATGTGCACTTGTTTGGATTCAACCTCAATCTGTACTTTATCAATCTGTCAAAAAGCTTTCTGAGATTGACCAGATGCCCTTCTTCGTCCTGGGACTTGGCAATCATGTCGTCCACATAGCATTCAATTTCTTTGTGTATCATATCATGGAAGAATGTTACTATAGCCCGCTGATACGTTGCCGCGACGTTCTTTAATCCAAAGGGCATAACCTTGTAACAGAATGTACCCCACGGGGTAATGAACGTTGTTTTCTCCATGTCTTCCGGTGCCATCTTGATCAGATTATACTCGGAGAAGCCATCCATGAAAGAAAACATCGAGAACGGAGCGGTATTATCTACCAACACATCGATGTGAGGTAATGGAAAATCATCCTTTGGACTTGCTTTGTTTAGATCCCGATAATCGACGCACATTCGGACCTTGCCATCTTTCTTCTGTACAGGCACGATGTTAGCTACCCAAGGTGGGTAACTAGTCACAACAAGGAACCCGGCATCCCACTGCTTCTGAACTTCCTCCTTGATCTTCATAGCCATTTCGGGGCTACTTCTTCTCAGCTTTTGTTTCACAGGAGGACAATCTTCCTTTAGTGGCAGCTTGCGCACAACGATGTCAGTATCCAACCCTGGCATATCCTGATACGACCAGGCGAAGATATCCACATACTCACGTAGCATACCAATCAATTTTCTCTTGACCTCGGCCTGCAGACTGGCCCCAATATTTATCTCTCTCTTTACATCTTCAGTCCCGATGTTGATGATCTCTATTTCTTCCTGATGAGGCTGAATGACCCTTTCCTCTTGTTTCAACAACCTGACCAATTCTTACGGGAGTTCACAGTCTTCCTCAACCCCTTCATCAGCTTGGTAGATAGAAATGTCGAAGTCATGCATAGTCATAGCAGGAACGTTATCACAGGAATCCGGATGATCAACACTGCACAAATGATGTGCTTATTTCAGAATCTATAGGAGATGCAAACACACAAAAACACAGGAAAGAAAAACATTGCCATTTTATTTGCTTTGTGAAAAATCTTAAAACGAAAGAAAGAGAACACAGTTTTCTTGAAAAAATGTCCTTTATTTCATGGAAAAAGCCAATGCATTAAAACATGGTGGCCCTACAAATGGATCCGTACACCTTGAGCAAGGTGCAGGATTTGACATGCAGTATGATAAAAATGGAAACAAAGAAAATTACTTTGACTGCCAAGTAACTTGAACAAAATCTTCAGCAGACCAGTTCCAGAGCTCCTCCCTAGGTACACGTGGGTGAATCCAGTTATCCAAGTCGCAGTCACTATCCTCGTCGGCATCTGTTGCACAAACACAGTTGTAGTCGAGCATTCCTGCGCTGGTGAATGCTATGGGCTTCCCGCCATGAGACCAGTTGGACTGACCAGGTTAATATCCGAGACCGAACTTGTCGTATTTCTTTTCCATTTCTAACAGCTTGCCCCAGCCCTGGGCACTTCCGGATTGAACTACCTCCTTAGCTTGCTTATAGGAGTAGATAGGAGTTCCTTCCTTCTCACTGCTCTAAACTGCTGGAGACAAATTGCTGACGCTGACCGTCTCAAAAGCTTGACAAAGAGTCTCATGGATATCCCCTTCCATTTCCACATACTTGAAGGTTGATAGATGGCTCACGAAAATTTCTTCTTCTCCGCACACAGTAATAACCTGGCCGTCTACCACATACTTCAACTTCTGATGCAACGTGGATGTTACTGCGCCGGCAGCGTGAATCCAAGGACGTCCCAGCAAACATCTATAAGCGGGTTGAATATCCATAACATAGAATGTTCTCTTGAATACCTGAGACCCAATCTTCACTGGTAACTCCACCTCCCCAAACACATATCTTCAGGACCCATCGAAGGCTTTCACAATCAAATCACTGGGTCGCAAGACGATGCCATCGACATTCAACTTCATGAGAGCCTTCTTAGGGAGCACATTGAGAGAAGAGCATGTATCTACCAAGACGTGTGATAGAACATCACCCTTACACTCCATGGTGATGTGCAACGCTTTGTCGTGATTGCGTCCTTCGGAAGTGAGATCTCTGTCTGTGAATCCCAACCCATGAATGGTGTTTACGCTGCCTACCACAGCTTCCAACTGGTTGACAGTTATCTCTTGCGGTACATTTGCCATTTGCAGAACTTTCAGCAAAGTCTCTTGATGAGCTTGGGAACACATCAACAACGACATAATGGATATCTTCGACGGGGTCTGGTTCACCTGTTCAACCACCTTATAGTCGTTTTTCTTAATTATCCTCATGAATTCCTCGACATCCTTTTCAAAAGTGCCCTGACCGGCAGCAGGAGTTGTCACCTCTTCAGTTGTTATCTGTTTACCCTTAGCCTTTGCAGCTGCTTCAGCTTCAGGACCGCCTCTAAGAGCTTGAGGAGAAAAGAGATGCCCACTTTGTGTAAATCCCCCAACTCCTCCGGCATTCACCACAGTCGGGTCACTTGTCACCGCTTTACTCTCCACTTTATGGCCTTCTACGTACACGTCCGAGCCATAGTGCCACGAGATGGCCTTGTCATCAGCATAAGGAACTGGTCCCAGAACAGTAATGGTCACTGGACTCACTTCGGGGACATAAATGGTCACCGACTCTCTCCGGATAGGAACTTCGGCAGGATCAAAATAAATTGTCACTGTAGACACGTAACCATTTTTGTTGTCAGCTCTGTCAAACTGTAGCGACCCCTCGTCAATCAGACACTGCAACCCAGCTTTCAAATCCCCACAACCATTAACAGAATTCATGCAACCTTCACAGTCAGAATCACACCCCGGGAACACCTGCCCCTTCAATAATCTGCCCTTCACGACTAGCAAGGAAGTCTTCACTTCATCCACATTCAAGATCAGGTTCAACCCTTCACCACTGTCAACGACATTTATCCTGGCCCCTCCATGATTTGGAATGGGGTTTGATGTGACATTTGGAGGCGATGCGAAGTTGATTTCCTTCGAGTCAATCAGGTCTTGGACCTTATGCTGCAATGCCCTGCACTTCTTCGTTGAGTGCCCGGGAGCTCCTGAATGAAATGCGCATCTTGCATTAACATCATACCCCACTGGAAGCTCTCAAGTTGGAGGTGGTGCTAACGTCCTCAATTGCACCAAGTTCAATTCCAACAATCTCTGGAGTAGCGTTGTGTACGTCATCGGGATAGCTTCGAGCACCCTGTTAGCTGGACGAGCATGCCTCTGCTGATATGGCCTTTGCCGATAGTTATTGCACCGCGGATGTTGCTACTGTTGCTGTTGTTGTACGGGACCTGTGGGGATGGTGACAGCTGCCACCTGCTCATAAGATCCTCTATATCCGCGGCCTCGACCTCGACCATACACAACATTAGTCTCACCCTCCCTTCTTCTTGGAGGTCCACTGAAAGCCTTTCTCACACCACTTGAGCTACTTGCACTAGTGTCTTAAATCTTCCCCATTTTCAAAAGTGTCTCATCCCTCTCTCCTGCTATCACGATGTCGTTAAACTTTGTTTCCGAACAAGACGCCAGTCTCTCAATAAACACCCCTTGTAGCGTTCCCATAAACATATCTGCCATTTCATTCTCTAGCAAGTGAGGTTACACTCGAGCAGCAAGTTGACGCCACCTCTGGGCATACTCTTTGAACCCTTCCTTAGCATTCTGAGACATTGTCTGCAACTGAGTACGATTTGGAGCCATATCCAAATTATACTGATACTGCTTCATGAATGTCTCAGCCAATTCGTTCCAGCTTCGGATATTGACTCTGCTCAACTTCATGTACCATTCCAAGGACGCTCCTATAAGACTATACTGGAAGTAATACATCCACAAATTCTCATCATATGTATGTGTAGCAATTCTTCCCACAAAAGACTAAAGATGAGTTTTCGGGCACACCGTGTCGTTATACTTATCAAAAGTAGGGACCTTGAATTTGTAGGGAATCCTCACACCTGGCACCAAGCCCAAATCAGTGATGTCAAACCCTAGAGAACTCTGAGATTGGATAGCACGAATCTGCTTGGCCATTTCTTCGAACTTTCTATCCATCTCAACCCCTTGGCCTTCTGCCTCATCCAACAAGGTGAACTGCTCGTCTTGCCCATCCATCTGCATGTTATTCAATCCATCATTGACAATAGTGACCCCTGGTTGCACCACAGGGATTTCAACCTGACGGGCGCCAGCCCCATTGCGATTACCTCCCTCTGCTGTCCCATTGTTCCTGACTTGATTGTTCTCCAGCATCTCTCACAGACGTTCTTGAGTCTGACCCATCCCAGCCATGAGGGTCATGAAGTTGTCCATTCTTGTCCTTAAATCAGCCAGATCTGCTTGCATCTATTCCATTGCTCTTTCTCTGTTCTCCTTTGTAGGGTATCTGTGCACCGTTGACTGTCTCTGAACCTTCTTAGGAGCTATAGTGCCTGAAAGTAACATGAACGTTATAACACTGGAGAAATACCTGCAAAACAACAAACATGTTATATGCATGCAATGTAACCATTCATGTTCCCATGTCCAGGCATTGATGTGCCCTAGTTCTGGTATTTTGATAGAAAATACTTATCGTACCTCGAAAAATACGATCCTAAAACAAAACAACAGAGCCGCCACCTAATTCTATTTATTCTACGAGAGAAAAGGGAGATATAGATACAACCTAAAGGAAAGATAAGAAATGGTTTACGAAACCAAATTCTAAGTTCGGGAGTCGGTTACGCAAGGGGAAGGTATTAGCACCCCTCACGTCCGTTGTACTCAACGGGAACCTCTCAGCTAATTATATGACTAAATGTTTGATCTTAAGTCTTTGTCTTCTAAATGATTGTTAATATGTGTCGCTCCCACCAAATGACACCTAGGTCAGAAGGGGTACAGACGCGAACGGTCGGCGAAAGAGAAGAGAGAACACACAAGGGTGAACTCAGATGACAAGAGTCGCCAGCTAGGCATTTTTATCCCGGAGGAAAGGTAATGCTGCATAAACCTAAGAAAAGATGGATAGGACGGTTGCGAACCAGAGAGACTGAGAAAGGGGGTTGGTTACAACCTGGGAAGGTATTAGCACCCAAATTGTCCGCCGTACTCGACGGGATCCACGCTTAAAAGATTTGTATTTTAAAGGGGTAGTGTCAGTGCAATTTGAGTATCAAAACTGGAAAGAATGCAAGTGTCAGTGTAATAGAAATGTGAAGTGTATAAGTGAAGTGTAAGTGTAAGGATAAGAATGAAATGCTCAAGACCGTGAGGCTTAAAGAATGATACAGGAAGGAGGGGGAATATAGAGACTTTTGTTCGATAACTGTTAAGTTATGCCTACGTATCCTCTCGTGCAATGAGGAAGTCAGAACACCGTAGTTCGACCCAAAGAGACTGAAAGATAAATTGACTTGTGAACTGCTTACTTATCTATGCTCAAGTGTATGACCTGTCTGGCTCAGGTGCAAACTGTCTTGCATTAGACGGAAGAAGCAAGTTCTCGTTTGTGAGTGAGGGTGATGAGAAAAAAATCCCGAAGGAGACGATTATTGTTTGTTTTTGTGTTTTCAATCTTTTATTGCTTTTGGAAGTTTGTCATAAGTTAATGAGCTTAAGCTTAAACCAAGGGTTAGTAAACTCATCACATCCTCCCTCTGATTAGGGGTAATGAGAATACCTTAAGTGTGAAGTCAGCATCTCACACTTAATCACCATGATGTAGGATTAAGATCATTAACCTACTTGTGATTATTTAGATGTTTTTGTTGTTTTTGTTTAGTGTTAAGTAATGATTTTAAGCCATAATCAAGGATTAAATGGACCCATTACACCATCCTAATAGAAGGATAATAGATGAGAACATTTAAGCTGAGAAAGACTCCTCAACTTAATCCATGATTAGGGATTAACCTCATGACAAAACAAGGCCTTTATTAGAGTGGATTTTAGTTAATGATAAGATGAAGAAGTAAGTTTTATGGTTTGTAAGACAACTTGAGGGGGACTTGTCCATTAACACTAGGGTTAGTCCTTCTTAACCAATTAAGGAAGAATTAGAACCCTAATGCAAGGCCCAAGTTACAAGCTTGATGTCTTAGTGATTATTAGATGGATTGATTAAAGGATTTAAACACATTAAGGGTTTAACACTTAGGATTAAAGTTATACACTCCATCCTAATAGAAGGATGCAGGCATAAGCTTAATCACAAAGCCTTAAGACCTTTAGGGTTTAGTCCTTGATTATGAGGTGAGAAGAGGAGACTCAAAGAAAACTCAAAGGAAAGAGTCTAAGGGGGACTAAACAATCTAAAAATGTTATCATGCTTGGAAGTCCTAGGGTTTGTGAGGCTTAAGAGGATAAATCTTCAAGGAAGCCACCAATGAGAAGCAAGATAGAAAAGGGATGAGATGAGAAGAGAAAAGAGGGAAGAGAGGCACAAGTGAGTAAACTCACTCAAAGACAAGCAAAAATGCAGCAAGGATGTAAAATGATGAGGTGAGAAGAGGTAGGAGGTGGAGGCAAATCCACCTCCCAAACAAACTTACCATTAACCTGAAAAGTTAGTACAAGATGCATAAGGGAAGACATGAGATGAAACAATGCATATGGATGGGAAAAGGCCAAAGTCAGAATCATACACATGATGCAAATGATGCTAAGAGATGATGCAAACACATGTCAAGAGTTGTGGATGATCATACAAGGATGAGGATGCAAATGAAACATGCTTTGAACCATGAAAGTTCAAGAAAGTTTATGAAATGATATGAATGCATAACATGGCAAATGAAAGATGCAATGATCAAACATGATTCTAATATGTCCTAAGATGTCTTATGAATCATGTGGATGCATAAAATGTCATGGCAAGTTCATGTATGCAAGCAAATGAAAGAAGGATGCAAAGGAAGGCAAGAATTAGGGTTTATGAACAACATGCAACACAAAATCAAGAATCAGAAGCAAATGACATGATAAAAAATTTAAAATGCAATCAAGGATCCCTAAACCTATACAAGTTCACTGCCCAAAGGAGGGGATCTAACTCTTAACCTAGTGAAAGTTATGAATTTCCTAAGATTACTAGGGTTTTGGGGTGCCTCACAAAGAAAAATACCAAAACTGCATGCTATGTAGGATGCAATGCAAGAAGAACCATCATCAAACTCTCAAGGGTTAGGTAGAATGAATTTTTCAAAGTTTGAACCAAAATAATGCCTTAAAATGAATTTAATTCCAATGAAAATGATCAAAAGGTATCAAGAACCAAAAAGAAATTTGTTTTGAGAGTTGGATAATGTTTCTAAATGTTTTAAAATGCAATGTGAATTTTTTTGTGATTTTTAAATACCTAAATGCATTTTTAATTAATTAATTTCTATTAACTAATTAAAAATAAACATTTAAATGATTAAAAAATAATTTTTAATGCAAAAAATAAAAATAAAAATAGTTTTGGGTTCTGAAAATTAATGAAATGTTTGACAAAATATTTCAGAATTTTTTAAAGTGTTTTGCTATTTTTTAAAATTCATGCAAATAAACTACAAACAAAATGAATTAAAATTGGTTAACAGAAGAATGAATCGATTCAAGCTTGGATGAATCGATTCATACTGATCAATTTTTGACAAAACATAATTAGTTAAATAGCATGAATCGATTCATCAAAGGATGAATCGATTCATTTTGCGAAATCCAGGAATCACTCAACAGAATGAATCGATTCATGCTAAAATGAATCGATTCATTATGCTGATTTTCCAAAAAATTCATAATCAAACTCATTCCCTAGGATGTTTTAAGTGCTCTAACTCTCCAGATTTCATCCTCTACCCACCCCAAACATGAATCAATCACAAGATCACATTTACAATGCATCAACAACAAGATTTGAGCAAAATCAAGAAAACTGCAAAAACTTCAGAACATGCATACACACTCATTTCTCAACCGTTTTCAGTGCTTCAAAGCTTAACATGATCAGTGAAACAAACTCTATCATCCTATAACAAGAGATTGCATTTCTGGAAAAAATGTTCTTGATGATACCTGAACTGGAGCTTTGAACTTTGGATCTTTCTGGCCTCAAACTTGGTGCAATCCCTCTCCTTTGAACACCCTGATGATGAAATGAAACTTGAAGAGCTTTGAGAATGGCTGGTTATGGCTGTTTTGCTCTGGTGTAGCAGAAATGGAGGTCTTGATGTATGATGTTTCAAGCTGTTTCAGGAGGTGGTTTTTGTTCTAAGGGTGATTTGTGACTTGTTGGTGAAAGAAAAAGTGAAGTTTGATGGCTGTGTGAGGAGATTTTCAGAGAATAAGTTTGGGACAGATTTTTGTGCAAGTTGGATTGTGTTGTTTCTGAGCCTCTCCCCTTTGTGTTTTATGATCCTTAGGTGATTCATAAGCTATCCCAACAAATCTGGAGGGCAGGTATGCACTGTGGGATTGGTATGGGGTGATTGGCCAAAAAGTCAAAAAAAGGTGTACTATAGGTATGGGCCATGGCAGAGAAGATTTCTGTGTTTGGATTGCATCAGCTGAGTTCAAGGATGACTCTTGGATCAATTGATGTGAGCTGGAATGGATGAAGGGTGAGATCTCACATGTTTTGCAATCTTGCAACTTGTTACACTTTGTGATTTTTGGCCATGGACAAGTGACATCCTTTGCTGAATTTTTGTTATGATAGGTTACATGATGTTATGGTGATGTCTTGAAATCAGTTAGAGACCATATAAAACCTTGGGGATCAATTTTGCAAGAGTTCCTCTTTTTGGACTTTATGGAAAATGGCTTATGATAGCTTGGAATTCAAAGCATGAAAGTGAGAAACTTCTTGGGCAAATCCAAATTTTGGGCCATACATGATGTTTGTGTGATCATTAGAAGCTGGTTTGAAGTCACATAGATGCTTGGCATGAGAATTTGCAAGTTTTCCCTTTTGTGCAAAAGTGAAAATTCAATGATTTTTCCCAACTTTGCAAAGCCATAACTTTTGATCCAAAATGAATTAGAATGAGTTCTTGTACTTTTTGAAAATGGGAGGATCCATTATACAACTTTCATGACCAAAGTTTTCTCATTTGAAGCATTTTTGAATCAAAAATAGAAGGTTGAAAAACTTTCCCAAAATGGCAAGTTTTCATTACAAGTCACTTTTCCAAAAAGGCAACTTTGCAAATGGCTTGAAATTCTTCAATTTTGTGAACTCCTAACATCTTCTATGATCAAATAAAGATCATACATATTCAAAATGATGGAGAACACCCTTTGGTTGGGTCATTGGAGGCCTCAGATGCCTTGATTTTGCACTGACTTGCTCAAGAAGTTACCTCTTGATCAGATGCCTTCCCCATTGAATTTCTTCATGAAAATTGACATGCATGATCCTCATAACATATAGAGACCAATAGAAACAAGAATGACCAAAAAATTTGGAGTTATGGCCTCTAAAACCAAAACCCTAATTTTAGGTCATCTGTGTAGTTAAACCTGGCTCTGCTTCCATGCCTTGCTCAGTTCTTGTGATTCTTTGACTCCTTTGACCTTGTGAGGATATAATATGATGCTTGAACATACATGGACCCTCTTAAGATGATTGATGACCTTTGGAGTGGCTCAAATAGCTCTTGGATTGCTCAGATCACAAACCCTAGATGCAGATGACTTAGAACTAATGCAGTGAAGCAAAAAATGCAATATGAGGTGATATGATTGAACTTATGCACATGAAAAGATCACAAGCCATGGTGAAATGAGTGAGGGAAAATTTGGGGTGTTTACAATATGTTTGTTTAAAGGAAAAGAAATTTTTTTATTATTAAGGCGGAGAAAAGATTAAAGTTTTTATTTTAATTATTGTGAGGGAAAAAAGATAGATTTTTTTTATTGTGCTTCAAACGGAGAAATAATTAAATTTTTTATTAGGGTGCTCGCGAAGGATTAAAATCCCCGTGCCTACGTATTCCCTTGTGCAATGGGAAAGTCAGAGCTCCGTAGTTCGTGCTACTACGGTTTGTGATTTTTAATTGAACAGTTGTTTAAAACGCATTCTATTGCTAAGCGTTGGCTTATACTCGCGGTGGATGCTGAAGCGCTAGCTTGTTTGAGAGATAGAATGATTTAAACAATGTTCGTTTTAAGAAAAGAAATGTTTGACTTTTGTTAAGGTGTTTTAAAACGAAAGGGCGAATGAACCACGTCGCGTGGGGCTAGCCCAGGAGCGATTGCATTCCAAAACGTGCGGAGTGCTAGACTCCGAAGTTCTGTCTTTCGATAATTAATTTGAAAATAGTTTAAATATTTTGGTATACGAATAATGATTGAACCATTGCGTGGGTCTAGCCCAGTTGCGGTCCAATCCAGAACGTGCGGAATGCTAGACTCCGGAGTTCTGTTTTCGTAATTTAATTTAATAAAATGATTTGAATATTTTGGTATACGAATGATGATTGAACCATCGCGTGGGGCTAGCCCAGTTGCGGTCCAATCCAGAACGTGCGAAATGCTAGACTCCGGAGTTCTGTTTTCGTAATTTAATTTAATAAAATGATTTGAATATTTTGGTATACGAATGATGATTGAACCATCGCGTGGGGCTAGCCCAGTTGCGGTCCAATCCAGAACGTGCGGAATACTAGACTCCGGAGTTCTGTTTTCGTAATTTAATTTAAATAAAATGAATAATTGTTTTTAGACGTTTTAGAATCGATGTGTAATTAATAACGAAGGATTGAACGGACATTACGCGTGGGGCTAGCCCAGTTGCAGTTCGTTCTAGAACGTGCGGAGTGCTAGACTCCGGAATTCTATTCCTTGTTAAGTTATTTAAGATGCGATAAGTAGTGCAGATGGCGACCATTTGATAATCGACTTACGTGTGTATGAAGTGCAGGCGATAAAAAGTTAATGTATTTGATTAGCGTTGGACCGAGAAAACATTATTTTAAAATAATTATTTTGGTGGCGATTGTTATTATTTGAAATATTATACTCATGCTCTACTTAATAAATTAGTCGGAAAATGAGAGGGAGACTCACGTTATGCTAATCGTACATTATCGTTATAGCTTAAATAAAGTATAAAAGAAAAATAAATAATTAATAAATAACATATGAGCAAAACCTTACAAATATAAACAAATGGACAAAATAATAATTAAAAAAAACTAATCTAGAAATTAAACCATTATTTACTGAAATTAATTAAATAAAAAGAACTTAATTTAAATAAACATAAAAATATTTTTAACATGCTTATTTTTTGAAGAAATATTTTTAAAAAAAAGAAAAGACTTAAGAAACTAAACATAATAAATAAAAAAAGAAGGAAATGGAGTCAAGGGGAGGGGAAGCCGGCCCGGTAGGCCCAAGGGAAGGAGGACCGGGTCTTGGAGCGAGTTAGCTCCGACCCGGTTTAACTTATAATAGGGTGGGTGACAGAAACCCTAGCCGCTGAGGCAAAAAGAGGAAGCTGAAAGAAGAAACAAAACCAGAACCCCACCGTTACTCTCTACGATAAACACAAAACCATCAGAAAAAAAAAGACGCAAACCACACCTCGCTTGCTTACGAAAATCGCTAGGTTCATCACATTCCTTCCGAATAAGAGCAAATAAATGACAAAGATGGAGGAAAACAAAGACTACCTTCCGCGAAGAATGACGAATTTCTCTAGTTCGAAAATTTGACTCAGCCCAAACTCGGGTTCTCTCGATTTGCTCGCACAGCTTCAACTCGGTTTCGATGTTGGAAGATGAAGGAAGCTGAGAGGGTTGTGGAGATGACGGAAGGGACGCGGCGAATCGGTGATGGTGCTTTTGGCTTACGAAACAGTTGAAAAAGATGAAGATACCTGGGTTTGCAGAAATGGTGATGAAGATGGAAGAGGGAAAGGATCGGTCAAGGTTGGTTGTTGGTGGTAGTGATGGATTTTGGGTGATTTTTACGGTGAGGTTTGATGATAAAGTTGTTGGAAGTTTGGGAATGGTGCGGTGAATGTTGCTATTCAAGAGAAGAGATTTCTGGGTTAATGAGAGATGGTGTTGAAGAAAGGTATGTTGCGGAGAGGCAAAGAACTCGTTTATTGAAGGTAAAAAAAATTCACAACCATATTTTGTGTTTTTGTTTTTATGAACTCTTATAAATTTTCAATGTCTCTTCCCCCTTTCATGTTTCTGGTTTCAAGAAGAGAAAATATCTCTGTCTTGTGTTGATGTTCTCTCCCCTTTTCTACTCTGAAATTCTCTTTTTTTATAGCCAAAGGAATTAGGGTTTTTGTCTGAATTTTAACCTGTGGTAACTTGTTAATTAAGTTCAACTGCTGAGTTTTGGTTTTGATGCTCATGTTGTGTCATTTTCGGATCGCAGGTTTTCTTGGGAGAATTGGCATAGGCTAAAATGCTTCATATCTTTGGAAAGCTTGCAGACTAATGCAGGAATAGCCTGGAGCATACAAACAAAATAAATTCGTTTTGGTGAAGGCCTCAGGGTCAACGTTTTTCTCTTGCAGATCTTCTTTCCATTTCGGGACATTGTCTGTGATTGTAGCAGGTTTTTGGTTGGTGTGAGGTGAAGACAACTATTCTGATATGTCTAGCTGTTTGTATCTTGGGTACTGCACTAATTGGTTCACACTAACTTGGTTTGAAGTGAACCGATTCAGTTGAATTCTGAAGGAATTAACTTCACTGCTTTTGTTGGGTTTATCAATATTTTTACCGTCATGAGGTCATCATTTTTACTGACTCAGTTCGTTTTTACAGGTGAAGGAAATGGCGGCTTTTATTTGTCACTATTGTGTCTTGAAGGAGACTGAGTTGTATCTTGAATACCGTTGCGACATATTGCTAAACCTGCACTGAACCGTACTTCGAAGGTAATCAATTTTGATTATCATGAACATGAATTGTGGATGTGCCGTTGTTATTCTTACCACTACTGACTTTATATCCCTTGGTTCTCGAACGCGTCAATGTTATCTTTGCTGTTCATTTCTTCATTCACCGTAAAACTCGAATTCATTGTTATCCTTTTTGTATGTAACAGGTTGTAGCGCGGCTAGGACGCAAGCTGAACCTCAAAAGGTGCAAAGGAGTGGAACTCGTATTGTTTCGCCATAGACAGCCATACCAATGTTGTTACGTGAAGTAACCAAATCTTGCCATGATTTTGCCGCTCTTCTCACAATCCTAGGTTCGTAATTGCTCGCCCTTAGTAGGTTTTAGCTAATGCTTTGTCTTTGTATTCTTCTGAGTATTATGCGGAATCCTGAGGGAGACTTGAAATGAATTCGCAGGCGAAAGTCGAAACCGAAACAGTTTGGCCCAAAGACAAAATCCGGCGCGGAAGCCAATTGAAGATGAAAGGGGAAGGCTAGCGTGAAACGGCTTGGGAAAAGGCCTGAAATTGCAGCTGTCGCAATGTTGGTCGGTGTGCTTCAAAGAAAACGCTTAAGATGATTCTTGGTGTACCAATGGTGTATCACTCAAAAACCCAGGATTTCTCTTTTGTAATAATCATTTATGACAGATCCTTCATCTGTGTATATTGTGAACACAAACATTGTGATTTTTTAACATCTTGATATTTATAAAAACCTTAATTGTGAACCCCCTTTTTTTTAAAAAGAAAAGTTCCGAGCTGCCACATGACAAGCTCCATTATTGCCATGCACGTTAGTAACTTCCGAAGTGCATCATCAAGCACTTCTTTGGACCAAGTGGAGATTAGGAGAACTAGCCATAAGTCTCTCATAAGTCTCAAGTACTCCCAGGCTAATCTCTCCTTTAAGGCAAACAAAAAAGAAAATAAGGGCCACAAGTGATGTATAATTTTCCGGAAAACAACTAAACCAACATCCTTTGTGACTATCAACTTCATTCTCTTGCAAATATAGCTCCCTAAGAGATATGACTTTAGGATTTTGCAATAAGAGTTGAAACGGAGATCTGAATGAGATCTTGCAATGATAATGAAATGGGGACTAAAATTGGCATTGAATTTGGGATTGATAGGGAAATTTAAAAAGGATAAAAAATAAATGAAATGTGTTTGTAATATGGATTTGAAATAGGACTAGAGAACATGGACACAATTTGACAATTGAAACTAAAACTTGGAATGAAATTGGAAAGAAAATTTGGAATTTGAATTTGAAATTGAAAAGAAAAAAAATGCGAAATAGACTTGGAATAGAAATAAATCAAAAATCTGAAATATATAAATAAAATAGAAACTAAGAAACTTAAACCATAAATTTGAAATGGAAATGACTTTAGACACTAGGAATTGAAAAGACTCAAAAATGGAATTTGAGAATGGGGAATTAGGATCGAAACTTGGGAATAAGTTTTGGCCTTGAAACTAAAAGGTAGATGGAACCAAACTTGAATTTGAATAGGAAGCTTAAAGCATAACTTTGAAATTCGGAAATTCACTTGAAATGGATTTGTAAAGAAATCTGAACATCGGCAATGGCTTAGAAATTATAGATTAGACTTGAAACTAACTCGGACTTTGGACTTGAAATTACAAATGGAAGATTGACATTGGAATCAACACAAACAGATACCTCTATTACCAACTCTCCTAGCAGGGAAACCAAAGATTTCAAAATCCACATGACTGGTTGAAAATCAAACTTCAGGATACCTCTCTTTCTTCTTTTCCAAATGACAACCAGTAAATGTTTCATAGAAGATTAATCATGACCCAACTTTGAAATCCCTATTCCAACTCTTATAAGATCAATCCACCAATCTAAATTCCCAAGCATAAAACCTAGTTTCTTGAACCAAATCAAACCTCCAATACTTGTTATGAAATCAGCAAATCTTTCCAGAAACCCTCTCCTATGAGTCAAACATGACTGATATGCGCAAAAACATGCAAATGGTGAGATGAATGAATGTTAGGGGTAAAATTTGGGGTGCGACAGTTGCCCCTATTTAAATAACTTTACCAGATGGCATGAGGAATGTTAATCCTCATAAAAATCGTAGTAAAGGGTATTTAAATATAGAAATAACCGAAAATTTTACCTCTAAATGCAATGACATGCTATGAACTTTTGAGGGACTCCTTTGTTTTGCTGGGGATATGACATGCGAAAAGCAATGAAACCTAACATGCTGGTTTTTATGATGAATATGCTGAACATGGTATGATGAGGACAAATGCAATGGTGATCCAAAGAAATGCAAATGAGGGTGAAGGCTCACTGGGGATAACAATATGCTGGGGATGATAAGACGAAAACGGGATGTATTCAAAGTGATAAATCAGCAGGTTCAAGTGTAACTGCTGGCACTAAGAATAACAAAAGACGAAAAACAACACGCCAGATTACAGACAGACTAATCTGAAGTGATGAGTTAGCAAGCTCAAGGCGGCTGCTGGGGGTCCCAATATAGCAATTCGGTGATTGAGAGAAATGGAAATGATCACGACTTGGCCGTCAGGAGAACAAAAATAATAGACATTGACACAGCAGTCAGGAATAAACAAACATCGACATGGTGATCGGGAAATAAAATAACAGACGTTGACGCGGTGGTCGGAAATAACAGACATTGACACGGTGGTCGAGAAATAAAATAACAGACGTTGACGCTGTGGTCATGAAATAAAATAACAGGCAATGACGCGGTGGTCGTGAAATAAAATAACAGGCATTGACGCGGTGGTCTGGAAATAAAAATGACAGACGTTGACGCGGTGGTCTGGAAATAAAAATGACAGGCAAAGACGCGGTGGTCTGGAAATAAAAATGACAGGCAAAGACGCGGTGGTCTGGAAATAAAAATGACAAGAATTGACGCGGTGGTCTGGAAATAAAATGACAGGCAACGACACGGTGGTCTGGAAATAAAATAACAAACAAAGACGCGGTGGTCTGGAAATAAAATGACAAGCAATGACGCGGTGGTCTGGAAATAAAATGACAGGCAACGACACGGTGGTCTGGAAATAAAATAACAAACAAAGACGCGGTGGTCTGGAAATAAAATGAAAAGCAATGACGCGGTGGTCTGGAAATAAAATGACAAACAAAGATGCAGTGGTCTGGAAATAAAATGACAAGCATTGACGCGGTGGTTTGGAAATAAAATGACAGGCATAGACGCGGTGGTCTGGAAATAGAATGACAGACATTGACGCGGTGGTCTAGAAATAAAACTCAACACGGCGGTTGGAGAAATACATGACTGTCATAAATCCAAAAAGAGTAAATCAACAGGTTCAAGTGTAACTGTTGAAACCAAGGATTGGAAAATGAAAATAATATTCAGGCAGTGGCTCTGTGCATACACACTGACATTGGGAGTAACATGCGAAGCGTTTAAAGATGAATCAAATGGGTCTAAGCGGCCAAGCTGGAAAATAAGAATAAATGTTGGAGTTTTCAGCGAGATAAACGACCAACCTCAGGAAATTCTTAAAACGAAGAACTTTTAGAAGGACCTTTGGGAACTATCAGGGAAACATAGATGCATTTGAGTTAGACAGCCCTAAGTCTTAAGCAAACAACTTAAAGGATTCATGCCAATGATAATTGGACTCAAAAGAAGTATTGATTGTACTAAGGTACATCAAGAGGGGTCTCTGCAGGGGATACCAGTGTTGCTAGGAAAAGAAATCTTGGTCAACCACACTACGGGATACCAACAATAGCGGATAACAAAAGACAGTAATCTGGACCTGGAGTTAGACAAGCGACAACTGGGGATAGACAGATGATTATGTTGAATGCGTATGATTGAACATGATGCGAATGATCATGATATGCAAATGCTGACTCTATAGATAGATAGAGAGTTTTGATAAAGCAGGAAAAGTAGGATCTCAGCGCAAATACTCAGACGAGTAATAAGAAAGATGCTGGGGAGATGTCTTCAAACTTGGAAATCAAAGTTTGGTCCAAGGATCCATCCAAGAGTGCTACAAACTTATAATTCTCTGTGGGAATTTCTGTAATAATTGCATGGGAGTGTTGCTGCAAGCCAGAGGGCTTTTTAGAAGACATAAAATCTTTTAATTTTTCTAAAGTCAAAGAAATTTGAATGTTTCCAGTATGTTTTCAAATTTTTTTTTTTTATCATTTTCAAAGTTAAATTGTAACTCAGTAAAGACATTTTGCATAACAAAGAAAATAAGAAGCTGAAAGACAGAGATTAAAGGCAAAGGTTGTATTTCATTCAAGAATGGCAGCTTGCCAATAGCAGAAGCTCCATGGAAAATTACAATTTGAAAATGGCAATGGGGAAAGGTCAACATTGAATCCAACGACCACTATAATCCCTAATAAATAAAACTGCCCAACACCTTGCTTCTGACAAGAGTGACTGGATTGGTCTTCAAGTAATGATCTTCAGTAATGACAAACACCATCTGATACAGTCAAATGCCTTTGTCCCTAACTTTTGCCTGGACCGCCCTTTCGGGTTTTCAATCCACCGGGACGCTCTTTTTTGCCTAAGCCGCCCTTTCGGGTTTTCAACTTAGCGAGCTCTATTTTTCATTTTTATCCCTAACTTTTGCCTGGATCTCCTTCATAGGTTATGATCCACTGGGATACCCATTTTTTCCTAGGTCTCCATTTCTGGTTTTCGACCTAGCGGGCTTTATTTAGGCATAATATTTTTTGACTGCATCAGAATTCACCGGGTGTCTCAATTGTTCACCATCCATAGTTGTGAGGATTAAGGAACCTCCGGAAAATGCCACCTTCACAACATATGGGCCTTCATAGTTAGGACTCCATTTCCCACGCATGTCTTTGTGGACTGGCAAGATTTTCTTGAGTACAAGATCTCCTTCCTTGAATTCTCGGAGATGGACTTTCTTGTCAAATGCTCTCTTGATGCGCTTCTGGTACAACTGGCCATGGCACGTGGCGGTCATTCTCTTCTCATCAATGAGGTTCAGCTGGTCATATCTGCTTTGGACCCACTCAACTTCCTCCAGTTTGGTTTCCATCAAGATTCTCAAAGATGGTATCTCTACTTCAATGGGGAGAACTGCATCCATCCCATACACCAAAGAGAAAGGGGTTGCCCCTGTTGAAGTGCGAACTGATGTTCTGTATCTGTGTAAGGCGTACGGTAACATCTCGTGCCAATCTTTGTAAGTCTTCACCATCTTCTGCAAGATCTTCTTGATGTTCTTGTTCGCAGCTTCAACAACTCCATTCATCTTCGGACGATAAGGAGAAGAGTTATGATGTTCAATCTTGAATGTGTCACACAACTCCTTCATTGTCTTGTTGTTCAAATTGGTCCCATTATCTGTGATGATTCGGCTTGGGATTCCATAGCGGCAGATAATTTGGTTCCTTATGAAATGGGCAACCACTTGTTTTGTCACATCGGTGTAGGAAGCTGCTTCTACCCATTTGGTGAAGTAGTCGATTGCAACCAAAATGAACCGATGACCATTGGAAGCTTTAGGCTCAATTGCCCCTATCATGTCAATGCCCCACATTGAGAAAGGCCAGGGCGATGACAGAACATTCAAAAGTGTTGGAGGTACGTGCACCTTGTCGGCATAAATCTGGCATTTATGACACTTCCTGGCATATTTGACAATCTGATTCCATGGTCAACCAGAAATATCCAGATCGCAAAATCTTCCTGGACATGGAATGTCCATTGGCATGTGTTCCAAATGATCCTTCATGAATTTCCCTGATTAATAAGTCTGCTTCGCGCTTGTCCACACATCTGAGCAGAACCATATCGTGATTTCTCTTGTAAAGCACATTGTTGCTGAGAAAAAACTTGGATGCCAATCTTCTCAGAGTTTTCTTGTCCAGAGTTGTTGCATCAGCTGGGTACTCCTGATTTTGCAAGAAATTCTTGATGTCATAGAGCCATGGTTTCTCATCAGTTTCTTCCTCGACCAGTAGACAGTAGGCTGGTGCATTTTTTCGCTCGATTGTAATAAGTGGAGCTTCATTAAGAAATCTGACTTGAAACATAGATGCCAACATAGCTAAAGCGTCTGCAATTTGATTCTCTGCCCTTGGAACATGATGGAAAGTGACTTCATCAAAGTATTTAATTAACTCCACAATGTGGGCACGGTAAGGGATCAACTTCTCATCACGAGTCTCCCATTCACCTTTGACTTGGTAGATTACCAAAGCTGAGTCTCCATATACTTCAAGGATTTTGATTTTGGTATCAATTGCAGCTTCGATACACAAAACACATGCTTCATACTCAGCAATGTTGTTTGTACATTCAAAGCATAATCTGGCCGTGAAGGGGGTGTATCCACCATCAGGATTCATCAAAACAGCTCCCACGCCATGCCCCATGTAATTAGAGGAACCGTCAAACATCATCTTCCAACGAGAACCTGGCTCGGGACCTTCATCTGGACCTGGAACTTCACAGTCCTTTATCAACATAATGTCCTCGTCTGGGAAATCGAATTTCAAAGGTTCATAATCTTCGACAGGTTGATCAACAAGGTAATCAGATAAAATACTGCCCTTGATAGACTTCTGGGTTACATACTGGATATCATATTCGGATAACAACATGTGCCAACTGGCGAATCTTCCAGTCAAAGCAGGCTTCTCAAAGATGTACTTTATTGGATCCATTTTCGAGATCAACAAAGTAGTGTGACAAATCATGTACTGCCTGAGGCGTCTGGCCGCCCATGCCAAGGCACATCAAGTTTTCTCTAAAAGCGAATATCTGCTTTCACAGTCTGTGAACTTCTTGCTTAAGTAATAAATAGCATGTTCCTTTCTACCGGTTTCATCCTGTTGGCCTAATACGCAACCCATAGATCCCTCGAGTATAGTCAGGTACATGAAGAAAGGTTTCCCTGGAGTAGGTGGGATTAAGATAGGAGGTTCCTGCAGGTAAACCTTGATCTTCTCAAAAGCCAATTGACAATCAGGACTCCACTCAATTGCTTGATTCTTCCGGAGCAACTTGAATAAAGGTTCATAGGTAGCAGTCATGTTGGAGATAAATCTAGAGATGTAGTTCAGTCTCCCAAGGAAGCCTCTGACTTGCTTTTCTGTTTTTGGAGCTGGCATCTCTTGAATTGCTCTGACCTTATCTGGATCTACTTCAATTCCTTGCTGACTAACAATAAAACCAAGTAATTTTCCTGATCGGACGCCAAAGGTACACTTAGCTGGATTCAGACGCAGTTGGAACTTTCTAAGACGCTCAAATAACTTCAGGAGATGATTCAAATTATCCTCCTCACTCTGTGATTTGGCAATCATATCATCCACATAAACTTCTATTTCCTTATGCATCATATCATGGAAGAGGGTGACCATTGCCCTTTGATAAGTGGCCCCTGCATTTCTAAGACCGAATGGCATGACTTTGTAACAATAAGTGCCCCATGGTGTGATAAAATTGGTCTTTTCCATATCATCAGGATCCATCTTGATCTGGTTATACCCTGAAAATCCGTCCATGAAGGAAAAAAAATACTTCATTGATTCTAAGTCATATGCATCTAAGGTTTGTGATCTGAGCAATCCAAGAGCTATTTGAGCCACTCCAAAGGTCTTCAATCATCTCAAGAGGGTCCTTGTATGTTCAAGCATCATATTATATCCTCACAAGGCCAAGAAAGTCAAAGAATCACAAGAACTGAGAAAAGCATGGAAGCAGAGCCAAGTTTAACTGCACAGATGACCTAAAATTAGGGTTTTGGTTTCAGAGGCCATAACTCCAAATTTTTTTGGTCATTCTTGTTTCTATTGGTCTCTATATGTTATGAGGATTATGCATATCAATTTTCATGAAGAAATTCAATGGGGAAGGCATCTGATCACAAGATGACTTCTTGAGCAAGTCAGTACAAAATCAGGGCATCTGAGGCCCCCAATGACCCAACCAAAGGGGTTTCTCCATCATTTTGAATGTGTATGATCTTTATTTGATCATAAAAGATGCTAGAAGTTCACAAAATTGAAGAATCTCAAGTCATTTGCAAAGTTGCCTTTTTGGGAAAGTGACTTGTAATGCAAACTTGCCATTTTGGGAAAGTTTTTCAACCTCCTCTTTTTGATTCAAAAATGCTTCAAATAAGAAATCTTTGGTCATGAAAGTTGTAGATTGGATCCTCCCATTTTCAAAAAGTACAAGAACTCATTCTAATTCATTTTAGATCAAAAGTTATGGCTTGTCAAAGTTGGACAAAATCACTAAATTTTCACTTTTGCACCAAAGAGGGAAATTTGCAAAAACCCTTGCCAAACCAATTTGTGACTTCAAAGTGACTTCTAATCATCATACAAACACAATACAATGCATAAAAGTCAGAATTGGCCCAAGGATTTCCAAGTTTCATGACTTGTGCATGAAGAAACCAAGAAAAGGCCAAACTTCATGAAATTTGCAAAACCACCCATAAGCTTCAATCCACTTGCTAATTGGCCTCAATCTGAATTCCATG